>CP139507.1:328062360-328685337 GCA_021014915.2 Artemisia tridentata subsp. tridentata | reverse complement strand
TTGATATTGACTCGACTTGGACAAAATAAAAGAAAGAATTAAAAGCAATTGTTAAATTAAAAGTTATAGTTATATTTGTTATTAAATTTGGTTAATAACGAAGTAATGAAATTAGAAGTGTACGTGAGACCATGGTTGTCAGGATCCCGATCCTGATCTTAGGATCTTACGATTTTACGATACTGCAAAGCAAAAATGATCTGGATCTTAAAAAGGATCTTTAAAAGCTTAAGATGTTATAGGATCCCGATCTTTACCATAGGATCTTAAGTAGGATACCGATTTTAAAAACCTTACGTGTGACATTTGGGAAAAAAATTGAACACACGAGGGCTATTGGACTATTCGAGACATGCTACCCGTACACTACTATATTTGGATTTATTAGACTATTCGTTTGGTTATTGTTTGATTTACGGATTGGTTTAGCGTTTAGGGTTTAGAGTTTAGGGTTTAGGGTTTAGGATTTATATAAATACTCATTATATTATAAATAACTCGGGAAATTGATTTTTAATAAAGTCTTTTGACTTGGAAACGTTCGATAAATGAAAGGGTCATGGCGAAATGTTGTTATTTCCAAAGATTATTTTGTCGTAAGTCCAAACTTGTTTTAAATCATAAAACGAGTATACCTTGTACTAATAAATGGGATTATGGGAAAATACAGACGATTACCAATCGACTCATCTTATTTGATATGTTTGCTGTTAGTTATCTCTTTGACTTGTTTTCGTCATCTTGTCTCGACTCGAGTTATCGTCAATACTCTTCTCGACTATTCGGTTATTCGTTTTTTTGGAGTGACTACTCGTGAGTCCGTGTTCTCTACCGTTACACGAAAGATGATACCAAACCCTTTTAAAAGGCTAAAACGAGATTATTTTTGGAAATGAGAATGATTAACTTTTGAAACCTCTTGCGCATTTTATTTTTTTGGTGAATATCGTGTCGAGTGCGTTGCGTTAAATCGTTTGATACGATATTCATTTTCTTTAACTATTAATTACGGATAACCGATACCCGCGGGGAAACCTGAAAAACCGATGGATAATATTAATCGGGTATCCGGTGGGATATGGGGCGGGTACGGGTATATTATAAACGGGTTCGGGCACGGGTACACTAAAACTTGCCCCGAACCCCAACCGTTGCCATCCCTAGTTACCGGCTATAGCTGATTTTCAACACCACGTCAGAACCATTAGCCTTTTTTTTATTTTTTTATTTTTAATTATTATTACACCTCTTGCCACGTCATAGTTAAACCAAACAATCACTTCAATATTCAACCGGCAATTAATCCCTTTACCCGATCAATTGTAAACACACAATAATCAATAAACCCTAATCAAAACACACATTCTTCTGGTAAACACAAACACGCAAACAATGAATCCAAATAACAACAAAGGTATGCTTTTTAATGTTTTCACATATCAGTTGATGATTCATTGTACAATAATTAGTAACAGGCTTTTGATCTATAAATTGTGATGTTTGGGGTTGTTACCAATTCTAATGTAAAGCTGTGTGAATTGATTGTTGAATGTAAAGCTGTGTGAATTTTTAATTTATTCAAGTTTATGCTTTAGCAGGTTCAAAGGCAAAAATCCCTAGGTCCAAATTCAAAATCATTTCCAACAAGGTATACTAAAGTTGTTATGTGTTTGTATTTGAAGTTGTATACCTTTATACCATTAATTAAATTTTTTGAAACACATGGTATGTTGAACTATTAGGAGGTATGGGAAAACACAGATTGGAAGAGAAAGATCCCTTTCTATTTCTCTAGCGATGAAGAATCTGGTGATGCTGACACAAAAGGGGTAATAATGGTCCATTTAATAAGTGTTGTTTCTCTACTTTTATGACATTCTCCAGACTTAATCCATTATACTCGTTCAACTTGTAGGTAAATGACAAAGCTGAATCCTCTCAAGCTACTCCCAAAAGTCAATCCTCTCAAATACCAGTTGAAAAGGCACACAAAAAGAAATTTACTCAGGATATTGTCTTGGAACTGCCGTGTAAGAAGATGGTTTAGGGGTTTAGGACATCCGTTAACAGCTTTTGTGTTTATGTAAATGGCATTTGGTACTTTAATATGGTAGTAGTAGTTCAGACATTTAATTTGGTTAAATGTAATTATTAATGGTACAATAACTGATAATTAGTAGTTTAATTGTATCTATTTTATAACTGTAATGATAGTATTTTGGTTTGTTAAATGGTAGCAATTTGTGTTCTTGATGTGATGATTGCACGGTTAGATTTAATGGTAGCAGTTTGTGTTGTTGATTTGATGATTGCACATATTTTTTTAATGGTAGCAGTTTGTGTTCTTGATTTCATGTTGGTTTATGATTTAATGGTAGCAGTTTGTGTTAAATGGTGTTAGTTTGTGTTCATGATCTTGGTGTAATTGTGTAAATTTGAGTTCTTGATTTGATATGCCGTTTGTGTTCATGATTTTTGTTCTAGATCTTGGTTCATGATTTGCGATTAAGATAATGATATATAACATTTGGAGCCAAAATTTTGATTTATTCAAGTTTATGCTTTACTTAACAGGTTCAAATTAAAGGCAAAATTTTTAAATAATTCAATTGTTATTTTGAAATTTGAATTTGGAGCAAAAATTTTGATCCAAAATTTTGAAATCGCCTAATTAGAAGCAGTTACCAAGAATAAGGTACGATTCATATTCTTCATATACCCTCTTTTCTCTCCTAAAAAAAAGACTGCAAAGAAAACACAAACATCAAATCTTCTTGTACGATTCACCATTACTCTCAAAGCAGTTACCAAGAATAAGGTACGATTCACCATTACTCTCAAAGCCAGAATCATTTTTTTGTACCCATTGTTACTCAAGAGTCATGGGAATTCAACCCATTGTTGATAATCATGTTTTGCTTCCTGCTGATAATGAACATGAGGATAACAACATAGAATATGAATCCGAAAAGTATTCTGATGATGAAGATCTAGATGCGCCTGGAACCAACCAATCAGATCGGATACTATCTAAGAGAGGCATAACCAGGCTATTTAAGTTTCGCATGAAATATGGCAACCCTAGTGGAATAAAGCTCAAGGTAACCTTCGATGCATTGAATAGGGTATCAGGGTTACACAGAGCACTGTTTTCGAGTTTTTTAGGAGATCTGGTTCGTAAGCACATAGGTTTGAAGATTCTTTCCTGGAGGAATGTGAATAAAGAATCAAGAGATAAACTATGGGCTGAAATCACGGTACATATATACTATTTTTTAACCCATTACTACATAAGTTTATCTATGCAGTTACAATATGTGCAACTAATTAACAACATTGTGTTAATCTTTGCAGCGATATTTTGATGTTGACGTAACATTCAGAAAATTGGTAATGACTCATCTTGGTAAACTGCTAAGTAATTTTAGAACGAAGCTCAGAGATGAATACATTTTGCCCCACCTAAATACACCTTCCAAACTGAATGAAGTCCCGGCCAAGTATAGTCGATTGGTGAAATCAGAAGACTAGGTCGAGTTTGTAAACCACACGACCACCAATGCATACAAGGTTTTAATCAGTCATCTTTATTTAAGTCTATATGTCATTTCATAATTTTCAGTTTGCAGCATTACCGCATGTAAACACCTTATGATTTTGTGTTTTTAGGAGATATCTGATAAAGCTAAAATGTCGCGTTCCAAAAATATTTATCAGCATAAAATGGGATGAGGTGGATATGTTTATGTGAAAGAGAAAATGGTAAGATTACATGTGTATGCATCCTCATATTTTCGTTTATCTTGTTTTAACTTTACATGTGTATGCATTTGATGTTTATTAGATCGAAAATAAAGAGATTGAAGCAGATGAAGAACCCCCGCGTGGTATAATGTAGTTGAAAGGAAGGGTAAACAATGACGGCGAATTTCCAGATGATGAGATTACATCAGTGGGAGATAAACTTGTAAGTTTGACTGCAAATTCTATTACTATGCTTATATACCAGCATCATTAACTGTGTACTAGCAGTAGTAACTTGTATACCAGCAGTATTAACTGCGTACTAACAGCAGTAACTGTGTACTAGCAGTAGTAAACACTAGGCATATTTTTCATTGAAGTTCATGAGTAGCACTAACTCCAGCTGAGCAGCATTGACACAAATATGAGCATCAGTTACTCTAACAGCATCAAGAAGACTTTTAATCCCAACATTTCCTATATTTTTTGTGCAGAAAGAATCTGATGACCAGATCAACAAATTGTCCAATGAGATTACGAAAACAAAGAGAATACTTACTCAACTGATGGCACAGTTGAGTCAACAAGGGATGCAGTTATATTTGTCATCTCAATTTCCAATAGCCACAGATGTAAGCCAACAAGGGTCTACAGATTCCCAATCGCACGGAAATGTGTCTCCAACACAAGGAGTACCAACAGTATGTATTTCAACATGTTTCTTGTTATTCTTTTGTTTATATAATGTAATGTGTTTTATATATACATATAGGAGCCTGCTAAAACTGTCGGACCTAAGAAAAAGCCTAAGTCACGACAAAACGGGCCTCCAGATTCCCAATCGGAACTGAATGTGTCTTCAACACAAGCACTGCCAACAGTATGTATTTCAACATGTTTCTTGTTATTCTTTTGTTTAAATAATTTCTGATATGTACATGCAAAAATTCATTTTTTAGCCATTTAAGTGCAAACTGTGGCACTTAAAGAAATCAAATATCATTGCTTTGGGTACATACATGTGTTTTTTCAACCTACATATATATAATTCTTGATATATAATTCAATGTTTGATACAAGCGTCTTTTGTTACTACAGGTTACACCACCAACTACGATGCAAAAGAAAAGTGACAACAAATGTGGACCAACAGCACCATCGAAGCGCAAAAGTAATGTCTCTATTGAAGCCCTAAAACAAGCTAGGCCGGCGAAGAGTCAAAATTCATTAAATTATGGTACTTGAGAATATGATTATGTACGACATTACAATTGTATATTCTGTTCAGTTATATACATTCGAGTTTTATTCAATTTGAAATTTCTTTTTGTTTTTGGTTCTGTTATATATATATATATATATATATATATATATATATATATATATATATATATATATATATATATATATATATATATATATATACTCATTCCAGCAGCACTAGCATTGTACGAGCAGTAGTAACTCTGCTTCAGCATGACTAACTTAGTACTAGCAGTAGCAACTCTGTTCCAACAGTACTAACTTAGTAATAGAAGTATTAACCCTGTGACTAAAAAGATGCAGTCACATAATATGGTCACGCTTATCAACATTATTGGTCACTCTTTGTTTAATTCGATGTGTGACTAAATATTACAAAAGGCCACACAAACTAAAAATTCATGTGACCATTGGATGATCAATAGTCACACAAAATACATATTTCTTCACTTTAAACAGCATATGGTCACACTTATTAACACTTTTGGCCACTTTATGCTTAATTGTATGTGACTAAATACCCAAAACAAACATGCTTTGTGTGACTAAATATTACAAAAGGCCAAACAAACATAAAATTCAAGTGGCCATTGGATGATCAATAGTCACACAAAATACACATTTCTTCACTTTAAACAACATATGGTCACACTTATTAACACTTTTCACTTTTTGCTTAATTGTATGTGACTAAATACCCAAAACAAACATGCTTTGTGTGACTAAATATTACAAAAGGCCAAACAAACATAAAATTCAAGTGGCCATTGGATGATCAATAGTCACACAAAATACACATTTCTTCACTTTAAACAGCATATGGTCACACTTATTAACACTTTTGGCCACTTTTTGCTTAATTGTATGTGACTAAATACCCAAAACAAACATGATTTGTGTGACTAAATATTACAAAAGTCCACACAAACATAAAATTCAAGTGGCCATTGGATGAACAATAGTCACACAAAATACACATTTCTTCACTTTAAAAAGCATATGGTCACACTTATTAACACTTTTGGCCACTGTTTTTTAAATTGTATGTGACTAACTCCAAAAAAACAACACACGTTGTGTGACTAAATCATCACAAACGTCACATTTATTATATATTCATGTGGCCATAGGACGGGAAATAGTCACACAAAACTGATAAATCCAACAAAACTTGTGCCTAATTTGTCACACATATTCGGGTTTTGGTCACTCTTTTTCAATGAAAACGGTCACAAACTAAACAATGTGACCATATGCTACCTACGGTGGCGCGACCTGTTGTCAAACACTCCCAAAAAAATGTGTGTGACTATATGCATATCGTCACACATTTTTGGTGTGACGAAAGCCACTTTCTGTACCAGTGCCTGCGGCAGGTTTGAGGTTGGAAGCTGGGATTTGAGGGAAGAGTGCATAGGAGCTCTTAGTGGACCACCCTGACGATAGATACCCATTTGTTTCTGGATTATCCTTGGATATAGCTTCATCTAAATTTAGTTTGGTTTTGTACTTCAGTTTCGGAACTCATCATGTTTAGAGTTGGTATTTTATGATCATCTTAAAATACCTTTGTAATTATTATGTTTATAAGTCTTCCGCTTGCGTTTGTATGTTCTGATTGACACCATAATGTGGCATTTTGACCCTCGTCAGGTTGTGGTGTTACAAACTTAATTAGAGTTTTTAAAGAGAATAGGAGAGTTGAACAAGCTCATTCCATAGAACTTGAAAAGACTACTAAATTTCCATCTCACACCTATACCATAACCTTCGAATTACTCAAACCAACCATGATGCATAGGGTCTCGATGATTTCTAAAACTGAACCCATTATCCATAAAACCTCTCTCCAACATTTAAACTTCAAAACACTAACACTCCACTTCTTCCCTGAAAGCAAGTTTGAGTACGAAGAGAAAGATGACCTTGAAATAAAATAGATGGGAACCAGAACGGATGAAGAACCGTGGAGCATACTCTTTATAAAAATGAAAAAAGTTCAAATCTTTGTCATAATTTTTTTTCTAACTTCAAATCCACCCATAAAACTAAAAGATTTGGGTAAAAATGAAGGTGGTGGACTCTTTCCCCACTCAAATACCACCTTCACCACAAGTGGCATATTTCCACCCTAAGGGTGTGTATCACTACTATCACCCGTACTTAATCCTAAGTGTAGGGGAAGCCTCCCCTTTATCCGTTAAATAAGGGTAGAGTCAGGCTCGTGACTTGAACAAAAACAAGCGATTCTTGGGAAGCAACCCGAGCATATTTTATTTACTTGCTCTATTCGCTTTTTGATTTTGTTTTTAGGACGTTTGCAAGCTAGTATTTGACTATGAATTATTGCTTGATTAATGTGTATGCAATTATGCTTTCTTTTGCTTTTGACTTTTTCTCATTAGTAATTAAATGTACTTTGCTTGAAATAAGTGTAGGAAAGATCATATGTGGTTATTAAGAACTTAAATTGATTATATGATGATTTATAGTTTAATTCTTTGCATGTTTGTTTGTCTTTGTGTGTCAATACCTGTGAATACGGTTTATTAGTTTCTGCAGGAAATAGAGTAGAGAAAGCAGGTTTTTCCAGTAAAATTATCCAGAAAACAAAACAAACAAATTAGTCGGGTCAGTCTGACGGCGTCACGGTTTACACCTGACGACTTTAGCTACTGTAGCACAATTTTTTCCAGATTTTTGTTAAATTTCGAAAATTAACTTTTGAAAAATTCCCAGAATTTCTTAAATGTCCAATTTTCCTACATGTTATTTGTATTTCAATCTACAAGTGTCGTATCCCTTAATTGTTTTGTTTTGTTTTTTTTTTCTAAGCTTGGAATTACATCTTGTTTTGATTTTTCTTTGTTCGGTTTGATGCTTTGGTTTGTTGTTTTGACTTTCGTTACAGAACTCGATTTGATGAGGATGGTCTTTTGATGATTCTTGGATGAAGATTTGACCTTGTATCTTTATTCTCCGTCCATACCGAGCTAATCAGGGGAGTACTAGTTTCTTTTATGTCTTTATTTTTCCCGTTATCATATCTTTGGTACTTTTTAAGAACATTGGGGACACTGTTCAATTTAAGTGTAGGGAGGGTAAAAAGGGACGCCTTAGAAACTAGTCACTCATTTGCTATTTGTTTTATTTTCGAGTAATTGTGTAATAAACCGAAATAAATACTTGTAAAGGTAATTTTAGCACAAAATTTAAATTTTTTTATGACATTTACGAGTGAAACTTTAGTCTTAATAAGCGTCTCATGGATATGAATTATATAGCTAGCACAAAAATCCTTCCGCACAAAAATTTCCACATCCAAAATGTGAGGTTCGCCTTTAGATATTTAGGAAAAAATATTCACTTTTAATGCTTATGAGTGTACCGATAGTGTATAGATTCTAGAACTTGTTTTGTGATGCATTCCGAGATCGCTCATGAGACTACATTCGTGTAGTTAGGATTTACTAAATGATAAAAGGAATTAGGATAACCCTTGTTTTAAACTTGTTTATAATTACGTTGGCTACATTGGTCAAGTAATTCCCCCACACTCTTGCTATGTACTCATTTTTAATACAAGATACCCCTAGTACAACCCCCATAGCCTATCCTTTCCATTTTCTAACTTTAAGTATCTTGGAAAGACCGAAAAGAATGACTTCCGAATGGAGAAAGACCGAAAAGAAGGATTTCCGAATAGAAAATTATCGTTACTTAAAGGAAGAAATTTGTTTACAATCCACCCCCAAATGTTAAACCCAAATCGCCATAGCCTTCCTTGTATGCACTCATCTTTAGTGCATTATTGTTACCACATATATGTTAAACCCTTAGTTAATTGTCTAGTTGATTACATGGTTGCTAAGTCGAGTCATATCTTGTAAATATAGTTTTGAGACGATTGGGACTCATAGGTTTAAGTACTATTTATTATGAAGTAATGGGGAAGAAAGTCAATGTTATTACCCACATATGTATGTTAATGTTTAAGTACTCTACGTGTTTTGATACTCGTAATTCTGGTCATTAGTTAGTTATATTTATGCAAAAATGCAAGTGTAGGGATGCAACTATAAATCCCTTTGTATTGATGTATTATTTTGCGGATGGTAGGGCAAGTGTGTATGAAAAAATTATATATATAGAAAAAGAAAAAGAAAGAAAAATAGAAAAAAAGAAAAAAAAACATACGGACTACCATCCCTCCTTTATCTTTTGTTTAAGTCAGGAAAGAGTCAAGAAAAATACAAAAAGAGTTAGAGTTAGCGAGTCGAGTCTTGGCTTAGCAACGCCACCTTGTATATGTGATTGACTTAGATGGTTGACTTACCAACAGTAAAAATTCCCTATATCCAAAAAATCGTGTTTTCCTTACCCTTACACCTAATGTTACAACCCTTTAAAAGCCTTCTTTGATAGTTTATCCAAGGTGCTTAAGCCAAAGTGGTGGAGGTTTGATCCTTTCTCAAGCTTATGGTAATCTAGTGCTATGACATGTAGAGAGTGTTATATTTTCCCGTTTCCATACATGTTATACAACTTATACACCTGAGAGATGTGAGAATCTAAACACTTTATGTGAGGTGCTAGCATATAATTTTCATGCTTGTTATGACTATCGTAGAATGAGTTGTGTTGAAATTACTTTTATACCAATGCTAAATGACCCCTAACATGTAAATTGATTAGGATAAAAGCACATTTGCTTGAGGACAAGCAAATCCTAAGTGTAGGAATATTTGATAAGGATTTAAAAAGTGCATTTTTAAGCGGTCATTTAACCTCTAAACTCATACATATTTGATTAATTATTGCCCTAAATAATTTTTTTTCACATTTTAGATACTTGGGAAGCGAAAGTTGGAAATCAATACATTTTTGGCTATTTTGGACAAGAAATCGAAGAAAATGACTGATGCGAGGATTGCGTCCACGCAAAAGGTTTTACTTCTCAAGGGATCTTGAGAAGCTTGCAATCCTCCAGGCAGTGTACCTGATTGTCGTAGTGTAGTATAGGTAGGTCCGGGGGATTGATCGTTCTCTTGGGGAATAGTATCGTTAGGTCAAGATGTATGACGAGATAGGTCTAGAGGTGAGGAATGATTATTTTTGTATTTTTATATTTTTTAGAAAGCAATTAAAATCTCGGTTTTGATGGAGTGGGCGGAATTAGTTGTTAATCAACTAACCCAAAAACTAATTATAAAACTAACATTAAAAAAAAAAAAAGAAAAAAGAAAAAGTAAATTGATGAATTTCTTTTGATAGGAAAAACGTGTTTACTTAGATTTAATAACTCCCTAGTTATCTCCTATTGATTCGTTGAATTGTCACGTCCTTGTTTTAGTTGAAGTATCGTATTCCTTATTATTGGTCGTGGGGAGGTGCCGAAGTCCCCAACTCTATGAATATTAGTCTCCCCTAAATCCCTTAACATCCATTATGTGGAAAACTAGAAGGGGAGGTTGAATAGTTTTACCGGTTTTTAAATCTTCTTAAAAACTTTACTATTAGAAACCTTTGATTCAATTCTTATGTGAAAGCAATCAACACCAATATGAACTCTAAACTATACTAGCTAATAAAAGTAATGAAAGTAAAGTAAAGAGATGGAAAGATCAAATCGAGACAAAGGGATTTATAGTGGTTCGGCTACGAAGCTCTTCTTCGCCCTACTCCACTCCCCGAGTACCACACTCGAGAGTTTCAAGCACTATGTCAACAACCTCCCTTCAGGCGGAGAAAACCGTACACGTCCCTTACCCAATTTCCGACACTAAGCTAAATGTCGAGTGCTAATCTTAGCTAGCACCAATCTACCACGATCTACTTGATCCTTTCTACTTCACACAAGACTCGATCTACCCGATCTACCTATGATCCACTTGATCAATCACACAAGCCTAATGGCTTCAAGAGATCTCCAAGATGTCGACACGATCACAATGATCAACCCTCACTTGACTCAATCTATCCTATCAACCCTTGATCAATCATGATCAACACACAAGCTCAATGTCTATAAGAGATATTCAATATCTCTATACGATCACAATGATCTTTCCTCACAAACTCTCAAAAGAAAAATGATAGTGATGTATGCTATGATACAATCAAGTGTGTAACAAGTGTTACAAGTGCTCTACCTACAACTATAACACTTTGTATCCTCTTGGATATCATGTGTTCTTCTCTTGCACTTGAAGAGGAATGAAGAGGATCTCTTGGAGGGATGATTGGATCACTCTTAAACAAAAGAAAAACCTAACTAAATGATCAAGAAGAAAAGATCTGGTGGGAGTATTAAACTCAGAAAGTTCTGTGTGAAAAGGGATGCCCAAAATCTGTGAAGAGGGCTGGTATTTATAGGCAGAAAAAATCTGGCCGTTATAGGGACACGGCACCACTAAACCACACACGGTACCACTAAATTTAGTGGTACCGTGCCAGACAAAAATGCTCCTCTTTTTTTCTTTTCTGGTGAAAATTATTTGGGGAAGTTTGGAGCTGGTTTTGGGGGAAAAATAGCTGTTATGTATTTTGAACTTATTTTTCCATTAAAACATTTCTTAATTATTCAAAAATAATTTGTAAAGTATATTTTTGAAAGAAATGTTTTGTCACATGAAAATGTGAAGTCTTAAGCACAAATTCACTTCTATGATCATTTGTCAAGTTGTAAATTTGTTCTAGAGTGATTTGTGTAGAAATGGGATCATTCGACTAAAAACTTGTTTACGTTAATTTTAACGTAACGTGTTTTCACATTTTGTCATCCTCAAAACGTGAAGTTATCGAAAGATATAACTAACATTTTTAGAACATTATTTGCATCAACAATCTCCCCCTTTTTGATGATGACAAAACATAAACTCATTTTAAGTTAAAATTAGTATTAACAAGTTTTTAATGAGTTTACTCCCATTTCTCCCCCTTTTTGTCGAAGCAAAAAGGTTGCTAAGGCTCCCCCTTGATGTATACTCCCCCTTGTTTGGAGGACATCAAGGAATCGAGCAATGATTTGTGTTACAAAACAAGGTTAGATAACAAATATACAAGATCTAACATGTAGCACTTATGACAAATTTCCAACCACAAATAAAAACATTGGCCAAGTAGCCAAGCAAAAAAATGAAACAACCACATGAAAGCCCATACATTCATAAAATAAAACAAATGTCATACATAAGTATGACTACATGACAAAAATAATGAAAACAAACTACAAGAAGCATATAAAATTCTTAAGTGATTCAAAGCCCTAAGATTTGCTTCAAATGTCAAAAAGGGTCCTAAACGTTTATTTGAGAAACTAAACACAAAATGTTTAGTTGTGTGGGCTATTGGGTGGTGGTGGAGGTGGGATGATGGGTCCTTGTGGTGGTGTGAGAAGGTATTCAAGGTATGAGAACCTAAAGTTTAACTCATCAATAAGGCTCATGATGAGGTGTTGGTTGTGATGACAACAAGGACAACTTAGGGTATGTGGTTGTAGGGGATAAAGAATGGGATGACCCATTAGTGGTTGTGGTGATGGTGAGAGGGAAGATGATGATGTGTTAGTCCCAAGCTCAAAGGGAGTTGATGGTGATAGGGTGAGTGTAAGTGCCAAAGGTTGTGGGGGACTTGGTGGAGGCAAGGATGTGGCAATCCTAAAGGTGGAGGAGGATGATGATGTGGTTGGCCTAGTTGAGTTGGCCTTTGATGGAGCTAGGGGTGTAGAGATTGAAGAGGTTTATTTGGTTGAGGTTAGTGGTGTGTGGACATCTTCATCATCATCCAAAGTGAGATCAATAAGAATTATCTCATTGGTTGGTTTGAGGTTGAACCTTTGCCTTTTAGCTTTGTGTGAAGTAGTAGCCATGGTGGAAGACATGATAAATGTATGGTGTGTGTGGAATGGTGGTGGAAGAGAAATGCCTCATAAGAGCTTATATAGCCAAATAAAGGCATGCAAGGATGGATAAGATGGTGGATTTAGGGATTTGGGTGTATTGGAATCATCATGTGTTTGCAGATTTTCAGAAAAAGAAGGTCAAAAAGTGGAAGAGAATAGTTAAAATCGTCTTCCCAGGGTACGGTACCACTAAATGACCCACTATACCACTAAATTTAGTGGTGTCGTGCCCTATTTAGTGGAGTCGTGGCCTGCAATTGACTCTTTTTCCAGTTCTGCAGGTTCTAGGCTGCCTAAATGGGGAATTCTAAGTGGACTATTTGCAGCAAATCTCAAAGCCTCAATTCACTAAAGAATAATCACATAGTTTTCCTAACACTAGCCACAACTAGCAACTAACAAAATCATGTGATTATCTAGAAATAGGCCACTATCAAGCATGCATTATATCAAGCAATTTTATCATCTAGTGCATGCATGAAAAATGTAAAATAAAGTGTATGAACTAGATAAAGCTCATAAAAATAATTGAACATTAAGCTTGATTAACTAATTAAAGTTACCAATGTCAAAATGCTAAGATAATTCAAGCTTGTTAGTGTTAGATGGGCATAGACAAGACCATATTAATAATAGCTTAATAATACTTAAGTTAGTGATACTACTTAAGTTAGTATTATCTAATCTTTTCTCTTTCCCAACTTTTTAATCTTGTTCCCGAGCCCCTTGATTACCTTGCCAATAGGCTTGAACCCCCCGATTGTTTGCTCATGCATCAACACTTGTCGGTTGTACATGGTTGTTTGCCTTCTCATCACCGAAGTTAACTTGGTTTGGTTGAAAGGAAGGTCGATGGTTTGTTCGAACGATGACGTGTCAAGGTTACGAAAGAAGGTGTCGGGAGTGGGAGTACGAGGACGAGACGTTCCTTCTTCGTTCACCTCATCATCATCCTCATCCATAGGTTGAGATGACGAACCATGACCGAAGGAGGAAGACGAGAAAGTAGCATCGGAGTTGGATTTATGACCACGTTTAGACCCTTTGTCTTTACGTTGCTTTGTGCGACGTTGTGGTCCACCAAGAGGTTTCATGACAGGATTGACAAGAACATATTCGACACTATTTAGATGTGGGTAATTTTCCATAACCCACTTGAATAGACGAGTAAGCAACATACCATATGGCATGAGCTTATCGGTTCAAATGTGAATGTTGGCCATCCTTTTAGCCATGTAGTACACGAGGTTGTATGGCTCCTCGGTACTAAGACAATAGAGCATGTGGGCAAGACTAGCCGGAACATGATCCCGGTTACCCGCAAGACACAACACATTTTCTCGCAGAAGAAGTTCCCAACTTTTAAGATCGGGAAGAATCTTTTTGAGATAGATTCGATTTGGGTCGAGATAGACAATGGAACCATCACGCTTTTGATGCGTGTTGGCGACTCGAGGAATTTGGATGTGTTGTTTTATGGTTTCAAGGTTGGGGATTTCGGTACGATAGGAACCTTCACTTTCAAGATTATAGTGAAGTGACTCTAAGGAATGGTCTTCTGTGTAGGCACATTGACCATAGGATGGGACACCTAGAATGTCCCCGAGTTCGAAAATGGATAAAATGATATTTTCATTTTGAATCCAAAAATCAAGATAGATATTACCTTCAAGATCATTGAAGGTACGTACACGACTATAGAACTCAAGAACGAAACGAGGACAAATTTGATCATTTATTTTGTATAAACAATCAAATTGGATAGTAGGAAAACATGCTTGGATGTTATCGAAGAGAACAAAATGAGCATCGACTACACGACCTTCGTGTATGTATCGATGTTAGACTCTAACGAGATAAGCTTTTTGCTCATCAGAGATGCTTGATAATCCATACGAGGCATTGTTACCTACAAAACTATAATTATGTATATGTTAACTTGTTGCATTTTGATGATCACATTCTTAGTGTTTCTGTGCCTAAATGCAAACAATGTGGAGGTGCGGTAATCTCGACTCTAAGACAAAACTAATGAGATTACCCAAACGATCCTAACTTCACTTTTGCTCAATCAAATATGTCGAAGAATACACATTAATTATGTAATTCGATCAATATTTGTGAGATCATGTATGCATGCAAAATCGTTTTTAGTTTGCATCAAAAATGTACGACAAAAGATTTCATGATCCTAGATACGTGAAATTTTTCGAAAACAATGGAATTGGGGTGTTTGGCAAATTGCGTCAACTTGGCGCCAAAAATATTAAAATTGAAAAACTTCAATGTTAATTATTCCTAATCCAATTTAAAGTATCCTAGACATGATTTCACTAAAAATAATTAATCTTAATCCGATTTAAATAGGGAAATTCAGACTAGATTATGCAATATAAGTGGGTTTATGAAAATCCTAGGATTTGAGAATCATGTAAGTTATACATTGTCTAATCCTAGTCCTAATTACATGAAACTTCAATCAAAATTAAAAAAACCCAATTCGATTTTATGCATAAGAACAAACCCTAGACTCAAATTAAAAAGAAATTAAGGTTAATTGACTTATAATTTATGTTGTAGTGATTAAGATTCTTTGATTGCAATGCCTCGAACTTGATTTACAAGAGTGTAGTAGGATTTGGGTTTGGTGTTCGGTTTTGACAGCAGAGGAGAATGGGTGTTTTTGGTTTGAATGAGTGTGCAGAGGGAAAAGGGAAGAAAAATGGGCATCATCAGATACACGGTACCACGGTACCACTAAAGTTTAGTGGTGCCGTGCATATCTGAGGCCCATTTTTGTTCCATTTTGAGTTTTGACGAATTAATCTTACTTACTTAGTAAGACTTTTTGAAACGAGGGAAGAGTTTATACCTAATAAACTCTTTTAACGAAAACGATTAGATGAGATGACAAGAAATGACATTAGTATTTCCGAGGAAATGCATAAGTAGTCATTGGAGGAATACGAGGATTGACTTTAATATTTCCCGTGAAATATTTAGAAGTCATGAGACGAGATATAAGGAATGACTTGATATTTCTAGTGAAATATTCAGAAGTCATGGAATGACTTATTATTTCCAGTGAAATATCTAAGAGTCATGAGACGAGACGTAAGGAATGACTTAATATTTCCAGTGAAATATTCAACAGTCATGAGAAGAGACGTAAGGAATGACTTAATATTTCCAATGAAATATTTAACAAGTCATGAGCCGAGACGTAAGGGATGACTCGATATTTCCAGTGAAATATCTAAAAGTCATGAGACGAGACGTAAGGAATGACTTAATATTTCCAATGAAATATTCAACAGTCATGAGACGAGACGTAAGGAATGACTTAATATTTCCAGTGAAATATTTAACAGTCACGAGACGAGACGTAAGGAATGACTTAATATTTCCAGTGAAATATTTAGCAAGTCATGAGATAAGACGTAAGGGATGACTTTAATATTTCCAGTGAAATATTTAAATAGTCATGAGAGGAATGAGAAGGATGAATTAAAAACTCATAAGGCGAGACGTAAGAAATGACTTCAATATTTCCAAATAAATATTTAAATAGTCATAAGAGGGTTGTGAAGGACGTATTGGTTAGGATATCGTTGAGATGGACCTCTCATTTGATTAGAGCTTGTCTCATCCATAGTGCTTGTTGTCATGCCTTTCCGGCACTTATGTACTCGGCTTCGGTCGTGGAGATAGTGAGAGTTGTTTGTTTCTTGGAGAACCAAGAAGTTTGACAACCACCTATGAAGGTACAAACATCACTCTCTCTTTATCAATCCACATTATGTCTCGCACTATCAGAGTTGGTATAGACAACAATTTCTACACCAATCTCCTTGAGATATCATAATCTCAAGTGTATAGTGCCTTTAATGCATCGGAAGATACATCAAACGCTTTAAGATAAGAAGTTTTGGGATCCTTCTTACAAGCGAGCACAATGCCAGACACTAGACATGATATCGGGCTTACTTGCCGTTAGGTAAATTAGATTACCTATCATGCCCCTAACCTAGCACTATCCGCGTACTCACCTTCATCTTCTCTTGTGAGGTTCGTCTCCGCGAACATTGGCGTAAGTGTTGATTAAGATAGTTTTAATCTAAATATCTTATATCTCTACATTATATATAACAGGAGGCGTTACATGTAGATAATGCCACATAAGTCCACGTCATTGGCATGTAATTACATTTTATTGCCATGTAATTACATTTTGTCCACCTAAGCGACTATTAATCCTATTAAAATTTTGGAATAAATATTTAAAAAATGATACTGGCATGGTTCGAACCATGGGTGTTTGAAAGAGTAACATGTATCTTTACCACTAAGCCACCACATTATTGGGAATATATGTTGCAACTGATAATCTATAGACCAAGCAACTGGAATTTGATTTAAGAAAATCCTAATCCGATCAAAAACAATACACGATCATACAGAACACCTACTAAAGTCGGAAAAGATCCAGTTCCAACTTCCTCAGCAAGGGTCCGAGCAGAGGAGTTTCAATAACGTCTTGGAACTGAGTTTCATGTGCTGCTTTTTTAGAAAGTAGAGATGGCCTCAGTTATCCTGCTAATTTGTATGTTGAAGGTACAGATCAGCATCGGGGTTGGTTTCAAAGCTCTTTATTGACCAGTGTTGCAACCAAAGGTATCGTGACCATTCAGTATATTCTTAATTTAACTGATTTTATAATTGTTATTATATTTTCATTATATGTGGCAGGAAAAGCTCCATATTCTGGAGTTATAACGCACGGATTTGTGCTCGATGAGAGGGGTAAAAAAATGAGTAAATCTGTGGGTAATGTTGTTGATCCACGTACTGTGATTGAAGGAGGGAAGAATCAAGATGTTAGTGGTCATTTAGCTATGATTAAAAATCATAATATTGCTTAATAGTAAATCAAATGTTTTCTATTTGTTTCTCCAGCAAGAACCATCGTATGGAGCAGATGTGCTTCGACTTTGGGTCTCAAGTGTGGATTTTACAGGAGACGTTCAGATTGGACCTCAAGTCCTCCGTCAACTGTCGGACATCTACCGAAAACTAAGAGGGACTTTGCGGTTTCTCTTGGGAAATCTTCATGATAGGAATGTACGGTTTTCTTTTTTTTTCGTTTTTTTTATTTATTATTATTTTTATTACTATTTTTTTTTTATTCTTTTTTCCCAATAATTCCTCTGATATGCTTTTGGTTTAAATACAGTTAATGAATTACCTTATATTGTGCTTTTATTTTGTAGGTAGAAAATTCTGTTGCGTATTACGATCTTCCAGAAATCGATCAGCATGCTCTGTTTCAACTTGAAAACGTTGTGAAAAACATCAAAGAAAGCTATGAAACATATGAATTCTTCAAAATATACCAGGTAAGGTGTTGTTTTTACATAATACATGGTTTCTCATTTTTTTTTTCATACTAAATATCATTTCGTTTCAGTTGATTCAACGTTTTGCTATTGTTGATCTCTCAAATTTCTACTTTGATGTTGCCAAAGATCGCCTTTATGTCGGGTAACTTTATTCTTTCATAATATAATGAAATTTGATTGGATTTATAGTCAAATTAGTTGATTTTGATACGTTCGTTCTGTTTCAGTGGTGCTTCAAGTTTTACAAGGAGAAGTTGTCAAATGGTGCTTGCAGCTCATTTGCTCTCGATAGTAAGAGTAATTGCTCCAATTCTACCTCATTTAGCTGAAGACGTGTGGCAAAATCTTCCTTTCGAATATAGCATTGACAACACTGATGTACCCAAATTTGTTTCGAGTCAAAATGGCCTGAAGTTAATGAAAAATGGCTTGTATTTCCTGAAAAAGATATTGATTTTTGGGGAAATATACTTGAGGTAACTACAATTATGTCTTGCTGATAAGTTGTCTGTGAATTTTGATTTTTTTTTAAATAATCATCTATGGTATTAATTTTGAAATTGTATGTGCATCTGATTTGTATGAATTTGATAGTTGAGAATTGAGGTAAACAAAGCTTTGGAGACTGCTTGCACTGGCAAACTCATTGGTTCCAGCCTGGAAGCAAAGGTGTACCTCCATAGCTCTGACGATAGCCTTGCACAGAGATTAAGGAATATGTGTGAAGCTAGACTTGATGCGGACTCTCTGAATCGCATATTCATAACATCTCAGGTATTTCCAATCATTATTTGGTAGGACTGGCAAGATGGTTGGGTCGGACGGGTTGGGTCATGGGTCACAACACAACAGGTACCAATGGAAACGAGCCAGATCTTTTGGTCCATTATTTTTAAAAGCAATTAATATGTTAATATTGACACACAAAAATAAAATAAAATTTGTTACAGCATTAAATTTACACTTTTTGTCAAATTTGTACGTGCTTGACCTGTTAGGCTGTTATCCTTACTAATATAGTATTTCCATTTATAATATATTGCATAAGAGTCAAGTACACAACTCAATTTAACCTCTAATATTGATTCAAATACTTTGTTTTTAAGGATAATTCCATCAAACTTTACATCGAATTCAAAATAGGGTTTCAAAGTTCACTTTTTAGTTGATATCAGTCCTTCTTACAGATTTATCCACTCATCGAAAACCGGTACAAATGCAAAGATTGCTTAGATCAGATTGGTTTCGACCTATGTGAAGATTGCTACACCAGTTCCTCTAATCTTCCTGGAAGATTTAATCAGCATTATTAAATTGTTGATATGGAAGTTTGTTATGTGCATCTCTGATACGGTTTATGGTTTCATCAACAGATAAGAAGTGCTCATTCAAGTTCGTATTTGAGGTCAGTCTTGCTTTGCAGTTGTTTTAAATTTTTTATTTAACAGTCAGTAAGTGATGGTAATATGTTTTGCATACAGTTTCCGAAAACAAAAATCGACTACTAAAGTCGGAAAAGATCCAGTTCCAACTTCCTCAGCAAGGGTCTGAGCAGAGGAGTTTCAATCACGTCTTGGAACTGAGTTTCCTAGCTGCATTAAAACTATGCTTTGCTCACAAGTCACAAGTGGATTTTGAATGCTAATGCCTTTGTTTTCAACTGTTCACATAGTCAAACTTAAAAAATGACATAACAAGAGAACCCCCACATTTTTTCTCTATTTGCAGAGCCTCCCGCTTCATTTCTGCAAGAAGTATCTACCAAAAGATGCTACATTTGTGCTTGAAAATGAAAAGGGTGAGCAATGGGAAGTGAAGTATATTGCTTACAAGGTTGGGCTTAGCGCAGGGTGGAAACATTTTGTATTTGCACATACTTTGGTTGAAGGAGATGTTTTGATATTTCCGTTAGTCGAGAGTACAAATGTAACACCCCGACCCGCAAAGGTCAAGATATCACATTATGGTGTCATACAAAGCATACATAAATGCAAGCGGAAGTCTTTAATAAATAACTAGGCCTTGAACATCAAGTCTAGTATCAAAGATAATCCCAACGCATAATGGGTTAACCATACAAAACCAAAGTAAAATTAATATTCGAAGTGCGGAAATAATGAAATGTCCGAAACAATGGACTACAAATGATAAACAAAATGGGTCTCTCAATAATCTACTCTCTCATCCCCATGCCCGTCGCCCTGCTTATTACCTGCCGCATAAGAAAGAAAACATGCGGCTGAGCTTAAAAAGCCCAGTGAACGGATATATACGAATAACAAATCATAAGGGTAAATAAGCATAAGCAACGAAGGAAAGAAAGATACGAAAGCATAATCATAAGTCATACGAATCAAAGCATATCAAAAGATAAGAGTGCATGAGAACTGAATAAGAACTGAATATAAGAACGAAATGGAAATAAAGAAAATGTCATATAAGGATGTGCCATAAGAACTCCATACAAAAATCCGTCAAATCATATCATATCATATCATAAAAGTGCACGAAGAGGGGAGACCTCTAAGTACCAAAAGTGTGAGAAGGAGTGTAAGACACACACCACCTGGTCACCATAATCATACATACACATAAGTCCTAGGATGCATCCATACGCTCCCATCAAAAGTATGTATGCCAGTACTAGACTGGTCACACACACGCATAAATGGTCAATAGTGATCACAAATAATACATACACATAAGGGGGAACGCCGTAGATCTATCACACCTCTACGGGAGTGTCATGCCTAGGGTGCCATCCTAGACATGGTCCTGGTACCTCTAGAACTAGTTAAGCTCAGGCACGGGTCTATCATAGCATACATAATCATAATCTAATGAGCATAGCAAAAGAAACAGATCGTATCTCAAATAAGCATGGCAAACATAAGCATAACATGGCAGAGACATTTATACTAAATGTCAGAATGGATCACATAGGAATGGCAATCATACAATGAAAGCCAAGAATCAAATAAAAGGGAATCATAGCAGTCATCGGATCATAAGAAATATCCCTAGTGAAAAGGGAAAGCATATATGTACGAAGCAAAGTGTCTTAGAGTAAGACAGAATATCCGTACCTTAACAAACACGCAAGCAAAAGAATGAAACGAAAAGCAAATCAAGCAGGAGATCACTCCCTCTTCACCCGATCTACAAATAATCATAATGGTACTTATAAGTTTCATATAATCATAATGCTTCATTTTAGTTGTCTTTCTATTTTAGGTAACTTCCCAAAGATAGTAGGTTTCTATATTTAGGGTTTATTAGGTAATCATCATAAGTTTAGGGTTTAATATGAAATTCTCATAACTTTAGGGCGTAAAGTGTAATTACTATAAAGTTACAGGTGTTCACAAGTTAGGTCCATTAGTTTTAGCAATTAACCATTTAAACCCTTTAGTTTATAAAATAAACACAAAACACCTTTTAATTTCCTTTTTAACCTTTTTATAATTTCTCACAGTTTTATATACGAAATCATTAAGTTTTCTATAAATTGTAAACCGTATAAGAACTCAGTAATAAAATTCCCAAAAATTTCCAGAGATGCTCAAAGGACTTAAGTATTTTATGTAATTTTTCAAGATTTTATTAAGTAGCATAGCTATGGATTAAAATTCACTTAAACCAACTCGTCCAGATTTCTGATTAATTTTACTATACGAAAAGTTATTAAATAAAAACCTTTTAAGAAAAATTCACAAAAATCTACAAACATTCCAGGAAGTAATAGACATCCTAAAGATTACCCAGTTCAAAGTAAATCTCCTAATTCGATAGGGTTTAGAAACTAAAATTCCAAAACCCGGACTGATTTTCCAGACTCACAAATCTGATCAGACACATAATTTTCTAAAAATCAAAAAGTAACCTTCCAGGCCTCTAAAAATTACAAACTAAATTTTCCCAGGTAGCCATTTCATTGAACTTAGTTTTAGACTCTTAAAACACCAAAATATATGTTCACATCATTTAGTTATAGCCGGTTAAAGTCGAATAAAAATCCAGCTCAGAAGCAGTTATCACAGAACCATGTTTATCTTAGGGTTTTCGTCATTCCATTCATTAGTTCTTGACACCAAACGATTTTAGGTGAGTCCATAACATATTTAGGTCATTTAAAACAGGTCTTAACACAATCAAGTCGAATAATTTCACCATAAAACCCTGGTTCGATTCATACATAACAGTTTTTTTAGGGTTTTCATAACTTATTATTTTATGTGTCATATTTATTATCATATGATCATTATTCGACGTAGGACATAAGAACACGACAAGGATTTAACAAGGGATGATACAATACCCTCGTATACCAATGTAGAACACGAACACAACAAGATCAAACACCACGAATCTCCTTCTTCCTTCCTTCTTGGGTCGTACAGCAGAAACACAAGAACAAGAACGCAAGATTTGATTAATTTTTATCATGAATTCGTATGGATCAAGATTAGGTTGCGTTACATGATTACCTTAATTTATTTTGAGCAAGAACACGCCTTCTTTTGGTTGTTTTGGATCGACAGCAGCACACAAGAGAGGAGTAGCCGAACTTTTGTTGTGAGAGAGATTTAGGGTTTTGGTTATTTGTTATGTTCGGTTATGAAAACAAAAAGGAGGAAGCCGTGTATTGAGTTTTAGTAATTAGGGAAAATAATCAATTTTCATTAATGGCTAATTATCTATTTGTCAATCAAGAACTTGGACCACTTTGTGGTCTGGGGGGGGCCACATGCATAGTCTTTTCTTTTTCTTTTTTTTTTGTACAAACATTATAATGTAATGTTTTATTTATATTGGAACTTAGGTTAGTGTTACTTAGTTAATATTCGTAAGTTCTCAAAAATTTAAATTCGAGGGTATTTTAGTCTTTTCGAATTATATAAATTTCGGGGTTTTACAACTCTTCCCCTCTAAAAAAAAATTTTCGTCCTCGAAAATTGAAATGCGAAGTCGAAATGAATATGCGAAATCGAAAGCAATAACGAAATGAATACGTACCAAATCAAAAAGAGAAATTCGGATAATCGGATCGTATCGACTCTTCGGTTTCCCAAGTAGCCTCGCTCTCAGGATGGTTCTTCCAAAGAATCTTTACGAACGGAATGGTTTTAGTTCTCATGACTCTTTCCTGACGCTCCAAAATGGCCTCAGGTTCTTCACTATAAGAAAGGTCTTCCCGAATCTGATCGAACGGGCGAGACACAACGTGAAGCGGATGATAATTATACCCACGAAGAAGTGACACATGGAATACGTTATGCACGTGCGATAACTGGGGAGGTAGCGCCAAACGATAAGATACCTCACCAACGCGATCAAGAATCTCAAACGGACCAATATAGCGTGGACTAAGCTTCCCTTTCATACCGAAACGCTTAACACCTCGAAAAGGCGAAACCTTTAAGAAAACACGATCACCAGAATTAAACATAACATCATGATGATGACGATCAGCATAGCTCTTCTGCCTAGCACGAGCTTCCTTCAGCTTCTCTCTGGCTACAGCCACTTTCTCATTAGTAATCCTAATCATTTCAGGTCCCTCAATGAGTCGTTCTCCGACCTCATTCCAACAAACCGGCGCCCTACACTTACGCCCATATAACATCTCAAATGGAGCCATCCGAATACTCGCGTGCCAACTATTATTGTAGGCAAACTCCACTAAACACAAGTAATCATCCCAGTGGCCTGTCCACTCTAAAGCACAAGACCTCAACATATCCTCCAATGTCTGAATCGTCCGCTCCGACTGCCCATCGGTCTGAGGATGAAATGCCGTACTGAATTTAAGCCGTGCACCCCAAACTTTATGTAACCCTTTCCAGAAACGAGACGTAAAACGAGGATCACGATCGGACACAATAGAAGACGGCATACCATGCAATCGAACAATTTCCTGCTGGAAGATCTGGGCCAAACGACCCACAGAATAATCAATACGAATGGGAAGAAAATGCGCAGATTTGGTCAAACGATCAACAACAACCCAAATCGCGTCATGCTTCCGAAGAGTACGAGGTAAACCGGTAACGAAGTCCATAGATATCTCATCCCATTTCCACGTAGGAATATCAAGAGGTTGCAAAAGACCACTTGCGCGCTGATGTTCAATCTTAACTTGCTGACAAGTCATACATCTAGCCACATGCAACGCCACATCCTGCTTCATCCCATTCCACCAAAAATGTTGCTTCAGATCATGATACATCTTAGTCGAACCCGGATGAATAGAAAACGGAGAACTATGTGCCTCAGAAAGCACAGCGTCACGAAGAGTAGAATCATCTGGAACACATAGACGATCACCAAACCAAACAATACCATCTGCATCCACACGAAAATCTGACTGCTTACCATCCTCAATATTCTGCACAATAGCCCATAAGTCACCATCATCTTTCTGTGCTTCCTTAATCCTCAACATCAAATCAGACTCCACTTTCAAGCTAGCCCAAAAACCATCACGACCCCGAACACACAACTCAACCTCCATAAGCTCTAAGTCATTAAGAATCCTCGGCTCAAAGTCAAGACTAGCAATCATTCCCGACTTACGACTCAAAGCATCAGCCACAACATTAGCTTTCCCAGGGTGATACTGAATATTGGTGTCATAATCCTTCAACAACTCCAACCAACGCCTCTGTCGCATGTTCAACTCTTTCTGGGTAAAGATGTACTTCAAGCTCTTATGGTCGGTGAATATATCACAGCTCTCACCATAAAGATAATGCCTCCAGATTTTTAGAGCAAAGACAACAGCAGCTAACTCAAGATCGTGAGTGGGATAGTTCGCCTCATATGGTTTCAACTGCCTAGAAGCATATGCAATCACTTTCCCATGCTGCATCAAGACACAACCCAAACCCTTCTTAGAAGCATCACTATAGATCTGATAACCACCCGAACCTGATGGTAAAGTAAGAATCGGCGCAAAAACAAGCCTCTTCTTCAACTCCTCAAAACTAGCTTCTCTCTCGTCGGTCCATACAAACTTCTCTCCCTTGCGCATAAGCTGAGTTAAAGGTAACGATAAACGAGAAAAACCTTCGACAAACCTCCTGTAATAACCAGCCAATCCAAGAAAACTTCTGATCTCAGTCACATTGGTCGGTCTTGGCCACTTAGTGATAGCCTCAACCTTTGCCGGATCCATTTTGATACCATCTGCGGAAACGACATGACCTAAGAATGCAACTTGACTTAACCAAAACTCGCACTTGGAAAACTTGGCATATAACTTCTTCTGCCTCAAAGTCTCCAAAACAACACGAAGATGGCTCTCATGTTCCTCCTTAGTCTTAGAGTACACCAAGATGTCGTCAATGAACACAATCACAAACTTATCTAAGTACTCGTGGAAAACCCGATTCATCAAGTCCATGAAAACCGCTGGAGCATTCGTCAACCCAAAAGGCATGACTAAGAACTCGTAGTGGCCATATCTCGTACGAAAAGCTGTCTTAGGAACATCTTGCTCCTTCACGCGTAGCTGATGATATCCAGACCTCAAATCGATCTTAGAAAAGAATTTAGCTCCCTGGAGCTGATCAAACAAATCGTCGATGCGGGGAAGCGGATAACGATTTCGAATAGTAATGCGGTTGAGTTCACGGTAGTCAATACATAATCTCATACTACCGTCCTTCTTCTTAACGAATAAAACCGGAGCACCCCACGGCGAAACACTAGGACGGATGGAACCAGATTCAAGCAATTCCTGCAACTGCTCTTTCAATTCCTTCAGTTCAACAGGAGCCATACGATATGGAGCCTTAGAGATGGGTTCAGCACCCGGAATCAAATCGATCGAAAATTCAACTTCACGCTCAGGCGGCATGCCTGGAAGCTCATCAGGAAACACATCAGGGAATTCACGAACAACCGAAAGACTCTCAATACTAAGAGTCTCCAAAGAAGAATCCTTAATTGAAGCCAGAAAACCTTCACAACCATGAGACAGTAAAGAACGAGCTTTCATAGCGGATATGATCTTAATAGATTTACCAAGCCGAGAACCTTGGTAGACGAATTCAGGATTACATAGATCACCAAAAATCACACGCCTAGTATGGCAGTCAATCGTAGCTCGATGCTCCGACAACCAATCCATACCCAAAATTACGTCAAAATCATACATATCGTGAGGAAGAAGATTTGCAGGGCGAATTTTATCGTCAAAACGAAGAGGGCAATTCACATACTCATGGGTAATGGTTACGGAGTTTTTCATTGGGGTAGAGATAGATAAGGCATAGTTTAATGGTGTTGCGGTTGTTTTAATGTGTTTAGCAAACGTAATAGATATCACCGAATGTGTAGCACCAGTATCAAATAAAACAAAAATGGGACGATCAAATAAATATAGCATACCCGAAACAGTGCCAGAAGTGGTCGCAGCCTGATCCCTGGTCAGTGCAAAAACCCGACCTTTAGAGGCCTGTTGTCCACCACTTCCATTACCACGGTTGTTACCATTCGCCTTCGGACAATCCCTAGCCCGATGTCCAACCTCACCACAATTAAAACACGTACCAGAAGCCCTATAGCAAGTACGACCCGGATGGGTTTTCCCACACTTGACACAAACAGGAAGAGGTGGAAGCCGTTCCACATTCCCCTGACCAGCCGAAGAAGAACCAGAACCCCGATTACCCTGCTGATAGCCCTGACTCTGCTGACTGCCCCGACTCTGCTGACCTCTATACTGCTGGTCACGACCTGACCGCTGATTCTGCCCACCATTGTTGTTACCCCGCCTATCGGTACTCCAAAACGCATTTCCCCTTGGAACATTCCTATTATTACTACCCTGGACCTGCTGCTGATCACCATCCAGAGGCCTTTTTACCCCACGCCTAGACCTCTGCTGCATCAACTCCTTGTTACGAACCGCGTTGGCAACTTGTGCCACATCAGCAAAATTAGTGTTGAGAATACCATCCAACAACTCATCACGTAACCCCCACTTAAAGTGTAAAGCCTGCTCCTCCGGAGGCCCTGCCTTCTCACCCAAGAAACCCGCTAGCCTAACAAACCGCTTCATATATTCCCCACTCGTCTCCCTATCCAACTGATAAATCTGATGGTAGTCTCGCTCGAACTTCAGTCTCTCGGATTGAGGGAAATACTGGAGAAAGAATATCTCCCGAAACTCAGCCCAAGATAACCCAGCCACATACGTTTAACCTCCCTTAGCGGTCCGATACGCCTTCCACCAACTGAGGGCATCTCCCACAAACTTGTAACTAGCAAGACGTGCCTTAAACACGTCATCACACCCAAGCACCTCAAAGATTTTCTCAATGTGAGAAATCCAGTTCTCCGCCTCAACAGGAGAAGTAGCAGCACTAAACGAACGCGGTTTCTGCTTACCAAAACGCTCCAACCATACATGTATCGATGCTGGTGGAGCACCACCACCACCACCACCGTTATTACCACCATTACCGTTACCACCATTACCGTTATCGCCGTTACCGTTACCACCGCTACCACTAGCACCACCACTACCACTAGCACCTCCACTACCACCAGCACCACCACTACCACTAGCACCTCCACTACCACCAGCACCACCACTACTAGTGCTCCTCCTGATCTCCTCAATGATACGGTTGGTTAAACCGGGAAGCAACGCATTAAGAGCACGCTGCACGGATGCGTCAACCTCAGCATCATGACGGGTGTTCACCATCTGAAAAGTCATAAACGAATCAAAAGACAAAACAAGCGTAAAAGGTCAAAATGGAAAGAAAGAGATCGCGCCAAACGAAAAGCCTAGTGTCTACCCAATATCCTCACAGGTCATTTCTAAGGTTCTACAGGTCAAACCCAGTCGCTCTGATACCATAACTGTAACACCCCGACCCGCAAAGGTCAAGATATCACATTATGGTGTCATACAAAGCATACATAAACGCAAGCGGAAGTCTTTAATAAATAACTAGGCCTTGAACATCAAGTCTAGTATCAAAGATAATCCCAACGCATAATGGGTTAACCATACAAAACCAAAGTAAAATTAATATTCGAAGTGCGGAAATAATGAAATGTCCGAAACAATGGACTACAAATGATAAACAAAATGGGTCTCTCAATAATCTACTCTCTCATCCCCATGCCCGTCGCCCTGCTTATTACCTGCCGCATAAGAAAGAAAACATGCGGCTGAGCTTAAAAAGCCCAGTGAACGGATATATACGAATAACAAATCATAAGGGTAAATAAGCATAAGCAACGAAGGAAAGAAAGATACGAAAGCATAATCATAAGTCATACGAATCAAAGCATATCAAAAGATAAGAGTGCATGAGAACTGAATAAGAACTGAATATAAGAACGAAATGGAAATAAAGAAAATGTCATATAAGGATGTGCCATAAGAACTCCATACAAAAATCCGTCAAATCATATCATATCATATCATAAAAGTGCACGAAGAGGGGAGACCTCTAAGTACCAAAAGTGTGAGAAGGAGTGTAAGACACACACCACCTGGTCACCATAATCATACATACACATAAGTCCTAGGATGCATCCATACGCTCCCATCAAAAGTATGTATGTCAGTACTAGACTGGTCACACACACGCATAAATGGCCAATAGTGATCACAAATAATACATACACATAAGCGGGAACGCCGTAGATCTATCACACCTCTATGGGAGTGTCATGCCTAGGGTGCCATCCTAGACATGGTCCTGGTACCTCCAGAACTAGTTAAGCTCAGGCACGGATCTATCATAGCATACATAATCATAATCTAATGAGCATAGCAAAAGAAACAGATCGTATCTCAAATAAGCATGGCAAACATAAGCATAACATGGCAGAGACATTTATACTAAATGTCAGAATGGATCACATAGGAATGGCAATCATACAATGAAAGCCAAGAAACAAATAAAAGGGAATCATAGCAGTCATCGGATCATAAGAAATATCCCTAGTGAAAAGGGAAAGCATATATGTACGAAGCAAAGTGTCTTAGAGTAAGACAGAATATCCGTACCTTAACAAACACGCAAGCAAAAGAATGAAACGAAAAGCAAATCAAGCAGGAGATCACTCCCTCTTCACCCGATCTACAAATAATCATAATGGTACTTATAAGTTTCATATAATCATAATGCTTCATTTTAGTTGTCTTTCTATTTTAGGTAACTTCCCAAAGATAGTAGGTTTCTATATTTAGGGTTTATTAGGTAATCATCATAAGTTTAGGGTTTAATATGAAATTCTCATAACTTTAGGGTGTAAAGTGTAATTACTATAAAGTTACAGGTGTTCACAAGTTAGGTCCATTAGTTTTAGCAATTAACCATTTAAACCCTTTAGTTTATAAAACAAACACAAAACACCTTTTAATTTCCTTTTTAACCTTTTTATAATTTCTCACAGTTTTATATACGAAATCATTAGGTTTTCTATAAATTGTAAACCGTATAAGAACTCAGTAATAAAATTCCCAAAAATTCCCAGAGATGCTCAAAGGTCTTAAGTATTTTATGTAATTTTTCCAGATTTTATTAAGTAGCATAGCTATGGATTAAAATTCACTTAAACCAACTCGTCCAGATTTCTGATTAATTTTACTATACGAAAAGTTATTAAATAAAAACCTTTTAAGAAAAATTCAAAAAAATCTACAAAAATTCCAGGAAGTAATAGACATCCTAAAGATTACCCAGTTCAAAGAAAATCTCCTAATTCGATAGGGTTTAGAAACTAAAATTCAAAAACCCGGACTGATTTTCCAGACTTACAAATCCGATCAGACACATAATTTTCTAAAAATCAAAAAGTAACCTTCTAGGCCTCTAAAAATTACAAACTAAATTTTCCCAGGTAAAGTCGAATAAAAATCCAGCTCAGAAGCAGTTATCATTTAGTTATAGCTGGTTAAAGTCGAATAAAAATCCAGCTCAGAAGCAGTTATCACAGAACCATGTTTATCTTATGGTTTTCGTCATTCCATTCATTAGTTCTTGACACCAAACGATTTTAGGTGAGTCCATAACATATTTAGGTCATTTAAAACAGGTCTTAACACAATCAAGTCGAATAATTTCACCATAAAACCCTGGTTCGATTCATACATAACAGTTTTTTTAGGGTTTTCATAACTTATTATTTTATGTGGCATATTTATTATCATATGATCATTATTCGACGTAGGACATAAGAACACGACAAGGATTTAACAAGGGATGATACAATACCCTCGTAGACCAATGTAGAACACGAACACAACAAGATCAAACACCACGAATCTCCTTCTTCCTTCCTTCTTGGGTCGTACAGCAGAAACACAAGAACAAGAACGCAAGATTTGATTAATTTTTATCATGAATTCGTATGGATCAAGATTAGGTTGCGTTACATGATTACCTTAATTTATTTTGAGCAAGAACACGCCTTCTTTTGGTTGTTTTGGATCGACAGCAGCACACAAGAGAGGAGTAGCCGAACTTTTGTTGTGAGAGAGATTTAGGGTTTTGGTTATTTGTTATGTTCGGTTATGAAAACAAAAAGGAGGAAGCCGTGTATTGAGTTTTAGTAATTAGGGAAAATAATCAATTTTCATTTATGGCTAATTATCTATTTGTCAATCAAGAACTTGGACCACTTTGTGGTCAAGGGGGGGGGGGGGGGCGGCCACATGCATAGTCTTTTTTTTTTTTTTTTTTTGTACAAACATTATAATGTAATGTTTTATTTATATTGAAACTTAGGTTAGTGTTACTTAGTTAATATTCGTAAGTTCTCAAAAATTTAAATTCGAGGGTATTTTAGTCTTTTCGAATTATATAATTTTTGGGGTTTTACAACAAAAATTAAGGTGGCATATATCTCTGTTCATCTCTCTTTCTCCCCATATAGACATATACACATTTTTTTTTAATCATAATAAGGCGGATCTTATTTTTGTAGATCTACATATTTAAGGAAAACGAATCGAATGAGGTTGATGGAGCTCTTAGCCTTTTAAATTTGGAAGCACACAACCGGAACAATTGACTCCAGGCAAGTATCTTGATTTTTGCCTAAATTAATTTTGCTCATTACTTTTATTAATCCTGAAAGAAAAACTGCTATGCGAGTGAGTTAGTACTGCTGTTGAATTGTTGTGAAAATACAGGCTTTCATTGTAAATAGTTAGGTTGTTTGGATTAGTCGTGAAGATCAGGCATTTAAGATGTCGAATGAGTTTGAAGTTGTTTTCAGTTTGTAGACGGAGAGATTTGATTTGTTATTGCCAACAGAACTATTGGAAATCCTCATCCGTTTATATAGCCCACTTATTACAAACCAAATGGATGTTTGGATGCACATTTAACTGAATAATCAGTTTTCACATTTAAACGGTTTTAACACATATTTATCTTATTATAGAAAAAGCACTTTTATCTGATTCTTTGTCCAAACGCCCTTAAATGATCAAGTCTTTTATTTTTCTCTATGTGATGATGATTTTTCACCATAGTTGATGCTTTATTTCCTATTGCAGGGCCATGAAGGTAGATTTTCAGTCTATATTCATGCATCGAAAGTTAAACCAATTCATATTAGTCGTTACTTCCAAGATCGTGAAATTCGCAGTGATAAGGTTTGTCTATGTGTATATGTTATTGAATAACTCTTTTGTCTATGTTCATATTTTACGAGGGTTTATCCCTTATGGGTCAAGTGGGTCAAATCAAGAAATTTGGCTAATAGGGTAACGAGTCAAACCTCCTGAATAAAAAATTTGATTATAATTGTAATACACACTTTTTATAATAATTTTTGGCGAAAAAATATTTATAAGAAAATGAGCCATAAGAATGTTTATGTTTGTGTGTCAACTTAACCTGACCATTTTTGACCCGTTACCGAACTAGCCCATATAAAAAATGATATCTTTGTGTTACTAAATGAACAAAACACCTATTTTTATTGGTTGATCTTTTTTGCAGGTAGATTGGGGGAAAATTTCAATGGTTGATGCTGAAAAACGACTTTTGTCAAATGCACTGAAAGACCCCGACTTATCGTTCCAAATTTCATTAGTATCTGATTTTGCTTTCTAATTGTGCCGTATATTTGTGTAATCATGTTAATTACACGTACTACGGATATTGCTTTTTTAGTGTACGTAGGTACAAAATCCATATCATTTTTGTGTATGGAAAGTGCTAGATTAAAATTTTTAAAGTCAAAGTGATGGTTCTTCTCTAACTGTGTCGCCTTTTTCGTATATCTGTGTTGCTTTTAGATTGTTTCGGGAATCTTATTGTTTACTTTTTACATCTAACTCAGTTTTGAAGATCCTGGTCCACATGGAAACGGTCGGTACTCGAACCATATGTTACCTGAAGTTGAAAAGAAATTCTTTAGGAAGGGTGCTCAGGTTCTCTTTCCGCAGCCGTATTTTGAGCTTCTAATATTGAATAACCAGAATAGATGATCAACTAAATTTAAACCAGTTGAAAAAAGTAGTATTTAAATAGGCAAAATGATTAAAATGACTTTATTGAAAGGACAAACGTTCATGAAATGGTAGTAATTGCTATCTCATATAAAAATAAGCAGAACCTGAATATTCAAGTTTTTGAGAACTGGTTTCTACAGATAAAGGTTTAAAAAACACAAATCCAAACACCCCTTATTAACCTTCTTAGCATTGTAGAAGCATCTGTAATCAATTTATCAAATGGGTTACTCTATATCCTATTGATGAACTCAAATAAGTACATTTTATTACTATCATTTATCCTATTAATTTGACTTGTTTTACTATATTATGTATGAGGATTGATACTTAATCGTTTACTTTTGTAATTCTCAGGTAAAAACAAGCATTTGGTGAAACTTAGCGATTATGGACTAAAAACGGAGTAAAATGATCAAGATTGGAATTGGTTGTTGGAATGAAGAGAATGAAGACCACTGCCTGACTTTGAAGAATGCGCCGCATGGATTTATCCCATGCGCCGCATATGAAACTTTGGTCAACGAAGAATACCCAACTTGTTATGCTCCAGATGCGCCGCATCTCACTCGTTACATGCGCCGCATCACTATCAATATTTCACCAGATACGATCCAAGATACAAGAGGACATGCGCCGCATCCAAAGATGAAGATACGCCGCATCTTCTGGCGGTGTACGAATATTCCTGAATATTATAATCTTGGACCCCACGCGAAGTTAAGTACATGCGCCGCATCTACTTACTAGATGCGCCGCATCTTACCCTCAGACAAAAACTATAAATACCCCAAGACCAGATGAATTCGATGTGACATATATTATATACGAGACCGAAGACCAGAAACCAAGGACAAATTCAGTCAAGGCAGTAGCACAAGACACACCCAAATCAAAGATACAAGAGCTGTAAGAAGGTGTTGCATGTGTTTAATTCATTAAGTAGTTTTGTTTTATTGTGTTAGTAAACTTTAATTCATCAAGATTGGTGGCTTGTGTAATGTGACAACGGAAAGGTTGCACTCCCTTAAAACTGCTTTCTCATCAATTAAAGTTTATATGTTAGTGTCATTGGTGACTTTTATTAGTGCATTGATAACCTCTGTATCTAGCTGAGCGTTGATCGGGTCGCCATGCCTCTGCCCTCGCCTGTTTATTAGATGCCTATGTATTCTATGGTCTGTAGAAAAGTAGGAGAAAGATAAACGGGATAGTCATAAGTAATCATTAAGGGTTTACTCGCCGATAAGATTAGAACCAACGAGAAAGGACTTAATCTCGGTGCGTTGCATCGAACTATACACTTCATATAACACTAGCAATAAAACAAGTGACAAACTACTTATCATAAGGACAGCCCTCTTATTGTCTCGAGTATTTATCTGTGTACGTGTGTGCTACTTGCTGATTCGTGCCTATTGGTTTAGTTTATTATTTAATTGCAACCAAATCGTGCCAGTCTCTCAGGCTGAACCCCCTTGCGTTAGATTAGATTGTACAGCTAACTTAATATATTAAAATACTGATTAGAATAACTAGATAATACGTTCCACTCTTAGTGATCGACACTCTAGTTACCATTATATTCATACTGACCGGGTACACTGCTCGTTAAGTGTGTGTGTTATTGATAAGTCGGCTAAATATAAATTTAAAACTTGAGTAGGCATTAAAACTGCTAAACCGCAACGACACGCTACACGCATCAAGTTTTTGGCGCCGCTGCCGGGGAGTGAATTTTTATTATCTGTTAATTTGATTAGTATTTTAATTAGGTTTTTAATTTTTTATCTAACCGCTAATTTTGTTGTGTATTAGTTTAATTTGCATTCATTGTACTATTTTGCATATTTTCTGTTTTTGTGTGTTATTTGTTTGCTTTTATTTGTGTTTATTTTCGTTTGTGTGTTTTTATTTGTTTTTATTTTTCGTAATTTTTGTTTTCTGCTATCGTTGTACTGAGCTAAATCGAACGATACGGCGCATCTGATTTCTCTGATACGGCGTATTGCGTTCAATTTTTTTATATAATACAACGCGTTTAATTAATTCGATACGACGCATCTTTCCCCAAGATACGGCGTATCTGTTTTTAATAAGAAATTTTTTCTATGCGATAAAGCGATACGACGCATCTTTTCCCCAAGATACGGCGTATCTATTTTTGATAAAAAAAATTTCTAAACGTTAACGCCATACGACGCATCTGCTTCAGCAGATAAGGCGTATCTATTATTTTTATTAAAAACAGTTTTCGATTAATTAAACAGATACGGCGCATCGATCTCTATCGATACGGCGTATCTTCTGAATCAAAAATCTTGTATTTTGAAACGTAACGAAAATACGGCGCATTAACTTTTGTTAATACGACGCATTTAATTTTAAATAAATATCGATTTTTGATAATTAAAATTGATACGGCGCATTCTAATTTCCTAAGCGGCGTATCTATTTTCTGAATAAAGTCTGATTTAATTTTAACGATTATTAGATATGGCGTATCCAACTTTTTGGATACGGCGCATCGTCTGCAGATATCAGTTACTTTTATTTTTCTTATCTCCGAACGAAAAATACTCTGACCTTTATACCTGGAAACTTTTACTTTGAAATCTACCTCTCTTTGATTTTCAGGAACAATGTTCGATATTTTCCCCAACTTGTTCGGAAGACCCCGAATAAATCTTATCATGGAAGAGTTTGCACTACTAATCGCTCAAGCCAATGAAAAAGAACATCATGAAGCAAGAAACTTTATTAATGAATTCAAAGGCAGTCATGAGCTGTTACTAAAGGAACAAAACAACATGATTTATGGATTGGCAATTGAAGTGCACCAATTGTCAACGGTGCTTAACAGGGTTCTTTTGGTAAGGCAAGACTTGAAAGGGATTACAACTAGAGGCGGAAAGTCAACCTTTCAAATCGGAGAGACACCCGAGGATGACAGTACAAACAAGATTTCCCCTGAATCTTTATCACCTGAGCAAGAGCAACCAAAAGAGAGTGATCCAGAACCGGTAATTAGAGAAGAACCTTCTGTTGAACCTAAACGATCAACACTGCCTTTCCCAAATAGGGTAAGGAAAGAGAAGGAAGATGCCTATCAAAAGAAATTCCTGGAGAATCTCAAGCAGCTGCAGCTAAGCATACCATTTATGGAAGCCCTGGTGCAAATGCCAAAATATGCTAAATATCTGAAGAGCTTGCTCACAAACAAGTCTAAACTTGAAGAGGCTTGCACAATTACAATGGGGAAAAGGAGCTCAGCTGCATTGCTCAACAAACTTCCATCTAAAGAAAAAGATCCAGGGAGTTTCACTATTCCTTGTCAAATTAAAAATTTGCATATTGAAAATGCTTTAGCCGACCTAGGAGCTAGTATAAGTCTTATGCCCTCTTCTATGTATGATAAATTAGGTCTTGGTGAACCAAAACCTACTAGGATGTGCTTAGAACTAGCTGATAGGTCCGTACAATACCCATTAGGAATAGCTGAAAATATATTAATAAAAGTTGATAAATTTGAATTACCTATCGACTTTGTTATCCTCAATATGCCTGAAAATTCTAGAACTCCTATAATATTAGGACGACCATTTTTAGCCACTGCTAGGGCCATAATTGATGTTTTTAATAAAAAGATAACTCTTACCATAGGAAAAGATGAGGTTGAGTTTAACATGGAACAATCTATGAGTAAAGATAATTCCGATGACGATGAATGCTATAATATCGATGTTTCTGATGACACGATTAATCAATTTACTCAGAAATTGTTAAAAAGTAATTTACTTGATTCTTTTCTGCTTAAAAATCTTGAAAACACAATTGCTATAGAAGATCATGTTGAAGAGAATACTATTGGTGATGATTTAGCTACTGGCTCTGCTGTATTTAACGCCATGCGGCGCATCGAAAATATTGATGCGGTGCATCTATCTGATGACAGCAGCGATATAGTTAAAGAACAAGTTTATTCCGCTAGTGCTACTGAAATTGATAATGTTAAACCTGTGCTTAAGGATCTCCCTTCTACTTTGGAGTATGCCTATCTAAATGGGAACACTAATTCGCCCGTTATTATTGCATCTGATTTAACGCCAAAAGAAAAAGAATCACTTTTGCAGGTACTATATAAATGAAGAGGAGCATTAGCGTGGAGTATGTCTGATATTAAGGGAATTAGCCCGTCATTTTGTACGCATAAAATCCTTATGGAAGATGAATTCAAGCCAACTATCCAACCTCAAAGGCGCTTGAATCCAAAAGTCCAAGATGTGGTGAAAAATGAAATTGTGAAATTACTTGACTCCGGACTTATCTACCCAATTTCTGACAGCTCGTGGGTCAGTCCTATCCACGTCGTACCAAAAAAGGGAGGAATGACGGTAGTACTCAATGACGATAATGAACTAATTCCCTCAAGAACTGTTACCGGATGGAGAGTTTGCATCGACTACCGCAAACTCAATGATGCTACGCGAAAAGATCACTTCCCTCTTCCATTTATTGATCAAATGTTAGAAAGACTATCAGGTCATGAATATTATTGCTTTTTAGATGGTTTTTCAGGTTTCTTCCAAATACCAATTGCCCCTGAGGATCAAGAGAAGACGACTTTCACCTGCCCTTATGGAACCTTCGCCTATAGGAGAATGCCGTTCGGACTATGCAACGCCCCTGCTACTTTCCAACGTTGTATGACGGCTATCTTCCATGATATGGTAGAAGACTTTATGGAAGTCTTCATGGACGACTTCTCGGTGTTCGGTAACTCATTTAGTGATTGTCTATTTAAACTTGATAAAATGCTTGCTAGGTGTGAAGAAACTAACCTTGTTCTTAATTGGGAAAAATGTCACTTTATGGTTAGAGAGGGAATTGTGTTAGGACATAAGATTTCTGGGAAAGGTATAGAAGTCGATAAAGCTAAAATAGATGTAATTGCTAAACTACCTTACCCCACTAATGTAAAAGGTGTTAGAAGTTTTTTAGGGCATGCTGGATTTTATCGTAGGTTCATAAAGGATTTTTCAATGATATCTAGGCCTATGACCCAATTATTGCTAAAAGATGCGAAGTTTGATTTTTCTGAAGATTGCAAAAAGGCATTTAATATACTTAAAGAAAAACTAACCACCGCACCTATTATAATTTCGCTGGATTGGAATCTGCCTTTTGAACTAATGTGTGATGCTAGTGATTATGCTGTTGGAGCTGTACTTGGCCAAAAGATTGATAAGAAATTTAAGCCAATTTATTATGCTAGCAAAACATTGAATAATGCCCAAGAACACTACACCACCACGGAAAAAGAACTTTTAGCAGTAGTTTTTGCATTCGATAAATTTATATCATATCTTATATTGTCAAAAACTATGGTTTACACTGACCATTCTGCTTTGAAGTATTTGTTCAATAAACAGGATGCCAAGCCAAGGCTTATTAGGTGGGTTTTATTGCTCCAAGGATTCGATATTGAAATTAAAGATAAAAAGGGTGCCGAGAATCTAGCTGCTGACCACTTATCTAGACTTGAAAACCCTGACATAGAGGTGCTTGACGAAAGGGAAATAGCTGATGACTTTCCTGATGAACACCTTATGATGGTAGGAATTAAGAGCAATAATAATGGACCATGGTATGCCGACTATATAAACTTTATTGTTGCAAATGAAATTCCAAAAGGGCTAACATCCGATGAGAAAAGAAGGTTTCTAACTCGCGCTAGCGAGTATATTTGGGATGAACCTTATGCCTTTAAATTATGTCCTGACAATATTTTACGAAGATGCGTAGATGGTGATGACATCCCAGCAATATTGGCACATTGCCATTCAGGGCCAACCGGGGGGGGGGGGGGGGGCATCACGGTGCAGTAGTCACAAGAAGAAAGATCCTTGATGCGGGATTTTATTGGCCCACTATGTTGGATGATGCAAAAGATTATATAAAAGGATGTGATGCGTGTCAACGATCCGGGAATATAACAGCAAGAAACGAAATGCCACAAAATTATATCCATGTGTGTGAAGTTTTCGACATATGGGGATTGGACTTCATGGGACCGTTTCCTGAATCTAGGGGTAAGAAATATATTTTGGTTGCTGTTGATTACGTATCAAAATGGGTCGAAGCACAAGCATTGCCAACAAACGACAGCAAGGTAGTACTCAAATTTTTGCAAAGTTTGTTCTCTAGGTTTGGAATTCCTAAAGCATTGATTAGTGATAGGGGAACACACTTTTGTAATCATCATCTGGGAAGAGCCTTGCAAAAATATGGAGTATATCATAGGGTTTCCACCGCATACCATCCTCAATCCAATGGGCAAACTGAAGTAACCAATAGGGCTATTAAGCGAATTCTTGAAAAAACGACTGGATATAATCCGAAAGGGTGGTCTGACAAGTTAAATGATGCTTTATGGGCATTCCGTACAGCCTATAAGACACCAACGGGATGCACTCCATTTCGTCTTGTATACGGAAAAGCATGCCACCTACCGGTCGAAATTGAACAAAGTGCATATTGGGCTTTGACTAATTGTAATATGGATATGGAAGCTGCAACGAAGAACCGTTTCATGGAACTTAATGAACTCTACGAACTAAGAGATGAGGCCTACAAAAATACTAAGATCTACAAAGATAGAACTAAAAGATGGCATGACTCGAGGTTACGTGGGGATAAAACGTTTACTATTGGAGAGAAAGTGCTACTATTTAATTCTAGACTAAAGATGTATCCTGGTAAACTTAAATCAAGATGGACAGGTCCGTTCGTTGTCAAGAAAGTGTATCCATATGGAACTATTGAAATATGCGATAAAAATGGTTATATATTCAAAGTAAACGGGCAACGTGTGAAGAAATACTTTGATAATAAAATTGAGGATAATGAGAACGAGGTGGTGGAGTTTGAACCTGACGTATTGGACTAAAGAGCTGAACGTGAGTCTAACTTGAAGACTCTGGAATAAAGACAAGTGCTTACCGGGAGACAACCCGGATTTATCTTTTAATTTTCTGTTTGTGTGGAGTCAGTCAGACCGCATTGGATACGGCGCATCTCAATTCTGAGATGCGACGCATCTCCTGCAAATGGTCATATCTTATTTTATTTTTCTGCATTTTTTATTTTCGAATTTAAAACTTTTTATCAGTTTATTTTTAATGCGGCGCATCCCTGGTTAAGGATGCGGCGCATCTTTTATTCTGATCCGTATTTATTCCAGGCTCGATACGGCGTATCTTCTTCCATAAGATACGGCGCATCGACTGACCTGATGATTTTCATTTTTAATTTTTATGTTTTATTTTTACCTAACTACTAATGTGTTATGCAAGTTTGAACCTTTCTTATCTTAGGTGTGTTTTAAAGTGTTGGTGGTATTATAGATTCCTGCATTTCCTGTGGATACATCTTATATGAAGCTTAAACGTTCTAATCCACAAGAAAGATGATTTTTGCTCTACTACTAATGGAGGATCATACCGAGCAAATCTCAGGGGAGTTTTTCTGTTCTAATTCTTTTATTTTCCAGTTTTTAACCTTTTATACAAACAACGAGGACGTTGTTTAACTTAAGTGGGGGGATTGGAGAATTAGAACACTTAACATTTACTTGTCCTAAACTTTTCAAAATATGCTTAAAATGTGCTTAATATATAAAAATTTAAAATTTTTTAGCATGTTTTTGTTTAAGATCTAAGTTGCATAGCTGCACACATGACGTTATTTTCAAAAATTGTGATTTTTCAAAATTCACAAATCTATGAGTGTGCCGGTGACTTGTAAACTTTAGAACTTGGCTTGTATACTATTCGAGACCACCATAATAAGTATTATTTTATATAATTGGAATGACTTGTCTAAATTGGTAAATTTCTAGGATTACACCCAAATAGCCTTATATGTTATGTGTTATTAGCTAACTACACTGGTTAGTTAACCCCCGTATAACCCTTTTGTTACTCTCACTTTTAGAGTAAGATACCCCTAGAAAAATACTCAGAGCCATTCCTTTCGTTTCTTACACCTATGTTTAAAATATTTCGTTACACCTTACACCTTAGCCTACCCTGTAGATTAGAATCCGTGGTTGGTTAATTGCTATAGGCAAAGTGTGTTTCCTTACATTACCTGTGTTCGCGTGCGTAATTCATTATCTATGGTTAGGTCGGGAAATTGCACAATGCAATTGGAGTGAAAGTAGATATTGTATAATTTGAGTCTTGTTATTTTTCGTGTGTTTACTACTTTCACTATTACCGTTATTTCTGAAGTTATGAAAAGTATGAAAAAATTATCCAGAATTATTGTTTTAGTGATGTGGTGAAATTTTACACATCTATGTTTATGCTTAGTAAAAAAAAAAAAAAAAAAAAAAAAAAAAAAAAAAAAAAAAAAAAAATCGAAAAAATGGGAAAAGAAAAAGAAAAAGAAAAAAGTTGGAAGATTGATAAACCAACGATGTAAAGTTATGTAAGTGGTCGATATCACCACTAGTTGTTATATATTTATGGATTGAATGGGAGTTGGCAGTTATGGGAACGCCAATTAAGGTTTATTCTTTGATTAAGATCTTGTTGAGTATAATTCGTGTCTACCTAAAGCGTGTGTTTCAAGTATTAAAGCGTGAGTTATTCAATGATATGAGTCTTATTCATGGGATGGTTGGGATAGTGATTAACCACACTTAGGATTTTAATTTATTTGTCTTGTTTATTTTTTTTATTTTACACCAATTTATATCCCAAATATTATCCATACCCTGTATTATTCTTTATCCAACCAAACCTTTGATTTATTGAGATTAGGGATTTGAGCAATCTTAAGTATCGTAATCGTGAATTCGGCTATGTATTTATGATTTTGTCGCCCTTTTTGATATATTATTATTGGTGAAGTTTGGACCTATCTTTAGCCTGTTCGAGTTAAGGATTTGAGCAATTACAAGTATCGTGTTCGTGGATTCGATCATGTATTTGTGATTTTGTCGCCTTTTCTGGAATTTGAGATCGATAGTGATTAAGAATAATTAACCCTTAAGCCTAAAAACCCTTTTTACCGCTTTAGACTTGTTATTCCTTAGCTTTAGTGGGGGAGATGTGTATACTTGCCAAGCTTATGATAGAATATTCGTCGCGACTGGACAGTTAAACGATTAGATTTGCTTTTATCAAAATATTTTATTCTACTTCTAATTCGTTAAGTGTTTAGTTGTGTGATTATGACAAAAAATGAATACATGCTTAAATATAAAAATAAATCCTAACATTTTTAGGATACATTTTCATAAGATTAATTCTAAGGTTTACTTGGGGACAAGTAAAGTTCAAGTGGGGGGATATTTGATGAACTCAAATAAGTACATTTTATTACTATCATTTATCCTATTAATTTGACTTGTTTTACTATATTATGTATGAGGATTGATACTTAATCGTTTACTTTTGTAATTCTCAGGTAAAAACAAGCATTTGGTGAAACTTAGCGATTATGGACTAAAAACGGAGTAAAATGATCAAGATTGGAATTGGTTGTTGGAATGAAGAGAATGAAGACCACTGCCTGACTTTGAAGAATGCGCCGCATGGATTTATCCCATGCGCCGCATATGAAACTTTGGTCAATGAAGAATAACCAACTTGTTCTGCTCCAGATGCGCCGCATCTCACTCGTTACATGCGCCGCATCACTATCAATATTTCACCAGATACGATCCAAGATACAAGAGGACATGCGCCGCATCCAAAGATGAAGATACGCCGCATCTTCTGGCGGTGTACGAATATTCCTGAATATTATAATCTTGGACCCCACGCAAAGTTAAGTACATGCGCCGCATCTACTTACTAGATGCGCCACATCTTACCCTCAGACAGAAACTATAAATACCCCAAGACCAGACGAATTCGATGTGACATATATTATATACGAGACCGAAGACCAGAAACCAAGGACGAATTCAGTCAAGGCAGCAGCACAAGACACACCCAAATCAAAGATACAAGAGTTGTAAGAAGGTGCTGCATGTGTTTAATTCATTAAGTAGTTTTGTTTTATTGTGTTAGTAAACTTTAATTCATCAAGATTGGTGGCTTGTGTAATGTGACAACGGAAAGGTTGCACTCCCTTAAAACTGCTTTCTCATCAATTAAAGTTTATATGTTAGTGTCATTGGTGACTTTTATTAGTGCATTGATAACCTCTGTGTCTAGCTGAGCGTTGATCGGGTCGCCATGCCTCTGCCCTCGCCTGTTTATTAGATGCCTATGTATTCTATGGTCTGTAGAAAAGTAGGAGAAAGATAAACGGGATAGTCATAAGTAATCATTAAGGGTTTACTCGCCGATAAGATTAGAACCAACGAGAAAGGACTTAATCTCGGTGCGTTGCATCGAACTATACACTTCATATAACACTAGCAATAAAACAAGTTACAAACTACTTATCATAAGGACAGCCCTCTTATTGTCTCGAGTATTTATCTGTGTACGTGTGTGCTACTTGCTGATTCGTGCCTATTGGTTTAGTTTATTATTTAATTGCAACCAAATCGTGCCAGTCTCTCAGGCTGAACCCCCTTGCGTTAGATTAGATTGTACAGCTAACTTAATATATTAAAATACTGATTAGAATAACTAGATAATACGTTCCACTTTTAGTGATCGACACTCTACTTACCATTATATTCATACTGACGGGGTACACTGCTCGTTAAGTGTGTGTGTTATTGATAAGTCGGCTAAATATAAATTTAAAACTTGAGTAGGCATTAAAACTGCTAAACCGCAACGACACGCTACACGCATCACCTATAACTATTTTGGTGGTCCTATCCTTATAGTTCAGTTTTTAAATAACATAAATTTTATGTTGAATTTTGTACAGTGGTTCACGATGAAGCGTCAACATGCCATTATAGTTATGACTGATAGTCTCTACCATAGAAAGTTTAAAGAGTATTGTAGGGTGAGGAGTTCTTTCTTCATTTGTTATCGGTAAAATCTTTAAAGTTCTGATATAAATTTAATTTTGTCTCTTTTTCTTTTTGTAATACAACCTGGTATGGATGGTCGCAATTGCTATGTTGATGAACATTATTTGCCAACATTCTTCACCGTAACATTTGTTAATTTACTGTTTTCTTCGCCCATTTGATGAAGGACGTGTTTGTTTAAGCTTATTTATCCGGCTTATTGAACTTTTGAAAAGCTGGTAAGCCCCTTTTTTTGGGCTTATAAACTTGAGATTATGGCTTATTTGAGTTCATAAGCCCAAATTTGATAAGCTCATAAGCCCTAATAATTGAGCTTCATAGCTTTTCAAAAGTTCAATAAGTCCATAAGCCGTATAAATTAGCTTAAGCAAACAACCCTGGAAATTTTGCCCAACAGTAGAATATGTAATGCGTTTAAACTGTTCTTATTTTATTTCTGTGAATATTCTGAGCTGCTCTTTAGTATGGATATAAAGGTTAAATCTATTTATGTGTTTCTAGGATTTTTAAAAGATGGCTGAGGAAAACTTTGATGAACAAGAGACGGAAGTGATGCCTGAGAACTCTGTTCCTGTAGAGGTTTAGGTTTCTGAGAATGAACAAGATGAGGCGGAGGCAGAGTCGCAGGCGGAGGTGGGGGCGGAGGAAACCGAGGCCATGGAGGAGAAGGAAGAAGGAGATACTTCCGTGGAAGTTCCTGTAATAGACAAATGGTCCGGATGGCCAGGAGATGTAATAAGGGACTGGCTTTCAGATTACTTACTGGATTCAAGTCCCCTGATCAGCTTTCACGTATCCGTAACACTGTGTAAGCATAAGCAATAGGTATACCGTATACGTTGTTCAGGTAACAGTGTCTACAGTGCCGTGTTCAAAATTTAGGTTATCAATTGATACCATCACCATTGACACAACATAATTCTCTATTCATATGGCTAAATATCATTTTCAGTCCATGCCAGAAGTAGAATCCCTGGTCTAATAAGATCCCCTTTCTTATATACCTTATTGTATTTTTTTTTATATATAAGATTGCTACTATATCTTTGTTCTTTAAATGAGCTGCACCTTTATAAAATTTGTCACTCACTGATTATTTATTGTTTATTGTGATTGTACAGAGCTGTCAAAAGTTCACAACTCTGCGAATGAAAGTGAAAAGTGGTGTTTCGATGTAGTGTTTAATTGGAGTTGCATATACATATTGTTGTTTAGCACTTTGGTCGAGTGAGCGGCTATGATCATCAGTTCAGGCACAGGTAGGGTCATGTATCAGGTGGAAAATTACACATTAAGAAGGTAGGTACGATCATATCTTGAATCCATTATGACCATATTCGAGCTTTACAAGAATTAATATTGGTGAAAACTTTTGTCAGTGGAGAAAAGGTGACAGCCGAAGCTATTGCAGATGCCATTGTTGAGACTAGAACGGAAATTGTGCATCTTCCACCCACCATGGATCTTAATGTTCCATTGCCGTCCAAAGACGGCGAGACTTGTGATGGATCTGTGTGGGCAGGATGAGTGTCCTAGGAAAAAGGTCATGCGATTGACACAATTGAAAAGCAGAGATTGAGTGAACACACAGTATGCCCGAGTGTCCATATAATATTTTTTTTTACATATTATGATTTGGCTTTGTGTATGGTAGCTCTTATGTTTATTTAAACACGACATTCAGAATCATGTTTTAGAATATCTTTGGTCAATACAGATCTAATAAAATTTGTTTTTAAGGGTGCATATATTAGATTGATGAGAAGTAACGCTACAATTTAGACTATTAGTTTAAGTTTGTTTTAGTTTTTATCATAATTTTTTTTAGTTGAAATTGTTATTGTAATGTTTTTTTAATTATGAATGAAATTTTAATTTAAAAAATAAAGTTACGGTCGACATTGTGGTCACTTTTAGCAAATTGTGGTTGTCATTAGCATCGCTCTAAACATAGGCAATTTGTCGAAACACCTTGGCTAAGTCTGTTATTTGCGCAGCCAATATCTTGGCTTTATTTCTTAAAAACACATTGACTATCTATAAAAATCATACACAATCAAATAAAAATCTCTTAAAAAAATTAATCTCATATTAAAATACCCAATAATAAATCATCCACATTAGTTTCCTTACAAATTATTTACCAACAAATACAACCTTCGTACACATATATTAAACTATTCAAAAATAATACACTCAAACAATTATCACGATACCTATAATCACACGATCCACAGTAGCTTCATTACACATTATTTACCAACATAACAAATATTCATATATCTAACTAAACACATATAATTAACGATAATCATAAGTCAACCCCGCCCATCAACCAGACCATGCAAATGATAATCATAAGTTTAGGCCGCCTTCCTTTTAGAAACAATCCATCAATGATTTAGCAAATGCAACATTCATGTAAATAAGTTTGTAAACACGAAGGTTTTCAAGCTTTGTATTTTCCCTCATAATCGATAAACGTATATTTTATTCATAAAGTAGTACATTCAAAGAATAATCACAAGTCATGCCCCTCCAGTGTAACGGGTCAAAGTGCTTCAATGAAATGTGCCAGTTGTCAAGGTTCTGGAATGAAGGTGTCAAACAGGCAACTCGGCCCATCTATGATTTAGCAAACGCATCATTCATGTTAATAAGTTTGTAAGCACAAAGTTGTCAAGCTTTATATTTTCTATCATATTCGATAAACGTATATTTTTTTTCGTTCTTAATCCATTCAGTATATAATTTAGTATGTTAATATCTTTTTTTTGCTAACTTAATTTTTTCAACGATAATCATAAGTCTTCCCCGCCTATCAGGCGGACCATGCAAATGATAATCATAAGTGTAGGCCACCTTCCTTTTAAAAACAACAAAAAAAATAACAACAAACATTTTCGTATTATAAATATAATTGATTTGTAGAACATAATTAAAATTGTTGATTCACTTCATCATTAATAAAATTAACTACTGTATATCTTTCACCCAATGCAGATGAGAGTAGTTGATGCCTGTTTCTCTCTATCTTATCTCTAGATGACAAGAACAATTAAATGTTTTACTAAATAAACTGAAGTTAAAGAATCAAGTAAATATAGTAGCTATTGTAGGCTTAAGTCTACTCACAAGTAATCATTAACCTCCATGCAAATGTATTCATTCAAAATTGATTATAAAATAGATTTTTTTTTAACCAAAAAAAATAACATAAACATTAAACTCTATATATCAAACCAGGTTTAAATGTTATTCGGATACAAAAATGTATTCTCATAAAAACAAAAGAATTTAAGAAGATAATAATAATGAATGCATAAAAAGTTGAGCCATTAGTAACAACCAAATCACTTTGACAAATAAAAACGACTACAAATACACTAATACTGACAATGTAAAACAAAACAATACATAAAATACATAACATAGAGAATTACTAATCGCTAAATAGTCCAAGATTCGTATTTTAGGTGTCTCGGTAGTTAACAATTATAATAAAGAACATTAAAATTACAAAAGAAAAAATTACAAAGCATGGCCGCCCATCGGCCTTTAAATCACCTCATAAACACTCATTATCACCTTCCACTTTAGATACTCCTCTAACCGAGTTAAGGAAGTTGTACACGTCTATTCCATCTTTCTTATTCATTTGTTAAACATCTCGTGAACAACCATATCATCTTGACATTCAAAATAATAGTTTGTCCAAGAACTACAAATACACTAATAATGTCAATGTAAAACAAAAGAAAACCACATATAAAGAACATGGACAATTGCTTCGTAATTAACAATTATAATAAAGAGCGTGAAAATTACAAAGGAAAAAATTACAAAGCATGGATATAAAGAACGTGGACAATTGCTAATCGCTAAATAATCCAAGATTCGTTTTTTATGTGTCTCAGTAATTAAGAATTACAATAAAGAGCGTGTAAATTACAAAAGGAATATTACAAAGCGTGACCGCCAATTGGGCGGGCTTCGACAACTAGTATATATATATATATATATATATATATATATATATATATATATATATATATATATATATATACACACACACACACTTTAGTATACTTAGACTTAAGAAGATGCTATCTTCAAGTGATATAGTGCGAGGGCTAGGGATGAAACTTAATTCACTTATCATGCTCATCTCAAACTTGTCACGCATGATCTTTGAGCGATCATTGTACATTTTTGGACAAGCTGAGTTTGTCATAATTGTCTTCAACAAATATTTGAGTCATGATGAAATGTGAATTTCGTTTCTTTGTGATAGTGCCTACTATGTTAGATTCTAATAACACTACATGCTTAGCATTCCTACTAACAAAGGGTGTTTTAAGAAAGCGTACCTTAGCCTAAGGTGTTGCCCTTAAAACTCGAAGACTAGACTACCTTTGTTGAAAGCTAGGCATATGAGATACGACTTGACTTTGCGTCACAAGATTAGTACAATCACCAATCATACTCCATTATTTGGACTTCAAGTTGCTTTCGCAACCATTTCTATCTAGCAATACAGAAGCTCAAACATTTAGTCCCCAATATCTCATGGGTCCATAGTCGTTAGTGTTAAACATCCTACGCATTTGTTGCATTTGTTTAGGATGTGAGAATGGAGGACACATTTCCCATGGTAAGTATCTTTGTGATTGACGGTTATTCCAAGTTACGGGATAGTTACTTGGATAACTTTGTCTTCTAAAGTTACCTCTCGGTAGAGGAGTTCTCGACCGAGGTTTAGGAACATTTGTTCTTTTAGGTGAAGGAGTCTTTGATCTAACATCAAGTTTTACATAACCAAGTCCGGGGGTTGACAAGGATTTGTAAACACTTTTGACTTCCTTTTTACTAGCGATAGGTATTTCTTCATTATTAATAACTAAGTAACTTGGTTTAGGACTTAAGTTGTTTTTCAAGATTGACCCAGATCTGACTTTAGCACCAGACGGTACCACGGTACCACTAATTTTAGTGGTGCCGTGATTTACAACTTCAGATACTCCAGAATTTACAAATTTTACTTGTTTAGTATTACTTATAGAAGCTTGGTTTGGGTCAAATCCTAAGCCCGCATGGTCATGTTCACTAAACCTAATGTTTTCAAGCATATCATTAAGTGCCTTAGTCCCTTCTTCAAACTCACTGATTCTTAACTCATTTTCTTTGAGTTTATCATTTTCTACTCGAAGACTTATGCATGACCTACATCCTACGTCTACTTCTTTATTTTTCTCAAGTCTTTTTACTTGATCCTTAAGTTCTAGAATTTGCACTTCAAGTTCATGCAATTTTAATTTTAGTGTTTTGTTTCTACCTAAAATTTTATAACTTACTTCGCATAGTTTATTATATTCATCATGCAATCTATTGACGAATTATCATCACTATAATAAGAAGAGTCGGAATGTACCTCATTAGAAGCTTGAGCCATTAGGCATGTTTCATCGTTGGGCTTCTTCTCTTCTTCTTCACCACTATCACTCCAAGAGCCTCCTATGAAAGCTCTTTGGTTGTTGGATTTTGGTGGTTTAGGACATTCTCCTATGAGGTGATTAGGATCTCCGCATCTAAAGCATTTCCTATCACTTGTCCCTTTCTTCTCAACTCGGTTCTTGTGTGACGGCTTCTTGTCATCACGAGGTTGCCTAACAAACCTACCTCTTCTCCTAAAGAACTTTTTAAAGTCTCTAACGGCTAACGCATACTCTTCATCTTCATTATCGGAACTTGAACATTCCTCATCACTAGACTCCTTTTTGGCTTTCAATGCTAGAGATCTAACTGTAATAACCCAAAAATTTTGAATTATTAACTTTCTGTAAACCCGAAACTATTGCTTATGAATTTTAATCAAGTCATTTTATTCACCTTTGCATTCGGAATATTGCTATATATATTTTTATTCTTTACTGAGAAATAACTAGTGATTACAAAACAAACCCTGTGACAAACTCACGTTCCATTTTCATCAGATGCCACACGTGCACCAACACAGTAATAGTATGGCATGAGTAAATAAACCAAACAAGGAACGTACAGAATGAACCATAAAAATAATTACGAACTCAGAAGTAAACTCAAACAATAAATGACGACTCTAAAAATATGAACTCTCGGGCTAGCGATATTTAAACGAAGCCTAATCCGACGCTGTCTAACGAAATACGGGTATTTAAAACACAAGATATACTCTACTAAATTTTTAAAAAGGCTCACTACTCCATCTAGATAAATACAAATCTACTCATATATATATATATATATATATATATATATATATATATATATATATATATATATATATATATATATATATATATATATATATATATAACTAATGCTATACTTTTCTCTTTTGTTTTGTCGGCATACCCCTATCCCAAAAACAAAGATTATATTTTGTTTCCTTCTTTCCTCTCTGCTGCTACCTTCTTTCCATTATTGTTGTTGAAACCCAAAGATCACCATAACCACACCATCTTTCCACCTCCACTATCCCTTCCCATCTTATTTTCGGCAAACCTAAGAAACCTCACCCTTCTTGTGTTGTCGCTTTGGCCATCTTCCCTCGAAAACCCAGAACCGAACCATCCCCATCACCATTTAATTAGGGTTGACCAAAATCCTTTGTCCCCTTTCTTGTTCACGGGATCACCTAAGAAATAGGGGCACTAGTATAGTGAAATCACACCGATTAGGGTAGTTGAGTTCTCCAACAATCCGAAAGAGTTATGGAGCTTAACTCCATGACCTCCTATAAATTCGTACCTCCATGGGTTATTCGAATCACACAAACAAACAACACACCAAAGAAATTGAGAAGTTCTCAAAGGTTTGGGTCAAGTTGTGATTCGGATAAAGAAGCCGTAGTGGGTCGATATTGGAAGCTAGGATTTCGGGTTTGGAGCTTTTAATTCCGGGTTTGTTTAGTGCTCGACATCTCTCACCAAATTCAGGTTATCATCAATCTTTAAGTAATGTTGTTTAAATTTCTTATATTTTTTTATATTCATTCGATTATGGGACTAGGAATAGATATAAACAAATTAGAACTTATGTGGTTATGAGGATAAAGTGAAGGTAATGTATGCGGATTAGAATAAATTAGTCGAACAAAGTTATATTGATTTTGTTAGAAATGTAAATCGAGTTGATATAAGATTTGTGAATAAGTGGTGGTTTAACGATAGTAAAATGGTTAAGAGATTAAGAATGTTTGCGTTAAGAAGTAATTTTTAAAACTAGTCAAATATGGTTTGATGTTTAAACAGGTCGAATGGAAGTTTTGACTTAAAAGTCATGGATTATCTTGATTTTGGAATGGTTAAAAACTGCTAAGAAATAGCCTAAAGGGGTAGTCGAAACCGTTTAGAAACCAAGGTAGCCATTTGTGTACTCGATCTCTTAGGAACCCAACGACTTGAGCTCGAGTTGTACTCGAGAGTCGTTAAACAGGCTGGACCGTAGCCTGACCATAGTGGTGATCGAACCTCAGACCTCGTGTTGAAGCAGCATATCTTTTTAAAACCTTCGAAGAATGCTTGTGTTTCAAACGGAAACACCAAGCAAACCACAAAGTCACCAATCTAAAACAAATCTGCATAAAGTGGAAGTAATTTGGGTTCAGACTTAACGCTGGGCCAAAGCCCAACAAATAAATAAAAGGGGAAATTTGTTTGAGCTTAGAACCAAGCCAAAGCCCACAAGGGTTTAGAGTTGCTTGTGTTGGGCCACAGCCCATACGAGTTTCATTATAAAACATAAGGGTGCGTTTGAATTATAAATGAATAAGTGAATGTATTATTTTGTTTATTGATGCCACTTAATAAAAACCCGAATTAGCAATATGTCGAGTATTAACTATTACAAATTTTGACAAAAACGACTAACCGATATACTAAAATTTGTTATACGTCACTAATGATTACGCGTCAAAATAAATAGTTAAAAACGTGCAACAATAACATGACCGTTTTTAAAATATATATAGACTATTTTTACGATCATCGAATCTTAAACCAAGAATGCAAACTAAATCATGCCATACTAATCTAGGTCACGCGTTGGAGTTTCTACACACCAATTGATACTATTACATCCCAGATTACTACTACTACCAAGGTGAGTTCATAGTCCCACATTTTACTATGTTTTCAAATCCCGTGGGGAGATACATGCTATAAATCTGAACACAAATATTTTTGTATGCTATCCTGATTGATATTGCTAAGTAATATTGCCTAAGTTACCACCCTGCCAAAAAGTCCCTTATATCATGAACCATTAATCACTTGCGAGTGAACGCGAATTTAGTGAATAGATCTATTGGAAGTTGACGACCCACTTGAAGTTAGCCTGGAATGGTAACCAAGTGCACTTTATTCGAATTATCAAGAGTTTGGAAAACTCCTACGAAGAGGGCATTATCACCTACATCATTGCTATGATGTGGGCCATTTATATTAATTATTATTACACCCGATGTTAAGGTTTGCGTGTCATGAGGCTTAGGGCAATATTTATATCACACTACAATATCATTGTTTTTACTATTATCTGACTTGTGTTCAAACTATTACAAATTAAACACTATGGATTCACTCAACCTTTGTGTTGACGTTTTAAGCATGTTTTATCTCAGGTACTTAAAGAAGCTAAAGGCACGGAGTGGAACAGGGCCCCCTTTGGACGATGTCCAAAAACAAATGTTTTCATTCATCTTAAACATTTTTCATTTTGTATTTCTAAATATTATGATTCTGTTGTTGACAACTCTGATTTTAATTTGATGAATGATAACAAATTTTCACAAAACGTCTCTTTCGAGTCGTTTTCTATAATTATGACTACGATCTAAGATGTAATACCCCAAATTAGACTTCCGCTGCTTCATTACGATTTTTGGGGTGTTACAGATTGGCATCAGAGCCATGGTTATAGAGAACCAAATGCTTTTCAAAAACATTGGACTATAACCGCGATTTCTAAAAGGACCATTTTAAACCTTACCACCCTATGCCCTCCGTGCCAACACTTTGCTACACTTTTGCATTGAGATTTGCTTGGCAGATTATGCATACCTAACGAATTAGTTTTATCACTTTCATATGTTATTATGACTAATGCATGTTATTACTATTAGCTAACTTACACTTATTATTATTGGGATATTACAGTACCATGTCACCTCCCATCGTCATACTTTCTGACAGTGATGACGCACTACCGGCATCACCCTCTGTCCCCACTATCATTTTATCTGACTATGACACTGATAGCACTTTACCTGTTGTACCCACTGTTCCATCTTTTGTCCCATCTGGGGATGTGTCTGGAGAGACGGAGCCCTTCGAGGAGGGTGAAGTCGCTTCCACACCAGTCATCACACCTACTATCCCACTGTCATCCTCACGTGCTTATGGCCCTTTGACCTTAGACCAGTACTATGAGTCCCAGCAGTTCTTAGCTGCTGATGATCACCCTGAGCCATCGCTACGCCGAGTCCTCACCCATGATCACTACTCCTCAGGATCGGAGGCTGATGATGAGTCCTCCGACTCAGATTCATCTGATTCGATTGCATCCATTCCACCACCACCCCCGCCTGCACCGGTTCGCCGGCGCAAGCGAGTTAGAGTCCTCCAGCCTTATGAGCCAGCCCCTTTTGGAAAGAGATACAAGTACGGCCCTAACAGTTTCACCTATATTCATGCTGCTCGGAAATGAGTACGTACCCCACCAGCCATAGTACCACCACCACCAGCTCTTGTAGCTACACCACCACCCAGTTCTCCTGAGCCATCCCCATCAGTGCCACAGCCCTACTCTTATATGCTCCCGACTCCACCACCCTCGCCAGAGGATGCACCATCACCTATACCACCTCCTACTGTGTTTTATACTCAGACTACCACTGTCCCTTTGTCATCTCCTATCTCATCTCCCACTGTCTCACCCATCAGGGCTCAGAGTGTTCCCCTACCCTCTCCTGAGAGAGAGCACCCCGTGAGTCCTTCCCCATCCGAGCCCCGTGTTCACAGGAGGGTCGATGCTCGTAGATGGTCATTTTTGTTAGATTACATTCGTCATTGGAGACTTCAGGAGGGAGCCCCTAGAGCTTCGGAGCTGGGGGAGTGTTCATCAGCTGTCCTCCCTGTCACAGGAGAGCCTATCCATCACACCATTCCACTGCTGGCCGCCAGACTGGCCCGACATGAGGATCGTCTTGATGAGTTGCTGAGTCTGATCGATGATATATCTCTCGAGCGAGTCGAGAACATACAGGAGGAGGTCGAGAACCTCGTGGTCGGGAAGGATTGCTATGGAGGAGGTGTTCGATCTGTTTGGTACCGAGCTAGAGGAGGTTAGAGAGATTGTTACTGAGTTCGGTCAGAGCCTAGATGCACAGAGTCATGAGACACAGCAGCTGAGAGAGATTGTAGCGATACAGCAGCAGATGATCGAGCATCAGACCGAGAGGCTGGCAGTAGCTGACAGTACCATCCATGCTCTTGGAGGAGCGGTTGGAGAGTTACAGGCTAGAGAGAGAGTCAGAGACCAGAGGATGGAGGAGTTGGCTGAGACTGTTAGAGGATTGCAGCATGGACCTGGAGATGCACCCGGCACTTCGTAGATTAGCCACGTATTGTTGTAGTAGTGACACCGTAACTTGCCCTGCGTGGCATTAATAATCTGTATTGTATTGTTCTTTTGGAAACAATGTATCAAATTATTAAAACTCATGGTTAGTTATGATGACTATGTACCAATATTAATCTATGTTATGGTTGCTTTCTTCGTTTATGTGTTGTGATTTTCTTTTATACGTTACCATATTATTCCATGTGTGTTGTGATTGTATTCAGACATGTCGTGATGATTAATTATGATAACCTTGTTTATGAGAATGTTATACGCTACTATCATGACGTCTCATTTGATTATATTAATCGTAAAACCTAAATATATGTTCTTGTGTTATTGTTAGAACATGGCTACCCGTAACAGAACTACAGAAGCAGTCGCCGGATCAATCATGACTCCGGAAGAGATCCGCCAATTGATCACGGAAAGCGTGACCGCTGCATTGATAGCTCAAGCTGCAGCCGCAACTCCTACCGGTAGTGCAACAAGGCCAACTGCCGAGAGTGAGCCAGCTGCAACCCGCAAGTGCACGTACAAGGAATTCATGAGTTGCAAACCGCCAACCTTTAAAGGTACTGAAGGAGTGACAGAGTTAGCTCGTTGGTTTGAGCGTTCAGAGACTGTCTTTACAAGGAGTGGTTGTGCCGAAAGCGATAAAGTCGCCTTTGCTACTGGCACCCTAACAGATGATGCATTGTCGTGGTGGAACGCCACTGCTCATAAAATGGGTAATGATAGAGCTTACCAACTTCCATGGGCTGAATTCAAACAGAAGATGTTGAAGAAGTATTGTCCTCGCACTGAAATTCGAAAGATGGAAGATGAGTTTGACCGTTTGGTGGTAAAAGGATATGATCTTAGGGCTTATGATAGGAGATTCCAAGAACTCTCCATACTATGCCCAACCAAGGTACCGGATTTCGAAAAGACACTGGAAAGGTATGTTGAAGGATTACCCAGAAGCATAGAAGGAGATGTCACAGTGTCCAAACCACAAACACTGGAGGAAGCCATGGAAACTGCTCAGAAGTTACTGGAAAGGGAAATCAGGTGTAATCAAGCTCAGGGAAGCAACGATCACAAAAGGAAATTTGATGATCGTAGAAACAATCACAGCAACAACAACTCTCACCATAACCAAAACCACAACCGCAACAACACACAAAGCTATCAGCAAAACCGGAACCACCACCATAACCAACAGAATCGCCGGCAGGAAGCTGCCAAGGCTTACGTTGCCACACCTACTGGAACTGGGGGCTATGCTGGACCCGCTCCCATGTGCAACCGATGTAAGATGCACCATCAAGGACCATGTTTCGCCAAATGTGGAAAGTGTCAGAGAACCGGCCACAAGACCCAAGATTGCAAGGCCACAGGAGCCAACCTACAACCAGTGGCCATAGTGTGCCATGGATGTGGTAAGAAGGGACACTACAAGAACCAGTGTCCGAATCAGGTTGCCAACCCCGTCAACAATGCTCGCGGGAGAGCATATGTGCTAGGAGACGGAAATGTTGAACAAGATCCCGATGTTGTGACGGGTATGTTTCCTCTTAATAACCACCCTGCTAAAGTTTTATTTGATTCTGGAGCCGACAAAAGTTTTGTGTCTTCTTCTTTTGCATCTCTACTTGATATTACACCGACTAAATTGAGCACCACCTACGAAATAGAACTAGCTGACGGCAAACTAGTAAAAACTAACACCGTAATCCGAAACTGCACCCTACTTCTACTAAACCAACCATTTGACATAGACCTCATGCCCATCCAGCTTGGTAGTTTTGACGTAGTTATCGGCATGGATTGGCTATCCAAGAACCACGTTAGAATTATATGCGACGAGAAAGTTGTTCACATCCCATGTGAAGGAGAAACTTTAGTTGTCCGCGGCAGACGGAGTAAGACTCGACTAAGTATCATATCGTGCTGCAAAACAATGAAGTATATCGAACGAGGATGTCTTGTATTTCTGGCACAAGTAACCGAGACGAAGTCGGAGGAGAAGCGACTAGAAGACGTGCCAATAGTTAGAGAATTTCCCAAAGTATTCCCCGAAGACTTGCCTGGCCTTCCGCCAACTCGACAAGTAGAATTTCAGATCGAGCTAGTGCCAGGAGCAGCACCAGTGGCACGAGCACCTTATAGGTTGGCACCATCCGAAATGAAAGAGTTGTCTGAGCAATTGCAGAAATTGTCAGATAAAGGATTCATACGCCCGAGTTCATCGCCATGGGGAGCTCCAGTGCTGTTTGTCAAGAAGAAGGATGGATCCTTCCGGATGTGCATCGATTACCGCGAATTGAACAAGCTTACTGTAAAGAACCGATACCCATTACCCAGGATCGACGACCTGTTCGACCAACTGCAAGGATCGAGTGTATACTCGAAGATTGATTTAAGGTCAGGATACCATCAACTGAGAGTTAAGGAAGGAGATATACCGAAGACCGCGTTTCGTACACGATACGGGCACTACGAGTTCCAAGTGATGCCATTTGGACTGACGAACGCACCAGCCGTGTTCATGGACCTAATGAACCGAGTGTGCAAGCCATATTTGGACAAGTTCGTAATTGTGTTCATAGATGACATCCTCATCTACTCCCGTAACAAGGAAGAACATGCGGAGCATTTGAGAACTATCCTAGGACTGCTCGAAGGAGAGAAACTGTATGCCAAATTTTCCAAGTGTGATTTTTGGATCGAGAAAGTGCAATTTTTGGGGCATATCATCGACAGCAAAGGTATTCACGTGGACCCCGCAAAAATCGAAGCTGTTAAGGATTGGGCATCTCCAACAAACCCCATCGAGATACGTCAATTTTTAGGTCTTGCTGGGTACTACCGGAGATTCATCGAGGCTTTCTCCAAGATCGCCAAACCTTTGATGGAATTGACACAAAAAAAGAAGAAGTTTGAATGGGGAGAGGAGCAAGAGACGTCATTCCAACTGTTGAAACAAAAGCTTTGTGAAGCTCCGATCTTAGCACTACCCGAAGGAAGTGAAGACTTCGAGGTGTATTGTGATGCATCGTGCCAAGGCTTGGGAGCCGTATTGATGCAAAGGAGTAAGGTTATCGCATATGCTTCCCGACAGCTCAAAACCCACGAAAAGAACTACACGACCCACGATCTTGAGTTAGGGGCAGTAGTGTTCGCTCTTAAAATGTGGAGACACTATTTGTATGGCACCAAGTGCAAGGTGTTTACAGATCACAAGAGCCTTCAACACATACTAGATCAGAAAGAGCTGAACATGTGACAACGCCGATGGTTGGAGTTACTCAGTGATTATGATTGTGAGATTCGTTATCATCCCGGAAAGGCAAATGTAGTGGCTGATGCCTTGAGTCGAAAGGAACGAATCAAACCCCTTAGAGTTCGATCTTTGGGAATTACAGTTAGGTCACCACTCCCAGCCAAAATTTTAGAAGCTCAGGCCGGAGCCCTGGAGGAAGAGAACCGACCAAATGAGAAGATTCATAGGATGCCGGAAATCGAGAACGGTTTTGTAAGAAAAAAAGATGGGACGTTGTGTTTCGGTGACAGAGCATGGATTCCACTATGCGGGGGACTGCGTGATCTTATCATGCACGAATCCCATAAGTCGAAATATTCCATTCATCTAGGGGCTGATAAGATGTATCAGGATCTCAAGAAGTTGTATTGGTGGCCAAACATGAAGGCCGACATCGCTATGTATGTCGGAAAATGTTTGACATGTGCTAGAGTAAAAGCAGAACACCAACGACCGTCCGGAATGTTAACACAGCCAGAGATTCCAACATGGAAATGGGAAAGAATTACAATGGACTTCATCACGAAGCTACCTAAAACCTCGGGTGGACTTGACACCATTTGGGTCATTGTTGATCGTCTCACTAAATCTGCGCACTTCCTTGCAATCAAAGAAACCGACAGTATGGATACCCTTGCGCGATTATATTTGAAGGAAATAGTCTCCCGACATGGAGTGCCAGTCTCCATCATCTCCGACCGAGATAGTCATTTTACGTCAAACTTTTGGCGGTCATTGCAGAAGGCTTTGAATACACAGCTAGATATGAGTACCGCCTACCACCCGCAGACTGATGGTCAGAGTGAGAGAACTATCCAAACATTGGAAGACATGCTGCGAGCATGTGTGATCGACTTTGGAAAAGGATGGGATAAACACTTACCATTAGTAGAGTTTTCATACAACAATAGTTATCACGCAAGCATTAAAGATGCTCCATTCGAAGCACTTTATGGTAGGAAATGTCGTTCACCCATCTGTTGGACCGAAGTTGGGGATGCACAAATCACTGGGCCTGAACTTATTCATGAAACGACTGAAAAGATTGTCCAAATCAAACAACGCTTACAAGCCGCCCGGGACAGACAGAAAAGTTATGCCGATGTGAGAAGAAAACCTATGGAATTTCAAGTAGGAGACAGAGTCATGTTGAAGGTATCCCCTTGGAAAGGAATGATTAGGTTTGGGAAGCGTGGTAAGTTGAACCCCAGATATGTCGGACCATTCAAGATCCTAGAAAGGATTGGTCCAGTGGCATATAAACTCGAACTCCCTGAGGAACTCAGTAGAGTGCACAATACCTTTCATGTATCAAACCTGAAAAAGTGTTTATTAGATGAAACCCTTATCATTCCATTCAAAGAACTTCAGCTTGACGAGAAACTTAATTTTATAGAAGAACCAGTAGAGATTATGGACCGAGATGTGAAACAACTAAAACAAAGCCGCATTCCCATCGTCAAGGTCCGATGGAACTCAAATAGAGGACCGGAGTTCACGTGGGAACGTGAAGACCGAATTCGTGCTAAATAACCACACCTCTTTCCCGAGTCAGCATCAACCACTACCACGGACTAAGAATTCCGGGACGGAATTCAGAATTAGGAGTAGGTACTGTAATAACATGAAAATTTCAAATTATTAACTTTCTGTAAACCCGAAACTATTGCTTATGAATTTTAATCAAGTCGTTTTATTCACCTTTGCATTCGGAATATTGTTATATATATTTTTATTCTTTACTGAGAAATAACTAGTGATTACAAAACAAACCCTGTGACAAACTCATGTTCCATTTTCATCAGATGCCACACGTGCACCAACACAGTAATAGTATGGCATGAGTAAATAAACCAAACAAGGAACGTACAGAACGAACCATAAAAATAATTACGAACTCAGAAGTAAACTCAAACAATAAATGACGACTCTAAAAATATGAACTCTCGGGCTAGCGATATTTAAACGAAGCCTGATCCGACGCTGTCTAACGAAATATGGGTATTTAAAACACAAGATATACTCTACTAAATTTTTAAAAAGGCTCACTACTCCATCTAGATAAATACAAATCTACTCATATATATATATATATATAACTAATGCTATACTTTTCTCTTTTGTTTTGTCGGCATACCCCTATCCCAAAAACAAAGATTATATTTTGTTTCCTTCTTTCCTCTCTGCTGCTACCTTCTTTCCATTATTGTTGTTGAAACCCAAAGATCACCATAACCACACCATCTTTCCACCTCCACTATCCCTTCCCATCTTATTTTCGGCAAACCTAAGAAACCTCACCCTTCTTGTGTTGTCGCTTTGGCCATCTTCCCTCGAAAACCCAGAACCGAACCATCCCCATCACCATTTAATTAGGGTTGACCAAAATCCTTTGTCCCCTTTCTTGTTCACGGGATCACCTAAGAAATAGGGGCACTAGTATAGTGAAATCACACCGATTAGGGTAGTTGAGTTCTCCAACAATCCGAAAGAGTTATGGAGCTTAACTCCATGACCTCCTATAAATTCGTACCTCCATGGGTTATTCGAATCACACAAACAAACAACACACCAAAGAAATTGAGAAGTTCTCAAAGGTTTGGGTCAAGTTGTGATTCGGATAAAGAAGCCGTAGTGGGTCGATATTGGAAGCTAGGATTTCGGGTTTGGAGCTTTTAATTCCGGGTTTGTTTAGTGCTCGACATCTCTCACCAAATTCAGGTTATCATCAATCTTTAAGTAATGTTGTTTAAAGTTCTTATATTTTTTTATATTCATTCGATTATGGGACTAGGAATAGATATAAACAAATTAGAACTTATGTGGTTATGAGGATAAAGTGAAGGTAATGTATGCGGATTAGAATAAATTAGTCGAACAAAGTTATATTGATTTTGTTAGAAATGTAAATCGAGTTGATATAAGATTTGTGAATAAGTGGTGGTTTAACGATAGTAAAATGGTTAAGAGATTAAGAATGTTTGCGTTAAGAAGTAATTTTTAAAACTAGTCAAATATGGTTTGATGTTTAAACAGGTCGAATGGAAGTTTTGACTTAAAAGTCATGGGTTATCTTGATTTTGGAATGGTTAAAAACTGCTAAGAAATAGCCTAAAGGGGTAGTCGAAACCGTTTAGAAACCAAGGTAGCCATTTGTGTACTCGATCTCTTAGGAACCCAATGACTTGAGCTCGAGTTGTACTCGAGAGTCGTTAAACAGGCTGGACCGTAGCCTGACCATAGTGGTGATCGAACCTCAGACCTCGTGTTGAAGCAGCATATCTTTTTAAAACCTTCGAAGAATGCTTGTGTTTCAAACGGAAACACCAAGCAAACCACAAAGTCACCAATCTAAAACAAATCTGCATAAAGTGGAAGTAATTTGGGTTCAGACTTAACGCTGGGCCAAAGCCCAACAAATAAATAAAAGGGGAAATTTGTTTGAGCTTAGAACCAAGCCAAAGCCCACAAGGGTTTAGAGTTGCTTGTGTTGGGCCACAGCCCATACGAGTTTCATTATAAAACATAAGGGTGCGTTTGAATTATAAATGAATAAGTGAATGTATTATTTTGTTTATTGATGCCACTTAATAAAAACCCGAATTAGCAATATGTCGAGTATTAACTATTACAAATTTTGACAAAAACGACTAACCGATATACTAAAATTTGTTATACGTCACTAATGATTACGCGTCAAAATAAATAGTTAAAAACGTGCAACAATAACATGACCGTTTTTAAAATATATATAGACTATTTTTACGATCATCGAATCTTAAACCAAGAATGCAAACTAAATCATGCCATACTAATCTAGGTCACGCGTTGGAGTTTCTACACACCAATTGATACTATTACATCCCAGATTACTACTACTACCAAGGTGAGTTCATAGTCCCACATTTTACTATGTTTTCAAATCCCGTGGGGAGATACATGCTATAAATCTGAACACAAATATTTTTGTATGCTATCCTGATTGATATTGCTAAGTAATATTGCCTAAGTTACCACCCTGCCAAAAAGTCCCTTATATCATGAACCATTAATCACTTGCGAGTGAACGCGAATTTAGTGAATAGATCTATTGGAAGTTGACGACCCACTTGAAGTTAGCCTGGAATGGTAACCAAGTGCACTTTATTCGAATTATCAAGAGTTTGGCAAACTCCTACGACGAGGGCATTATCACCTACATCATTGCTATGATGTGGGCCATTTATATTAATTATTATTACACCCGATGTTAAGGTTTGCGTGTCATGAGGCTTAGGGCAATATTTATATCACACTACAATATCATTGTTTTTACTATTATCTGACTTGTGTTCAAACTATTACAAATTAAACACTATGGATTCACTCAACCTTTGTGTTGACGTTTTAAGCATGTTTTATCTCAGGTATTTAAAGAAGCTAAAGGCACGGAGTGGAACAGGGCCCCCTTTGGACGATGTCCAAAAACAAATGTTTTCATTCATCTTAAACATTTCTCATTTTGTATTTCTAAATATTATGATTCTGTTGTTGACAACTCTGATTTTAATTTGATGAATGATAACAAATTTTCACAAAACGTCTCTTTCGAGTCGTTTTCTATAATTATGACTACGATCTAAGATGTAATACCCCAAATTAGACTTCCGCTGCTTCATTACGATTTTTGGGGTGTTACACTAACTCTATCACTTTTGCCTTTGACTATATCAGAGTCTTTCTTGATTATCATCTCTTGAACCTTCAAGTTTCCTATTAGTTCATCGAGTGATAATGTCGCCAAGTCCTTTGACTCTTCAATGGCGGTGACCTTTGCTCTCCATTTAGGATGTAGAGCCCTAAGGAACTTCCTAATGTAATTCTTGCTAGAATAACCTTCATCAAGAGCTTTAAGACTAGTAATAATATTATTAAATCTAACAAAAGCATTATCTATTGATTCATCTTCCGAAATGGAAAATTGTTCATATTGTTGAATAAGAAGATCTATCTTGTTCTCTTTGACTTGATTATTACCTTGGTGAGTGACTAACAAAGTTTTCCAAATATCTTTTGCCGTATTACACATGAAAATTCTTTCAAATTCTTTTTAGGCAAAACATTGTAAATCATCATTTTAGCCTCATCATTTTTGGCTAATTTTCTTTTAAGTTCATCACTTTGTTTATTATAAGGAACTATTTCATCCTTTCTAGTTTCCGGATTCTTTTGAATTGGTTGAAAGTCACCCTCGGTAATAACATGCCAAAGATCAATGTCTTTTGATTTTACATATGTTTCGAATCTTGTTTTCCAATATATAAAATAATCGGTTTCGAAAAGTGGTGGTCTTTGCATAGATTGCCCTTCTAGATATTTGTCGGAATCCATTGATCGATTCAAGTTTTAAAATACAATTTACTTTAAAATCTTGACTGACGTGGCTTCTAATACCAATTGTGGAAAACTAGAAGGGGGGGTTGAATATTTTTACCGGTTACTAAATCTTCTTAAAAACTTAACTATTGGAAACCTTTGATTCAATTCTTATGTGAAAGCAATCAACACCAATATGAACTGTAATCTATACTAGCTAATAAAAGTAATGAAAGTAAAGTAAAGAGATGGAAAGATCAAACCGAAACAAAGGGATTTATAGTGGTTCGGCTATGAAGCTCTTCTTCGCCCTACTCCACTCCCCGAGTACCACACTCGAGAGTTTCAAGCACTATGTCAACAACCTCCCTTCAGGCGGAGAAAACCATACACGTCGCTTATCCAATTTCGGACACTAAGCTAAATGTCGAGTGCTAATCTTAGCTAGCACCAATCTACCACGATCTACTTGATCCTTTCTACTTCACACAAGAGTCGATCTACCCGATCTACCTGTGATCCACTTGATCAATCACACAAGCCCAATGGCTTCAAGAGATCTCCAAGATCTCAACACGATCACAATGATCAACCCTCACTTGACTCAATCTATCCTATCAACCCTTGATCAATCTTGATCAATACACAAGCTCAATGGCTATATGAGATATTCAATATCTCTATAAGATCACAATGTTCTTTCTTCACAAACTCTCAAAAGAAAAATGATCTTGATGTATGCTATGATACAATCAAGTGTGTAACAAGTGTTACAAGTGCTCTACCTACAACTATAACACTTTGTATCCTCTTGGATATCTTGTGTTCTTCTCTTGCACTTGAAGAGGAATGAAGAGGATCTCTTGGAGGGATGATTGGATCACTCTTAAACAAAAGAAAAACCTAACTAAATGATCAATAAGAAAAGATGTGGTGGGAGTATTAAACTCAGAAAGTTCTGTATGAAAAAGGATGCCCAAAATCTGTGAAGAGGGCTGGTATTTATAGGCAGAAAAAATTGGGCCGTTATAAGGACACGACACCACTAAACCACACACGGTTCCACTAAATTTAGTGGTACCGTGCCCGACAAAAACGCTCCTCTTTTTTTGTTTTCTGTTGAAAACTTATTTGGGGAAGTTTGGAGCTGATTTTGGGAAGGGAAATAGCTGTTATGTATTTTGAACTTATTTTTCCATTAAAACATTTCTTAATTATTCAAAAATAATTTGTAAAGTATATTTTTGAAAGAAATGTTTTGTCACATTAAAATGTGAAGTCTTAAGCAAAAATTCACTTCTATGATCATTTGTCAAGTTGTAAATTTGTTCTAGAGTGATTTGTGTAGAAATGGGATCTTTCGACTAAAAACTTGTTTACGTTAATTTTAACGTAACGTGTTTTCACATTTCGTCATCCTCAAAACGTGAAGTTATCGAAAGATATAAATAACGTTTTTAGAATATTATTTGCATCAACACATTAAGTTTTCAAGGATCTACAAGCCGCAATTCACGCAATAAATACAACGAACAAAACTAATAGTGCACTCTACGGTTGCGTTTTTAAGACGTTCAAGCTAGTTGCATATATGAGGTCAGCAAGTTTTCTTAACCTAACGCGATAACAATCAACTAAACAAGAGACAACAAATCAATATTCAATAACTAGGTTTCATTAGATCTAAGCAACCACAAACAAACTTAAGCTAGCATGATAGATAGAAGAAAAGAAAAACAATTAATCAAACAACACATAGATATATTGAATGATTAAATGAATAACTTATCTTCAATAAAGCATAAGGTTCAAGGGTTGAAAAACCCTTACAAAGCTGTTGAAATTCGACATTCTCCAAATGATGTCACCCTTAACAATGAAAACTTTCGAAAATATATATAGGAATACAGTTCTGACGGCGTCAGGTTATAGCCTCTGACGCCGTCAACTCGCCGTGGATTAGGGTTTCGTCTATGTAATCGCCGCTTTGACGGCGTTAGAAAGGGATCTGAGGCCGTCACTTTTAAAATCCTTCTGAGCCGTCTCTTTTTAGCATAAAGTGTGACGTCCATCTCCACTTTACTTCTGACGGTGTCAGGTTATAAAGCCTTCGAAATCTTATGAGGCATCACTTGTTAGCTCAACACAAGAAATCTTCCACGAGTTTACAAGGGAAGGCGTCACGCTGTGTCTAGTGACGCCGTCAGACCTCCAAGTCTGACGTATTTTTCGCGACTTCGTCGTTTTCTTCACTTTATCGTCCAAATATGCTCCAAAAGTGCCGTTTTCCACAATTCTCGTCCCAAGTACCTAAAATACAAAAAGAAACGATTTGAGGCAATATTTGATCATATTTACTCGATTTTTGGCTTAAATGACCCCTTAAAAGGTATCAAACAAATCCTTATCAAATATCCCTACACTTAGGATTTGCTTGTCCTCAAGCAAATGAGATTTTATTCTAATCTATTTACAAGCTAGGGGTCATTTAACATTAATATAAAAGTAATTACAACATACAATCATTCCACGTTAGTCAAAATAAGCACGGAAATTATATACTAGCACCTCACATAAAGTCTTTGGATTCTCACATCTCTCGGGTGTATAAAGTTATATAACACATATGGAAAATTGAAATTGAAACACTCTCTACCTGTCATAGTACATAGATTACCATAGGCTTGGGAATGGATCAAACCTCCACCACTTTGGCTTAAGCACCTAGGATAAACTATCAAAGAGGGCTTTTCAAGGGTTGTAATGTTAGGTGTAAGGGTATGGAAAACACGGTTTGTTGGATATAAGGAATTTTACTGGTTGCAAGTCAATTATCTTGGACAATTACATGTACAATGAGGCGTTGCTAATCCAAGATTCGACTCGACTCGCTAACTACTAACTCTTTTTGTATTTTTCTTGACACTATCTTTGACTTAAACATAAAAGAAACGGGATGGTAGTCCGTATGGTTTTTCGCTCTTCTTTTTCTACTTTTTTTTCTTTTTATCATTTTTTCGATTTTTTTTTTCATACACTCTTGCCTTACCATCCAAAATAATACATAAAAGGGATCTTGCAACCTCCCTACACTTGAAGTTTACATACTTTACACATAACTAACTAATGACCCGATTTAAGAAAATTAAAACACTTGGAGTACTTTAAACATTAACGCACATATGGGGGTAATAACATTACTTTCTTCCCCATTACTCCATAACAACTAGTACTTTTACCCATGAGTCCTAATCGTCTCAAAACTGTATTTACAAGATATGACTCGACTTAGCAACCATGTAACCGATTAGACAATTAACAAAGGGTTTTAAACATATATGTTGTAACAATAATGCACTAAAGATGAGTGCATACAAGGTAGGCTAAGGCGATTTGGGTTTACATTTGGGGGTCGATTGTAAACAAATTCCTCCTCTAAGTAACCGGAATGCGTTATTTAGAATTTCTTCCTTTTGGTCTTTCCAATATACTTAAAGTTAGAAAACGAAAATGATAGGCTCTGAGGGGTGTACTAGGGGTATCGTGTACTAAAAATGAGTACATCACAAGGGTGTGAGAAAATTACTTGACCAGTGTAGCCAACGTAATTATAATGCAGGTTTAAAACAAGGGTTATCCTAATGTCTCTTATCATTTAGTAAATCCTAACTACACGAATGTAGTCTCACTAGCGGTCTCGGGATGCATCACAAACGCAAGTTCTAGAATCTATATACTACCGGTACACTCATAAGCATTAAAGGTGAATGCTTTTTCCTATATATCTAAAGGCGAACCTCACATTTTTGGGGTGGAAATTTTTGAGTGGAAGGGTTTTTATGCTAGCTATATAATTCCTATCCATGAGACACTTATTAAAACTAAAGTTTCACTCCTATATGTTGTAAAAAATTTTAAATTTGGTGCTAAAATTGCCCTAACAAGTATCTTTCTTAGTTTTATTACACATTTATTCTAAGACAAAACAAATATCAAGCGAAGTTATAGTTTCTAAGGTATCCCATTTTACCCTCCCTACACTTAAATTGAACATTGTCCCCAATGTTATTGAAAAGTATTAAAGTTATGATAACGGGAAAATAAAATAGAGAAATAAACTAATACTCCCCTGATTTGCTCGGCATGTACAATGTGAAAACATAGTTAGATCTTCCTCCAAGAAAACTGACATGATAAGATTCACTTCCAATGTATACTTTCGTCTTCTTGTCCAATATAACATGTAATTCACCAAGAAAATGAAACACAAAACCTCGCATAAAATCGGCGATAAACACTATATATAATAAAAACTAATTCCTAGAAAGCAAAGTTAGATATAATGTTTGAAAAATAAATGTTTACAGATTCCTGAAAATTTAAAATTCTTAAAATTTTTCAAAAATTTAAATTCCAGCAGAAAAACAAAAATCTGGAAAAATGTGCTGCTACAGTGCCTGACGCCGTCAGGTATGACCTGACAGTATTTTTACGTTTTGTTTTTGGAAAATTTCTAGAAAAATTTGAGTATTAAAACCTGGAAAAACTGTAGAACATTCATTATGACTAGAGACAAGCATTTGACTCTAAACAATCACATAAATATATGCTAATCATTACTTGTTATCTTTATGTTCGAATTCGTTCTTATAAATAAATATGAACTTCCCTGCACTTATCTTTTTGTAAAATACTTTTATATGTATTTAAGACGAGCTTAAGAACAAAATAAAGCATTTTCACAAATTATATTTGAAACATGAAATATAAACAAATAAAGATGGAGCATATATATGAAATCAAACAAAATAAAAACAAACACACAAATAATTAAAAAGCTTGGGTTGCCTCCTAAGAAGCGCTTGTTTTTGTTCGAGTCACGAGCCTGACTCTACCCGTATTTAATAGATATGGGGGGGGGGGGTTTCCCTACACATAAGATTAAGTGCGGGTGATAGTAGCGATACACATCCTTAGGGTGGAAATATGCCGCGTGAGAAAAGAGTGGTGGATGAATTATATGCTCAAAGGGGTGTGCTCCTTTCATCATAACCTTATCTAGTTCAATTGGATTAATGGGTGAACTGAAGTTTTCTCCTAAAAATGAATCATCTTCTATCAATTTCGAGAGACTCCTAGTTAGAAATCCATCTTGACCTAATAAACCCGGTTTAAACCCATAATGTTTCTTGTGATTACTTACAAATAGGTGATCTAAGTATGTAAGGTTATGTTCCACTCCTATATCGGCTTCCTCTCTACAAGGCTTAGAGTCTACTACCTTCATCGTAAAACTACCCGGACTATATGGTTTGATGGGTGGATTGGGGCCTTTTTTAATTCCTAAATTCACATCTAAGGATGGAAAATTGGGTAACGACTTTGGTTGAGGGTCCGGTTCATCAAATCTAGAAACTTCCATAGAATTAAGAGAAAGGTTATGACTACAAGTATTCAAACCAATTTCCTCTAGTTGTGTTTCTTCCAAAGGTTCTACTTCAACCAGGGTTCCTATAGTCTCTTCTACTTCTTCCGGGTAAGTCACGGGCGGTGTGTATGAATCAAGTGATGGTGGGACTTGTGGGGTACTTTGTGGGCTTGGATTTTCCACCTCATCCTTCATCATATCTAGATCATCTATGTGTTCATCATGTGTTATGGTAGGATCTACCCATGACATGCACCTAGGTACCTTGACTCTAACCACCTCATTCCTAAACAAACTTTCCGATTGAACCTTCCAAATTGAGAATAGGTCTAAGCATGCGGTTTTGGGTCCCATGTTCCACTTCTGAATTGGGCGAGAATCTAAAAGGTTTCCCATGCATCTTCATCACCAAATTCCCACATTTTCCCATCTGCCATATAATCAAGCTTCTTTTGGGTTTCGCGGTCGATACGAGTGTAAAAGATTTGAAGTGGAAACAATAAGTCAAGACCTTGATGAAGGACTAACCATGACATTTTCCCATCTGCCATATAATCAAGTATTTGAAACGAGTCCATGCATCGGAAAAAGATTCACCATTATGTTGTCGGAACATAAAGATTTTATTTTGGAGTGGAAAGGGTAGATTATGTAGTGGATTAGGTCGATTGGTTGAGAAATTTGGTGGATTCGCTTTCTCCATAATGGCAAACGGAATAGTTAGATGAAAAATTTTACGAAAAGAAACACAAAGAAAAGATAGACTACAAGAAAGCTAATAAAAAGAAAATAAAAATCTCACTTGATAGGAATCTAGTGAGTAGACCTAAACGAGATAGAAATTGAACCTAAACAATAACAATTCCCCGAAAACGGCGCCAAAAACTTGATGCGAGGATTGCATCAACGCAAAAGGTTTTACATCTCAAGGGATCTTGAGAAGCTTGCAATCCTCCAGGCAGTGTACCTGATCGTTGTAGTGTAGTATAGGTAGGTCCGGGGGATTGATTGTTCTTTAGGGGAATAATATCGTTAGGTCAAGATCTATGACGGGATAGATCTATAGGTGAGGGATGATTCTTTTTGTATTTTTATATTTTTTAGAAAGCAATTAAAATCTCGGTTTTGAATGAGTGGGCGGAATTAGTTGTTAATCAACTAACCCAAAAACTAATTATAAAACTAAAATTAAACAAAAAAACAAGAAAAAGTAAATTGGTGAACTTCTTATGATAGGAAAAACGTGTTTACTTAGATTTAATTACTCCCTAGTTATCTCCTATTAATTCGTTGAATTGTCACGTTCTTGTTTTAGTTGAAGCGTCGTATTCCTTATTATTGGTCGTGGGGAGGTGCCGAAGTCCCCAATTCTATGAATATTAGTCTCCCCTAAATCCCTTAACATCCATTAAGTTTTCTAGGATCTACAAGCCGCAATTCACGCAATAAATACAACGAACCAAACCAGTAGTGCACTCTATGGTTGCGTTTTTAAGACGTTCAAGCTAGTTACATATAAGAGGTCAGCCAGTTTTCTTAACCTAACGCAATGAGAATCAACTAAACAAGAGTCAATAAATCAATATTCAATAAATAGGTTTCATTAGATCTAAGCAACCACAAACAAACTTAAGCTAGCATGATAGATAGAAGAAAAGATAAACAATTAATCAAACAACACATAGACATATTGAATGATTAAACGAATAACTTATCTTCAATAAAGCATAAGGTTCAAGGGTTGGAAAGCCATTACAAAGCTGCTGAAATTCGACTAGGGTTTATTCTCCAAAAGATGTCACCCTTAACAATGAAAACTTTCGAAAATATATATAGGAATACAGTTCTGACGGCGTCAGGTTATAGCCTCTGACGCCGTCAACTCGCTGTGGTTTAGGGTTTCATCTGTGTAATCGCCGCTCTGACGGCGTCAGAAAGGGATCTGAGGCCGTCACTTGTAAAATCCTTCCGAGCCATCTCTTGTTAGCATAAAGCGTGACACCCATCTCCACTTTACTTCTGACGGCGTCAGGTTATAAAGCCTACAAAATCTTCTGAGGCGTCACTTGTTAGCTCAACACTAGAAATCTTCCACGAGTTTACAAGGGACGGCGTCACACTGTGTCTAGTGACGCCGTCAGACCTCTAAGTCTGACGTATTTTTCGCGACTTCGTCGTTTTTTCACTTTATCGTCCAAATATGCTCCAAAAGTGCCGTTTTTCACAATTCTCGTTCCAAGTACCTAAAATACAGAAGGAAACGATTTGAGGAAATATTGATCATGTTTACTCGATTTTTGGCTTAAATGACTCCTTAAAAAGGTACCAAATAAATCTTTATCAATGACCAAATAACAAAAACGTCAGGAAAAGGAGGTTTGACAGTGTCACAAGCTACAACGTGATGCCCTCACTTGCAATTCAACATGATAATTCAGTGTAAATTTTACAAGTGATGGTTCAGGCTTTTGTGACGGTCTAGAGCTGACGGCGTCACTATCGGAGTAACAGTTCACGACGGCGTCAGAGATAACAAGGCGACGCCATCACAATGGCGGCGATGCAAAAGACGAAACCCTAATGACGGTGAGCTGATTGCGTCACACCAATAAAGTGACGCCGTCACCAGTGTAAATCTATATATATTTTTCGTATTTTTCTCATTTATTGTAACATCTTGGAGAGGTATCTTGGGAACACTTAGGGCAATGAATTTCACAGATCTTGTAAGGGTTTTTAGCCCCCGAACTCCATGTTTTATTGAAGTTTAGTATTTCCAATTTAATCATTCAATATGTCTATGTGTTGTTTGATTATATGTGTTTCTTCTATTCTATTTAACATGCTCGGCTAAATTAATTAGTGTTTGCTTAGATTTGAATGAAACCTAGTTATTAATTATTGATTATCGTCTCTTGTTTGATTAGTTGTCTCGCGTTAGAAGTAGGAAAACTGGCTTTATCGTTAGTATATTAGCTTGTACATCCGACTAAACGCTTTCTTCACTAGAGTGCACTAGTTGTTTATATTCATTGTATTTATTGTGTGAATTGCGGTTTGTTGATATTAGGAAGTCCTAATTAGACGGCATAATTGTCGCTTGGTGATATTAGGGATTCTTAATTAAAGGATACTTATACATTCATAGAGTTAGGGAATTCCACACCACCCTACAACCAATATTAAGGAATACAAGGTGCTAATTGAAACAAAGACGTGACAATTCGACTAATCAATAAGAGATAACTAGGGAGTAAGGATATTCTAAGTAAACACATTTACCTATCATAAGAGTTACCACTTTATTTTCCACATATTTAGTTTAATTAGTTTAATTAGCAGTTTAAAAACTCACTCTTCAAACCCCGAGATATTTTAATTTGCTTTCCAAAAAATATAAAAATACAAAAAGAATCATCCCTCACCTTTAGACCTATCTCATTATACATTTCGACCTTCATAACACTATTCCCCTAGAGAACTATCAATCCCCCGTGTCTTACCTATACTACACTACAATGGTTAGGTACAATGCCTAGGAGGATTGTAAAACTTCTTGAGGTTTTTCAAAATTCCGCATCACTAACCTTATCTCTTACATCCAAAATTGCTTTCCAAGTACCACTATCCTTATAATCAGTATTCACAGCCCAAAAACATTTACCTTTAAGTTTTACGTTGTTGACACATTTAACCCATAAGCTCTCCTTATTAGATACTAGCTTCCAGATACGTTTGATTAAAAGGACTTCATTCCACACATCAAGACTTTTAATACCCAATCATCCATCCATTTTGGGGTTGCAAACTACAGACCATGCTACCTTAGCTTTCCATTTACCACTTTTACCTTGGTTCCACAAAAAAACTTTTGAGAAGACTATTGATTTCTTTAACTGTAGCTCTAGGAATCATCATCACAGAGGCCCAGTATGTTTGCATAGTAGAAAGGACTGAAGCAATTAATTGTAATCTTGTTGCATAAGATAAAGACTTATGTTTCCAGTCATTCAATTTTTTTTCACCTTATCCATAAGCACTTTGCAATCCCTGATTCCAATATTATTGGCTAAAAGTGGAATGCCAAGATATCTAATAGGGAGTTTTCCTACATTAAAAGGTAGAATTTCAAGAATCCTTTGTCTTTACCCAAGATCCACACTTCCAAAGAATATAGTACTCTTACCCTTATTAGGCTTTAATGTAGAAGAAGCACTGAAGTCATTAAGGGCATCTCTGATCACTTTAACAGAAGAATAATCCCCATGACTTAAAATCAGGAGATCATCAACAAATAAGAGGCGAGTCAGTTGAATTTCCTTACATCCTTTATGGTATTTAAAGTTTGCACACTGTTTAATCTTTCTAGCCATCATTAAAGAAAATACTTCCATATCTAATGTAAACAGATAAGGGGAGATAGGATCCCCCTGCCTTAGCCATCTATCACTTTTGAAATAACCATGTATTTCACCATTAATGCATATAGTAAAAGCAGCAAAGTTCACACATTTCATTATCCAACACATCATTTTCCTGCGAAAACCAAACTGGATCAATATGTTCTCCAAAAAACTCCAACTCACTGTATCATATGCTTTTGCAGTATCCACTTTCAGTGCACACCTTTTAGCTCCATTTTTACAATTGTAGCCTTTTAGCAGTTCTTGAGTCAGGAGGAGGTTATCTTGTATTTGTCTTCGAGGCACAAAAGCACTTTGATTATGGTTGACTAATTTATTCAATGAGGCTTTGATTATGTTTGTCAATATTTTGCTAATGCATTTGTAAAGAATATTACAACATGCAATAGGTCTATTCTCAGAATTCTTACTTGGATGATTGGTTTTAGGTACAAGTGAAATTAGAGTAGCATTGATCTCACCAAGAAGCTTTCCATTCTCAAAAAAAAATCTCTGATAGCATCACAAATATCATCACCAATTATACTCCAATACTTTTTAAAGAATGCAGCAGTATATCCATCAGGCCCTGGTGCTTTGATACTGCCAATATCAAATAAAGCATCTTTAATCTCTTTATTAGTTACTTCTGCAATCATCTCAGTACCATCAGCTTCATTGAGTTTATTAACAAACAAACTATCAGCATCAAAGATAGGATCCACATTATCAGTAGTATCTAGTAACTTTTCAAAATGTTCAACAAACTTTTCAGCTATCATATTACCCTACACTATATTCCCAGCTTCATCATTGATACTCAAAATCCTGCTTCTATGCTTCCTACTTTTGATGACCTTATGGAAAAATTTGATGTTCTGTCACCATTTTGCAGCTAATTAACTTTAGCTTGTTGACACAAAAGTTTTTCTTCATCAGAAACAGCTTCCATGTACTTCACCAAACAATCAGCTTCATTGGCTTTAGTAATAGAACAATGAGGGTTTCTCTCCATCTAAACTAGTGCTTGTTTTAACTCTTCTCTAAGAATGCTTACTTTCTCAAATAGATTCCCACTTTTCCAGCTAATCTTATTCAAAGGCTTTTTCAACACTTTAAGCTTTTTAACCACCTTAAACATGTTACATCCATTGAACTCTGTTGGGTCTAAAGATGCTGCTGTTCGAGAAATACACTAAGTATAACTCTGCTGATTAGTTCAGTGACTCTGCTGATTAGACTAAAACTCTGCTGTTTTGTAACTCTGCTGGAATGGGATAATAAGCAAAGTGTAACTCTGCTGCTAGCCCACGAAGACTCTGCTGCTAGACTAGTTACTCTGCTGCTTATCAGATATGTATAGTATGTTAAGGATAAGTTTGGAAAAGATACGTAAGAATATTTTTCTTGTATAGAAAGTCTTGTAAACCGACTAGGACTCCTTACGCTATAAAAGGAGGATCTAGGGTTAGGTTAGTGATACGTATCATTATTGTTTTACACTTCAAGGTTTCTTGTAACCCTATTGCTATCGAGCAATCGTATTAATATATTGAAGTGTTGTTTGAGAATTCGTTTGTGTTTTAATTCTTCTTAAGATCAAATATTAAGTTCCGCATAATATTTGATATACAACTCAAGATCAGTTTCTTTACCGATTGCTTTAGGTTTATATCTAAAGTAATTAATAAGATCGTGAAGCTCAACTGGGATCAACAAACTCTTCCTTCCAGCCTTCTTGAACCACATGAATAAACTCAGGTTTATCAACAATGAAATTAGAAAACTTGAATGCTCTAGACTTTGTAAGGATAATTTTTGGAATACTGAGAATGGCTGCACTGTGATCAGATGTAACAAAAGGCATAAACTAACCATGATCAGCATTATAAGACTTCATGAACCCTTCATTAATCGTAATTTTGTCAAGCTTCTTCATCACACTATCACTGGCTTTTAAAGGAGATTTGATCCATGTGAAATATAGCCCAGAATGGAAAATGTCCTCCACCTCAATATCATTGACACAATCAATAAAGTCTTGCATGTCATTGTCCACATAAGAACTTCTGGCTGAATGTACTTCAATCTTGAGAGTAACATTAAAATCACCCAGCAGGATCCAAGGATTATCATCAACAATATTTTTGGCAGCTCTTAGTTCCCTCCACAGTTTTTTTCTTTCAATGTTACTATTAGAAGCATAGATGAAACTGCAAAAACATTTAAATTTTGATATAATACCTTCTAAAACACATAAGATAGTTTTCCTAGAGATACTTAGGACCATCAAATTCACAACATCATTGTCCCATCCAAGGAGAATTCTACAGTTGTTCTGACTGTAATTTGCATTAGAGAACCAATTCCAATTCCCAAACACTTTACTAGTAGTTGTAACAATCTTATGATGTTTTACATGAGTCTCAAGAACTGCACATACACTGAGCTTCTTTTCCCTAATCAACTGTTTGATCTCATCCAACTTCTTTAACTGATTCATACTTCTAATATTCCAAGTAGCAACTTTAAAATCCATTTAAAAGAAAATGAGTCACATACAACAAATCAATTCAGGATTGTTGTATCACTTCCATTCACTTCATTACCAATCCATCCAATGTTACTAGCATTCTCATTCTCAATAACATCCTCTATTGGATCTTTTTGAGCCTCCCTCTCTTTCATCCTGTCCTCTTCCCTTTTTTGTCTTAAAGTAATTATTCATATCTGCAGACCAATTTTTCCTTAATTGAATGGAAGGTTGTAACTTCATATTCAAATATTGATCCACAATTGTTCTGTCCTTCAACATATTTAGATCAGCACTATCTTCTTTGTCCATAGACCCTTGTACAACATACTTATTAGCAGTACTTCTTATAGCATTAATCTCCTTCTCCTGAAGTGTCCAGGTTTTCAGATTATTCTTATGCACATCTTAACCAGTCTCCTTTTCAGCTGCTTTATTTTGTGTATCAGAATTCAAAATTTTCCTTCTCCAATAATTCCCATTCCCTCTCATACCAGCATTGTTGCCATCTAAATTCCTTGTTTCTCCCATCTGTTTCCTTTGACCTCCTCTTCTATTATAGTTGACTTCAATAAATTCGGCTTCATTATTCTTTTTCTCCATAGTTTGTTTCCTAATTTCTTCTAATTCAACAATAGGTTTAGGTCTTTTATCACATGATATGGTGTTATGTCCAAACACAGAACAATGTGTACAAATCTCAGGCTTCCATACATATTCTAAATTCACAGTCTTTGATCCTTCACCACATTATCCTTGCTTCTATATTGGATGATAACTTTTTCTTTAAACCCTTTAGTCACATCAAATTCAACCAATACTCTAGCATAGTCTAATTTTCCCACACCATTCTTCCACATTTGAGTTGTCATACTATCCATAATCAAAGGCTTCCCCAAGCTAGCTAGCAATAGCACTTACTCCTTCCTTACTCCATGCTTCAAGAGGAACATTAACTAATTTGGCCCAAATGGGGATTTTGGATTGCTCAACTTTTTCCATACCAAAAATTGGATCCCATTTCTGAACAATTAGTGGTATATTATTAACAATCAAAGGCCCAAGTTTAATACCTCATTCATCCCTGCTTCACTCTTAAACTTGAAAAAAAAATACCCCATTACCATTCATTTTCACATCAATTAGACCAAATTTACTCCACATTCTTCTGAGGTGATAGATAAGTTCATAAGTACCCATTTTACAACCCACAAAGTATCCACATATGGTTAGGTTCCATTTAAGACTTCCTTTAGTTACCATTTCCTCATAAAAATCACAAAATCAGTTCCATCTTCATTGGTTACAGTTGGCATAAAACTCAGTTTACTGTCATCCGGATCCTCATTCTTACTTACTAAATTAACATATGACTCATTAGGAGTTTTAGTAGTACTGTTTTCATGACTGTTAACAGTTTTACTTTTAGTATTATCAGTATGTAGCATCTTACAATGGGAGTTACAGGAGTAGAAGCAGAGCTATCCCCATTGCCAAACACTCCCTTAATAATCTTAACCACATTATTTCCACCATTAGTCATTCCAGTATCACCAGACTCCTTTCAAACAGGCTCATTATAACAATCCTCTGTGTTTTCATTCTGACTAGTCACAAAACCCTCACTATTCTCCAATTCTCCACCAATCAGTTCCTCTTCCCTTAATACTTTGCTCATATCAACATCTATACTGTTTCCCCCACTATTAGCAACCCTAATTTCTTCAGAAACATTTCCATTGTCTATATCACTCCTTTTTTTTGCTCAAATTTCCAACTACATGATCACTATACTTTGATGGAACCCTAATTTGTCTTTTTGTGTTTTCTTTTTATTCGACATGATTAATTCTGACTACTAATCAACAAAAACATTAAAAAAACTACTTAATTCAAGAAAATTAGGAAAATAGAAATTTGGCGCCAAAAAAATAAAATTTGGGAGATTTCTCAAAACTTAGCGAAAATCAAATCCAAGCTAATCATTGTGTGCGCAATGATGAGCTGAATCTAGTGATGGTTTCAGAATTAAAATTCGTTAAGTATTTAGGAAGAAATTGATGATATAGTGCAAAAAATTGATGGCGGGAAAAGACGGTTATTAGGAGTAAAGGGAGAGAGAAAAGAGAGAGGGGGAATTAGACCATCTACGGCTGATTGTTTAATTAGTATGCTTATTGATAAGTGTATTTATATGCAAGATTTATATTAGCTTTATCTAAATCAAAAGTTATTTCATGTAGTTTTTAAAAACACGCTAGACACACCCGATATAAAGCATTTAAATCTTTAAACCAACTTGACTTTTGACCAACAGTACTTCAAACCAACATAGGTCCTTATATCGCCACCGCCGGAAATCATTGTCCACTGCTGGAAGATGCCAAAATATAAAAACATCCATAGGGATTATTCGTTTGCCTCGTTTTGGGCTGATATAATCCTATAGCAAAGAATAGAAAGTTATATGTAGGCTATTGCACTCATCAAAAGTTTCTTCATTTTACCCTCAAATTGCCTACATTTTAGATCAAAACTAAGATTATCATCTATGCAAGGATTTGGGTGTTCATCGGTTGATTTATTGGGTTATTCGGTTCGGTTAAAAAAAATTATAGGAAAAACCGAAAATCGAACCGAACCGAACCGAAGGACAGAAAACCGAACCAAATAATCCGAATTATATATTTTTAATTATTTATTAATTTATTTTTTTTATTCTTAATTAAATTTTATTTCATCATAATAGAATTTACATAATGGTAGAAGGCAAGCGAGGAACAAACTGCGCCGCTAGCCTCTTTTATTGCAAAGCTAACCCTTTTCTTAGCAAAAAAAAAAAAAAAAAAAAAACTTTAAAAATGTTATATTTATACTATATTTAGTGGTTTTTTCTTTATATAAATATATTTAAAACATTTATATTTATGTGAATTCGATTTTCGGTTTGGTTAGGTTCAGTTTTTATTTTGCCAAACTCATATTCAAACCGAAAACCGAATATTTAATTCGATTCGGTTCGGTTTTGGCAAATTCGTTCGGTTACAATTTAGATTCAGTTTATTTCATTTCGGTACAGTTTCGGTTTTCGGTTCGATTTCGATTTTCGGTTCCTATGATTCTTACCCGAATTCTGCACACCCCTATTTATAGTGATCAAAATAGGAAACTACATGAAGCCCATTGGATGCTATATCCTTTTGATGATTTAAGCAACTAGGATGGAGTTCCATTTTCGTGATGAAATGCTTTATTCATAAAAAAGTTACTGTGTAGAACATTTTCTGCATAGGACCACTAATACAAAACATTTCTTGTCAGAATCTTTCTAAGAGTAGTGGGTACCCTGGAGCCATGGCTCAAATTTCCTTCCACGTCAGCAAAAACCTCTGTGGCACCAGAAATCCCACGGCACCACATTCTGGGCGGTACCCACGGCACCAGAAAATGTGGTGCCGTCGTCCATTTTTTTTTTTTTTTTTTTTTTTTTTTTTTTTTTTTTTTTTTACATAAAATAAAACATACACAATATAACTAAAATAAACTTCATTACATTAAAAAAAAACACACATTACATTAAAAAAAACACACATTACATTACATTAAAAGAAAGTTTAGTATTATTAAAGTAGAAATTAAATTGGAAGTGTGTGTGAAAAATGGTAGAATAAGTGGGGGGGGGGGGGGGGGGGGGGGGGGGGGGGGGGTGAGTGGGTTGGGTTTATAGGATTTTTGGGGTAAAAGTTGTTTTTTACTTCTACCACATATATCCAACTACTCCCAACATTCGAATATAAAGTAGAAAAAAAAAAAAAAAAAAAAAAAAAAAAAAAAAACCTATTACGTGGCTTTGCTTCTACCACATATATCCAACTACTTTTATTGATTGTCATTTATTATATACACTATCACAATCAAAAAGAAAGAAACAAACATATAACTATTTTAACATATCGACTTCTTCAACTCTTCACCTGCAAAAAACATACAGACAAAAAAAAAAAAAAAAACATAGCAGTATCATTACTCAAACACAAAACACCACAAACACAAATAAAAAAGAAAAAGAAAAAGAAACAAAAACAAAAACAAAAACAAAAACAAAAAAAAAAAGAAGAAAAAATCTACGGCGTGGACTGGTGGCTACGGCGCCAACCACCATGGCGCGACCGGCGGTACCGTGCGCCATCAGCCATGGTTGGATGGTGGCCATGGCTTGAGCGATCAGCCAAGGGTACCCTGTGAAGAACGATAAAGTCTATATAATTTACATCTTTAAAAGCTTAACACTTCAAATGTCTAGATTGTGAACTATTAAAGTTATTGTATAAACAAGTTAGGCGTCGGTCGGCCGCGTTGCGGCCTAGCGGAGTTTTTTCCTTGCGTAATAGTGCTTTGTTATTTTGGCGTTTGGTTTTAATATATACGAGGAAGGCCTCGAGCCGCCGCGTTGCGGCGGGGCGGCGAATATTTGTTCTAATGTGTGCGCGATTTTGTAAATGATTTCTAAGTGTCTTGTTTTTCGAGGCCGAGTGAAAAGAACGCTATCTTTTTTGTTTAAACGTTTTTGTGTATGTAAAACTAACACAGATTTTAAATACATTTGATAGATTAAGGGTTTATTTTGAAAATTCTTTTATTTTAAAACTATACATATATTTATATATATTAAATTTAAACATTCCGAGACCGAGTGAAAAAAACGACATATTTTTTGTTTAAACGTTTTTGTGTACGTAAAATTAACCCAAATTTTAAATGCATTTGATAGATAGATTAAAGGTTTATTTTGAAAAGTTTTTTATTTAAAAAGTATGGCCATTTAGTATATATAGTAATGAAAAAAGAATTGAGATTGATGAAGGGAAATATGAGGATTTGTTATTCTAGCCTCACTTTCTCAAAATTAATTCATGCATGCACGTGATCTACAACCTCCAAAATTAAATACAAAAGGGTACAGCCAATTACGAATCGCCACATGGCAGCTTGGTCGGGAAGGAATACTGGGAAGGGAATGATGGGGCTTGGGATGACGCGAATTTGACGTAATGGTGATTTTATACCAATCAAATGCCACCGATAACGGATTGGACAGCAAAATGGGCTAAGGTTTTTTGGGCCAATTTTTGGCGGGAAAAAAGGTGATGAAACGACGTAGTATCCGATGAGTTTTAATATATACGAGAATGGCGCTGGCCGCCGCGTTGCGGGCGGGCCTGTTTTTTTTTTCCAACCAATTAGTGCATGATATGAAGTAGTCATACAGTCACTGTTTATACACTTGCATCATATTCAATTAAAACAAAGACGTAAACGATATATTGTTTCAACCATCTATAAGTGAAAGGCCAACGGCTGGGGAAAAAAGGTCTAAAGAACAGATGGTATATAAAACTGCAACTAAACAATTGACCTCAAGTGAGCAAGTACAAACCATTGGTTCAGCGTACACAAAACTGTAGCAGGTGCACATCTTTTTAATAGCTTCACATGCATATAAATCTGGAATGAATACTCCTTTGTTGTTGCACAATTTCTGTCAGTGGTAGCAGCAACATTTTGTGTTCAACAGAAGCAAACCGTGTTATAATCAAGGCGCATTGGCAATAAGCGTTACGGCTTTCATCTGCATAAAATGAGAAGAGAAAGTCATGAAATTTCATAGCTTTCGTATCTGAATTAACTACACATTTATGTAATAGACTGATCCACATACCTCATTCATAAATCTATAGCAGGCCAAGAAGAACACATCTTTTTCTGCACCGTACGCAATGTCGTCTCTTTGAGGCCAGCTTTATTGGGCGCTATAACCTCAAAACCATGCATTTTATCTGTAAGATCAAATACACATAGGACGGCAGAACATTTTGAGAGTTTAAAAGATGTCGGCTGCAATTTCTGTTTGTGCATTGAAATCGCGCATTTGTATCAGATGTCTTTTCTCGGTCATAACTTCAGGTTTGAAATATAGTAACTAAGATTTTGAGTCGTCTGGCAGCATGCATGACCGTCTATATTGTAGTTTTTTGTTAATGGAAGGGGTAACATATACCTGTCCAGTGTTTCTGAATCGCAAGGGATGATGACGGAAAGTAGAATTGGGAAAGACATCTCCTCCAATAGCAATGCCTACAAATACTGATCACAACAACGCGAATGGCTTAGTGATCTATTCTATTCAAAAGAAGGCAAGCACACCAATATATAATACACAACAACAGTACATGGATAAATTTGGTTCTAAAGATTTGCATCGACGGTTAATGACATTGACCGATTATAAACATCTGGATTTAGCGTACTTTTATTTAGCGTAATTCATATATAAACAAAATTCTTACTTTTACGTACTCTTATTTAGCGTAATTCATATATAAACAAAATTCATTAAATTTTTATACCTATGGCGCAGGCGATGTATGTTCTGCGACAAACCCTTCCCATATATCCCCATCAGCAACTGCACGATTGAGAAAGTAGTAGGCTTCCGTACACAACAAAACGGGACACAACACTTATCTAGCAACAACGTAAAGCGTAAAATTGAGAACTCCTAAAACCTTCACAACATACAAATTCCTAAAATAAGGTGGATGAACTTTTACCTTGGAAATTTTGTAGACCTGGCTTTCAAAATGACCCCTTTTGACCCGTTACCTGACATATCTTGCCTGAACCCACCATTTTTTTAATGTGATACTCTTCTTCCTACTTCACAATTGTCATCTAGATAAACGTTCGCTGCTTTTGTACATAAAAAAAAGTTAATGTTAGCATGAAAGGTAGTAACAAAAACCTGAAACATAGAAATTTTAGTAATATCAAGATAATGGGTTCACCTACCATTCGTTTGCATCTATTGTTAGCAATTTCTTTAAAATCTAATCCCAACTAATTCCACATCACTGTTCTCAATATAGAAAAAAGCTATAATATGAATACGGAGCTGATGTCTTTGACAGGTTGTTCAGTATCGATGTCTATATTTTATAGTTATATCTCCTCTTCCTCCAATCTGCATAAAATCGGCAATATGCGAACAAATCAGTGCTACATTATAATAACTTAGAAAAGACGGAAAACATATAAAAAGACAGAAAATATATGTGAACAAATCATTATTTTTTTCTCATGAACGCCAAAGGTAAATCTTATTAAGATTAGTGATCTTAATAACTTTGGAATGAGACCTTATTTTTTTTAGCTTGTGACCTTATTAAGATTAGTGATCTCATGAACGCCAAAGGTAAATCTTGAAATCTACTTCTCATCATACCCAACGTGCGTATCTCGACACAATAAATCAGTGTTAGATAATATCCAACTTTTAAAATTATAAGTTAATTAATGTGTTACCTCTCCAAGATGATCCAAGATTCCATATAGTCCTCCAAAGATTGCAAAGAAAACAGAGTACCAAATCTGCGTGTCCATGAAATATACCTAAAATGACATATATTAACATTAAACATTGTATCAAAAAGCACGCTGTGCATATATAGACTGATGGGTATGAGCGTGTTTCTGAAGTATTGGCTATTAAATTAACTCACCATTATGACTGGAGCCCAGATAGCTATAATTGCTCCAGCATTATTCTTGGCTGGTTTAGATTAAATCTTTGTAAGATAATGAATCATCCAATATATCATTTATGTTTATTAGAGAAAGTATCAAACAGTTATTACCTCTTGGAAATAGTTCATGGCGGTCGTACTTTGTAATACCGATGGTCATAATCTTTCGTGTTGGTCCTATGAGTGGTTTTATCTGATCATAGCAGAAATCAATTATTGACTAATAAACGTAAATTTAGATTCGAAATGCAATAACACTCACCTCAAAGGTGTAGCTGAATGGCAATTTGCATATAAAATGGAAAAATGTTGGAATATACATAAAGCTAGGAATTTATTAGGAACATTTGTTACCAGTAATAATAATACCTGAGTCCACCAAGCTAACAATGAAGATATCCGAGAATTTGAGTTCTCAATGTATCTTCTAATTGCAGGTACCGAGAAGAGGATCATAACCTGACATTTCATTGAACAAAAGAAACCAAAACTATCACTACAATTTTCACCCAGACATTTCATTAAGCATTTGGAGTGCAACCACAATGTTGCTTACCTCGGCAAATATCAAACTGAAAACAGGTAGCGGCTGCATAATAAGTACGGTTGCTTAGTTATCGTTTATACTATGCCGACCAGTACTTGGCACGCCACTACCTTTTGCAAAAGAAAAGAGAAGGCAAGGATGAATAATTGAGAATAACAAACGTACCAGAGAATTTGTTTGTCGTCCAAGTGTATTTAGAAAAGGCAATTTCTTTAAAGTATACGATAATTTTTTTGCATTCAAAGATGGTAGAGGAGATAACAAAAACCCTAACGCGTATGATAAAAATAAAAATTTGTGACAAATCTTTTTCTTTAACCTACGCGTTTGGTTTTTCTCATCTCTTATACCATCTTTGAATGCAAAAACTTTACCGTTTGCAAGTGTTATTCGCAATCAACAATCCTTCCACTATCCGTGGTTTAATAGATATAATGACTGACCACATCAATTTAATTGAAGGCTTTGTTTTCATTTGAAATTGTTTCTGATAAAAGACTATAAGATTGAAAGTAAACACATGACCTATGTTGGTTGTCCTTTGTTCTTCTATTTTGTCAACTGCTTAAATTAACCCAACTGATTCAACCCACATCAATTTAATTGAAGGCTTTGTTTTCATTTGAAATTGTTTCTAGTTGACGTAGAATAGTATGGCCTTCAGCGAATCTTGATTATCATTTAAAATTGCATTATGTGAATCCAAAATGAACTGAAAATTCAGTGGATCAACTTGGTTTGATCCGGACCAGGTAAAAAAAAAGGTCTGACTCTGACCAAACCATTTTGACTCGGCTCAGTTTATATTCACATAACATTTATACAACGTGTACAACAGTATATAGGACAATAACATTTATACGGCAGGTTATCTACGGTAAAATTGAAATGAATAGGCCAACTATATCTATAGTTGTATAAAAAGTAAATGTAAATGACTAACCGCTAACCTCGGTTCCTAGCTTGAATGGTTGTTGGAACTGCAGCGGGTCTTCCAGCACCCAACGCAATTGTTTGCCACTACAGACATTTAAATAAGCAACCCCAAAGACCCCTTCGCATGAAAATAAACATGCTGAAACTCAATTATCTACCTGGACTTGAAAACATGGTAATGAATTAATTAATTTTAAAACATAATCCAAAAACCTATAAACAGAATAACCATTTTTCAGTCCCAAATGCTGACCAATTTGAAATAAGCACTTTGATGCAACACTAAAAAAAAAACTTATCAAATTCAAATAATGAGGTGTTTGAGATTACTTATCTGGTTCTAGCTATACATACGGAAATGAAGGTACAAAATAAAAGAGCCCTTGCAACGTCAAGTAAATGACCTGCACCAACAAAATAAGTTTACATAAGATAATTATCATAATGAGGTACAAAAAGAGCCCTAAATAAGGGGATATGTGAAATTGTGAACCATGACTTGCGTTATATTAGCTTAATTACTTCGTATATACCCTGAAAAAATGTGCCTGTTTTTGAGCATTTTTCGGTTCTGGTTCTATGGTGTACCGTTGAGCATCCTTTGTTCTTCCTTTTCTGCTGCTAAGATTGTTGCAAAGTTGTCCAGGCTGACAAAGGTATCGGTCTCGACGCTGCGTTCGTGTTTCCAACAACATTCCTACCATTGTTTTGTGATACATACTACTAATAATGCTGGTGTTGTAGCCGGAGTTGTTGCTGTTTTTCATCATCATCTGTTGCTGTTTTAACAAAAACAACAATTTAATCAGAACTTATTTAGTCCAAAACTCTCATTATTGTCTAACATACAATATAATTTCTACCAGTTCTAACGGGATGTTTGTATTACCTTATAAACATGCGTAATCATGTATAAGTGATGACAAAATGATATTTTTGCCAAACACCAATTATTTGCAACTACAAAAAAAACCCAAAAGTTTTTAAAACCCATTGAAAAAAATTATAAAAATAAAAATAAGATGTAAATCAGGAATAGACCAATAGTGTAGATCTTTTAGGCCGACTGTAATGCAAGTTTATGCTCTATGTCAAGTATTTCAAGTACATTTAGGTTCTTTATCCAACCAAGGAGTGAATGTTATCAAGCAAATTTGATATGATTTCACTGCCATACCATAAGTCTATCCTGGAAGTAAGAGTCTGAAGTATGTGCTCATCATTCTTCACTTGAAAATCTACCTCGCACCTTGATGACTTGTCTTCTCCTGTAGATAAAATAATAATTCCATAAATTCTCAGAATATGATAATAGCATCCGCAGGTAAGTGAGTGAATCATTTAGACTTGAATTACACTATTTGACCGTCTCTAGTGGTTCACTGAGAATATGACATTTGATACAGCTTACCTGATCAATGTGGTTATATACGTGGCTGGAAAAGAGGCCAAAAAACACGTTCCTTGCAACCTGGAAGCAAATCATAAGCTTTTGTCTCAAAATTTTACTATTCAAGAAATAACATAAAAGTAATGACCAAATATGTTATATGTTACACGCAACTGTCGTACCAAACACCCTAAGAACATTACAATACCATTCAATACTAAATAAAACATTTCGAATAGAATCTAATAACGAAAAACAATAAGAATGCATACCTTGTGCAGACGACCGTGATATATACTCAGTAGAAGGTAATTCCTACCCATCAAATGTATCACCTAAATAAATAATAACAGGTTGAACAAAACTTGTGGTCGTTCTCTGAAATCCACGAAAGAATGGAATATAAGTAAATTTTGTATAATAGATACAACACACCTAATATAACTTCACAACGAACGACAGTGAGACTGCATACCTCCTACAGATGGTTGGACTGTATATTCAACAGAAGGTGATTCCCTGGTGGCAAATGTATCGCCTACATAAAGAACAGCAGGTTCAATAAAAATTGTCATAACCCTTTAAAATTCAGGAAAGAGTAATGGTGTTTGCAATACAAAACCTTGACAGGCATTATAAGTCTTCCCTGACCGGAAATCCAACGTTACTGAGTCGCGAGCTGTTGCTGCAAAATTTTGTCAAAAGTTTGCAAAAGTCAAAAAACAAAGGGTAGCTAAACGCGTGCCGAGAGTCAAAACATAGAAAACATCAAACTTCATAACAGAATGTAACAATAAAAGTAGCAGGCTTGTGCGAAATAAAGCTTTCCGAAACAATCACGAAACATATAGTGACAATAACAACAAACCTGTATAACGACCGTCATCGAAACTATTAACATCAGCTTCAGTTAACTGATCGTAATCGTCATTAGCTGCGGCAGTACGTACCGTCCCAGACTGAAAGCCAAGAGTTACCAGCGGTGGAAACGGCACTACAACAGGTTAAAAAACATTGTTAACTCTGAGAATTAAAGTTTTAGAAAATAACTATTAAACATAAAATCACGACAATAACAAACCTGTATACCTCGAGAGGCATTATAAGCCATCCGTAAACGAAAATCCAACGTTACCGGCTCTCGAATTGTTGCTTCAGCCAATTCATCATAAACGTCAGTAGCTGCGGCAGGGATTACCGTCCCAGATTCACGTGACAAACGGTTAGTGACACCCTGCCAACATAAAAAAGCATTACATAAGTAAAAAAATTAAGATATATTGAAAAAAAAAGTTATATATACCGCAGCTTCGTTAGTTTCTCTCCAATCAACTTTTTTAGTTAACAAATGAAAGAAGCAGCAGTTCACATACATCCGTTTCCTTTTTTTTTTGGGCGATATGCAAGCCATTTTTTCAGCAAACTATATGGTTGAGACCTTTTCACTGTTTCAAAACCTGGGAATCTAACGCAGGTTGGTAAAGGTTCTTAGATATTATGCATATATACACGTGTGAAGGTTGCCGAGGTGCGTGTTTCTCGCACTCTGCCATCCGTCCACATAGTGCATCAACACATCATATTCGAGCAATCATCATAGCCAAGTAAAATGCAACATACTCATACGACATTTGCAAATGCCTTAATTACAATATATACTAAACGACAATACAAACGACGCTTGAAGAGGTATATTTTATTAGAAAAGAGTATGGTATATAACCTTCTTATGAATGACAGCACACGTGCAACTGAAGGTGTGCATTGTGCCTTGTTTGAAAAAGCATGCACAAAATCTACATAATTCTACCATTATACCATCAGTACTATAGCATAAGCATCCAACATTATACCATCAGTATACCATCTAAATGAGGCCACAAACGGGCGAGAATGGACAAACCTGGACAGGGCAGATGGAGGCGGGGAAAAAAGAGAAGAAACGGCACCGTGGGCCTGTTTAGCTGAAATCACAGGGTCAGATAGGGATATAATCGAAAAAGAGGATACATCCGCCATGGCTGCAGAAGTAATAAACTGCCTTGCCAAGATACGGACGATCTCAATTATATCGAACCACCCATTGAGAGAAGAATGCATGAAACTTAGGTGAAAAATACCCCGTGCTTCTGCCAAAAATAAAGAAGACATAAAATAGATATTAAGTTACGCTACAAAACAAACATGAGTAAATCATCAGCCATTCAAATGGCGGTATAGCAGAGAAATGAAACAAACCTGGCAGCCAAACCGTCCCTCGTTCATTACCAAATGAAAAGCTTAAATAACATAAAGCCTAAAAACTACGACAAATAAGGCTCAGATTTGCCATGGCTGCAACCACAGTTTGTGTATGGTTACCGTGCCAAGATATATTTCAGAAAACAATCATCATCGCCTTAACAGACAAACCAATGGTCGTCTGCAACCCATATTAGTGAATATGTAACTGATTATGGTAAACAACGTCGTTTAGCAATGGTGTTTAACTGAAATCACAGGCTCAGATAGGGATACAATCGAAAAAGAGGATACATCCGCGATGGCTGCAGAAGTAATAAACTGCCTTGCCAAGATACGGACGTTCTCAATTATATCGAACCCACTGACATGCATCATAGCCTCTTACAATGACAACTAACACCATACAAATATAAAAAAATGCAAACATAGCATGTTGGCCCGCCAAGACATGGACATTCCTCAAGTTTTTATGAACCCGGTGCCATTCATGTAAGACCGTTAAAAGTAGCGTCGTCAACCACCCGAGTTGGCTGCAATCACATTGTCGGTGTGATTGCCTAGCCAAGAAACGATTGTTGGCTAGCCACGCGTAGTAAAAAATAATTTATATTAATGAAGCACAAATTCAGCAGTTGAGAAGAGAGCAAGAAATAAATGTTCATGAATATCTACTCCGAACAAATAAGCAACCACAGCAATAACGAAAACCCACAAATTAGGGTTTTCAACTAATTATTTTCAATCATCAATTAGCAGCCAAACAACAACAAAACCCCATTACTATATATACTAAAGCACAAATCGTAGTAAAAAAACAACGACAGCCAATAACGGAAACCCAAAAATTAGGGTTTCCAACTAATCATTTTAAATCATCAATTAGCAGGCAACCAGCAAGTAAACCCCATAAAAATGAAAAGGCCTAAAGCCAAACAGCCACTAATTGCAGACATCAACCCCAAAATTAGGGTTTTCAAGCAATCAATTAATTAACAACAATTCTCACCACCGGAATCGTGAATGAGCATCCAATCGGACACTAAACCTTGTATAAATCAAAAGCCCCAAACATGCACACATCGATCGAAAAGATACGCACAGAGAAAGGCAGGTTCGAGAGAAACGCAGCAAACCAACCTCAATTATCAACGCAACAAACTAACCATCAATTATTAACACAGGAAAAAGGCACCGAACGGGCTAACGGAAGGAGGGTGGGCCACAAAAGTAGGCTAAGAAGAGCCCATAATTTTTGGCGGGAAAATGCAATAGTACCAAACGACAACGTTTTTTTTCGTGTTTTAATAAAACTTATAATTTATAATTTTTATAAGCGACCAGTAAAATCCTGCATGATATAATTGGGCCATGTGAAATTTCTTGGGTCAAGACATATATGATTTATACTTAAAGATTAACAAACGAGACTATACCACTTTTATAGTCCTTTTGACAATTTTCTTTAGTTGTGTGAAAATGGTACCAAAACAACACAAATATCTAACTACCTAACCAACCACCCCTCGTTGATTCTTTATTATAAATATAAACACAATAGACTAGTCCTCAAATAGATGCAAGCCAATACAATACAATGAAGAGTAAATTACACCGTTCTCTAAACTTGTGCCGGATTTCACAGAACATCGAAAAACGCTAATCATTTCCTTTTTGATCCACGATCGAGAATATATTACGCTGCGAGTCCAAAAATCTAACGCTCGTTAGTTTTTTCAGCTATCTCGGTCCTAACGTGCAGGTCACACAAGGGCAGTTTGGTCCGATCACTTTTTGGTACTTTCCCAGCTACCATCTGACTACTTGTCATGTCAGTGTTCTCGATCATTAAATCTTTCATTTTCAACACATTTTCACATAATTTCTCTCACAAAAAGCATCTCACAAGTTCTCTCAATTGCACACAGTTAAACCCCAATATTTTCCCCAAATTTTGGTTCGTAATTTTGTTATGCTTGTTTCACAAAATGGGTACTATTAAATGAAAGATACAGGGTACAGACTTAGAATTCGATGATGAAGATCTGTATGAGAATGCAAAGGAGGATTATAGTAAGTGTCGTAGGTTCCAATGTCAAGTGGTTATCCGAAGTGTTGGAATATGCTCTACCTACGGTACCTAACTAGTCTTTCTTTTCGGTAAGTAAGAATATATTGACCGATGGAGGAGAACCCCCGAAGTAAACATAAATGAAGGGGCATACCCCACCCCAGGCAACCAAACAAAGAACTCAAGACACTCCCCGAGCTCTAAAATCAAGAAACTAACCTAAAAAAATGATTGAAATTAGATTACGATTACAAAGGCTAAAAATAATCCAAGTTTCTACGTAATCAAAAAGAGCCTAATTATATATATATATATTTTGTTAGATTAGGTATAAAATGGTTGACATTTTTATTGATTAGGTTCTAATTATGGTTTGACTTTTTGCAGAAGATCTTCATACTGTCTTTACAATGAGGATACACCATGGTGGCCAGTTTCACTTTTTTCCTGGAAGAAAATACCATTGGGGTAGGAAAAGTATTGTTGATATGGTCGATAGTGAAACCTTCCCGATTCACGAGTTAGATGATATGGTTCAGGATCTGAGTTGGACAAATAGAAAGATAATGTTTTATAACTTTCTTGAACGTGGTAAGAATCTTGATGTTGGCTTGCATTCATTATGTAGTGATGATGATGTACGTTTTTTAAGTAAGTTTATAGGTGAGCATAAGGTCATTGAAAGTGTACATAGAACATGTTGTGTCTAAAGTAGGAACTTACTTCAAGCCAAAGCAGGCAATGGGTCTTGTTATTAATGAAATAGATGAGGACAATGATTTTGGTCCTAGTTACCCTAGCCGTATTGGTAGTAGTACTTCTAGAAGAAATCGATCTAAGAGGCTACTATTGGAATATGTTATACCTGAGGAGGCAGAAGTAAGTGATGAAATTAGTAGGTTTACTGAGTTACCTAATGAAGAGCCAAGGGTGAATGAAATATCTACTCAAGAGTCTAGGTTTACTGAGTTACCTACTGAATATGCAAGGGTAAATGAAATACCTACGCAGTTACCTGTTAAAGAGTCTTATTTTCCAGCTTTAGATGCAGAACTAGATGAGTTCGATGGGGTATTTGGTAGCATTAACTTAAGTCAGTTCAGAGATAATGTTAGTCAGGAACATGTAGTTGAAGATTCTTTGAGGGTAGAGGATTATGAGTTAAATGATATGGTTGTTGATGATAACGTGAGGATAGATCAAAATGAAGAAAACATTGATAATGTGGATCATATGCTTGTTGATGGTCATGGTAGGTTAGAGGAAACTAATGAGCAAGTGAATGCTAATAATGTAGGTGTTGATTCTGTGGGTTTAGATAGAAGTAATGATCAAATGAATGCCAATGTAGGTGGTGATCATATGAATGCTAACGTAGGTGGTGAGTAAATGAATGATAATGGTTCTCGTATTGAGATTAGTCATGATGATGTATATTCTCCACGTGGTCCTTTTGAGAATAACGATGATGATGAGAGTTATGTTTATGATGCAGACAGTGAGGAGGATACTGAAAGTGAGGAGGATAATGGGGTCTTTTACGATGAGAATAACGTTATCCATGAACCTCATGTTGATACACGTTATTGTTTTGGTTCACTTGATAATGAAGCTCCTAATCTTTTGGTCAGTTTAAATAAACAAGTTCCAGATTCCATGTTTGTTGATACTGAGTTAGATGTTGTTGATAACGAAGAATTTGATAGTGAATATAAGGATAAGCCAGATACTGATTTACAAAAGAAACTTAGGTAGTTAAGAAAGGACAAATAGAAAGATGAGTTTATAGTTAAGAAGTTTGGGTTTTTTGCAGGACAAATATTTGGTACAAGTAAGGAGATAAGTTTTTTGCAGGACAAATATTTGGTACAAGTAAGGAGATAAAAGATAGAGTTTACATGTATTCCATAGAAACTAGAAGAAAACTGAAATTGGTTAGGAATGACAAAGTTAGAGTTAGGGCGAAATGTGTTGGTAGCATCCCTATTTTTGATCTTAATGATAGGCCTGTTAATGATGGGCCTTCCGTGGATGGCCCATCAAAGGAAAGTCCAAGTCAGTCCAGTGGTCCAAGAACTAGGTGTAAGTCAAAAGTTGGTTCTGTAGACAAAGACTAAGGAAAGGGAATAATTGAAGATGCTAGAAATCAGTGCTGTCTATGGGAACTTTATTGCACTAAAGAGTTATGTAAGGAAACTTGGGTATGCAAGACTCACCATAGTGAGCATTTATATCTACAAACAAGGGACATTAAAGCTTGCAACTACAAATTTCTATCACTTCAAATTATGGATGAAGTATCTGTAGATCCAGAAATTCCTACAAAAGCAGTTCAAGATGCACTTCAGAAGAAACGGGAAGTAAATGTTTCTCGCATGAAGGCATTCAGAGCCAAGGCTGCAACTAATAAAATGATAATGGGTGATCACAAGGGTCAATATTCTATGCTAAGAGATTATGTTCAAGAGTTGATGACCCAAAATCCTGGAACCATAGTGAAATGTCAAGTAGAAATGCCTGAAGATCATAACAGTCCTACTAGAGTATTCAGGAGATTATATGTCTGTCTTGATGCATTAAAGCAAGGATTCAAAGATAATAGAAGGGAACTGTTGGGGTTGGATGGGGCTTTTATAAGTGGCCCATTCCCTGGCCAATTGTTAACAGCTGTGGGACTTGATGCTAACAATGGCATCTATCCGGTTGCTTATGCCCTTGTTGAAGCTGAATGCAAAGATTCGTGGGTGTGGTTTTTGAACATGTTGGGGATGACCTAGATCTATACAGAAACTCCAATTTTACTTTCATATCAGATAGACAAAAGGTACAATACAGTTTTATTTATTGAATTTTTTGTTTTTTATTATTGTATATGTCTTTTAATTGTTCAAATTTTATTACAGGGTATCATTCAAGCCATGAATGAAGTGTTTCCAAATGCAAAACATATATACTGTTTAAGGCATATCCATGAAAACATGAAGAAGCAATTGAATGGACTTGCTTACAAGCAACTGCTATGGAGGTGTGCTAAAGCTACAACAGTGATTGAATATCAAGCTGGAATGAAAGCACTTAAGGACTTATGTATTGCTGCACATGACTGGTTAGCAAAGATTCCACCAGAACATTGGGCCAGATCACACTTTTCAGGTACATTGAATTAGCTTATGTGATTTGATAATCATGATGCATTCAATTAATTCCTTACTAGAATATATTATTTTTTGTATGTAGGAAGAGCTCATTCAGATGTTTTGCTGAATAACATGTGTGAAGTGTTGAATGGTAAGCTTGTCCTTGGTAGGGATAAACCTATTATCACTCTGTTAGAGTTCATCAGGGAGTACTGCATGAAAAGAATTGTGAATGTTCAGAAAGCCATTAACAAATGTCCTGGTCCTCTAACCCCTACTGCAACAATTATGATGTCAAAAATCAAAGAAGATGCTAGTAATTATAAAGTTGTATGGAAGATTACAGGGATTCCTTGTAAGCATGCAATTGCTGCAAACTGGAATAAGGATGTCAATGGCCATCCTGTACAAATACCAGAGGCATGGACTGATAAGTGTTATTGGTTAGAAACATGAAAAGAAGTTTACAGTTTCAAGATACAACCACTGAATGGGAAGGCACACTGGAAGAAATCTCCATGTCTTACAACACTAACTCATCCACATTATCACCCTCAAGTAGGTAGGCCTAGGAAGAAGAGAGTCAGAGGAGAAATGGAGGACACACCATGTGTTAGCAATGGGAAGTTGAGTAAGAAAGGGAGAAATATTAAATGTTCTTCTTGTGGAAACGTGGGTCACAATAAGCAGTCATGTAAGGGTCAAGGTGGTGCAACAACTTCTGGGTCTAGAAAGACAAGCAAAGGAAAAGGGAAAAATGTTGAAGATTCTGGTGGTTCGTCTGCTAATCCAAGACCCCGAAAGAAAGTCAGGTTTTGTTTGGATGATGACATACAAGGTTCACCATCTGCTAGTGCAAGAGAAGGTTATAAACTGCTAGTGCAAAAGAAGATTCTGGTGGTCAAAGGTCAGTGGATGGTCGTGCAACCCACAATGACTCAGGTACATCTGCTGGTGCAAGACAAAATGAAAGTCATCATGCTGCAACTCCAAGTTTGTCAAACTTCAGTGGTTGGTGATACATCTGCAAATCAAAGTGGAATTGCTAGTGGAAGTAGAAGTTCTTCATCACCAAGATGGAACAGAAGTTCAATAAGGGAAGCCAGATTTGGAGCTGGTGGCATAAGTAAAAGAGTTGGAGCTGCTTCACCAAAAAAGACTTGACCATGATTACATTTGTGTTTGAAACTTATGTCAGCTATTTGAACATGTTTAAGACTTGTTTTTATTTCTGTAATTTGGATATATGTTTAAGACTTGGTACTAGGAAATTGCAATTTTCAAGTCATTGCAACTTGTTGCATTGACAATATGCAATTAAAGGCTTTTATGACTAATATTCTACGCTTTTAGGTCATTTTATTTTGGTGCCAATTACTTGCATCTGCATTATGTGACTGAAAATATGCAAATTCTTATGACTATTATAACCAAAACAAAGTCAACATGGTTTAAAAGTTCCATTAACTATGGTTTTAGTATGCAAAAACTATTGTTTTTCAGTTTAGTATGCAAAAGTCAACTTCGATTTTTAACCAAAGCAAAGTCAACATGCTTAATATGTGGATCCCAATACACGATCTCCTTGAGCTTTGTTTAGAAACTTTGAGTATACCAAAGAGTATGCGGAATCTACTCTTTGATAGTTAGAAGAATGCACTTAACAATATCAATGTATAAGCAATGAAACAGTAAACTCTGTTATGAACACAATATAACCAAAATGATTCAATATTATTAGATTAATAATACGAGTGATCTGAATATCACTAGGGTTTACAACCTTGAATCTTAACACAAACTCACGTATTATAGAGATGTATGAGAGATGTACAAAATATGTATCTAACACCTTAACCTAGGACCTCCTTTTATAGGCACAAGGAGTCCTTTATAAGATATACACAAAATATCTTCTAAACTTATCACTTTACATATCTTCTATACCTTGGCAGTACCTTCTTCCAACAACAGTCTTCAGCAGTACAAAATAAACCTGGCAGTACTAATATTTACACTAGCAGTACTAACTATGTTAGTACTGTTAGTGTTATTCTTCAACAGTCTCATCTTTAGCTTGGCAGTACTAACTCTGAATGAAATAATTCCCAACAATCCTCCCCTAAACTTGTGATTTACCTCCAAATCAGCAAGTTTCTTTGAATTATTCCTTTGATCTTGAGAGGATTCTTCGAAACACATTATTTCCTTTCTACTTGTGTAAAGATCTTTCTAAGCAAATCTCTTGCCATCTCTGTCTCTTCATCAACTCTGAGTTTGTTCTTTCTTCTTGATATTTCTTGGCTCCTCAGATTCTTGCATAATGCCTTTGCCTTTATTCTTTGTTGCACTTCTGATATACACCAATGTCTCTACAGCTCTTTCATCTGTACTAGCAGCACTAACTGACCCTCCAGCAGTACTAATATGTTCAGCAATACCAATGTCTTTAGCAGCATCAAAGATTGTTTTATCCACACCAGCTTCACCAATATCAGTATCTTGCCTCCCCTGAAGCTCTGCATCTTCTTGAACTAATGAAATATTTGGATCTTCATCTATTTTAGCTATCTTCTTCCCCTATTTGGAAGAATCATCAAAACCATCAAGATCATCATCATCATCTGAACTGGAGGATTCCATAATGTTGGCTCTTCTTCTAGCTTTGCTGGTTTTAAGCTTTTGCTCCAATCTCTTCATTCTTTGTATAATTTTGGTAAGAGCACCTCCATACATCTTTTTGGTCTGTGTTAGTCCAGTTTCCAAGCTGGTGACCCTGTTTGACAATGTTGTACATGTATCCATCAATTCCTTAAGTTTCTGGCTACCCTCATCACTTCCAGGTGTGTTACCTCCTGGGAGAGGTGAATCATGAGGCATGTCCCCTATTGTATCATGTTGGCTGGGGAGTCCATCATCTGAAACATGCTCATGGGAGCTTGAGTCAGGAGCTGTTGCCATCGGTTGGGTCTTATCAATGGTACCACTGGCCTGTGCTGCTTCTAAGCTAGACACAGTAGTGGTAGCCCTCACCACTTTGTCATAGATAGCCTCATCTGCTACATTTGGATCAGTAGAAGTTCTGGACTGAGGAACCATAGACTCCTTTCTGGTTCTCCTCCTATATGTTTGTGAAATTATTAGAGTGTGTGAAGATGATGGAACACTGATGGGTGTGTGTTGGGACTCAACTGGATTTTTGATCCTTCACCCTGATTTGTTGCATTCGAAATAATCAATGTGTTAAAAATTGGTACTTATATCCCATTGTACCCCTTAGATGCCATTCTCATGTTACTAAAAAGTTTTCGAGTAAGGCAAGGAGTTGGATAAACATTTTTATGATATAGAAGTAAATATTTTTGTTTGTTCAAAAACATTTGTATAAACCTTGGATACATCAAAAATTTTGATTTAGTATTCACATTCTTCACCATACCATTAAAAATCAGTTTTGAAAAAATTGAAAGTCCTGTTTGTGGCTAAACAAATGAGAGCAGTTGAAATATTGCTACAAAATTGCTCCCAAGAGGTTTTATTTGGACTAAAACAATGGAGAATGGTATGAATGAAGAATCTCCATTGTGGAGAAAAACATCATTTTTGAAAAGTTAATGTAGCAAAATCTGATTCATACCCCATTCTGGAAATAGTTTGAAAAATTTCAGTGTTTGGCAAATTACTAATACCATTATCATCTGCTAAATGGAGATGTCTCCTAACAGATGACTCAGTAATAGTTAGAGTTTGGCCATCAACTGTTGCAATTAATTCTTTGTCTCCATTCTCAAGTGTATTGGCAGTAACAGTCTGCCAAAACTGTTTGATTTGAGAGACATAGATAGTAGGATTTGTCAAAAGAGCATACCTGATGTGGGTTGAATTTAGAAAATCTACTATCTGATGGAAGTCATTACTTCCCTCTGGTTTCTCCAAGTATGCAACCTGATTATGTTTAGATCAGAATTTCAAATTCGCCATTATAAGAGATAAAAGCTTGATTAGTTTGCTGGGTTATGATCGTTAATGAGTGAATTGAGTATTTGGTAAAGCCAATTGAGAATTTATAAAAGTCACTTAGGGTTTGAGAATATATCGACTTGAATAAATCTTTTCTTGAGAATCAAGAAGTTGTGTAAGTAAAGAAAGAGTGTGAATTATCCAAGTTAGAAAAACCCTTAATCAAAGTAACTGACACAAATTTACCCCAACGCCTATCTTTAAAAAATGGTTATTTTGCAAACAGTACCAATGGCTACCCAAATAGTACAAAGTTTTACACTAGTAGTACAAACTATTGGAAAAACTTTTTCTTAGCAGTATTGACTCCATTTTCTTTTAAAAACATATTGCCCACAAACTTTTGAAGGGATTAAGTGTAAAGGAAGACACTCAATCAGATTACGGTTGCATTTAACCTCTCGTTGTGTGAGAACCAATATTAAATGCTGCCTGTGATCAGATAGACTCATTAAAAGAGCCTTCTTGACAGGGTTTCCAGCTCGTGGCAGGTGTTACCTCAAATACAAATTTATTAGATTCACTTTTGCTCGCTGTTCTCTATACCAGATGTCCTGGGACTAACACACTATCAAATGATAGAATGGTATAGAGTGAGTTAGCTCAGTTACTATTTGACTAACTATGACCATCAATTCATGTCCAAAATACCATAGATTGATTTCAAGAAAGAGATTTTAAAGAACCTCCCATCTCAGGTGTAAAACTTTGTCAAGTGATTCGTAAATCCTGCCTATCATTAATCAATTATGACAGCAAACATTCCACCACATTTGCTTCTCACATGTCATAAACTTCCAATCATACTGCTTTCTTATCCTACAAATGTTAGTCCAAAACCAAGAAAACACAATGCAAAGCATTTTCTATAAAGCAGTATCAATTTTGACTAACAATTTTTATTTAGCAGTACAAATTTGCACTAACAGTACATACTTTGTACTACCAGTACAAACTGAACATACTAGCAGTAGAAACAACTAACATTACAAATCCTTTACAAAACTTTACAAAGACACTTAGAGATTAAAACTTTATGGATTAAGCATTCCAATACTTGCTACCAAGTACTGAAACCTTCCAACATCAAGACCTTTTGTAAGTAAGTCAGCCCAATTGTTATCTGTGTGTATTTTAACAACTTGAATTAACTTTTTCTCATTACAATCTCTTATAAAATGATGTCTAATCTCTATGTGTTTTGTTTTAGAATGTTGTTCACTTTTTATCTAAACTTGCACCAGCATAGTCACTATCACTATAAGCCACTAAATCAAATGAAGACTCCCTAGGATACCAAAGGCCCAATTTAGGTTGACCTTTTAGGTACCTAAAAATCCTCTTCACAGCATGTAAATGTGAAGCCTTAGGAGTGACTTGAAATCTGGCACATGCACACATATCAAACATAATATCTGGTCTGGATGATGTAAGATACATCAATGATCCAATCATTGACCTGTATAAATGAACATCAACATCATCACCATCTGCATCTTTAAGCAAAGGCTTCTCTTTATTAAAAGGAGTACTAGCAATCTTGGCATGTGAACCCAAATTTCTTCAAAATATCAGCAACATATTTATCTTGGCTGATAAATATACCATCTTTCTTCTGCTTGACTTGTAATCCTAAGAAGAAATTCAGTTCTCCCATAGAACTCATTTGAAACTTATCATGCATTAGTTTCTCAAAAACCAGTACACATCTCCTTTTTGGTAGATCCAAAAATAATGTCATCTACATATGCTTGGACAAGCAAAATATCACCCTTTTGCCTTTTGATAAACAATGTCTTGTCTATCTGTCCTTTGTGAAATCCATTGTCCAATAGATACATGGCCAATGTTTCATACTAGGCTTTTGGAGCTTGATGTAGACCATATAGTGCCTTTACCACCTTGTAGACCTTGTCAGGATGATTAGGATCTTCAAACCCTGGTGGTTGCATAACATACACTTTTTCATCAATTTTACCATACAGGAAGGCACTCTTCACATCCATTTGATAAACCATGAATCCCATGAAAGAAGCATATGCTAAAAACAGCCTTATTGCCTCAATCCTTGCTACAGGTGCAAACACTTCATCATAATCTATACCCTCTTCTTGAGCATATCCCTGTGTAACTAGCCTTGCTTTGTTCCTGATGACAATTCCTCTCTTATCCTTCTTGTTTCTAAATACCCATTTAGTACCAATTGCCCACTTTCCATTAGGCATATCAACCAGAACCCACACATTTTGAAGCTTGAACTGTAAGAGCTCCTCTTGCATGGCTTCTAACCAAGATGGATCACTAAGAGCTTTTGCAATCTTCTTGGGTTCTTCCTGAGATAAGAAACAGACAAATAAACAAGTATGAAGGTCTTCATGAGTTTTTCCTTCATATATTGCACTGATAAATCCTTGTTCTTGTTCATCTGTAGACTTGATTTGTCTCCTTGTCTTTACACCAGACTGCATATCACCAAACACAAGATCAAATGAATGATATCTGTGAACTCTTGTATGTGGAGTTGAGGGAGCTTCATATGTGATAGGAATATTGTTCAAGTCTACTTCAAAATCATCAAAAAGATTAGTCTGTGGAGCAGGATGAACTGTTGGATCAACAGTATAAACATTTGGTCCACCAGTACTATCTTTTGGCTCAGCAATACCATCATTTGGCCTAGCAGTACCATCATCATTAGTACTATTTTTAGGTACCTCTTGTTCTTGATCATCAACACCACTTTCTTTACCATCAACATCACTAGAAGTTGGTGGATCATCATTCTTTGAAAATGAATCATATAGAAAACCATCTTTCCAAATTGGCATCAAAATGTGATCTTGACCAGTCTCTTTCTGAGAGGATTTTAATACACTTAGGATGTTAGTCCTTATAACGTGTATATGATACTTTGAGTGAATATGATCAAGTATGTGGAATCTACTTTGATCACACTTAGAAGGATTGTTTGTTTGATGGAATAGTGTATGTAAGACAATGAACAAAGAGAGAATTTCACTAAACGATTCAATATTATTTAGAATAATACGAGTGATCTTAGCTATCACTAGGGTTACAAAACCTTGAATCCTTAACAACTATTCGTATGTTTATTTTTTGAAAACCTAACCTAGGGTTACAAAATCTTGAATCCTTAACAACTATACGTATCAATCTATATTTAGAAGATATACACCAAATCTATTCTATATTTATCCACACGCGTCTTCATCTTTGTCTTCATCTCATAAGCAGTACAAAGTGTTTGTACTGACAATACTAACTCAGTTAGTACTGCTAGTGTTAACTTGCAGCAGTTGAAACTTTGAACCTGGCAGTATTAACTGTTAGTTTAATTCCCAACAATCCTCCCCTAAACTTATCATTTCTCTGCAAATCACTAAGTTTCTTGAATTAAACTCCAACTTTGATGATGGGGGGATTCTTCCAAACACTTCACCTTATTTTCTTCCTCAAAGCTTATGTCTCTTTCTTTCAAACTGATCATATATTCTCTGAAGTAGATTTTGAATTACTTCAGTATTTTCTTCACATCTGAGCTTTGAAGAAATAATCACTTGTTGGGAATTAAACCAACAGTTAGTACTACCAGGTCAAAGTTACAACTGCTGAAGATTAACACTAACAGCACTAAGTCAGTTAGTACTGCTAGTACAGAAAGTTAATACTGATTATGAGATGAAGACACAGTTGAAGACGCGTAAAGATATATATAGAATAGATATTGTGTATATCTTATAGTATTAGAATGATACGAATGTTAGTTTACTTGTAAAGGACTCCTTGTTCTATAAAAGGAGATTCTAGGTTAGTTTTTCAGTATCTCTCATATACGTATTATTGTGAAAGCTTCAAGGTTGTTAAACCCTGGTGATAGTCGAAGATCACTCGTATTATAATAATAATATTGAAGCTATTTGGTTGATAAAACACTTGTGTTCATACATTGCTCATTCACTGTTACATTCATTCAACACACAAACAATATCTTCTAAGTATTAGCTAGTAAATTCCGTGTGCTAGTTAATATTAACTCAAAGTATCTTCAACACAAGGAGTGTGTTTAGATCCGGTCATCACTGCAAGCACTTCAGCACTTAATGGATATTCCAGTTCTGCTAACATAAAGATATCAACTCCACCTTGTGTTGACAAATGATGAACATTACAAGAACCATAGAACTCCCATGAAGTAGATAGATCATAACAAGGAAAGTTCCAATATACATCTGTGGGACCTGGTTCATATAACCTCTTGAATTCTACCCAAAGCTCTTGCTCTTTCACATCAGTGTTCTTAGTCGTTTTGAGCTTATCTTGAACTAACCTCCACAAAGTATCTAGATCTTCTCAATCACAAGATCTCAGCAAAATTTTAAGATTCTTGTAAACTGCTGACTCTCCACCAATTCTAGTAACCTTTCAAGCTTTTCCAAATTTATCTTTGTAAATTTCCCAGTCCATTATTGGATGTCTAGCTTGAATTGGATCAACATATAAAGTCTCTGGCACAGTAACTAACATACTGCTCATCTGTTCATGTGACAATTCTACTCTTTCTTCTTGTGCTTCTTCTTTCTCAGTTTGTTCTTTCTCAGCAGCCTTAAGTATTTTTGGTAATCTTTCCTCTGTGTCCATAGGAATAAAGTGTTGAGCTCTTCTGTATGCATTGTAATACAGATGTTCAATTTCTTCATGTGATTTACCCTTCAACTGAACTCCCTTCCAATTAGCTTGATTGCATAGAAACTTTTTCATTCCACTGATGATCTGTGCAATTGTTGGTTTTCTCTTTCTCTTCTGACTTTGATTCTTTCTAATATTCTGCATTATCTCATTGAAAGCCACTTCATCATTCCTTGAGTTAATAAAATCAGCAAGCAGAGCTGACCTTTCTTCAATAGTTAGACTTTCATCTGCAATAAGTTCTACAGCCTTTGCCTTCACAATTGGATCAAAATCAATCAGTTGTTGTATTTACTCTTCATGTGATTGTTGAGCCACAATAGCATCTGAATCAATTCTCTCTTTTTCCAATCTCTGAGCTTCCATAAAACTTGCAACTTCATCTTCATGAACTTTTCTTGCCAATTCAGCATCCAAATCCACTTGAACTTAGGTTCTTGGCTTGACTTTCTTTTGTTGCTCAGCTTCTTCTACTTTCATTGGCGCCTTTCCTTTCACTGCCCTCTTTCTTTCATACTCTGATTGCTCAGCAGTACCTTCTTCCATACCTGCAGTACCAATTTGAACTCTAATACTTGAGGCAGTGTCTAGGATCTCTTCTCGAGTTTCCAAAACAACAATCTCTGTATCATTATCCTGAGCAATTTCCTCTGTTTGTTGTTGTTGAACCTCTTCAGTACCTTGGTCTTCACCCATATCCATATCATCACCATTACCACCAAACTCTTGTTCTTCAAAATCCAACTTCCTCCCCTGAGTACCTGATCCTGTCTTCCTCCCCTGTATGGAAGAATAATCCAAATCATCATCATCTGAATCAGAAGAACTTGAAGAACTTGTAGACAGCACCATCCTAGCAGATCTTTTGCCCTTAGACCTCTTGACTTGTGTCTCCAATTTCTTCACTCTTAACAACAATTTTGTGTAGACCAGGGCAAAGTTCCTCTTGTGACTTTTTAACTCAGCTTCCAAAGATATCACCTTCTCAGACAAATTGGTACATAAAACCATCAATTCCTTTAGTTGTTTGCTGCCCTCATCACTTCTAGCTGTGCTACCTGCTAGGAGAGGTGAATCTTGGGGCATATACTCAGTTTCTTCCCTAGTTGGACTAGGTAGTACTCCTAAGCCACCCATATGTTCCATGTGGCTTGGGGTTACATCAAATGTGGCAAGTCTTGAAGGACTTGGCACATTAGATATTGCCATGGTAGGGGTCTTAATGATGTTAACACTGTCATGTCCAGCTACTAATCCTGAAGCAGTAGTGTTAGCCCCAACCATACTATCAAAATTGATAGCCTCATCTGCTACAATGGGTTGAGTAGGAGAACTAGGCTGAGAGACCATAGTTTCCTGTCTGGCTCTTCTCCTATAGGTGTTGGTTAACGGGGGTGTATGAACAATATTTAGAACCACAATGGGTGTGTGTTGAGGCTCAGTTGGGATTATTGACCCTTCACCCTGAAAAGATTGTATCCTTTCCAACATTTCAAGAAAAAGAGGTATTACAACCCCATTGAAAAGTCTATTTGCCATTGCTATATTTTGAAAATGCTTTTGTTGCAGGCAAGGTGTTGGAAAGGTTTTCTTATGTTTCTTTAATTCATTCTTTTTCTTGTTTAAGAATGCTTCCACAAATCTTGGATACATCAAAAACTTGGTTTTGCTTTTTACATTATTCACCATACTCTGAAAAATAAATTTTGAAAAATTGTAAGTCTTATTGGTGGATAAACAAATGAGAGCAATAGCAATATTAGGTTTGCTTAGGACTTAAGCAATGTAAGAGAGTATGTATGAAAAACCTCCATTGGGGTGAGAAACATCCTTTTTGAAAAGTAAGTTTATGATCAGATGTGTCATACCCTAATTTCTTGCCAAATTTCAATGTTTGGCAAATCATGGATACCATTGGAATCTGCTAATTTGAGATGTCTCCTAACACATTTCTCAGTAACAATGATTTGTTTACCATCCACATTAGCATGTAATTCTGTGTCTCCATTTTCACTAGTTGTGACAGTTGCAGTCTGCCAAAACTTTGTGATTTAAGAGACATATAGAGTAGGATTACAAGTAAGGGCGTACCTTATATGAGTTGTTTTCAAGAAGTCCACAATCTCATGAAAGATTGGTCCATCACCCTGCTCTGTTTTCTCCAACTAGGCCACCTGATAAGATTGGTCCATCACCCTGCTCTGTTTTCTCCAACTAGGCCACCTGATTATGAGTCTTAACGAATTCCAAATTAGCCATGATGATGTATACAATTTATGACAGAAAAGTGATCGTTTGTGGTTTAATTGAAGATGTGAAAAGCCAATTGGGATTTTATAGATGAACAGTTAGGGTTTGAGAATTTTGCGCAAAGGATAAGAATTATCTTTAAAGAGAGTAATATTTAGAAAGAAGATAATTATCCTAAGAAAAACCCTATATGCATGGTAACAGACGGAATTACCCAACGGCTAAATTAAAAATTAGTTACTGACACAAAAGTTGTAACAGCTAGTTCAGCAGTACAAAGTTTTCACTATCAGTACAAACTTTGTACTACCAGTACTAATTTTTAAAGAAAATTTTTAAGGAGCAGTATAAACTCAATATTGATTTAAAAACAATACAGCCCACTCATAGTTTTTAGCAAACTATCAGCTATCAATGGATTTGATGTGTCTTTACCAATAGCTGTTTGCTTTGGAATAGCCAACTCTTTGCTGTGAAGTATGGTGAGTTGATAACCTTATAGTTTTTGGTAAACTATCAACCATAAATGGATTTGAGAAGTCTTTACCAGAAACCGTTTGCTCTGGACTAGTTGGTTCTTGATGTGGGTTAGACATGGTAAACCAATGACCATTTGTTGTATGAAAAGATGACACACTTTAAGCTCCAAAGCACCATACAATCCAAAGCACAAAACACTTAATTCACAACTCCAAGTAATTTGCTTAATCAACCTGCAATTGTTAGTCCAAAACCAAGAAAACAAAGTGCAAAACACTTGTCTCATAACAACATAAGCATATGACTAACAGTATGAATCAAACAGTCCAAACTTGGTACTAACAATACAAATTTACAATACCAGTACTAATTGATAACCTAGCAGTACAAATCCAATTAATGTACAAAAACACACAGTTTTGAAAACTTTAAAGATTTAGCATCCCAATACTTGCTACCAAGTATTGAAACCTTCCTACATCAAAGGCTTTTGTTAGAAGATCTGCAAAGTTTTGTTCAGTATCAATTTTAACCACTTGAACTAACTTTTTATCATTGCAATCTCTAATGAAATGATGCCTAATTTCTATGTGTTTTGTTTTATAGTGTTGTACTGGATTTTTAATTATACAAATGGTACTACTATTATCAATATATATGACAGTGTTCATGAAATTGTACCCATAGTCAAGAAGTTGATTTTGAATACAGAGAACTTGACCACAGCAACTTGCAGCAGCTACATACTCAGCTTTAGTAGTTGAAGTTGCCACAATAGTTTGCTTCTTACACTGCCATGATATGAGCCTGCATCCAAGGAATTGACATCCTCCAGTTGTTGATTTTCTGTCCAGGCTTGCACCAGCATAATCCCTGTCTGAATGTGCTACCAAGTCAAAAGGAGATTCCCTAGGATACCATAGACCCAACCTAGGTTGACCTTTAAGATATCTAAAGATCCTCTTGACTGCAGTTAAGTGTGAAACCTTGGGAGTCACTTGAAATCTTGAACAGGCACATACAGCAAACATGATATCAAGTCTTGATGATGTGAGATACATCAAGGACCCTATCATAGACCTATATGTGTGTACATCCATATTTTCTCCATCAACATCCTTGAGCAATGGTTTGTCTTTATCAAAAGGAGTGCTGACCTCTTTAGCATCAACAAACTGAAACTTCCTTAGAATCTCTGAAACATATTTATCCTGGCTGATAAATATGCCTTCACTTGATTGCTTTACTTGCAGACCCAGAAAGAAAGTAAGTTCCCCCATTGAACTCATCTGAAACTTATCCTGCATAAGTTTCTCAAACTCTACACACATTTCCTTCCTAGTAGACCCAAAGATAATGTCATCTACGTATACTTGTACCAGCAAGATATCCTTCTTGTGCTTCTTGATGAATAAAGTCTGATCAATCTTGCCCCTTTGGAATCCATTCTCAATTAAGTAGGAAGCCAATGTTTCATACCATGCCCTTGGTGCTTGATGTAGACCATAGAGATCCTTCACAACTTTGTACACCTTATCTGGATGTTCTGGATCAATAAAACCTGGAGGTTGTGAGACATAAACCTCCTCTTCAATAGTACCATATAAGAAGGCACTCTTGACATCCATTTGATAAACTGTGAAACCCATGAATGAAGCATAGGCCAAAAATAGTCTAATTGCTTCAATCCTTGCCACTGGTGCAAAGACTTCTTCATAGTCTATACCTTCTTCCTGTGTGTACCCTTGGGCTACAAGTTTAGCCTTGTTCTCGACCACTATACCTCTTTCATCCTTCTTGTTTCTGAAAACCCATTTTGTGCCAATTACCATCATACCCTTGGGTAAGTCCACAAGTACCCAAACCTTCTGAATTTTAAATTGGAGAAGCTCTTCTTGCATTGCTTCTACCCAGCTTGAATCATCTAAGGCTTTGAGCACATTTTTGGGCTCAATCTGTGAGAGGAAACATACAAATAGAAATTCATTGGCATCTTCATGCTTCTTTACATCATACACTTCACTAAGAAACCCTTGTTGGTCTGAGGTAAGAAGTTGCTTCCTTGTCTTCACTCCCGATTGCACATCACCAATCGCATTGTCCAAAGAGTGGGCTTTGTGAATCCTTGCGTGTGGTGTAGTTGGAACTTGATAGGTAGGTGGTAGGTTGCCCAAATCCACCTCATCTTTTGAGAAATCCACTGCATTAGAGTTTGATGAGCCAGTAGTATGATCAAATGGCTCAGTAGTACAAACTTGTGGCTCAACAGTACAAACATCATTAGTACTGTTAGGTTGTTCCTCAGCTCCATCTACATAGTTTTCACCTTCAATCCCTTCTTTAGCATCATCAGTAGAAGGTTTTCCATCCATTGAAGTTGAATCCACACTTGTCCATATTGGCATCTGTTGGTCCGTTTACACTATTAGAGTTAACTAGAAAGTTAATCTAATTGGTGATATGACTAATACAATGTTTAGGATTAATTCTAACAGTTATAAAACGTGAGTATAAAAACAACAATATTTTTCAACGTTTAAATTCTTATTAGAAATAATTCCAAGAATCTATACCCAAGTGTTTTGCGGAACAAACACTTGGGATTGAATAGACAAGGGTATGGGGTGTCTCCTATCGAAACTCAAGTTTTGCTTGAGTGGTAACAATATACCCACTGAGCTATCTCAGTGAGTTGTATACTCTTTGTAGGAGGGAAGTTCCTTTGCAAAAGTTCAAGACTTTAAATATACAAAGCACACATTAACTTCTCTCCTATCTGATCTATTTATACACAAGTAATCTAAGTATAAGTGATTAAATATAATACAAGTTGTTGAGGTTCCGTGTCTGACAATTACAAATAGTAATTGTCATTTCCAAGAACCAATAGGAAATGGCTAATAAGACTTTGGGAGTTGTTGGCTGACACTCCATGACTTTTAGCCGCAATAGGGAAGGTTGGATCTGACAAGAGAAGAGTGTTGGGCTTACACTATTATCTTCTCATATCTTTTCCCTATTGTTCCCGCCTTTTCTTCAGGCGCTGGTTCCTCAGTCCTTCAATCACTTTGTTAGTTGAGGAGACTGGGTTCAGTGAGTTCTTGTCCAACACTCACTGAACCATCATCTTCTTCTTTGGCTTAAGTCCGACTCAGGGAGTGCCGCCTTCCTGAGAGGTGAATCCTTCTTCTTGAATTCGTCTTAAGCATCTTGAAGATGACTCACTGAGAGGCTGTTCTCTCAGTGACTTGAATTGTTCTCGGTTTAAGTTAAACACTTAGTTAATTTGTTTCCAAATCAAGTTTTACGTATTCTTGGGTTTTTCATAACCCAACAATCTCCCCTATTTGGATATAAATTATTCCTAAGTGTTTTGATCAGTATGAGTGAGCTAACGTCTTCTGCTCATACTGAATGTACTAGAAAATAAATAAGGATATTGATATAGCAAAACATTCATCAATTTATTCATATCATTCCAAGTCCTATTATTCTAAGTACAAAATACTCATGGTTCCTCAACAAGACCCATGAGTTCAAGCTTCGCCTTCTTTGACATCAACACCTCTTTATCAGGTCGATCCTTCATCATCTGATCCATCAACCTTACAAACTCCTCATTTTCAGGTCTCCTGATATTAAGCGCCATCAGTTTGTAAGCAAGGAGTGTTGTTGTTTTCACTTTGTCGATGTCAGAGACTCTTTGAAAGGCTTCCTGACCAAATTCATCCACAAAGAAGATACCATACTCAGGTTCTTTGATGACCAGGTTGGGACGGAACTTGACTCCCTGAGGAGTAGTCCTGTTGCAATGAAGTGCAGCTATGTATTGTTCAGGTTCAATATCCACATCTTTTCTTTTCCTCCCAACCTTCTGAGTAAACTCAGGGATTGTTAGTCCCTGAGAAGCAAGTGCCTCATCATGGTTAATGCCCAGACTCTTTGCCACTCTTGCAAGTTCCTCATACTTAGCACTCAGTGACTTGATGATGATTGGGGCATTCTTGCTTGCGGTTTTCTTCCTCAGGATGGGCATCATCATATCCCATTCTCTTAACCCATAGTCTGAAAACTTGATTGTAGGGAGATGTTCAGACTTCCTTGGACCTCTATGGATTGTTAAGCTCAGAGGTCTGGTGGGATGAATAGTGACATCAGTGATTTTGCCTTCATCTTTGGTTTTGTTCATGTGCCATACATACCTCTCATAAATCCTCTGCCTCTTTTCTTCCTTAAGTTTGGCTTGTTTGTTGTGTTCCTTAAGCATTTCAGCCTGAAGCTTGAGAAACTCATCCCCTTTGATGTCCTTCTGCTCAGACTCTTTGATTACTTCTTTGGCAACCTTAGAAATTTCAGACCTGTTGAGTACCAGCTCTTTCTCTCTTTCTTTCCTGAGCTCTTCTTGGTGTAAAATTTCAGCCAGTTGATCAGGAGTCCCATAGACCCTTCTCCCATCCTCTAAATCAACATAGAATGGTGCATCAGGATCTGCACGTCTTTCAGAAGAAGCCTTGACTAAGAGTGATTCAGGAGGAGGGTTTGTTTCAGTCACCATGATTTTCTTCCCTTTGTCAATGGGAGGAGGTTGACTGGTGGATGTCTCAGGGATAGTTACTAAAGCAGAATTAGGATCAGGGATTGGAGGATCATCAATTTTCTCCCCTTCAGCAGATGGCGGAGCTTCAGTGGAGACATCTGCTGACTGAGGAGGTGGAGGAGTATGAGAGGCCTGAAGAATGGATAAAATGTTGGAGACCATAGACTTGGTTTTAGAAGTCTCATTCTTCACGGCACTTAATTCGGTAGCCATTGTCTTCTGGTAGGAGGTGAGTTCAGTTACATGGGTGGTGTAGTGTTTGACGAGCTCATTATGTGTTGTTGAGAGCTGCTCAAAGGCTGAGGAGATTTTGATCAGGTGCTCCTTAGATGCATTAACAGCATGATAAATGGACTCTTGCTGTGTCCTTAATCCTTGAAGATCTACCCCCTGAAGGAGCTTTAGAAGCTCAGTTATGCTGGTGGAGGTGTTAGCCTGAGAGGCCAAGTATGCATCCAATCTGGTGACAAAAGTGGGATCATCTGCAAGATGTTCTTGTACTGATTATATAGCCTTGAGGATGTTGGACAGTTCCTGATGCTGTCCAGTGGCTATGTCATCTACAGATTTGTTCAGGTCGCCAAGTTGTTTATCAGTGAGGGTGGCGGCCTGAAGAATCTTTGCCTGAGATTCTTCCACTGAAGCCCTGAAGTCAGCATAGGAGGATGCCACTTCAGTGTGCTTATCCCATAGCTCATCCGCAACAGAGTTGTAAAGACCTTCGTTGGCTTTGCGAAGGACTTTTTCCATTTGTCTTTCAGAAGCCGGATGAGCATCGTCATACTTTTGCAACCACTTGGGAGTGGTTGAAGCACCTGATGATGATGATGAGGTTGATGGAGAACTGGGTGGTTGATCCTCAGGATGAGGTGAGGAATGTTGTTTCTCAGAGGGCTGAGGAGGGCTTACTTGTGTTTCCATTTCCTCCTCAGCATCAGGGATCTCATCATCACCAAAATCAATCTCTTCCTCTGACTCATCAGCCAACAAATTTTTATAGTCAACCAGAGAAGGAGCCTTCAGTAAATCCGGCTCCCCCTTAGAAGAGGGCTCACCTTCGTTGTGGCCAGGTCCTGATTCTTTTGTCATAATAACTGGTGGGGTTTGACCAGCCTGACTAGTCATAATAACTGGGGGGGTTTGCCCAGCCTGACTTTTAGAATCAGTTCCTGAGAGAACAAAAATGCCTGAGGTGGGTTTGGGTTCCGTATCAGCGGGTGGTTTAAATCCCTCCGAGTCTTTGTCCCCCTAAGCGCCTTCATCCACTGATGGGTGTTTTTCAGTGGAATCATGAGGCACTCCTTTTGAAGATGTATGGACCCCCTTCCCATCAAGATTGGTCTGTCCTTTTGGGGATTTAGGGTCCTGAACTCCCTGAGACCCTGAGTGTGATTGCTCAGGGACGTTAGCAGGATGTGAGTGGGTATGGGTCCCCTTCTCAGTGGAGTAGTACTGCTCCACCGAGGATATAGAACCCTGAACTCCCTCAGGCTCTGATTGTGATTTATCAGTGCCTTCATTAGGATGTGAGTGGGTGGATACTCCTGACCCTTCTGACTTGTTTTTGTCAGAAGGGACATTAGGAAAGGGTTTGCCCGAGGATACTGAGGATGATTGCTCAGCACCCTCCAGTGGCGTTTGTTTTGTGGCCAATGTGGTCTCTTGTATGGGAGTCTTAGAAGTCAAGGTCACAACAACTTTCTTGGTGCCTGAGGCAACAGTCTCAGTGACAAGTGGTTTAGGTCTAACCACCTTACTGGATTGTCCCCCTTTCCCTTTCTTCTTCTTCACCTTCTTGGTTGGTGAAGGAACTGGTGAGCATACATTTTCACCCTGAATCACCATTAACATGTAGGTGGTCAGGGCGACCGGTTGTACCTCAGTAATGTCACTACTAAAGTTGGTCTTATGCAAGATGTCAGGTTTTGTACCTTCATCGTCAGACCTTAAGTAGTCAGGACCAAGAAGATCCTGAAGCACACATGAAATGAACCTAGGATAAGACATGTGTCTTTGCCTATGTTTCCCTGAGAGCTTTGACACGAGGTCTCGGAAGATTATTCCTCCGATATCTATTTTTCTACCCTCCAAGAGACTGAACATCATCAATTGTTGTGATGAGTTCAACTGCTCAGTGGAGGATTTGTTTCCTCCGAGTACCTGAATGATGAATGTCATCATAAGTCTCCAGACAGGGTGAAACCATGTCTTCACTATTGGAGCCTTTGCCAACAAGGCTTCAGGAGACTCGCCAGGACGCCTAACATCATGAGGCCCTAGGAAAAGCATTTCCGCTTTTATTTCCTGATCAGTAGGGTTAGCCTCAAAGTTCTCAACAAAGTTAAGACCAGTGGCCATGATGAAGGTCTTGTAGTTCAGGGAGAGAGTCCTGGTTCCATTCATCACAGTGAAAGTGATGATGGACTCTTTGGTGTCCTTAGGGCTAGTAGCCGTTGTGGTACACCAAAACTCCCTGAGATAGTCATTATAGATGACTTCAGGGGTGGTTGTAAAGGCTGTGGCAAGGAAGCAGTTTTATAAATACTTAACTACATCCTTGTAACCCGCATATTGCTGCGGGTAATGGAAATTTCCAACCACATTGTTTTTGGTCAGGTCCACGCCCTCCATTGTGAAGTTCACATTCGGGGCGGTGGTGATAGCATTAGAGGAAGCCATTTTATGATCGGGTTTAGGTCGGAAAATGGTCGGATATTTCTTAATGCTAAGAACACACATACAATTTGTTTGAGAAATAAAAAGGGCAGAGTTTGCTTATAAATTTCTAAAAACGTGTGTGTGTATTCTTTAGGATGGGTATTTATAGGATAGTGGAGATGGGGGTATTTTTGGCATTTGAGTGATCTTATTTAATCAAAATATAATTTTTGGAAGTTATTTTGAATAAAATGTTTGAGATCCGCATTAAATGCCACCACTCCACTTTTCCTCTTTTTTCTCAATTGGCAGAGTGAACAGTTGAGCAGTTTCTGCAAAAGGGAGAAGTTGCAGAGTTTCCATCATCACACAGTGTTTTGTGTGAGAGAGGGCATTGAATGCCAAGTTGGGAAGTGGGGGCCCATTAGGTGTATGCCAGAAAGGCAAAAAGAACAAATATTCTTGAATTAAATATGAGTTCAGTTACCAACCTCGGACATTTACTAACTAGATACTTAGAGCATTTAAGTCAGTATTTAATGTCCCTTCTCAGGGCCCTGAATAACTTTTCATTCAGTGATGGTATTTCAGGGACTTGGGATTAGTCACTGATGATTCAGGAATATGGAAAGATTCCTGAGAAGCAAAGATTCAGGAACTTGAGTTTAGTTTCTGAACCCTCAAGATTTCAAGAACTTGGGTTTAGTTCCTGAGGTTGTGGATTAGTGAAATAATTCACTGACGAACACATTAAGTCAGGGACCTGAGGTTTTAAGAATTTACACTTCAGTTGGTAGAATCAATCAGTGGACTGATTCTCTATATCCAACATTCCTAATTCAGCTTTCAGTCTTGTGAAAGTTGGTTCATCCAAAGGTTTGGTGAAGATATCAGCTAACTGATATTCAGTAGGAATGAAGTGTAATTCAATGTCACCATTCATGACATGGTCCCTGATGAAGTGATATCTGATATCAATGTGTTTTGTTCTCTGATGAAGAACAGGGTTGTTAGAGATTGCAATTGCACTTGTGTTATCACAAAAGATGGGTACCATCTTGTACTGAATTCCATAGTCACTGAGTTGACTTTTCATCCAGAGTACATTTGCACAACAACTAGCTGCTGCAACATATTCAGCCTCAGCTGAGGACACGGCAACTGATTGTTGCTTCTTAGCACTCCAATAGACTAATTTCCCACCAAGTATTTGGCAAGAGCCTGAGGTGCTTTTTCTGTCCATGTTGCATCCAGCATAGTCAGAGTCTGAGTATCCTTTGAGATCAAGTCCTGAGCACTTTGGATAGTATAATCCAAGGTTAGGAGTGCCCTTCAGGTACCTGAATATCCTTTTTACAGCAGTGACATGAGATTCTCTTGGGTCAGATTGATATCTGGCACATAGACATACTGAGAATTGGATATCAGGCCTTGATGCAAGTAGATACATCAGTGATCCTATCATTCCTCTTGTAACACCCCAACCCGGCAAGGGTAGAAGTGTCACGCAAATGGTGACATATCAAAGGCAAGCATAACATACGACTTAAACAATACAATAGAAATTCAAAGGTTACAAATGATATACTGAAACTACAAGGTTACATCGAGGAACAAAACTAAATACTATGTCTATCAATGCAAATTCTTCTAAAATCTTCTACTTCCGGAAAACTATCAAGGTCTTCTAAGTCCAAAGGTCTCTTCACTCATACCCAGCTTCCAACTAAAACCTGCCGCACACGAAAAGAAAACGTGCGGCTGAGCTTAAAAAGCCCAGTGAACAGATATATAATAAACGGAAACAAAAGCAAACGGAAATGAACAGGCATATCATAATGAGTGAGAAATAGGAAAAAGAAATAAAGAGTAAGGTTTAGGACAGTAATCCACCACGAGCCCATATCATAACATATCACATATCGTATCATATCATATCTTCATAATCATATAGAGGGGAGGCCTCTCAGATAATCAGATAATATGAGGGGTGTCCTCATTCTTCAGGTGGAGTAGCTAGCTCCCATATTTTGTGAAAGGCGTGTATTGCACACAGCACCAGTCACCAGACAAATCATATCATAGCATATACAGTTAAATCCACTAAACAGAACAGATCTAGGATTGCAATCCATACGCCCCCCAGAAACATATATAATCCATAATCAAAGTAATGCGCATATCATAATCAGAATGGGGACGGTGTGAGGAATCACTCACCCACACATGAGTCATGCCAGTGGTGCATCACAGACACGGCCAGGTTACCTTCCTGGCTAGGTAACAGAAAGGTGGCTCGGGTATCAAACTAAGAGTCAAAGTCATGTCAAATCAGATGTGTCATAATCCAGGTTCATCATAATAGGTTCATAACAGAGGGTTCATATCAAAGGTGCGGAAATAGTATCAAGGTCCAAGTATCAGAAGTTCAAATATCAGAAGGTCAAAATCCCAGGTCAATATCCAGAAGGGGTCAATGTATCCGATGGTCAAATCTTCAAAAGGTTCAAAATCAAAAGTACTTTTCAAAAAGGTTTTCTCTTAAGGTTCATTTAAAAATAATCCTTCAAAAATAGTTTTCAAAAATGGTCTTTCAAATAGTTTTCATAAAACGAAACTTCAAATAGTTTTCTTAAAGTCAATATATCATGCTTGAAAAACCCTTTCAAAATACTTTACTTAAAACATTTCCATCTCATATCAAAAAGGTCTTCATATCATAGGTTCAAAATCAGAGACCAAAGGTCGAAGCAAAGGTGTCATAGCAAGGGGTCGTAACAGAGTATCCAATCAGAGGTTTAACGGATCAGAAAAGAATCATAGGAAACCTTATAGAGAAGGTCAGAATATCTGTACCTTATTCCAAAGCAAAGCACAAACCAAAATGAATAAGATGCAAAGGATCAGGTCCTCTCCTTCTTCACACCTAGAGGGGTAGAACATAATTACAAACCTTTCCATTTTAAGTATTACAGATGATCGTATTCATAGTTTAGGATTCATAATGTATTTTACAAAGTTTTAGTGTTCATATAGTAGTTTTCATAATTTAGGGTTCATTTGGTAATTAGCATAAGTTTAGGGTATAATATGAAAATATCATCAAGTTACAGATTTTACAAGTCATGACCTTTGGTTTTAGCCAAATATCCATTTACACCCTTTAGGTTACACAATACACATCACACCCTTTAGTTTACAATTTTTACCCTTTTATAACTTCGCACAGTTTTATATACGAAATTGTTAGGTTTTCTATAAATCATAAATCATGCAAAAACTCAGTAATAAAATACCCAAAATTTTCCAGAGATGTCCACATGTCTTAAGTATTTTATCAAATTTTTCCAGATTTTATTATGTAGTATAGGTACGTATTAAAATTCACTTAAACCAACTCGTCCAGATTTCTGAGTAATTTTACTATACGAAAAGTTATCAATTAGGATCCCTTTAAGAAAAATTCATAAAAATCTATAAAAATTCCAGGAAGTAGTATACATATTATAGATTACCCAGTTCAAAGGACGCATCCTAATTCGTTATGGTTCGAAAATGATAAATGAAAAACCCGGACTGTTTTTCCAGACTTTACAAATCCGATCAGACATGTGATTTCCCAAAAATCAAAAAGTAGCCTTCCCGGCCTCTAAAAATTACAAACTAAATTTTCCCAGGTAGCCAATTCAATGAACTTAGTTTTAGACTCCAGAAACATGAAAATATATGTTCGTATGACCAAATTACAGCCGGTTAAAGTCGGTTAAAGATTCACCTCAGAAGCAGTTTTTATTACTACATGTAATTACTTCGGGTTTTATTCATCCATGCACTTATTATTCATACCAAACGACTTTGGGTGAGTTCAAAACACATTATGGTCGATCCATATCAGTTCATTACATATTTAAATCGAAACAAACACAACCTAAACAGTCCATTCGATCCAAGATTAAGTTTTTAGGGTTTTTAGGGTTTTTATGATTTTATGTGACAAGTTTTTGATTTATAATTCGAATAGAACATATATATGCGAATGAATGATGGAACAAGTGATACTATACCCTTGTAGACCACGAAGAACACGAACTCAATGGATCAAAACACCACACGAAAGCCCTTTTCTCCTCTCTTCTATTGGATCGATCGGCAAGGGTACACAACAAGAGGATTAGGGTTTTTGATGCTACAAATCAATTTACAAGGACTTAAGACAATGAAGATATGATACCTTAAGATGATTAACACAACAATGGAGCAAAATCACCCTTCTTTTTGGCCTCTTGGAGTCTCGACAGCAGCCACAATTAGGGACAACAGAGTTGTTGTTGTTTAGGGTTTCTTTTGATGGTTTTGATGATAACCGGTACATAAGGTAATCAAAAATGAAGTATGGGCTGCTGAAAGGTGTTGGGTCGTGGTTTTGGAGGAGGGAAAAGAGGATTGGATCGGCCTATAAGCCCAAACACTCAACACATATGCCAAGTTTCATTTTCTTCCTCGTTTCATAAACACGACTTACACGTGACCAATTTATTTAGAACCACATAATTATAACTCGTTAGGTTTTTGGTTCAAATGACTAAGTAACGCTTATAAATATTATTGGTAGCTCGTAAAATTATTTTATGGTGCCTCATAATTATTCCATGTCATGTTTGTTTCGTTTTCATATGTTTTGTGATTTATTTGCGAGTTGTATATGTTTTAATTAAATTTCAAATTATGAGGGCATTTTGGTCTTTTAATACGTTTTAGATTTTCGGGTTTTACAACTCTTCCCCTCTAACAGAAAAATTTCGTCCTCGAAATTTGCAAAGAATCAGAAGTGAAAGGATCGAAAACAAAATAAGAACGTACTAGATCAGAATGCTGATAACTAGCCCGTATTAATTCCTCGGTTTCCCAGGTAGCTTCCCGCTCTGGGTGGTTCTTCCAAAGAATCTTTACGAACGGAGATGAAACGAAACAGAAGGCACAACGGACGGCGAACGGAAATATAAAAAGACTTGTTTCTCATGACTCTTCATTGCCGATCCAAAAGTAACTTCAGTTCCCAGAAATGACATATCATACGAAATTCAGATTGCAAGGATCATATTCAAACATGACAAATAATTATCATATTCTCTCAGAAGAGATACAAGGATACGCAAGATTGTGACGGATATGCCGTCCATAGCATTCGATTAGGCAAATCAGATGTGATCGTACAGAAAATAAATTGTAGGGTGATATCAAATGGAAGAACTTATAGCAGAACTTAAGATTCTTATCGGAATAACAAAGGTCAGCAGCCGCGTATAGAGAAATCCAAACGTATCACTTCATATAACGGCGAACAGATTAAGCGTACCGGTGGAATGAACCTAAATCTTACAAATGCGGAATTTCTCACATCTCTAATCAAAATTCTAAGGTTTCTAAAGTACTCCTCGAAATATCCTATGAACACAATGAGGGTACGTCATATGACGTAAGTATTATCACGTTCGCGAACCGTCATAATACCAGCATCATATGAGTATACCATCATGATGGTCATACTTTATCTCAAGTCGCAAACAAGTCACTTATCTTAACCACCTATCAGTCTTTCTACCTCCTAAGGTTGGTCCAAATCAAACATCACTACGGATTCTACATCGGAGGAATTTGAACGTACAATTAGCGTAACAGAATGTGTACAACTCAAAATGAAACTCGTCGTCGAGACGTTAGGTCTTCCATAATTCATCATCCTTCTCATAACGAACCAACGTCCAACACATGCATAATGAACATCGAACGGAATTTCTAATAGGGAAAAGGCTCATTCAAGATCTTATCGAAAGGTAACGGAAACTTGAATGGTCTAAGAGGAAATGAATTACGTCTTCAGTATCTTCATCCTTTACAAAAATCAAATCTTCCGAATCCAAACGTTTACTACAAGATTTCATCCCTTCAATTTCATGATCTCGAATCCTTTCAAATTCCAAGTAGTCGCTCACTTGTCTAATCATACGATCATAGGGTGAAAAGGAAATCCTAAACTTGAGTCTGGTTCCTCACGTCTTCGACACTTCTTCTGGACACTTCGGTGCGGTAGCGTGAATCTCTGACGTGATCACCTTGCATTCCTCCATTTGCGAGTCTGCTTCAGCTCTCAATTCATCTTAGTACAACTAAAATGACTAGAGAAACAAGGTCGCGTGTCTCCTACAGGTCTTCTAGCATGATTCAAAATTCACCCACTCACACTGCTGTGGACTTCCTGGTTTATGTGCTGAAATCTCATCTTCTACGGTCTGGTCGTCTTGATGCCCAGCTGAAATCTCCACGTGCTGCTTGAGGTATCATCGGGTCTCATCTCAGTCTGTCTTCTCCTCACCTGCTTCTCTCTTGGTAACGCCTGTCACGAACCTCTTCTGCACATCTTCTACGAGGTTCTAACTCTGACAACGGTCTTCAGTCTTGTTCCTTTTCGTGGAAGCTCTTTAGTCATCGGATACCTGGTGTTGTCTGCTACAATCTCTGATCGCCAAGTAAATCTATTCTTCTAGAACCAAGGGTCGGTTCACTTCATACCAAAAATGGTCAACGTGTTCCTCGTTCATCTCTGAGCACAAACATACTGTCATACTATGACAATTGTCCGAATACTTGCGAAAAATGAATCTTCTAGCCAATACAATTGACATCATTCAAAACTCATAGTGGTCACACGGGTACTAAAGCAACTTCAGGAAATCTTCTTAGGAAAAAAAACTTCATCTCACAAATCTTTCTCTTCACAAATCAAATTGTAATGCTTCGCGGAACTTAATCTCAACTAATCAACTTCCTTCTCAGATGTTCTTGTGGTTGCTTCTTCCGTCTTTCAGACTCAAATGAGGTCGTCTGCTACGGAGTTTCAAAGATAGAACGAATCAAATATTGATACGCGGAAATGGAATAATGATTACGGTTACGTTCACGATGGTCGGTGTGCCGCCGCACACTTCTCTCTTTCTTCTTCATAAACCAACAGGAGCATTCAAGAGATCACTGACGTGAACAAACTCATATTCCATCAGTTCCTACAATCTCTTAACTTCTTCAGTATCGTGGTTTCGCCAAATTCAGATTAGTTCAATGCAAACTTTACTTCCCAAACGGATCTCAAAAAGGTTCATCAGAAACACCAGAAATTCGTACAACAAACTTTCAAGTGCCGGAGCTTTCCAAGAGTGGATACTAACAGGCGTTAGGAGAAAATTGGAAATCAAAGAGATCGGAGTATGTGCTTCATAATAACAATAATCTTAACAGATTCAAATGATTGAGAATATCATATCAAAATATGGTGAAGCAGATTGTTTTAAGGTTGCATCTCAAATATTGCAGTCCATGATAGCTTTACAAAAACCACCAATCCATAATCAAAGGGGCCTCAAAGTCAAATACATCAAAAAGGGAAACGGATTCTCAGAGCGAATGTGGTTGTCAAATCATACGGATAGTTCACATATCAAATTTAGGTACATAGTTCATCAAAGTGTGGGATGGGAGAGTATTGGAATATATCAAGGTCAAATATATCAAATTGAAGGTTAGAATCGTGAACAGTTCAACGAATTGGAATCTTGTTCAGCTTATAACATAGGAATGGTAGGGTGTGCACCGATAATAATACGAACATCGTATAACTGTCTGAGGTGAGATGTAAGGAATATCAGTTATTAGCATCAACATGCTCAGATAACAATTCCGAACTGGACAACTACCAATATCAAATCCTTCCAAAGGAAATTGGTTAACATACAAGGTTCATCATTAAAATGACGGAAGGTAAGACTTCCTCGTCTTCCGAGACAAACGTTCTTATAAGGCATAACTAAAGGCAAAGGCAAGATTCAGAGTGATGCGGAAGCAAATACTACTCACATGGATGTCCTAGACTACCCATTCCTCACCGGTTATGACTTATGTTTCTATGGGAAAAATCTTACGCAATTTCGCAAAGGTTATTCTACGAGCGCCTACAGTGGAAACTTAGGGGTCCTAACTTACACAGGCCAAGGGTAGATGTACTACAAGTCGTAAACCTGGCTCTGATACCATAATTGTAACACCCCAACCCGGCAAGGGTAGAAGTGTCACGCAAATGGTGACATATCAAAGGCAAGCATAACATACGACTTAAACAATACAATAGAAATTCAAAGGTTACAAATGATATACTGAAACTACAAGGTTACATCGAGGAACAAAACTAAATACTATGTCTATCAATGCAAATTCTTCTAAAATCTTCTACTTCCGGAAAACTATCAAGGTCTTCTAAGTCCAAAGGTCTCTTCACTCATACCCAGCTTCCAACTAAAACCTGCCGCACACGAAAAGAAAACGTGCGGCTGAGCTTAAAAAGCCCAGTGAACAGATATATAATAAACGGAAACAAAAGCAAACGGAAATGAACAGGCATATCATAATGAGTGAGAAATAGGAAAAAGAAATAAAGAGTAAGGTTTAGGACAGTAATCCACCACGAGCCCATATCATAACATATCACATATCGTATCATATCATATCTTCATAATCATATAGAGGGGAGGCCTCTCAGATAATCAGATAATATGAGGGGTGTCCTCATTCTTCAGGTGGAGTAGCTAGCTCCCATATTTTGTGAAAGGCGTGTATTGCACACAGCACCAGTCACCAGACAAATCATATCATAGCATATACAGTTAAATCCACTAAACAGAACAGATCTAGGATTGCAATCCATACGCCCCCCAGAAACATATATAATCCATAATCAAAGTAATGCGCATATCATAATCAGAATGGGGACGGTGTGAGGAATCACTCACCCACACATGAGTCATGCCAGTGGTGCATCACAGACACGGCCAGGTTACCTTCCTGGCTAGGTAACAGAAAGGTGGCTCGGGTATCAAACTAAGAGTCAAAGTCATGTCAAATCAGATGTGTCATAATCCAGGTTCATCATAATAGGTTCATAACAGAGGGTTCATATCAAAGGTGCGGAAATAGTATCAAGGTCCAAGTATCAGAAGTTCAAATATCAGAAGGTCAATATCCCAGGTCAATATCCAGAAGGGGTCAATGTATCCGATGGTCAAATCTTCAAAAGGTTCAAAATCAAAAGTACTTTTCAAAAAGGTTTTCTCTTAAGGTTCATTTAAAAATAATCCTTCAAAAATAGTTTTCAAAAATGGTCTTTCAAATAGTTTTCATAAAACGAAACTTCAAATAGTTTTCTTAAAGTCAATATATCATGCTTGAAAAACCCTTTCAAAATACTTTACTTAAAACATTTCCATCTCATATCAAAAAGGTCTTCATATCATAGGTTCAAAATCAGAGACCAAAGGTCGAAGCAAAGGTGTCATAGCAAGGGGTCGTAACAGAGTATCCAATCAGAGGTTTAACGGATCAGAAAAGAATCATAGGAAACCTTATAGAGAAGGTCAGAATATCTGTACCTTATTCCAAAGCAAAGCACAAACCAAAATGAATAAGATGCAAAGGATCAGGTCCTCTCCTTCTTCACACCTAGAGGGGTAGAACATAATTACAAACCTTTCCATTTTAAGTATTACAGATGATCGTATTCATAGTTTAGGATTCATAATGTATTTTACAAAGTTTTAGTGTTCATATAGTAGTTTTCATAATTTAGGGTTCATTTGGTAATTAGCATAAGTTTAGGGTATAATATGAAAATATCATCAAGTTACAGATTTTACAAGTCATGACCTTTGGTTTTAGCCAAATATCCATTTACACCCTTTAGGTTACACAATACACATCACACCCTTTAGTTTACAATTTTTACCCTTTTATAACTTCGCACAGTTTTATATACGAAATTGTTAGGTTTTCTATAAATCATAAATCATGCAAAAACTCAGTAATAAAATACCCAAAATTTTCCAGAGATGTCCACATGTCTTAAGTATTTTATCAAATTTTTCCAGATTTTATTATGTAGTATAGGTACGTATTAAAATTCACTTAAACCAACTCGTCCAGATTTCTGAGTAATTTTACTATACGAAAAGTTATCAATTAGGATCCCTTTAAGAAAAATTCATAAAAATCTATAAAAATTCCAGGAAGTAGTATACATATTATAGATTACCCAGATCAAAGGACGCATCCTAATTCGTTATGGTTCGAAAATGATAAATGAAAAACCTGGACTGTTTTTCCAGACTTTACAAATCCGATCAGACATGTGATTTCCCAAAAATCAAAAAGTAGCCTTCCCGGCCTCTAAAAATTACAAACTAAATTTTCCCAGGTAGCCAATTCAATGAACTTAGTTTTAGACTCCAGAAACATGAAAATATATGTTCTTATGACCAAATTACAGCCGGTTAAAGTCGGTTAAAGATTCACCTCAGAAGCAGTTTTTATTACTACATGTAATTACTTCGGGTTTTATTCATCCATGCACTTATTATTCATACCAAACGACTTTGGGTGAGTTCAAAACACATTATGGTCGATCCATATCAGTTCATTACATATTTAAATCGAAACAAACACAACCTAAACAGTCCATTCGATCCAAGATTAAGTTTTTAGGGTTTTTAGGGTTTTTATGATTTTATGTGACAAGTTTTTGATTTATAATTCGAATAGAACATATATATGCGAATGAATGATGGAACAAGTGATACTATACCCTTGTAGACCACGAAGAACACGAACTCAATGGATCAAAACACCACACGAAAGCCCTTTTCTCCTCTCTTCTATTGGATCGATCGGCAAGGGTACACAACAAGAGGATTAGGGTTTTTGATGCTACAAATCAATTTACAAGGACTTAAGACAATGAAGATATGATACCTTAAGATGATTAACACAACAATGGAGCAAAATCACCCTTCTTTTTGGCCTCTTGGAGTCTCGACAGCAGCCACAATTAGGGACAGCAGAGTTGTTGTTGTTTAGGGTTTCTTTTGATGGTTTTGATGATAACCGGTACATAAGGTAATCAAAAATGAAGTATGGGCTGCTGAAAGGTGTTGGGTCGTGGTTTTGGAGGAGGGAAAAGAGGATTGGATCGGCCTATAAGCCCAAACACTCAACACATATGCCAAGTTTCATTTTCTTCCTCGTTTCATAAACACGACTTACACGTGACCAATTTATTTAGAACCACATAATTATAACTCGTTAGGTTTTTGGTTCAAATGACTAAGTAACGCTTATAAATATTATTGGTAGCTCGTAAAATTATTTTATGGTGCCTCATAATTATTCCATGTCATGTTTGTTTCGTTTTCATATGTTTTGTGATTTATTTGCGAGTTGTATATGTTTTAATTAAATTTCAAATTATGAGGGCATTTTGGTCTTTTAATACGTTTTAGATTTTCGGGTTTTACACCTCTAAAGAGAGTTTGATTTACTGGTTTACCAGTTAGATCAGGACCAAGGTTGTTTGGGGGAACCATGGGAGTTTTGACTGAGGCACAGTCACTGAGATCATACTTCTTCAGTAGATTCTTTACATACTTCTCTTGACTGATAGTGGTTCCTCTATCAGTCTGCTTGACCTGAAGACCAAGAAAGTATGTCAGTTCTCCCATCATGCTCATTTCGAACTTCTTTGCCATTAGTTTTTCAAATTGTTTGCAAAGTTTGAAACTTGTTGAGCCAAAGATGATGTCATCAACATACACTTGTGCTAGTATGACATCATTATTTGTCTTATAGATAAACAATGTGTTGTCTATCTTGCCTTTGACAAATTTGTTTTGGATCAGGAAGGCTGAGAGAGTCTCATACCATGCCCTAGGAGCTTGCTTCAGTCCATAAAGGGCTTTGTTAAGCTTACAAACATGATCAGGAGACTCATGGCTTTCAAATCCAGGAGGTTGCTCAACATAAACTTCTTCTTTTAGTGAACCATTTAAGAATGCACTTTTAACATCCATTTGGTACACCTTGAAGTTCATGTATGTGGCAAAAGCAAGGAAGATCCTGATGGCTTCCATCCTTGCTACTGGTGCAAATGTTTCCTCATAGTCAATGCCTTCTTGTTGATTAAAGCCTTTGGCTACAAGTCTGGCTTTGTTTTTAATGACTATGCCATTTTCATCAGTTTTGTTTTTGAATACCTATTTCATGCCAATGACTGAGACATTCTCAGGACATTTGACCAGGTTCATTACCTTGTTTCTGTCAAATTGTTCCAGTTCATCATGCATGGCCTAAACCCAACTTGGATGTTTAAGTGCTTCTTTAACACTTTTGGGTTCAATTGTGGAAATGAAGTCCACAAATAGGCATTCACTGGATGAGGCTGCTCTTAGACTAGTAGCCATGCTCCTAGTGAGCATGCCTTCAGTAGGCTCTCCAATAATATTGACAAGTTCAATGTCCTGAGACCTAGTCCAACTTTCTTGAGGTCCTGGATACTGATTTGAACTTGTGGAGGCCTGATTGGGTAGAGGGGTTGGTTCTGGAGTAGACACTTGATCATTGTTTGGATCTTGAGTGTCTATCAGATCACTGAGATTGTTTGCATCTTGAGTATTTTGAACAGGCTGATTGATAACATCAGTGTGTGTATGTGCCTCAACAAACTCAGTGATGGTTGGGTTAGGCAGGTTGTGAGGGATTATGTAATAGGAGAGATTAGCATCATCTTGATACTGAGTAGAAGAATTGTTTTCAGACAGATATTCATCAGGAGGATATCTTGAAGAATTATCAATTCCTGTCTCTTCTACTGAGGCAGTTGAGAACCTGATGGCATCAGTGCTCTCATCAAAGGTAACATGAAATGTTTCCTCAGTTTGCTGTCTCCTTGTGTTGAACACTTTGAAGGCTTTTGAGACAAGTGAGTATCCCAGGAAGTATCCATCATCAGCTTTAGTATCAAATTTCCCTAGGTGATCCTTGTGATTATGAATAAACACAGGACACCCAAAGACATGAAAGTAGCTGATGTCAGGGATTCTCCCTTTGAATAACTCATATGGGGTTTTCCCATGTCTCTTGACAATAATGGATCTGTTTTGTGTATAACAGGCAGTTTTGACTGCATCAGTCCAAAAATGGTTGGAAAGGACTGATCCACATAGCATTGTCCTAGCAGCTTCAATGAGTGTTCTGTTTTTCCTTTCAGCAACACCATTTTGTTCAGGTGTGTATGGAGAGGAAAAGTTTTGGGAAATACCTTTCTCATCACAGAAACATTCAAGTTCATTATTTTTGAACTCAGTCCCATTGTCAGTTCTTATTTGTTTGACCTTAATGTCATTTTGATTTTCAATGTTCCTGACAAAGGACATGATTGTTTCAGCAGCCTGACTCTTTTTGATCAGGAAGAATACCCAGGTGTATCTAGAGTATTCATCCACTATGACCAGAGTATACTTCTCATGGTTAATAGACCTTGGACTGACAGGTCCAAATAGATCCATATGGAGAAGATGTAGGCAGTTCCTGATGGAAAAGTTGGTTTTGGTTTTAAAGGATGCTCTGTGATGTTTACCTTTTTCACAGGCTGAGCATGGTTTATCCTTAGAAAACACAAGAGATGGTAAGCCAAGGACCTTGTTTTGTTTTACAAGATTGTTTATGTTCTTAAAGTTCAGGTGGGTAAGTCTCTTATGCCAAAGCCAGTTGAGTGTATCAGTGGCTTTAGCAAAGAGACAAGTTCCATCCTGAGTTAGACTGGACATGTCTAAAACATAAACATCTTGTCTTCTTGGTGCAATGAGGACAATTTCCTTATTTGCATTAAAGATGGTTCCTTGCTTATCATCAAACTGAACTATGTATTTTGCATCACATAGTTGACTGACACTGATCAGATTATACTTAAGACCATTTACATATGCTATCCTAGTAAAGACAATACCATTGCAGTTTACTGAACCATAACCTTCAGTGAGACATGATGAATTGTCAGCAAATATCACTTTGGGTCCTGATTCTTCCACATATTTGTGCAGACACTCCTTAACACCAGTCATGCTCCTTGAACATCCACTATCTAGATGCCAAACAGGATCCCTGGCATGCTTCTGCACAAATAGTAAACTAGGTCAGTTCTTTCTAGGACTCCATTTCATGGAGGGTTTGGTATTGTAGGTCTTTATGAAAGTATTAATTGATTCATGGTCAGAGGTTGAGTGGACTGAGCTACCACATGTTTTGCATTTGGTTGTAGAGGTAGCCTCAGTAGTTTGAGAGGATTGTTTCATTCCTCTTCTTGACTGAATGACCTTCTCTTTTCCTGAGGATTTCTGAGTGGAACTTCCACTAGATTCACAATGTTTGTCATACTGACAATCCTCAGGGTGGTGGTCATTGAATCCACATAAAGGGCAGGGTGGAAAAGGCTTGGCCTTTTGCTTCTGTTTCTGCTTAGAATCAGAAGGGTAGTTCAGACACTGAGCCTTGAGTCCTGAAAAGTTTGACATGACTGAGCATTGTTTATGATCAGAAGTCCGGTGATCTTCTTTTTTGCAAATCATGCAATAAAGGACTCTATAGCAATCATCAGTGAGATGATTTGTATAGTTGCATAGCTCACATCTTTTCAGGGGTTTTGTGGGTTTGGGTTTGGTCTTTGAGGAAGTTGGTTTTTGTTCCTTCTTGGATTGAGAGGATTTTTCAGAAGATGCAATCTTCTCTCCTAGCTTCCTGACCATTTCAGCCAACTGATCAAATTTTGAGTCAGGGCTTTGGGTTGATACTTCAGAAGGGACTGAAGTTGATGAGTCATCAGTATTTACTGAGACATCAAGGTTTGCTCTCTTCAGGATGGTTGTTCCCCTTCCTGATCTCTCCTTTGGAGAGTGTGGTGAGAAGACCATAGGTGGGAGGCCTAAGTTAGGTGTAGCACCCTGAAGGGTATTTAGTGGAGGAAGTGGAGGGTATGATTCTGATTCAGACTCATCCAAGGACTCAGTGAGTGATTCAGTGAGTTCAAGCTTACTGAGTTTTTCAGTGAGTCCTAGCATATTTTTCAAAGCCTGACTTTCAGGAAGCAAGATCTTTCCAGTCTCAAAGTTTGGTAACTTACTGACTGGGTTGTCCCTGACAATCCAGTCATTTGACTTGGGAAGTAATTCTTGCTCAAAAGATATGCCAGCTGGAACAAAGTTCATTTCATTTTGACACACAGTTGGATCAACCATAAGAGGGTCAATACCAATGGTTTTCTGAGAGATTAATCCCACAGTGTCAAAAACCTTAGGGTTCTTCTTGGTCCAGCTTTGAATGATAGCCTTTTCTTTGTTAAGTTCAGTTTGAAGGACTTGGTTTTGTTTCAAAATCTCAGTGTTCTGAATTTGTAGAGTTATTGTTTCTAGTTTGGCTTGCTTAAGTACAAGCAGTTCATCTCTACATTTGTTCAATTCTGACACAATATTGTTATATTTTGAAAGCAAGTTAAGCCTTTGTTCTTCAACAAACTTTAAATCAACACAAATGTAATTCATGTAAGACTTCCAATCAGAATCATCATCCATAGAAAGTAAAGTATTTACCTTTTTCATGGTGATGTTGACCCACTCTCCATTTCTAGCATGGCCTTTTCCCACAGCCATCTGATCCTCTTCTGAAAGTGCCATCAGTGCACTAACTCTTATTTCCTCATCAGAGGAAACCTCTTCATCATCCCAATCATATGCTTCAGCTATTAAAACCTAGTTCTTTGTCTGAATAGGTTTAGATGTTTGAGCAGCCTGAGACAATATGGGGTTAGTTTCAAGAAGTGCAAGTTTAGCTTTGACATTCCTATATTTTGTTTCAAAATCCTTTTGACCCTTGTTTTGGTATTGTTGGGTGGACTGAAACATTTTAGGTTGAAACTTGCTAGTTCCTGAAAATTTGTAAGAGGGTTCTGAGATAGTTTTAGAATAACAGTCCCTAGCAAAATGACCCTTTTTACCACATTTAAAGCATTCAGTGGTCTCATTTGCTTTTGATTTTGTAAAGTTGGACTGATTTCTTTTGATGAAACGTTTTGAACTAGCAAGGAGTGCCCTCTCTTGGAATTCCAAGTTCAGGTCATTCAGGTATTCCTCATCAGTCCTTTCACCAATTTCTTCTTCAGAATCCTCTTGAGTATCCTGCACAACACCATTAGAATAGAAAGCAGTTGATATGGGTGTGGAGGTTAAGGCCTTTTTGGACTCAAAAGCTTTTGAGTCAGGGTATCTCCTTGAGATCAAGTTGTCTTCATAGACAAACTTCCCATAAATTTCAGGGAGCTCAAGTGTCTGAATGTGATTAGCATTCCTCAGGCCTTGTGAGAAGTTGAGCCACTTCTCAGGGAGACAGTTGACAAAGCCAACATTTGTCTCATGTTTGGTCAGTACAACACCATCATTTGATAATTCATTTATCAAAGTTTTGTATCTGGTGTAGGTCTGTGAGAGACTTTCAGAGTCTTTTGCCCTGAAAGTATTATACTCAAGTTTAAGGTCCATGACTGATGAAGCGAAAAGTGTACCGCTTTTAGGGGGTCATTTAAGCCCTAAATCGTATTTATTTGATCAAATATTGCCCTAAATCGTTCCTTTTGTCATTTTAGGTACTTTGGAGAAGAAATCTGGAAAAGGAAGCATTTTGGACGTTTTTGGAGCATAAAAGTGAAGAAAACGACAAAGTCTCAAAATCGGCTGAAAAGTACCTTTGACGGCGTCAGGAATTGGTCCAGACGGCGTCACGGCTTGGCAAAAGAGGTGGATATGAAGATTACTCATGACGGGCCAGAACTATTTTGGTACTGGAAGGTGACGGCGTCACGCTTTGTGACGCCATAGGTGGTCACGGTTTAATTTAAAGAGAGACGGGCCAGAATGATTTTTGGAGCTTTTACACGAGACGGCGTCACGTGTTATTTTACCAAGGTGGTCACGTTTTAAGACAATGAGAAGAAATCAAGAATTAACACTTGACCACGTACCTGAAGGGGTCAAGTGCTGATGGGCCAGAACAGTTTATAACGTGACGGCCTAGGTGACGGCGTCAAGATTATACCTGATGGCCATCACGTTATACGGGCTGACGCCGTCAGAACCCCTCGGACAGCAAACTGCCTATAAATACAACATCATAACTTCATTATTTGTAAGCCCTAAACCCTAAGTCCGATTCTAGGTTTTAGGTAGGTATTTTTCCAGCAACTTAGAGGGTCTTAATCATGCCATAAACATCTTGTAATGGTTTGTTTATTGATTCAATCTTATACTATATCTTCAATTATCATTATTGTTGATTGCTCTTCATTAATTATGCTTGGCTAAATCACCTTGTGTCTACTTATGATTGTGTGAAACTTGTGTATAACTAATTAGATCTTATTGATTTCTTGTTGATGTGTGTTTCCATCTCCATCAATTAGGGCGTGACAACTTCAATAGATCTAGTTGGTTTAGTTTATAATTCTTGTTTCCTATTGTCTCTTGTTTGATTGGGTGATATCGATGTTAGGCTTAAGAAAACTGGCTAACCTCCTATACGGTAACTTGCTTGAACGTCTTAAGAAACATGAACCAATGCGTACTAGGTTTATTTGGTTGTATTTAATGCATGAGCGAATTCTAGTGATCCTATGTTAGGAGCTTCTTAGCCGGCTCGACATAGGAGTGAAGTAGGAGCTTATAGAGTTGGGGAAGTACGTACGCCACCCCAAGATTGGTATTAAGGAATACAACCCGTCAATTAAAACAAGGTGTGACAATTCAATAGGTAGAATTGGATAGCTAGCAAGGAGTGACATATCATAAGTAGACATGCTTCATTTCCCTTGTAGAACCCTAGTTTACTTTTCTTGCATATTAGTTTAATTAGTAGCTTTTGGGTTAGTTGATTAGCAACTAATTCCGCCCCTTCTTCCAAAACCAGAGATTTTTACTTGCTTTCCATAAAATATAAAAACACAAAAAAAAGAATCACCCCTCACCTTTAGACCTAGTTAGATTAATTTCAATCCTAACGAACACTATTCTTTGAGTTGAACGATCAATCCCCGGTACTTGCCACTTCACTATACTACAACGGTCAGGTACACTGCCTGGTGGGGATTGCAAACTTCTCAAGATCCCTTGTAAGGTCGCAAAACCACGCATCAATGACCCTATTTTCCTTGGTATCTGAGGGACCTTCAAAGCTGTTTACCAAGTCATCCCAAGTTTGCTTGGCTGTAAGACAGTTGATGACTGATTCCATTATATCGTCAGGTTGACATGATATAAGGATGCTTTTCAGGCGTTGGTCTTGATTGACCACCCTCCTCTCATCAATGGTCCATTGGGCCTCAGGCTTGTTTAGCCCTGTGGTAGTCTTTGCGACAAATGGGCCATCCCTGATACAGGTGATGTAGTAGGGTTCCATACCAGTAAGATAGCAAATCATACGCTTCTTCCATTTCCTAAATTTCCCATCTTCAAGTCTGGGTGCAACAGCTGAGTAGCTGCCACCCTTTTTATCGACAAGCTGGGGTACATTGATATCAGCCATAGTAGGATCTTGGTTTTAAAAACCTAGAGCACTCTTGGTTAGTTTAAAAGATTTTATAAACCAGATGCTCTGATACCACTTGTTGGTCCGTTTACACTATTAGAGTTAACTAGAAAGTTAATCTAATTGGTGATATGACTAATACAATGTTTAGGATTAATTCTAACAGTTATAAAACGTGAGTATAAAAACAACAATATTTTTCAACGTTTAAATTCTTATTAGAAATAATTCCAAGAATCTATACCCAAGTGTTTTGCGGAACAAACACTTGGGATTGAATAGACAAGGGTATGGGGTGTCTCCTATCGAAACTCAAGTTTTGCTTGAGTGGTAACAATATACCCACTGAGCTATCTCAGTGAGTTGTATACTCTTTGTAGGAGAGAAGTTCCTTTGCAAAAGTTCAAGACTTTAAATATACAAAGCACACATTAACTTCTCTCCTATCTGATCTATTTATACACAAGTAATCTAAGTATAAGTGATTAAATATAATACAAGTTGTTGAGGTTGCGTGTCTGACAATTACAAATAGTAATTGTCATTTCCAAGAACCAATAGGAAATGGCTAATAAGACTTTGGGAGTTGTTGGCTGACACTCCATGACTTTTAGCCGCAATAGGGAAGGTTGGATCTGACAAGAGAAGAGTGTTGGGCTTACACTATTATCTTCTCAGATCTTTTCCCTATTGTTCCCGCCTTTTCTTCAGGCGCTGGTTCCTCAGTCCTTCAATCACTTTGTTAGTTGAGGAGACTGGGTTCAGTGAGTTCTTGTCCAACACTCACTGAACCATCATCTTCTTCTTTGGCTTAAGTCCGACTCAGGGAGTGCCGCCTTCCTGAGAGGTGAATCCTTCTTCTTGAATTCGTCTTAAGCATCTTGAAGATGACTCACTGAGAGGCTGTTCTCTCAGTGACTTGAATTGTTCTCGGTTTAAGTTAAACACTTAGTTAATTTGTGTCCAAATCAAGTTTTACGTATTCTTGGGTTTTTCATAACCCAACAGCATCAACACATGTTCTTGATCTTTCTCCTTACCCAAGCCTGTTTCATCATCAGTTTCTGTACTTGCAAAATCATTAGTTCCTGCAACAACTGGTACATAGTTCATGGATTGGGTTAGTGTCTCAAGATAAAACAACCATTTTGGACCTTCACCTGCAACATTAGTTTTATTCTTTAAAAATTCTACATGCAGGTTTTCCTCAACCTTCCTAGTTCTTGTGTTGTATACTCTAAATGCTTTGCTATTGAGAGAGTATCCAACCAAGAAACCTTCATCAGCTTTACCATCAAATTTGCCTAGATGGTCTAAGGTATTAAGAATGGTCACATGACACCCAAAAGGTCTAAGAAATCCTAATGCATGAGTCCTACCTCTAAAAAGCTCATAGGGTGTCTTATTGTGAGGCTTAACTACCAAAACCCTGTTCTGTACATAGCAAGCAGTATTAACTGCTTCAGCCCAAAAAGTGATGGGCAACTTAGAATCAGCCAACATGGTTCTAGCAGCTTCTATTAATGTCCTATTCTTCCTCTTAGTAACCCCATTCTGCTGAGGAATTCTAGAAACACTGGATTTTCTATCTCTGTAATAAAAGTCTTAAGAATGCTAGGTGTCTCATCCTTAGAACCTAAAAAGAAAACCCAAGTGAACCTGCTATAGTCATCAGTAATCACTAGACAGTACCTCTTATGCATTATACTACTAACAGAAGTTGGGCCAAATAAGTCCATATGTAGCATAAACAAAGGTGTATCAATAGAGTTAAAAAGCTTGGGCTTACAAGAAGCCTTGTGTTGTTTGCACATAGTACACATCTTCAAAATCCCATTTACCGATTCTAAGAGTACCTTTACCAGTAATTTTGCCACCAATACCTTCCCCAAAGGTAACATATCCCCCATCAAATGATTGAAAGTCTGAGAGATAGGACATGTTGCCTGTCATGTGCCTGGAACACCCACTATCTACATATCCTTGATCTTCACCATCTGCTTGTGAATGTCCCTACACATAAATAAGTAAATTAGTTTCCTTGGGGAACCCAAGCCATTACTGACTTGGGTCTGCCTCGTGCATCAATACAGTTAAATCTTTTTAGAACAGTTGATGCACCATTGGATTGAAGTGGTCTCCAAACCCAACATGCTGAGGCCTTAACAGCATTGCCTATCTTTTCCCTAGCAGTGTTTTTAAAATTGTCAGTACTAACTGCTTGGCTAGCAGTATTAACTGCTGGCTTTGCAGTTGTAACCTTAGGTTTCCAAATTCATTTTTGTACCACTTCTCTGTTATGAAAGGGCCTTTTAGCAGTCTTTGGTGCATGTTTGAAAGTAGTTTTTGCACTTTTAACTGCTTGCTTTGGGTAAACATTCTTGAAGGGTCTGGCAGTATGGACTGTAACACCCCAACCCGATAAAGGTAGAAGTATTACGTTATGGTGACATATCAAAGCAAACACAAGCATTAGACTTAATTAATACAAATGAAATTCAAAGGTTACAAAGGGAAAATCTAAATACAAGGTTACATGGGGAAAATCCAATAATAAATTCCATGTCTACAATCGTAATTACTTCGAGTCATCTCTAATCAAGGATAGCTATGAAGTAATGTCCTCTAAGTCCCAAGTGCTCTCCACTCATAACCCAACTTCCATCTAAAACCTGCCGCATGGAAAAAAATGCGGCTGAGCTTAAAAAGCCCAGTGAACAGATATATATAACATAACAGGACGGTAAAAAACATAACAGGATGAATGAATAAGAATACAAAACGAAAGTATAATTATGAAAGTCATACGAATTTTAAAGAGAACTAAAAATCAGGAATGCATGAAAACTGAATAATAAATGAATTGAGAGAAATAATGAAATAATGAAAAAGTTCATATAAGGATGTGCCATAAGAACTCCATACATAATCAGTCAAATCATACTAAAGCATAACAAGTATACGAAGAGGGGAGACTTCTAAGTACTAAAAGTGTGAGAAGGAGTGTAAGGCACACACCACCTGGTCACCATAATCACATACACATAAAACCTAGGATGCATCCATACGCTCCCTAACATAAGTATGTATGTCAGTATTAGACTAAGCACACACACGCATTAATGGCCAATAGTGATCATAATATAATACATAACATAAGGGGGAACGCCGTAGATCTATCACACCTCTATGGGGGTGTCATGCCTAAGGTGCCATCAAAGACATGGTCATGGTACCTCCACAACTAGGTAAGCTCAGGCACAGATCTATCATAGCATACAACAATAACAAACTAGCATGGCAAGAGAAATAAGATAGTACTCAAAAAGCATGGCAAACATAAGCATAGCATGGCAAAGACATTTAGATAAATGTCAGAATGAATAAATAAGAATGACAATCATACAATAAAAGTCGTGAGTCAAATAAGGGAATCATATCAGGCATAGGATCTCAAAGGTTCATAATCAAAGGTTCGAAATCAAATGGTTCATAGCAAGGTTCAATCCAAAGGTTTCTATCAAATCTCCATTTAAAGAAATCTTTTAACGATGGTTTTCATAAAAATGACCTTTAAAAACGGTTTTCATAAAGGTAGTCTTTAAAAATAGTTTTCATAAAAGTTTAGTAAAATTTCATATAAAAGTGGTATCGCATCGTTCATAAACATCATTTTAAAATTAGTTTTTCTCAAAATATTTCCATGATAAAATTTAGAAAGGTTTTCACATCCAGTTACAAAATCAAATGAACCTTCTAAGCATCAAGTGATTCGAATACTTATGTCATAGGGTCATAATGATGAATGTAAAACGGATCATGAAGAACGAATCAAAGTATAAGGGAACATAGCAATGGCTTAGGGAAATCCTAATGAATCAAGATCAAGAAAATCATGAGAATGAAAGCACCCTTACTGAAAAAGGGTAGAATATCTGTACCTTAGACCGCAAGTGAAAACATAATAGAAATATAAAGATCGGAAACAACTCCTTCTTAAGCGAATCTACTTGAATACATGATCGTCTTATTATTTATATCTTATTTAAATCAGATTACTTATTTTAGTCGGCTTTCCATTTTTAGTAACTTTCTAACTTTAGTAATTTCCCGTTTTAGTAAGTTTCTTGAATTAGCAATATTAGTCATTTATCGTTAATGTTACCATTTAGTCACGTTTAATTAGTTAAAATGACGATATACACGAATATGGGTTTATTATGATAATGTATGTAGGTTTAGGGTTTTAATGAGTCTAAATACTAAAGTATAGGGTGAATTATGACATTTTGGGGAGTAAGGCTAAAATAATTTCTTGAACTGTCTACCATATCAAATAGTCAAACGATTGCACCTATTGTCCTATGTGATTTGATGATTCAAATAGGACACAGAAAGAAAACAACCCATGCATGCACTTATCTTATTAAAATCCTTGCTGTACAATCAACAACCCAAGTTACTCTTTCTTTTATTTGTTTCGAAGATAGAACATAGAAAGGAGAAAGACCATGCATGTAATTTGTCTCCTCGCATGACATATATCAAATAGATTTGAACATTAGACAGCCTTACATGATCATTTTACTCGCACACGACGACAGTAAAATGAATGTATTCGAAACCATGACCGACGTGTAAAACACGCGACACAACCACAACGTATATTCACGACACCAACTAACTCGCGATGCCTTCTTTTCATTTATATAATGCGAAATGAAATAGAAAAAGATCAAGCATGTTCTACCCTTTTCCCAGCCCATCGACACAGCAAACCTACGTATGAATCCACAACCCTTTCGACACCCATTTAACACCACACGACACATACATAACACCCATTTTACTTGCAGGAAACTCGACCATTTTATAGCCCTTTTTCACACCAAAATACACACTTAAACCCACTATTGTTTCCTGCCTAAAATAGCCCACATAGCGACCCATAACACAGCCACACGACACTTTTAACGGTCACATAAAATCATGAGTTTTCACTCTACTCAACACCCTCTTTTCTTTACAGCATTGGTTCGAAAACAATAATAACAAAACAAACATGTGAGTTCGAAAACAGTAACGAAACAAGCGGGTCTGTTTACTCTTTTATTTAGTTCAAATGTGATCAGTTTCAACAGCTTATTGGTCGCGTATTAGAGGTCATGTTCAAGTGCATACATGGTCGAATAACAAGACACCACTAGGTTCACAGATAGGCTTTTAGATTGTTATTTCATGTAAAAACTATTTATGAATTCATGCGACTTTTACATCTTATACATGTTGATATATTTACTGATTTATATCGTTTCAGGTGATATTCATACGTTGATAAAGAGATCAAAAAAAAAGAATAAAGCAAGGTCGAAACCATACCCTCGCAGCGTGATCAAAACACACAAAGAAAACACGAACACACACCCCTCGAACTTGCCTAGAGCACCGCGACTAGACACCAAGTAGGAGCCACAAGAGTCTCCTTTGATGTTGCCCTTTTGAATCGAACAGTAAGGAGGAAAAGTAGCAGCCGCACAATGGTGTTTATTAGGGTTTTGTGTTTTTGTGATAATGAGAGAAGGATATGCATATTATACGGTTTATACAAACCGTGTGAATGAGTCCCATATTTTTGGTAAATTTGCATGATTTGGGCCAAATTAAATGTGATAGTATATTTTGTTTCAATGGTACAAAAATTCGGTTAGGACATAATAGTATAGGCATGGGATTAATTTGATTAAAAGTGTAAATTTCGTTTTATTCGTTCAACTATTAACGTTAAATACTTAGGATATACTCGGGATTTAAATGTCTTAATGTTTTAAACGTTATTTATGAATTTGAGATCAAGGGTAATTTGGGTATTTTACATGTTCAAAATTTCCGGGTTTTACAACTCTTCCCCTCTAGAAAAAAATATTTCGTCCTTGAAAATTGAAGTGAAACGAAACTGAACACAATGGGCAGTGAACAGAAATACGAAAGACTTGTTTCTCATGACTCTATCTTGTTGATCAAAATAGCTTCTGCTTTCTCAGAAAGACATACCATACTGAATCCAGATCAAAGAATAATATACCCAACGTAACCGTATTCTCTCGGGGGAGATACAGGGAATACATAGGATTTTAACGGATATGCCGTCCATAGAATTTGATTAGCCAAATCAGATGAGAACGTACTGAAAACAGATTGTTGATAACATCAACCGGCAGAAAGTTCTACAACGGAATCTAAGATTCTTATTGGAAGTGCAGAGGTTAGCAAAACGCGTGTCGAGAATACAAACGTATCAAATCGTATAACGGTGAAGGCAGATTACACGTATAGGTAGAATGAATCTTAAAGTCTCACTAAACGCGGACAATCTCAAACAGCTATTAGAAATTCTAAGGCTCCTAAGGCACTCCTCGAAATATCCTATGATCACAATAAGTGCACGCTATATGATGTAAGTATTATCACGTTGATCAGGCGTCATAATACTAGCATCATATAAATATGCCCTCATGATGGTCATACTTTATCTCAAGTCGTGAACAGAACAACCTATCTTAATCCACCTAGTCCTTCTACAGTCTCAGAGGTCATCAAAATCAAACACCATAACTAAGAGGAGAACGAAACTACTCGAAAGAGTAACGGAAATCCTAGAATGTCTATCAGAGTTAAGGTACGTCGTTGCTAGCGTCAATCCTTCATCACTCACCAAAATCAACTTAGCCAATATAAGTGGTTGCTTCAACATTCGCCCATTCATGCACATAAATCTCAAAGTTCCTTCCATGATTCGTCAAAATTCTCATACCATACTCGTTATTCAACAAACGCAGAGTGAACACAGAACGAAATTACTAACAGAGAACCTAAATCATTCAAAGTACCTTATTATCAGGTAACGGAAACTTAAGTAGGTTGAGAGGGAGTGAATTACGCCATCAATAGCTTCATCCTTCACAGAATCAACTCTTCCAAACCCAAACGTTTGCTTCAACTTTCATCCATTCAAATTTATGATCTTAAATCTCTTTAAAATTTCAAGTAATCTGTCTACGTCTGTTCATATGATCATAGGGTGGAAAAGAATTACAAACTTGAGTCTGGTCCCTCAAGCCTTCAACGCCTTTTCTGGACACCGTGGTGTGGTAACGTGAATCTCTGGCATGATCGCTGTGCATTCTTCCATTCGCGAGTCTGCTTCTGCTCTCAATTCATCTTAGTACAACTAAAATGAATAGAGAAACAAGACTGCGTGTCTTCGATAGGTCTTCTAGCACAGTTCGAAATTCGCCAGCTCCAGCTGCTGTCAACTCCAGGTTATGTGCTGAATAGTTCGTCTCCTACGGTCTGGTTGTCTTGATGCCCGAACTGAAATCTCCACGTGCTGCATGAAATATAATCTAGACCTTTCTCAGTTTCTCTCTTGTACTGTCTGCTACAATTCTCTCTTTTACTTAATACGAAGATGATCTACATGTTCCTCGTTCGTCTCTGAGCACAAACACACTGTCATACTATGACAATTGTCCAAATACTCGCGAAAACATGATTCTATTAGCCAATACGATTGGCATCATTTAAAACTCATAATGATCACAACGAGTACGAAAGCAGCTTCAGGAATCGTCTTAGGGAAACTTCATATCTACTTCACATCACCAATCTTTCTCTTCACGAATAAAACTGAAATGCTTAGCGGGGTTACTCTCAGTTAGTCAACTCCCTTCTTGGAAGTTCTTGTGGTTGCTTCTTCAGCCTTTCAAACTTAAATGAGGTCGTATGATACGGAGTTTTCAAAGGTAAGCCAAATCATTCGTTGGTACGCGGAAATGGATAATGATTTCGGATAGTGATACGGTTAAGTATACGATAGCCGATACGCCGCCGCATACTTCCCTCTTTCTTTTTCATAAACCAACAGGAGCATTGATCCGTCGCAAAATGCGTATATAAATAATATCAGACGGATCCACGCGAATAAATAAAAATCACCCGTTTAGGAAAAAGGATACTTGCAAAAACTCACGTTTGTGTGTGTGATAACAGGTAAGTGATTACCCGGGTCGTTTCCCAACGAGGAGTGAATGGACAACCGTTTAAGGTTTTGAGATTAGAGTGACTGATGATTAGGATATGGATTTTTGCTTTTTTAATTCTATTTAACAAATGAGAAACAAATTCTCGCGGGAAAATTCATGTTAACAAATTATAATAAAAACATGATACTGGAATTCTAAAACGGGACTAAAAAGTGAAATATTAGAAAACTAATCCTACAAGTTCAAAATTATTTTAATTAAATCCTAAATAATAAAATAAAATTTAAAAAAAACAGATTTATATTTTTCTGATTTTTATATTTTTTATTATGAATTAAAAACTATTAAAACTAATTAAAAGGGTTAAAAATAGCAAATGACTTAGGAAAAATCTGAAAAATTCAAGGTAAGTCTAAAATAATATTCTAAATCTAGGAAAAATAAAATTACAAGTTATCTAAACCGTAATAAGCAAATGGGCTAATAAGCAGTTTGGAAATAAGCACAAAAATAAGCTAAAAAGCTCTAAAAATTACCAAAAGCTCAGAACTAGTGTAATACACTTATTAAAGCACAAAACAACTAAATAAGCACAAATAACCTAAGGAAATAAGCCAATAAGTATATATGCAGATTCATTAATTTATGCAGAAATATCAGAAATATCCCCAATTTGCAGACAGATTTTAAGCACTCAATTAAGCTGAAAAGTGGAACTTATGGGGGGCAAAACCTTCCTAGTACTATTGGTTACTCTAAAACATCAAAAGCCCCAATTCTAATGAGCCAATTGAACTCCAATTAAGCACTAGATCAGGTGGTTGAAAACAAAAAAAAACTGTGCAGGCTCAGAACTAGTTTGATGGGGTAAATTGCAGACCTGATTTTAAGAAAAGAAATAAGCTAAAAAATGGAATCCCAAATCAGAAACTTAAAACCTATACTACTAACTAAAAGCAAACCAAAATTCAATATCTCAGCTTATCTAGTTAAGCCACAATTAAGCTGAGACAAACAGCTATTTATGCTGTTGGTCTACTCAGTGTATGTTGAGTCTGCTATTGCAGATTTGTGCAAAGGCAAAGGAGAGTTACTAGGCTTATTTGGCTAATACTATATGAACTATGGGAACTCAGAAATGCCAATAATAGGGTCAGAATAAGCTTGTGTCAGATTATAGCTTTTTTGGTCTTTATATGGTCTAATATTCCCACAGATGATACAAAAATGCCATTTCTATCTATAAGGCTAATAAGGACTTAAAATTAGCTTTTATGGACTATGAAAAGCTGAATCAAAGTTGAGGAAATGGCAAATGTACAGTAATTAAGCTAATAGACCTATTTGACCTTTTATGCCAAACAGCCCTTTAATGGGTCTGTGTTGGATTTTGAACTAGCACAGGCTAATTTTGATTATAGATTCTAAATCTTACTGATTAACTAGCTTAATTTAACTCTAATAAGCAACTTCCAAAAGGAAAATAAGCAGTAGAATAAGCTATGCTATTTTTGGCTTTTTTTAAACTTATTTTAAGCAAAATAAAGAAAAGGATAGATTAGACTGATAATATAGATGAAATATAATTAGAAACTAGTAATAAGCATAAGATTTATTAAAATAAGCTAAAATAAGCTGTGTAACAGTAGACTAGAATTTAATGCAAAATATTGGAAAAAGCTTACAACTGATATGGCTTATGAAACAAAGGAACTAGATCAGGACACAACCCTAGCTTGATAACAACAAGCTAGAAACCCAAATTAGCATCCAAGAACAGCTTATTCTACCTAGAAGCTTATTTTGACCATTGCTTAGACTTTCGTTGACTTTCTCCATAATTTGAAATTTAGAACTGCTTATAACTAATATAAAGCCTACAACAAGCTATGATAAGCTTGTGTAAGCTTATAGCAAGGGTGTGTGGCTTGTGAGTGGTTTTCTATCAACTATAGAGCTTAATACGATTTAACAAGAATCGTGAAAACTTGAAATCTTATAAAGCTTGGAATGATTACAATACAGAAGTAATTTAAGACTTGAAATAAACTTGAAATGACAATGGAAACTTAAATTGAAACTGAAATAAGCATTTAACTACTTTCTACACTACGAATGGTCCTAAACTAGTGACAACTATTTCTTCTGGCCTTCATCTCTTTATATAGTACTCTCAGAAGGTTCTATGATTGATTCCGAGCAAATCCCACCTTTGAAATAAGCTTACTTTCATCTTGGCCGTTAATTGCAATTTTGGCGAGAAAAGGTCAAGTGGCTCTTTAACGCTTTCTGAGCACATGGGGGAGACAACGTGTGAAGTTTTCTCATTGGATGAGGGGGTAGGTGATGGTGGATGTGTCAGGTGTGGTTTGGCAGAGAAATACGGTGGGTTGAGGGTGGTATGGTATTGGCGGGCAAGTGGGGAGGAGATGAGTTTGACCGAAGTCAAACTCTGGGTTTGTTAAACTCAGGGATAAGGGTTGGGTTATTTTGTGCTTAGGTGTGGGCTTTTATTTTTGTTTTTGGGTTGGGTTAGTGATAGGATAGAAATGGATTTAGGGAATTAAGTTTGATCCGGTTTAATTGTTTTTAGAGTTTAAGGGTTTTAAACTTTAGGGACCATTTGTGTAATTTCATGAAATTCAGGGACCAACTGTGTCATTTTGGGATTTTGGGGGTTGACTTTGACTCTGTCTTTGACTTTCGTCTTCACTTGATCAAATGCACAATTATTGTCGAGTCGATCCAAAAATGCTCGTTTGGGGGTTGACTTTGACTCTATCTTTGACTTTCGTCTTCACTTGATCAAATGCACAATTATTGTCGAGTCGATCAAAAAATGCTCGTTTTCGTTCCATTTTTAATCCTTTTGCACATGAAACAGATAAAAACACAATTCAAGGATATTTTCTGTATTTTGAAGCATTTCTGAGTGTTTTTAAATGTTTTTGCAGTTCAGATGGGACAAAAATGATGAGTATTTACACACTCATCAATCCCCCACACTAAACTATTGCTAGTCCCTAGCAATCCTTTTTGAAAATTTAATGGATTTTATGTCTCTTTACCAGATAGCCATTACATCTGGAGTAGCCAATGTTTTAGTATGATACTATGGTACATTGATAACCAAATGATTTTAAGCAAATCATCAGCTGTCAACGGATTTGATTTGTCTTTACCAAAAGCCGTTTGCTTTTGGACTAGCCAACTCTTTGATAGAAGACAGTTATCATCTTGGTGAGCTGATTACCAATTATGGTTTTCTACTGCCTTAACCACAAGCCATAATCTTGTGGGCTAGCCAACTCTTCGCTATCAAAGATATGGTGAGTCGAATACCATGCAATTTTTGGCAAATTGTCAGCCATAAACGGATTTGAGATATCTTTACCTAGAGCCGTTTACTCTCGGATTAGCCAGTCCTTATGTGGGTTAGACATGGTGGACTGATAACCATTTGTTGTGTTAGTGCAAAGCACTTCCCCCAAATGAAAAAAAAAAATAAATTTTTTGCCAAAACGGGGGAATTAGGGCACTAGAAGGTACACATTTGATCAAATTCGCCAGAATCCCCCCCCCCCACTTAGAATTGAATATTGCCCTCAATATTCAAAGTACCGGCTATTATGCCGACACTTAGAACGTAAAAAGGTAATACTACTAGCCAATTGTGGAAACACAACACTTATTATTATTATTATTATTATTATTATTATTATTATTATTATTATTATTATTATTATTATTATTATTATTATTATTATTATTATTATTATTATTATTATTATTATTATTATTATTATATGATATACAACAGCAGGGGCAACTCCCCCACACTTAGGTGTTAGAAAAGAGAAAGAAGATAGAAATATGGATGAAAACCCATATGGTATGCTAATATTTTTGTTCACCGAGTCACTTAGCTTGACTCGACCCCGAATTCATTGGTTCATGTGGAAGCAAGTGGAAGAAACCATCTCCATCGGACTTTCATTCAAAATGTTTGGATAAACATTGAAGTTCGTGAAAGTTCCACACCGATGAGATAAGTGCCCGGCTCACAAAGAATGGTAAATGGAAATGCCGGGGTCAAAGATAGTATCCTCACTCCCGAAAGAGTGAAGAACAGGAGATGTCACCGTGTAGGTGAAGAAAAGAAAGAAATTCATGACAAGATGTTCATCCTCAAAAGGAGAATTCATGATTTCCACATCATGAATCTCATTATTTAAGCTCGGCTGATCAAGACATATTCTGGGTGGGAGGGATGGGATTTTGATATCAAGCAAATTCTCATGGTTGAGAATATTTCGCTCTGGGGCATAAAGATAATCTTTGTCAAGATCAAAGTAGAAGTTATCATACTCCGGCGGAGATATGATATGAGTGAGTTCATCGGAGAACTCCTCGAAGGCAAATGATTCATATTCGGGGAGAGAAATATGAGAATGAGAAGTGGCACTGCCACTAATCTTCTCTCCCATATGATCAAAATGGAAGGTTTCAAATTCCGGTATAGAGTCATCGGAAAACAGGTCACTATCCTTTATGGGGATAGGAGATGAAATGGATTTTTCATTGAAAGCCTCGATTTTAGAAATGAGAAGATTAACATTTAATAATGTTTCACGAAGAGTTTCGTCTTTGATTATTTCTTCATCATTCTCTTCTTCTAAGCTGACAAGCTCAGAAGGTAATTCCTCCATATAAATGATGTCTCCACATGATAAAGTATCGTCATTAGTGGAATCGGAGAACATCTCAACATAATCTTTTGAACACTCAAGAGGAGGAGGGATATCACACACATGATCAGGAATACCCTCGGACTCACTTGGGATTGGGACAAGGTTCTCAACACTAGACTTTATGAATTCGTCTGATTCCTTTTCAGGAATAGTGCTAATATGCTCATCCCCCATAATAAGAGAGTCTTCCGATCCCAAAGTAGGTGATATGGGTGTGGATGCAATGGACTGAGGGAGTTGAGAAATGATATCGCTCAAAGGAATAGCACTCTCCTCGTCGTCTTCATCTTCGTCATCGAGCATGCACGCCTGATTAAACAAGAAACGATTGTGTGCTGCTCGTTCTATGGCGAGTAATTCTTCCATAGATTCACCATGACACTTTTCTTGAGTATGCCTAGCAGCCAAATTATTAAGTTCATTCCTCATATCTTGAAGTTCTTGGAATAAATCTTCGATAGATAAAACTTGAGGAGATGGCTGAGGCTGAGGTTGAATCATTTGATACTGTGGAGATTGGTCGTGATAGGAATAATCGTAATTGTTACAAGGATCATGCTCATAGACAAGCGGGGTCCTCGTTTGACAATCGGATTCATAATGAGAACCACTACAGTACTCACAACAATACATTTGCTGTGACTGATTCGGTGAATCATATGGATATTGGTCATACCCGAAGTTTTGATTACATGGATCTTGTTCATAGACAGACGTATTTCCTGCTTGACAATCAAAACTTGGGTGTGGACCTCCACAATGCTCACAAGGATCATTTGGCATATTTTGAAATGATGTATCATTGAAGTTTTGATTAGACGGCTCTTGCCAAAATGAATCCTGAGAAGGGGTACTGAAATCGTTGTGAAAATCTGGATAATCAAGTGTGGGGGATTGATAAGTGCAAAAACATCGTTTACACTGTGAATCATCCCCCAACGGATTTTCACATATACAACAATTAAGCTGAGTGACTGAAGATGGCTGGGGTTGTGGAGGGTAGCCGGAAAAACTACAACGATGCTCCTCATCCACTGGATTGAATAATGATTTGCACCAATTGCACAATCCTTTCCTAATATCTCTTTCATACCGCTCACTCAAACACTTGTAACAACGATGTTCATCATCCACTGGACCTTTACAGTGAAAACAGTGATAGTCCAGTGACGACATGAGAATTAAATATTAAGGAGGGTTAAGAAGATAGAATCAAACGGTTTAAGAGGATGAGGAAAAATATTTTTGGGGTTTTTTGGTTTTTCAATTTTTTTTGGATTTTTGGAAAAAACTTAAACCTTAAATCAAAAGAGATCGAAGCAAAACACAAGGAACTTAAAACCTTAAATCAAAAAGCGTACGGTAGCTCTCTAACTGAAAAACGCACAGAGTGGCGGAGAAGCAAAGGTGGGCAATAAATGCTCCTTAAAAACCTGCTTCTTTCGGTTCGACAATTTAATGTCAAACCCTCCTTAAACCTCCGTTATAGTTTGTTTATCAATCAAAGGTGAGCCGAATTCGCAAGCGACACAAAGGCAAGTTTTAATATGATGTTTGGGAACTTATTATGATAATACCCAAGTTGAGGAATATTATATTAATTTTGCTTTTATCTTTTATTTTACAATAAAACGGAAAATGTTTTTGGGTTTTTATTTTTATATGATATTATATATAAAAGAAAAGAAAAATATTTTTGTATTTTATATGGTTTATGGGAAATAGGAACTTCACAAGGAAGGGTCTCAAATCACTAATCGCTTAGACTTAAAAGATATTGTCGCAACACAACCTCCCCGGCAGCGGCGCCAAAATTTGATCCGTCGCAAAATGCGTATATAAATAATATCAGACGGATCCACGTGAATAAATACAAATCACCCTTTTAGGAAAAAGAATACTTGCAAAAACTCACGTTTGTGTGTGTGATACCAGGTAAGTGATTACCCGGGTCGTTTCCCAACGAGGAGTGAATGGACAACCGTTTAAGGTTTTGAGATTAGAGTGACTGATGATTAGGATATGGATTTTTGCTTTTTTAATTCTATTTAACAAATGAGAAACAAATTCTCACGGGAAAATTAATATTAACAAATTATAATAAAAACGCGATACTGGAATTCTAAAACGGGACTAAAAAGTGAAATATTAGAAAACTAATCCTACAAGTTCAAAATTATTTTAATTAAATCCTAAATAATAAAAGAAAATTTAAAAAAAAAAGATTTATATTTTTCTGATTTTTATATTTTTTATTATGAATTAAAAACTATTAAAACTAATTAAAAGGGTTAAAAATAGCAAATGACTTAGGAAAAATCTGAAAAATTCAAGGTAAGTCTAAAATAATATTCTAAATCTAGGAAAAATAAAATTACAAGTTATCTAAACCCTAATAAGCAAATGGGCTAATAAGCAGTTTGGCAATAAGCACAAAAATAAGCTAAAAAGCTCTAAAAATTACCAAAGGCTCAGAACTAGTGTAATACACTTATTAAAGCACAAAAAAACTAAATAAGCACAAATAACCTAAGGAAATAAGCCAATAAGCATTTATGCAGATTCACTAATTTATGTAGAAATATCAAAAATATCCCCAATTTGCAGACAGATTTTAAGCACTCAATTAAGCTGAAGAGTGGAACTTATGGGGGACAAAACCTTCCTAGTACTATTGGTTACTCTAAAACATCAAAAGCCCCAATTCTAATGAGCCAATTGAACTCCAATTAAGCACTAGATCAGGTGGTTGAAAACCAAAAAAACTTTGCAGGCTCAGAACTAGTTTGATGGGGTAAATTGCAGACCTGATTTTAAGCAAGGAAATAAGCTAAAAAATGGAATCCCAAATCAGAAACTTAAAACCTATACTACTAACTAAAAGAAAACTAAAATTCAATATCTCAGCTTATCTAGTTAAGCCACAATTAAGCTGAGACAAACAGCTATTTATGCTGTTGGTCTGCTCAGTGTATGCTGAGTCTGCTATTGCAGATTTGTGCAGAGGCAAAGGAGAGTTACTAGGCTTATTTGGCTAATACTATATGAACTATGGGAACTCAGAAATGCTAATAATAGGGTCAGAATAAGCTTGTGTCAGATTATAGCTTATTTGGTCTTTATATGGTCTGATATTCCCACAGATGATACAAAAATGCCATTTCTATCTATAAGGCAAATAAGGACTTAAAATTAGCTTCTATGGACTATGAAAAGCTGAATCAAAGTTGAGGAAATGGCAAATGTACAGTAATTAAGCTAATAGACCTATTTGACCTTTTATGCCAAATAGCCCTTTAAAGGGTCTGTGTTGGATTTTGAACTAGCACAGGCTAATTTTGATTTTACATTCTAAATTTTACTGATTAACTAGCTTAATTTAACTCTAATAAACAACTTCCAGAAGGAAAATAAGCAGTAGAATAAGCTATGCTATTTTTGGCTTTTTTAAACTTATTTTAAGCAAAATAAAGAAAAGGATAGATTAGACTGATAATATAGATGAAATATAATTAGAAACTAGTAATAAGCATAAGATTTATTAAAATAAGCTAAAATAAGCTGTGTAACAGTAGACTAGAATTTAATGCAAAATATTGGAAAAAGCTTACAACTGATATGGCTTATGAAACAAAGGAACTAAATCAGGACACAACCCTAGCTTGATAACAACAAGCTAGAAACCCAAATTAGCTTCCAAGAACAGCTTATTCTACCCAGAAGCTTATTTTGACAATTGCTCTGACTTTCGTTTACTTTCTCCATAATTTGAAATTTAGAACTGCTTATAACTAATATAAGCCTACAACAAGCTATGATAAGCTTCTGTAAGCTTATAGTAAGGGTGTGTGGCTTGTGAGTGATTTTCTATCAACTATGGAGCTTAATACGATTTAACAGGAATCGTGAAAACTTGAAATCTTATAAAGCTTGGAATGATTACAATACAGAAGTAATTTAAGACTTGAAATAAACTTGAAATGACAATGGAAACTTAAATTGAAACTGAAATAAGCATTTAACTACTTTCTACACTACGAATGGTCCTAAACTAGTGACAACTATTTCTTCTGGCCTTCATCTCTTTATATAGTACTCTCAGAAGGTTCTATGATTGATTTCGAGCAAATCCCACCTTTGAAATAAGCTTAATTTCATCTTGGCCGTTAATTGCAATTTTGGCGGGAAAAGGTCAAGTGGCTCTTTAACGCTTTCTGAGCACATGGGGGAGACAACGTGTGAAGTTTTCACATTGGATGAGGGGGTAGGTGATGGTGGATGTGTCAGGGGTGGTTTGGCAGAGAAATACGGTGGGTTGAGGGTGGTATGGTATTGGCGGGCAAGTGGGGAGGAGATGAGTTTGACCGAAGTCAAACTCTGGGTTTGTTAAACTCAGGGATAAGGGTTGGGTTATTTTGGGCTTAGGTGTGGGCTTTTATTTTTGTTTTTGGGTTGGGTTAGTGATAGGATAGAAATGGGTTTAGGGAATTAAGTTTGATCCGGTTTAATTGTTTTTAGAGTTTAAGGGTTTTAGACTTTAGGGACCATTTGTGTAATTTCATGAAATTCAGGGACCAACTGTGTCATTTTGGGATTTTGGGGGTTGACTTTGACTCTGTCTTTGACTTTCGTCTTCACTTGATCAAATGCACAATTATTGTCGAGTCGATCCAAAAATGCTCGTTTTCGTTCCGTTTTTAATCCTTTTGCACATGAAACAGATAAAAACACAATTCAAGGATATTTTCTGTATTTTGAAGCATTTCTGAGTGTTTTTAAATGTTTTTGCAGTTCAGATGGGACAAAAATGATGAGTATTGATGCGCGTGTGCGTATGCTCTAATTTATACCCACGGTATGTCGTTGTGGTTTTAGCAGTATTCAAGTTTTAAATTTATATTTAGCCGACTTATCAATAACACACACACTTTAACGAGCAGTGTACCCGGTCAGTATGAATATAATGGTAAGTAGAGTGTCGATCACTAAGAGTGGAACGTATTATCCAGTTATCCTAATCAGTATTTTAATATCTTAAGTTAGCTATACAACCTAATCTAACGCAAGGGGGTTCAGCTTGAGAGACTGGTACGGTTTGGTTGCAATTAAATAATAAATTAACCTAATAGGCACGAATCAGCGAATAGCACACACGTACACAGATAAATACTCGAGACAATAAGAAGACCTGTCCTGATAGTTAAGTAGTTTGTCACTTGTTTTATTGCTAGTTTTATATGAAGTGTATAGTTCGATGCAACACACCGAGATTAAGTCCTTTCTCGTTGGTTCTAATCTTATCGGCGAGTAAACCCTTAATGATTACTTATGACTATCCTATTTATCTTTCTTCCTACTTTTCTACAGACGATAGAATGTATAGGCGATCTAATAAATAGGCGAGGGCAGAGGCATGGCGACCCGATCAACGCTCAGCTAGACACAGAGGTTATCAATGCACTAATAAAAGTCACCAAAGACATCAACATATAAACTTTAATTAATGGGAAAGCAGTTTTAAGGGAGTGCAACCTTTCCGTTGTCACATTACACAAGCCACCAATCCTGATGAATTAAAGTTTACTAATACAATAAAACAAAACTACTTAATGAATTGAATACATGAAGGACCTTCTTACAGCTCTTGTATCTTCATTCAAGGTGTGTCTTGTGCTCCTACTTCGACTGAATTCGTCCTAAGGCTTCTGTGGTCTTCGGTCTTTTTCTCTATTAGCCTCCCAAAATTCGTCTGGTCTTGGGGTATTTATAGTTTCTGTCTGAGGGTAAGATGCGGCGCATCTAATAAGTAGATGCGGCGCATTGACTTAACTTCGCGTGGGGTCCAAGATTAATATATTCAGGAATATTCGTACACCGCCAGAAGATGCGGCGTAACTCCATTCTTAGATGCGGCGCATGTCCTTTGCTGTCTTGGATAATATCTTGTGAAATCTTGATAGTGATGCACCGTATGTAATAAGTAAGATGCGGCGTATCTGGAGCATAATGTCTTGATCTTGTACATTTCAGTAGACTCTTATCTTCATGCTTGTTTTGCTCCATAATTAGTCCAAAATCGCCAAGTTTCACATAATACTTGTTTTTACCTGAGAATTACAAAAGTAAACATTAACGTATCAACTCTCACAGATAATATAATAAAACAAGTCAAATAATTAGGATAAATGATGGTTATAAAATGTACTTATTTGAGTTCATCAAATATCCCCCCACTTGAACTTTACTTGTCCCCAAGTAAACCTTAGAATTAATCTTATGAAAATGTATCCTAAAAGATATTAGGATTTATTTTTATATTTAAGCATGTATTCATTTTTGTCATAATCACACAACCAAACACTTAACGAATTAGAAGTAAAATAAAATATTTTGATAAAAGCAAATCTAATCGTTTAATTGTCCAGTCGTGACGAATATTCTATCATAAGCTTGGCAAGTATACACATCTCCCCCACTAAAGCCAAGGAATAACAAGTCTAAAGCTGTAAAAAGGGTTTTGAGGCTTAAGGGTTAATCATTCTTTTTATTAGAAATCACGAAAAGTAGTACATAACAATAACACTAGCAACGATAATACTAAAGTTACAACTATTTATTCCAACCGTCTTACTACCTATTTTCCATACGCAATATCCACGATAAGAGCTACAATCACCAACGGAATGACAAACGCTAAAATCACGACCAAATATTGGAAATCTTCGTCCGGAGCATACCTCAAGTAGATAACCACAAGAATAACGTACACAATTGCTAGCATAATTATGAAATGCGGCATTTTGAGATGTGGAACTAGAGAAAAATAATTTGTGGAAGAATAAAAATTAAAATGGAGTAATTATAGGTTAAATCTAGCCGTTAGAACCAAAACTAGCCGTTGAGGGCTCAGTTCACGACCGTTAAAACACACTGTTCACTAGCCGTTAAATTCCCACAGTTCCTGACCGTTATTCTCATTATTCGCAACCTTTAGGTTTATTAATTAACCAAACATTCAAATTTATTCCATCTAGCATGAGTAAATCTAACTAGATCTCGTTTCCTCTATTTCCGGATAGAAACCTCTCGACAACATTCTTCATAATCTCTCACCTCAGAACATCACATTTTTCAACACCTATCGCAGACTGAACTTCGGGACGAAGTTCAAAATTGAGGGGTAGATACTGTAAGATCCTACAAAAATCCGTCATAATAATCTTTGTTAATTAATAATACTCTTGACTTATCATTTAACAAAGCCCATTTTTACGGAAAAATTTAAACTTTTCTTTAATATACTATACTCACGACCAACATAAGATTTGAATAAGCCTACATAATTTATGAACTATTTTCACTTTATTATTTTTTTTAAATTAAACTCTTTACGCAATACGAACACTCAAACCTATTAAATTTTATTAACATATAAGCTCTCCGTTAAACTTATTACATGTCTAATATTTTTAGTTGGAGTATATTAATAAACTTTGATATTTTTATAAACGTTATATTTTTACGTTACTCGGTTTTAAATTTCGTAACTTGAGAACTTAACATCAGTAATTACCGGGATCAAACTATACCCTTTATAACCTAAATAATCAATGTAACCTTGGATAAATACAATAAATCTTATTTGAGATAGTCACCCATTATAAACAAAACATGTGCAAGATTCATAATCATACACGTATTCCACTGTTACCAATTTATACCTGTAAGATTTCATAACCATACACGTACTACACACGTTTCTTTTATAAACTTTCACTCCACACAACATTTCTATCTAACTAACTATCCCATCTCTCTCCTCTCTCATTTCCGGCGAACAAAACCAGTCACCGGCACACCACCGCCGGCCACACAACTACACCGCCACCACCATTCTAACCCTCTCATCATTCTCATCATTTCCCTATGCATCACGCGCCTTCAACCCACCCTCACCTATTTTATCTCTCGGTAATTTATAGTTTTTCCGGCGAGGCTTTTCCGATGATACCTTGGTGTAACCATACGAGTTTAGATCGAGTGTTTTGGAGCTGTTTTGGGTCTTGCTTGGTTTGTTGCTGCCGCCGTCTCTCTTCCCTCTCCTCCCTCTTCTCGACATGGTAAAACCCAGAAAATCATCTCTTATTTATTGTTTTTGGATATAACCGATTTTATTTATTTTGTCATCTTTTTCGTGGATTTATAATAAGATCTAAACTGGTTTATATTTATTGTGATAAAAACCTGATTTAAAACGCTTTGATATACCTCGTGTGGTTAAATTCGGACTATAGTGGTAATTATTTTTGAATTAGTGTGGTTACCGTTTTGTCTCGGCAATACTTTGGTATTGTTGTTGACTTGTGGCTGTCAATGATTGATGTTGCTCGTTATTGTTGTCGTTGTTATGTTGGAGTCCATTCGGTTGCATTTGGGTTGAGACCGAGACCACTAAGGTCTCGGCAAAGTTATTGTTGTCATTAATTGTTGAGGTTGTCATGGTTATAAGTGTAGTTTTGCTTCTTTTGATACTCGGTATAACGGTGAACCCGCAAGGGTTGTGGTTCTCGTTTGGTTGAGTCTCGGTCTAACAAGCCGTTGAGGGGTGTTGGGTATACTTGCGTTGGTTTCCCAACTAGTTAGGGTGCGTTCGCGGATCGGTCCCCGGATCACCAAGGTAGCAAAATAGGGGTGTTTACACTTTTGGGTCAACACTTGTATCTGTTAATCGAGTTATAAGTTTTAGTGTGGGTATTGGGTTGCTTGAGCCCATCGTTAGGGTACCTTAGGTTTAAGTTCTCATGGGCCACATGTCCATTTGAGTTACAAGTTGTCTAATGGGCTGTTAAGCCCAACTAAGAGCGTGTTGGGTTAAAAGAAAAATAATAATAATAATGTTAATAATAATAATGTAAGAAGTGGGTTGGATTATGAAATATGGCGTTAAAATAAATTTGGCTATCAAGATAATGAATTTGGCATTGCGACGATTGATACGTCTCGGTTACTTGAAAAATATTATTTGGACTTGAATGGTGAATTAGATTTGAATACGGAAATGGTTATTATACTTGGACGTTTGGACAAATGCGGATCGTTATCGGACTTACAATATTAGATATCGGATTTATTGAACATCTTGAGACTTGAGACGTTATAATATATTAAACTCGGACCGGACACAAAATTTTCACTAATGTTACGAGAATAATAACGAGACATAAACTTATTAAATATTGTAATCCCAGTTTTGATTTACCCAAGTCTCGACGATTTGAGAAAAACTAGTTTTATTAGTTAAACTTATTTTTATAAAACGTTTATATTTTATATAAACTATTTGGGATAATGGGGTAAATGCTGAAACGTACAAAATAGTTATTTGATTTGAGGTGTTTGTTTGTCTTTAGCTTCTAAGTTGTCATCTTTGGTTAGAGTTCTCGTCAGTATCCTCTTGAATTAGTTAATGTCTATTCTTTTTGGCGTGAGTTGTAAGTCGAGTCCAAGTCTTCTTACCACACCACATGAAACATTTAAACTAAGCTTTTGATAAGTTTTGAAAACTGAATAATCCACGAAAACTATGACACTTTATCTTTATTAGACTTTATTATTGTGCTAGACATGTTTTGAGGTAACTGTATACATATTAGGTTGTGTACCGTCGTGCTGTATGAGACCGTTGTGATATGCTCTAGATGCCAGTCATGTCAGTTGTGATCTTTGCTTTGCTATGGCTAAGGTGAGTCGTGGCCCCTCCTATTTTAATACTTGATTTATACTCTTTTGGGGGAGATACATGCTTTGAAATATTTTACTTATTTATCAACTATATGATTTACTTTGCGATGCAATACTTTTATAAGTACTATGAAAATTCTTATGACTCATCGTGAGTCGTGGCCCCTACTTTTCACACTCGTTTTTAATAATTCTTTTGGGGGAGATACATGCTTTAACTGTTTTTATATTACTTGAAATATCTTATGATTTACTCGAAATTATCAACTATGTTTTATCTACTTGGATCATACTTGAAAGGAATACATGTTCGATATATGTGTAAATTGTCTATTTAGCTTAAAACACGGAAATTGAAACATAACATCTCTGAACTACTTGATATAACATGATACTGAGGCTTACTGTATATATTCATGTGACAAATGAATGTACTGTTACTTTAATATGATATTTCTACATTACACTATAAATAATTGCCGATACTAAAATTACGCATGATTCGCCTATATTGCCTAAGCACAAATTATTGCCGAAAGTCCCTTTATCATGAGCCATTAATCACTGCGGTGAGCGCGAATATAGTGGACAGCTTCGAAACCTGTTGGAGGCTGACGACCTATCCCACTAAATACTGTGACGGAATGCCTATTTGGTTAGTCGTATTTAGTCGCGATACACTATATTTGAGAAAAATAGGAATTGGCAAGTACCTATTAACTCGAGGGCCATAAAAACCCATCAGTGACCCTGGTGGGACACTCCGTTTTACGGTACACTGTTAACGTTTTGCGTGTCATGAGGCTTAGGGCAATATAACTTTATGAATATATGAATGTTTCATATATATAGGATACAGCTGTATTTAGAAGACCACCACTTTTCACTGATAGATCTCAGACTTTAGACCATTATTAATTTACGTGATATAATTATGAATCTCATACTTGAACTTTAATTGCTATCATATGTGAATTACCTGAAAATTCTACACAAGACAACTCAAAATGATTGGTATGTCATTACATTTACAAGCTGACTCATCATCCCATGTCGAGCATATACCAACTTAGCTCAACTGCATTCATAACTTGAAACTTATGATTTTGAATATCATACATGAACTACTTGTGAATTTTATACAAAACAACTTATTAACTATTTCATAAAGGATTACTATTTATTTCGGCAATCACTATACACCTTTCGAAGAAAGTTATTTTCTATCAAACTCCACGAACTCACCAACCATTGTGTTGACGTTTTAAGCATGTTTATCTCAGGTAATTAACGGAGCAGGACAAGACACGGAGCGGGCATCCTTTACTCTGATAACTTTAATGGTGTAAAATCAAATATGTCATTCCTTCCAAATTATCACATTTTCTTATGAGATTTTCAAATCAAATACATGACTTTTGTATCAAGAAGATTCTTCGAATGACATATAGCTTTCAAAATGCATATTCTGGACCGTTTTCTGAGATTTAAACTTCGATCCTCACCGTAACACCCAAATTACTTTTCCGCTGCCACAAACCAAATTTGGGGGTGTTACACAAATCCTTAACTCGAATAGGCTAAAGATAGGACGAAGTAATGTTCACCAATAATATTATATCAAAAAGGGCGACAAAATCATAAATACATAGCCGAATCCACGACTACGATACTTAAGATTGCTCAAATCCCTAATCTCAATAAATCAAAGGTTTGGATAAAGAATAATATAGGGTATGGATAATATTTGGGATACAAATTGGTGTAAAATGAAAAATAAACAAAACAGATAAATTAAAATCCTATGTGTGGTTAATCACTATCCCAACCATCCCATGAATAAGACTCATATCATAGAATAACTCACGCTTTAACACTTGAAACACACGCTTTAGGTAGACACGAATTATACTCAACAAGATCTTAATCAAAGAATAACCTTTAGTTGGCGTTCCCATAACGTACAACTCCCATTCAATCAATAAATATAGTATACAACAATTAGTGGTGATATCAACCACTTAATACAAAACTTTACATAAGTTGGTAAAAAAAAACTTCCAACTTTTCCTTTTTCTTTTTCTTTTCTTATTTTTTACATTTTTTTTTTTTTTTTTTTTAACATATAAACATAAACATAGATGTGTAAAATTTCACCACATCACTATAACGATAACTCTGGATATTTTTTCCATACTTTTCATAACTTCAGAAATAATGGTAATAGTGAAAGTAGTAAACACACGAAAAATAAACTCAAAGATATACAATATTTACTTTCACTCCAATTGCATTGTGCAATTTCCCGACCTAACCAAAGATAATGAATTACGCACGCGAACACATGTAATGTAAGGAAACACACTTTGCTTAAAGCAATTAACCAACCACGGATTTTAATCTACAGGGTAGGCTAAGGTGTAAGGTTGTAACGAAACATTATAACAAAGGTGTAAGAAACGAAAGGAATGGCTCTGAGTGTTTTTCTAGGGGTATCTTACTCTAAAAGTGAGAGTAACAAAAGGGTTTATACGGGGGTTAACTAACCAGTGTAGTTAGCTAATAACACATAACATATAAAGGCTATTTGGGTGTAATCCTAGAAATTTACCAATTTAGACAAGTCATTCCAATTATAAAAATAATACTTATTATGGTGGTCTCGAATAGTATACAAGCCAAGTTCTAAAGTTTACAAGTCACCGGCACACTCATAGATTTGTGAATTTTTAAAAGTCACAATTTTTGAAAATAACGTTATGTGTGCAGCTATGCAACTTAGATCTCGAACAAAAACATGCTAAAAATTTTAAATTTTGATATATTAAGCACATTTTAAGCATAATTTTTGAAAAGTTTAGGATAAGTAAGTGTTCTAATTCTCCAATCCCCCCACTTAAGTTAAACAACATCCTCGTTGTTTGTATCAAAGATTAAAAACTGGAAAATAAAAGAATTAGAACAGAAAAACTCCCCTGAGATTTGCTCGGTATGATCCTCCATTATTTGTATAAGAGCAAAAATCATCTTTCTTGTGGATGAGAACGTTTAAGCTTCATATTTGATGTATCCACAGGAAATGCAGGAATCTATAATACCACCAAAACTTTAACACACCTAAGTTAAGAATGTTCAAACTTGCATAATACATTAGTAGTTATTAAAAATAAAATGTACAAATTAAAATGAAAATCATCAGGTCAGTCGATGCGCCGTATCTTATGGAGGAAGATACGCCGTATCGAGCCTGGAATAATTACGAATCATAATAGAAGATGCGTCGCATCCTTAACTAGGGATGCGCCGCATTAAAATTAACTGACAAAAAGTTTTAAATTTAAAAGTAAAAATGCAGAAAAATAAAGTAAGATATGACCAGTGCAGGAGATGCGTCGCATCTTGGGATTGAGATGCGCCGTATCCTCTGCGGGCCTGACTGACTTGACACAGAACAGAATAGTAAAAATTCTCCGGGTTGTCTCCCGGTCAGCACTTGTCTTTATTCCAGAGTCTTCAAGTTAGACTCACGTTCAGCTCTTTAATATCGATCATTGAAGGAGTCGGAAACATCGCGCTCCCTCATCGCCAATTCAGTAATATTGAACACTCGTTGCTCGTCCTTAATTTCCACGCCGTTCTTCTTTAATATCGGTATAAATAAAGTTCTGTCCCTTTCGGGCAGAGATGACAAAATGATAGACGGGAAATTCTTATTATTAAATAGGCACAAATATGCAAGGTAAGGTGGTAGTTCAATAAACACATCATTATTCAAATTCGTTTTCTCAACTATTCTCCTACGTTTGTTAATTACTACGCAATCATACCACTCGTCATCAGAATCATTAACAATATCGCGTCTAAGTTCGGTGGGTACATTAAGGTCAATAAATTCCTCAAAGTTCTCATGATTAGGATTAGTTGAGTTGTTTTGAATCAATGTTTCTCCCATAAGCCTAGCTTCAAGATCGAGGTCCATATGCTCTCTTAATCCTAGCACATAGACGCCTCTAATTATGCTTTTAACAGGATCTTGACACTTATAGACTAGTTTATTATTCCCTACCCTTAATGAGATTTTTCTTTTAAACACATCAATCTTAGCATGGGCGGTAGACAAGAAAGGTCTTCCAAGGATTAAAGGAATCTTAACATCCTCGGGCATATCTAATATAACAAAGTCTACAGGGAAAATAAACTTCTCAATCTTAACTAGCACATTATTAGCAATCCCTTCAGGTCGTTTTACCTTTTTATCAGCCAATTCAATAAGTAACTTAGTTGGTGCTAATTTTCCTAGTCCTAGGGTAGTGAATGTCTTAAGGGGCATTACACTAACGCTAGTTCCTAAGTCAGCTAACACATTATTGAAAGATATATCATTAATTGAACAAGGTAAAGTAAAACTTCCTGGGTCTTTTTCTTTATGAGGCAAGGCATTTAAGTCGGTTGCAGAGCTCTCTTCTTTCATTGTAGCCTTGATCTCCTCTTCAATCTTTGTCTTCTCTTTGAGTAGTCTCCTTAAACTGATTGAAGAATTAAAGAAAAAGTCGGGTCTTGCACCATCATTACCATTCATCAGTCTTCTAGGAAAAGGAATGTTAGGAGTGACTTCTTCAGTGGTGCTTATGGCCTTGACATGATCTCTTGGGTTGGTTTCAGTTGAGCTAGGTAAACTTCCATATCCCCTTTCTTGAAGAACTTTGCTCATTTGACCAATTTGTTGTTCCAATGCTTTGATCGAAGCTCTTTGATTTCTTGTAATAGTGTCCGTTGAAGCTCGGATTTCTTTGATCATAGCAGTATTCTCTTCATGTCTTTTATCAGCATCGGCCATAATTTGCTTTAGAGTGTCATCTAAAGTCTGCCTCCTTTCTTGATAAGCGGGATTAAAGTTGTTCTTTTGATAGAATCCCGGGGTGGCTTCCCTAAATCTTCCTGAAGGTCGGAATGGTTGTCCAAATTGGGTGTAATATGCTTCTTTAATCGTCTCACTTTCATTCTTATTCGGGCAATCTTTAGTGTAGTGAGGTCCTTCGCATTTTTCACATCCAACTTGGGCAGCATACACTTTTTCATCACGCTTCTTCATCTCTCTACTAATTTTATCCAATTGAGCTTGAATAGCAGTAAACCCGTCAAAATTAGTGCTGCTCTTAGATCTAGTAGAGGTCCCATCGTGCCATTTTTGAGAATGATCAGCAGCTTCTTGGATAGCTTTCCTAGCATTGGCTGCACTCATTTGAGGCACAGCTCCCTTAGCATCCAAGATTTGTCTAGTAGGCAGGTCCAATCCTTGATAAAACAATATTATCTCCTGCATAGGGGTTAGATAGTGTTGAGGACATTTTATCAGTAAATCTTTAAATCGTTCCCAAGCTTGATAAAGAGTTTCATCAGGCTCTTGCTTGAAACTGTTGATAGCCTCCATCTTTTTAGCGGTTTTAGCAGGTGGACAATATCTCTTCAGGAATTTGCTCTTCAAATCTTCCCATGTAGTGATTGAACTAGCAGGTTCATTCCTTAGCCACTTGTTAGCAGCTCCTTTTAGCGAGATTGGAAAGATTCTTAGCATGAGTTGATCATCAGTGACTCCTTCTGAAGTAAACAAATCCGCAATCTCGAGGACCTTTTCAACATGCTCATTAGCATCCTCATGTTCCGATCTACTGAAAGCATTTTCTCTTAGCTCCTTGAGAAACTGACCCTTCAATTCAAACTTTGACTTATCATCAAACTTTGGTCTAGCAACTCCTGAAGTGTAATCAGCACGGGTTTTGTTCATGTATTCCTCCATAGTTGTGTTTTCGCCCATTGTTTCTGTTTCTTCTTCCTCTTTCTCTTCAGAAAAATAATCAAGCTCGAATGAACTTGAAGTATCAAAGCTTTTTTTGTTGAAAAGCCTTTTAAGCGAATGAAAAGCTCGTTCAGGATCGTCGAAAGGTTGAATCAAGTTCTTCGTAGAACTCCTGGTCATGCACTTCCTGAAACTATCACAAAAGCATCAGTAGGGTATGTTCAAGAAAGTAATATATCAGAAAATCAACAACGAAAACGGAATACGAAAAATTAAAGTTACTGATATCTGCAGACGATGCGCCGTATCCAAAAAGTTGGATACGCCGTATCTTATAATCGTTTAAAATTTAATCAGACTTTATTCAGAAAATAGATACGCCGCTTATAATTTTAGAATGCGCCGTATCAGTTTTAATTATCAAAAATCAATATTTATTTAAAATTAAATGCGTCGTATTAACAAAAGTTAATGCGCCGTATTTTCGTTACGTTTCAAAATACAAGATTTTTGATTCAGAAGATACGCCGTATCGACGGAAATCGATGCGTCGTATCTGTTTAATAATTCGAAAACTGTTTTTAATTAAAATAATAAATACGCCGTATCTGCAAAAGCAGATGCGTCGTATGGCGTTAACGTTTAGAATTTTTTTTTTTTTTTAAAACAGATACGCCGTATCTTGGGGAAAGATGCGTCGTATCGAATTAATTAAACGCGTTGTATTTTATAAAAATTAAACGCAATACGCCGTATCTATGAAAATAGATGCGCCGTATCGTTTATATTCGCTCAGTACAACGATAGCAATATGCAGAAAATACGAAAAATAAAACAAATAAAAACAAACCAAAATAAACACAAATTAAACACACAAAAACAGAAAATATGCAAAATAATACAATGAATGCAAATTAACTAATATACAACACGGTTAGCGGTTAGATTAAAAATTAAAAAGAAAAACCTAATTAAAATACTAATTAAATTAACAGATAATAACAATTCACTCCCCGGCAACGGCGCCAAAAACTTGATGCGCGTGTGCGTATGCTCTAATTTATACCCACGGTATGTCGTTGTGGTTTTAGCAGTATTCAAGTTTTAAATTTATATTTAGCCGACTTATCAATAACACACACACTTTAACGAGCAGTGTACCCGGTCAGTATGAATATAATGGTAAGTAGAGTTTCGATCACTAAGAGTGGAACGTATTATCCAGTTATCCTAATCAGTATTTTTATATCTTAAGTTAGCTATACAACCTAATCTAACGCAAGGGGGTTCTGCCTGAGAGACTGGCACGGTTTGGTTGCAATTAAATAATAAACTAACCTAATAGGCACGAATCAGCGAATAGCACACACGTACACAGATAAATACTCGAGACAATAAGAAGACCTGTCCTGATAGTTAAGTAGTTTGTCACTTGTTTTATTGCTAGTTTTATATGAAGTGTATAGTTCGATGCAACACACCGAGATTAAGTCCTTTCTCGTTGGTTCTAATCTTATCGGCGAGTAAACCCTTAATGATTACTTATGACTATCCTATTTATCTTTCTTCCTACTTTTCTACAGACGATAGAATGCATAGGCGATCTAATAAATAGGTGAGGGCAGAGGCATGGCGACCCGATCAACGCTCAGCTAGACACAGAGGTTATCAATGCACTAATAAAAGTCACCAAAGACATAAACATATAAACTTTAATTAATGGGAAAGCAGTTTTAAGGGAGTGCAACCTTTCCGTTGTCACATTACACAAGCCACCAATCCTGATGAATTAAAGTTTACTAATACAATAAAACAAAACTACTTAATGAATTGAATATATGCAGGACCTTCTTACAGCTCTTGTATCTTCGTTCAAGGTGTGTCTTGTGCTGCTACTTCGACTGAATTCGTCCTAGGGCTTCTGTGGTCTTCGGACTTTTTCTCTATTAGCCTCCCGAAATTCGTCTGGTCTTGGGGTATTTATAGTTTCTGTCTGAGGGTAAGATGCGGCGCATCTAATAAGTAGATGCGGCGCATTGACTTAACTTCGCGTGGGGTCCAAGATTAATATATTCAGGAATATTCGTACACCGCCAGAAGATGCGGCGTAACTCCATTCTTAGATGCGGCGCATGTCCTTTGCCGTCTTGGATAATATCTTGTGAAATCTTGATAGTGATGCGCCATATGTAATAAGTAAGATGCGGCGTATCTGGAGCAGAATGTCTTGATCTTGTACATTTCAGTAGACTCTTATCTTCATGCTTGTTTTGCTCCATAATTAGTCCAAAATCGCCAAGTTTCACATAATACTTGTTTTTACCTGAGAATTACAAAAGTAAACATTAACGTATCAATTCTCATAGATAATATAATAAAACAAGTCAAATAAATAGGATAAATGATGGTAATAAAATGTACTTGTTTGAGTTCATCAAGTATTTACACACTCATCAAGCATCCAAAGAGAAATACTGGGGTGAACAAAATCATATTCCATCAACTCCTTCAATCTTTCAACTTCTATGGCATCATGGTTCGTCAACCGAGATCACTTCAATGCCAACTCTACTTCCCAGGCAGGAGGGAATCCCATGAGGTTCATCCGAGAACATCGGAAAATTTTCGTAAAACAAACTACTTCCAATGCCAGAGCTTTCTAAGGGTGGATACTAATAGATGTCAGGAGAAATTTGACAATCAAATGAGATCGGAATATGTGCTTTCATAGCAACATTAATCTTAACAATTTAAGCGGTTGAGAGTCATTATGACAAAAGCAGGGTGAAGCAGATTGTTAAAGGTTACATTTCAGATACGGTAGTCTATGGTAGATTTACGAAGAGCCATCCAATCCATAACCAAAAGAAACTCAAGGTCAATTATATCAAAAGTAAACAGATCCATAGAACGGATATGGTCGTTAAACTAGACGGATAGTTCATATATCAAGGTCAAGCACACGGTTCATCATTGTGTTGAGATAGATAAACGAACAGTTCAAGGTGTTGGAATTTTGTTTAGCTTTTAGCATAAGAGGCAGGTAGGGTGTGTATCATTGGTAATACGAACATCGTATAATCGTCAAAAGTGAGATGTATGGAATATTAGTTATCAGTATCATCATGTTCAGTTAACAATTCCGTACTGAGATAGTATTTATATCATATCCTTCCAAGGAAACTGGTTGCCAGGCAAGATTCATCATTCAAAGGGAGGGAATAAAACTTCCTATATCCATGGTTAATAATTACCAGAGTTCTTATAGGAGTAGTAATGGATTTTGCAGGACTGAGTAGTATCAAATGATACATTTATATCCAGCATGGGTAATGAATTCATAGAATGTGTCAAACACATTAGGGTTAAATGACATTCGGGATGGTCGGAAAGGTATCAAACTGTTTATCAAACTGATCGGAAGTGAAGATCAAAATCAGGAAGTGAAACTTAAATGGTGCAAGGTATCCATGTAGTTCCCGAGGTATTCCAATCTTACTTGGTTACTAAACTTAGGTTGCAAAACCTTCTAGTTTTCTGAGACAAATGTTCTTACAAGGCATATCTAAAAGGCAGAGGCATGAATTAGAGTGATGCGGAATCAATGCTACTTACATAGATGTCCTAGTCTACCCATTCCTCACCGGTAATAACTTAAGTTCCTATGGGGAAATCCTAAAGCAAAATTTCAAAGGTTGTCTTATGAGCACCTACAGTGGAAACTTAATGGTCCAAACTTCACAGGTCAAGGGTAAATGTATTACAAGTCGCAGCCTGTCTCTCTGATACCATAATTGTAACACCCCAACCCGATAAAGGTAGAAGTATTACGTTATGGTGACATATCAAAGCAAACACAAGCATAAGACTTAATTAATACAAATGAAATTCAAAGGTTACAAAGGGAAAATCTAAATACAAGGTTACATGGGGAAAATCCAATAATAAATTCTATGTCTATAATCGTAATTACTTCTAGTCATCTCTAATCCAGGATAGCTATGAAGTAATGTCCTCTAAGTCCCAAGTGCTCTCCACTCATAACCCAGCTTCCATCTAAAACCTGCCGCATGGAAAGAAATGCGGCTGAGCTTAAAAAGCCCAGTGAACAGATATATATAACATAACAGGACGGTAAAAAAGCATAAGCAACGAAGGAATAAGAATACAAAACGAAAGTATAATTATGAAAGTCATACGAATTTTAAAGAGAACTAAAAATCAGGAATGCATGAGAAATGAATAATAAATGAATTGAGAGAAATAATGAAATAATGAAAAAGTTCATATAAGAATGTGCCATAAGAACTCCATACATAATCAATCAAATCATACTAAAGCATAACAAGTATACGAAGAGGGGAGACCTCTAAGTACTAAAACTGTGAGAAGGAGTGTAAGGCACACACCACCTTGTCACCATAATCACATATACATAAAACCTAGGATGCATCCATACGCTCCCTAACATAAGTATGTATGTCAGTACTAGACTAAGCACACACACGCATTAATGGCCATTAGTGATCACAATATAATACATAACATAAGGGGGAATGCCGTAGATCTATCACACCTCTACGGGGGTGTCATGCCTTAGGTGCCATCAAAGACATGGTCATGGTACCTCCACAACTAGGTAAGCTTAGGCACAGATCTATCATAGCATAAAACAATAACAAACTAGCATGGCAAGAGAAATAAGATAGTACTCAAAAAGCATGGCAAACATAAGCATAGCATGGCAGAGACATTTAGATAAATGTCAGAATGAATAAATAAGAATGACAATCATACAATAAAAGTCATGAGTCAAATAAGGGAATCATATCAGGCCTAGGATCTCAAAGGTTCATAATCAAAGGTTCGAAATCAAATGGTTCATAGCAAGGTTCAATCCAAAGGTTTCTATCAAATGTCCATTTAAAGAAATTTTTTAACGATGGTTTTCATAAAAATGACCTTTAAAAACGACTTTCATAAAGGTAGTCTTTAAAAGTAGTTTTCATAAAAGTTTAGTAAAATTTCATATAAAAGTGGTATCGCATCGTTCATAAACATCATTTTAAAATTAGTTTTTCTCAAAACATTTCCATGATAAAATTTAGAAAGGTTTTCACATCCAGTTACAAAATCAAATGAACCTTCTAAGCATCAAGTGATTCGAATACTTATGTCATAGGGTCATAATGACGAATGTCAAACGAATCATGAAGAACGAATCAAAGTATAAGGGAACATAGCAATGGCTTAGGGAAATCCTAATGAATCAAGATCAAGAAAATCATGAGAATGAAGGCACCCTTACTGAAAAAGGGTAGAATATCTGTACCTTAGACCGCAAGTGAAAACATAATAGAAATATAAAGATCGGAAACAACTCCTTCTTCAGCGAATCTACACGAATACATGATCGTCTTATTATTTATATCTTATTTAAATCAGATTACTTATTTTAGTCGGCTTTCCATTTTTAGTAACTTTCTAACTTTAGTAATTTCCCGTTTTAGTAAGTTTCTTAAATTAGCAATATTAGTCATTTATCATTAATGTTACCATTTAGTCACGTTTAATTAGTTAAAATGACGATATACACAAATTTGGGTTTATTATGATAATGTATGTAAGTTTAGGGTTTTAATGAGTCTAAATACTAAAGTATAGGGTGAATTATGACATTTTGGGGAATAAGGCTAAAATAATTTCTTGAACTGTCTACCATATCAAATAGTCAAACGATTGCACCTATTGTCCTATGTGATTTGATGATTCAAATAGGACACAGAAAGAAAACAACCCATGCATGCACTTATCTTATTAAAATCCTTGCTGCACAATCAACAACCCATGTTACTCTTTCTTTTATTTGTTTCGAAGATAGAACATAGAAAGGAGAAAGACCATGCATGTAATTTGTCTCCTCGCATGACATATATCAAATAGATTTGAACATTAGACAGCCTTACACGATCATTTTACTCGCACACGACGAAAGTAAAATGAATGTATTCGAAACCATGACCGACGTGTAAAACACGCGACACAACCACAACCTATATTCACGACACCAACTAACTCGCGATGCCTTCTTTTCATTTATATAATGCGAAATGAAATAGAAAAAGAGCAAGCATGTTCTACCCTTTTCCTAGCCCATCGACACAGCAAACCTACGTATGAATCCACAACCCTTTCGACACCCATTTAACACCACACGACACACACATAACACCCATTTTACTTGCAGGAAACTCGACCATTTTATAGCCCTTTTTCACACCAAAATACACACTTAAACCTACTATTGTTTCCTGCCTAAAACAGCCCACATAGCGACCCATAACACAGCCACACGATACTTTTAACGGTCACATAAAATCATGAGTTTTCACTCTACTCAACACCCTCTTTTCTTTATAGCATGGGTTCAAAAACAATAATAACAAAACAAACATGTGAGTTCGAAAACAGTAACGAAACAAGCGGGTCTGTTTACTCTTTTATTTAGTTCGAATGTGATCAGTTTCAACAGCTTATTGGTCGCGTATTAGAGGTCATGTTTAAGTGCATACATGGTCGAATAACAAGACACCACTAGGTTCACAGATAGGCTTTTAGATTGTTATTTCATGTAAAAACTATTTATGAATTCATGCGACTTTTACATCTTATACATGTTGATATATTTACTGATTTATATCGTTTCAGGTGATATTCATACATTGATAAAGAGATCAAAAAAAAAAGAATAAAGCAAGGTCGAAACCATACCCTCGCAGCGTGATCAAAACACACAAAGAAAACACGAACGCACACCCCTCGAACTTGCTGTAGAGCACCGCGACTAGACACCAAGTAGGAGCCACAAGAGTCTCCTTTGATGTTGCCCTTTTGAATCGAATAGTAAGGAGGAAAAGTAGCAGCCGCACAATGATGTTTATTAGGGTTTTGTGTTTTTGTGATAATGAGAGAAGGATATGCATATTATACGGTTTATACAAACCGTGTGAATGAGTCCCATATTTTTGGTAAATTTGCATGATTAGTGGGCATGATTTGGGCCAACTTAAATGTGACAGTATATTTTGTTTCAATGGTACAAAAATTCGGTTAGGACATAATAGTATAGGCGTGGGATTAATTTGATTAAAAGTGTACATTTCGTTTTATTCGTTCAACTATTAACGTTAAATACTTAGGATATACTCGGGATTTAAATGTCTTAATGTTTTAAATGTTATTTATGAATTTAAGATCAAGGGTAATTTGGGTATTTTACATGTTCAAAATTTCCGGGTTTTACATGGACTGCTGGTCTAGCAGTACTAAGTGATTTTGGTCCAGACTTCAATAGAACTGCTCTGGGTGTCATTCTAGCAATATTAGAGTGATTTTGAGGCCTTTCTAAGTTCAACCTATGGTTTGAATACCCAGTTACCCTTTTATTGCAAAAAGCTGCAATATAGTCAAAAGCTCCACAATTAAAACAAGCTTTCTTATATAGGACAAAGTCATCACCTAGTTGGTGAGAATTGAGGTTGTTCCACTTCCTTTGGTTACCTCTGGGCTTGTTTGTGGTTCTATACATTTCACTATACCTTACTGGTTGCCTAACTTGTTTGACATTGGTTTTAGGCCTAACAGTATTATCCTTGACCACCTTAGGAACACTTGTTCCTTCTAGCTTAACAACATCAGGTTTAGCCATAACCTGATCATCCTCATCATCATATGTCCAATCCTCTATGGTTGGAGCATCTGAGTTCCTACCAGAGGACACCTTGTCCTCAGTGAGTGAAGTATCACTTGCACTCCTAAAGGGTTCACTTACCTCTACATGCTTAACAACAACTACATTTTCTTTTGGTTTAAGACCATATTCTAGCTCTGGTTATTGAAATTCAGGCAAGCCTGTATGTTCTAGGTCTATACCTATAGGTGCAGGAATTCCTCTATGAGGAGGTGGAACAGATTTATACCCTAGTCTAGATTTAGCCTTGTTGATTAATTGACATTCAATTATTTTGTTTACCCCTTTAGAAGCATATTGTAAAGTATCCACACCACTTAATTGAATGTTTTCATTAGCCTTTGTAATCCTATCCAATTCAGCTTTCAAAAGACTAATTTCAGCATTTTTCATTGATAAATCTCTTTTAAGGCCTGCTATATCATCAACAAAACTAGACTCATTACTCTTATAGTGAACTATTTGCTCCTCTAGAACAGCTAAACCTCTCTTATGATTTGCCAAATTATAACTAGTCTTGTTTAGCTCAATTCTTTGTTCATCATATTGTTTCCTAAGAGTTTCTAGTTCTTTAGAAGCAACACATGTTTTAGAACACTTAGCAATTTATACCTCAGAATCAGAGAAAGCCGTGAGTGCCATCTCAGTTGGTGCTGCTTCCTCTTCAGCCATAAAGCTCCAATCAAACCCTAAGCCATCAATAGCTACCATGGCTTTTGAGTTTGTCTCGGTGATCTCCACAGCTTTGGTCTTGCTTTCATAGCTCTTGTTCCTGCTGTCTTGTTGTCTTGGCGTCTTGGCCTCCTGCACTCCTTTGAAAAATTCCCCATCTTATGGCAATTGTAGCATTCTATCTTTGACTTACCATAACCAGCAGTATCATTGCTGTTTATGGTAATCTTCTTCCCTGTCCTCTGATAGAATTTCTTAGCCCTCATGCTAAGAAGAGAAATCTGCCAATTGATGTCCATCTCCTCAATATCATCATCATTGATCTCCTGAAGGTCTTCATGAGTCAACATGGATCCATTGTGCTAAGTAGTTAGGAAAGCACAATAAGTGTTCTCATCAAGAATACCATTAGTACTTCTTGATGTGCTAGCAATACTAATATTTGAGTTAGTAGTACTAACTCCACCAGTAACCTTCACTTCTTTAACTGGGCTTGAGTTACTAGGAGATGACACAAAGGCCATATTCCTAGTGCTTGAACTTGTTCCAGCAGCCTTCTTCACATCTTGTTCCAATATCTTGAAGTTGCTATACAAATTCATCAGGCTCATGGTGTCAATATCTGGTTTGTTCTTCCAGACAACAACATGCATGGCCCACTTTGCAGGTAAACTTCTTAGGAACTTAGAGTTCAAATCTTCCTGAGGTATATTAACCCCAAGAACAGCAAGTTGGCTCACAATCTTCTAAAGTCTGTTGAACATGTGATCCAATGATTCATTGCTGTTTGCAGAGAGGTTCTCAAAATTTTGCTTGAGGAGTGTCTTCTGTATCTTTTTGGTGGCTTTATTCCCACCATACCTAGCAACAATGGCCTCAAACAATGAGTTAGCATCCTTGAGCTTGCGGAAGTTCAATAGTTGATCATTAGGTATTGTCATCATGAGCATACTCATGGCCTTGAGGTCATTCTTCATCTGAACATTTTCTTCTACAGTCACTGGTTTTGTCTGCACAATAGTCTGAACCTTACCATCAACAGTTGATGTTGTGGTTGTAGGCTTGAAGGAGTTCCCCTCTTCAATAATTTCCTAGAGTGCATAGTCTTGCACCTGGAAGTATTGTTCTATCCTTAACCTCCACATGTCGAATTCATTCTGCTTTAAGCATTGGTAACTTTGCAGCCACATTAGTCTGAGTAGTCTCCACATCCATTACTTCTTCTAAAATTTAATAGTTTCAACTTGGCTCTGATACCACTTGAGAGGATTTTAATACACTTAGGATGTTAGTCCTTATAACGTGTATATGATACTTTGAGTGAATATGATCAAGTATGCGGAATCTACTTTGATCACACTTAGAAGGATTGTTTGTTTGATGGAACAGTGTATGTAAGACAATGAACAAAGAGAGAATTTCACTAAACGATTCAATATTATTTAGGATAAAGCGAGTGATCTTAGCTATCACTAGGGTTACAAAACCTTGAATCCTTAACAATTATTCGTATGTTCGTTTTTTGAAAACCTAACCTAGGATCTCCTTTTATAGCACAAGGAGTCCTGTACAAGTAAACTACAAGAAACGTATCAATCTATATTTAGAAGATATACACCAAATCTATTCTATATTTATCCACACGCGTTTTCATCTTTGTCTTCTTCTCATAAGCAGTACAAAGTGTTTGTACTGACAGTACTAACTCAGTTAGTACTGCTAGTGTTAACTTGCAGCAGTTGAAACTTTGAACCTAGCAGTATTAACAGTTAGTTTAATTCCCAACACTTTCTCCATGTTAGATTCACCTGTATCAACACTTGCTTCTAAACCTGCAAAATCATTAGTATTTGTACCTGCAACAACTAGTACATAGTTCATAGATTTTGTTAGAGCATCAAGATCAAATAACCATTTTGGACCTTCGCCTGCAACATTAGACTTATTCTCCAAAAATTCAACATGCAAGTTTTATTTTGCCTACCTAGTTCTTATGTTTTATACCCTAAAAGCTTTACTATGTGTAGAGTAACCAACAAAGAAACCCTCATCTGACTTTCCATCAAACTTTCCCAAATAATCTAAGGTATCAAGGATAGTAACATGACATCAAAATGGTCTCATGAAACTTAGAGCAGGTGTTCTACCTCTAAATAGTTCATAGGGAGTCTTGTTGTGAGGTTTGAACACTAAAACCCTATTATACACATAACAAACAGTATTGACTGCTTCAGCCCAAAATGAAATAGGTAGCTTAGAGTCAGCTAACATGGTCCTAGCAGCATCTATCAGTGTCCTATTCCTCCTTTCAGCAATACCATTCTACTGAGGAGTTCTAGCTACACTAAATTCCCTCTTAATACCTTTTGCTTCACAAAATTCATTCATAACTATATTTTTAAACTCTGTCCCATTGTCACACCTGATGATTTTTACTTTCTTATCAACTAGGTTTCCTATTTCTGTTATAAAACTCTTAAGAATGTTACTAGTTTCATCCTTAGTTCCTAAAAAGAAAACCCATGTAAACCTGCTATAATCATCAGTGACCACAAGACAGTACTTCTTATGCATTAAACTACTCACAGATGTAGGACCAAACAAGTCCATATAAAGCATGAATAATGATTGAGTAATAGAGTTTTGAGACTTGGGCTTACAAGAAGCTTTGTGTTGTTTGCCTTTAAGACATGCAACACAAGTTTGGTCATTTTCAAAACGTTTTTGAGGTAAACCTCTTACCAAACCATCTTTTACAATCTTATTAATGGTTTTAAAATTTACATGACCAAGTCTCCTATGCTAAAGCATTGATTCATCCAATGTAGCCTTTGCAACAAGACAAGTTAGATTCTCTTTAGGAACAATTTTCTTCGTATCAACACTGTACATGTTGCCCTTTCTAGGAATTTTAAGTAATACAAGACTTTCATCAGGTAGCTTAAAATCAGGAGACAGGACAAGACATTTAGTGTCAGTAAAAAGAACTTTGTTCTATTTGTCACAAATCTGTGAGACACTAAAGAGATTATACTTAAGTTCCTGCACAAAATACACATCTTCAATATCAAGTTCACCAGTTTTAATTGTACCTTTACCAGTAATTTTACCACCTCTTGCTCCTCCTCCAAAGGCAACATATCCTCCATCAAAAGCTTTGAAATATGAGAGGTAAGACATGTTCCCTGTCATGTTCCGTGAGCATCCACTATCTGAATATCCTTGATCTTCTTCATCATCTTGTGGATGTTCCTGCACATAAAATAAAGGAAATTAGTTTCCTTTGGAGACCCAAGCCATTACTGACTTGGATCTGCCTCGTGCATCAATGTAGTTATATTTCTTCATAATGATTGATGCACTATTGGGTTTGGTGGGTCTCCACTCCCAACATGCTAAGGCCTTAACAGCATTGCCCCATTTGTGCCCTAATAGCATTTGATGGCCTAGCAGTACAAACCACTGGCCTAGCAGTACTAACTGCTGGCTTAGCAGTTCTAACTGTTTGGCACAATTTCTTGTTTTTAAACACTATTTTCTCATAATAGGACCTTTTACCAGTTTGTTTTGCTGATTTTGTAAAACATGTTATTGGTTTAGCACATGAAACTGTTGATTTAGGGTAAGCTGTACAAACAGACCTATGATTATTAAAATGTTTAAGGCCAGTTCTCATCAACACTGCTCTAGGAGCAGCAAAGCCATTTGTGTTCACCTTAGAATTCCCATTTACCACCCTTTCCCTTTGGTGGTAGTTACAATTAGCCTGAACATGATCAAAACTGCCACAAGTAAAACATGCTTGATTGTACATGACAAAATCACTTCCTAGTTGTTTGGACTTCAAGTTATTCCAATTTCTCTGGTTACCCCTAGGACTTTATGACATGTTTTGTGATCTATACATCTCTGCATATCTAATTTGCTTCCTAACTGGTTTTTCAATTTCTATTTTAGCCACATTAGGAACAACAGTTTTCTTTTCTACCTTAACTTCAGACACATTCTCCTTAACCAATGGGGTGTCACTAGCACTCTCAAAAGATTCCTTAATCTCTTCAGACTTCTCTACACTAGCACTCTCACTGGTCTTATGTCTATATTCAAACTTAGGCTCTTGAAATTCCTCTAAACTAGTATGTGCCAAATCAATACCTGGGGGTAGATGTGCCCTTTTATAAGGTGGTGCAATAGACTTATAACCTAGACCTTTCTTAAAGTTATTAGTAAGCTGCCACTCTACAATATTTTCTATACTTTTAGTTGCTCCTGCATATCCTTCTATATTCACTTCAATACTGTCTTTATCTAGCTTAATATTTTCTAGTTCTCTTTTTAGCTCATTAATTTCTAAGTCTTTAAATATAACATCTCTTTTCAAGACAGCAATATCCTCAGTGAATACAGTTTCATTCTTTTTGTAGAAAACAAGTTGTTCTTCTATAACAAATAAACCTCTCTTATGATTTGCTAAATTAAAATTTGATTGATTAAGCTCTACTCTTGAGTCATCATACTACTTTTTAAGTTTTTCATAGTCTTTTAAAGCTAAACAAGATTTTGAACAAACTTTAACTGTATGTACCTCAGAGTCAGAGAAAGCCATCAGTGCCATATCTATAGGTGCTTCATCCTCAGTCATAAAGCTCCAATCAAATCCAAGTCCATCAATAGCCACCATTGCCTTGGAAGAAGTCTCTTCCTCATTCTTCCTGGTGCTTTCCTGATTCCTGGAACCTCTTATATCTTGATTCCTACCCCTGTTGTCCTGGTTCCATGGCCCTCTGCATTCCCTAGTAAAGTGTCCCAACTTATGACAGTTGTAACACTCCACTTTTGACTTGTCATACCCAACAACATCACCCGGACTGATAGTGATCTTCTTTCCTGTCTTTTGATAATACCTCTTGGCCCTCATACTTAGCAAAGCAATTTGCCACTTCAAATCTATCTCCTCCAGATCATCTTCATGAATTTGAACTAGGTCTTCATGATAAAGCTGAGACCCACTTGCTTGACTGGACAAGAATGCATAGACAATTTCATCCCCTAAGCTAGCAGTACTGGTTTTTGAACTAGCAGTACTAACTTTAGGGTTAGCAGTACTAATTCCTGAAGTAGTATTGACCTCTTCTGGACTGCTATTGCTGGGAGATGACACAAATGCCATATTCCCAGAGCTAGAACTTGAGCTTCCAGTCTTCCTAACCTCCTGTTCAACAATCTTAAAATTGTTGTACAAATCATTAAAACTCATTGTATCAAAATCTAGCTTGTTTTTCCAGACCACTACATGAGTGTTCCATTCAGCAGGCAAACTTCTCAAGAACTTTAAATTAAGATCCTCCTTTGGAATCTCTACACCCAAGAAAACTAGTTTGCTCACAATTTTCTAAAGCCTATTGAAGATAGATTCAAGAGATTCGGTGCTTAAAGTAATAAAATTTTCATAATTATGTTTTAGCAGAGTCTTTTGTGTCTTCCTTGTTGCATCATTGCCTCCAAACCTTGTTGTTATTGCCTCAAATAAAGTCTTAGCAGTCTTGTACTTGCTAAAAGTCAGTAGTTGCTCATTGGGAATAGCCATCTGCAACATACTTCTAGCTTTTACATCATTCTTTTTCTAAAGCCTCTCATCTTCAGTAACAGGACCTAATATAGTTTGAATCTTGACACCATCTTCTGTTGTTTCTGTGACTTTAGGTGTAAAAGAGTTGCCATTCTCTATGATGTATCATAGAGCATAATCCTGCACTTGAAAGTACTACTCAATTATGAGCCTCCACATCTCATATTCATTCTGCTTGAGCAAGGGCAGTTTAGAAGTGGTTGTGGTTTGAGTTGTTTCAAGATCCATCTTCCTGTAAGTAACAGAATTATGAATCAGTATAAGCAATGAGTCTCTTGAATCAGTAAAGCCTATTGAAGATAGATTCAAGAGACTTAGTACCCAATTATGAATCTCTACTTTTTGATAGTTAGAAGAATGCACTTAACAATATCAATGCATAAGAAATGAAACAGTAAACTCTGTTATGAACACAATATATGATTCAATATTATTAGATTAATAATAGGAGTGATCTGAATATCACTAGGGTTTACAACCTTGAATCTTAACACAAACTCATGTATTATAGAGATGTATGAGAGATGTACGGAAGATGTATCTAACACCTTAACCTAGGACCTCCTTTTATAGGCACAAGGAGTCCTTTACAAGATAACTATCCATATACAATATACATATCATTCTAAACTTATAAGATATAAACATAATATCTTCTAAACTTATCACTTTACATGTCTTCTATACCTTGGCAGTACCTTCTTCCAACAGCAGTACAAAATAAACCTGGCAGTACTAAAATTTACACTAGCAGTACTAACTATGTTAGTACTGTTAGTGTTATTCTTCAACTGTCTCATCTTTAGCTTGGTAGTACTAACCCTGAATAAAATAATTCCAACATAATATATTCCATTATGTTGGATTATAATACGCAAACATAACTCACTGAGATAATGGTCAAGTACTTATGTTTACCCAATTAAAAGTAAACAACTAAACGTACTAGTTTAACCAAGACATAAAACAATAAGAATGACAATTTGACAACTAAATCAATGCTACCATTGAACTAATATTTCATAAGCAGCAAAAAATTACACCGGTGATCAAATACATCAGATTAACAAAAAAATCATAACCCATCACCTACTGTTTTCCCAACTGCTAACTTATACTGCGTCACTTGAAAAATAACACGAAAAGTCTTAAAAAAAAAACCCCAGCTTAAGATAAAGTATTTCTTCATTTTAGCAGCTTCATGTCTTGTTTCCTCTTGTACAGCTTGGATAGCATTCCTTGACCTTAATAGATCAGGGATGATTGTAACTGATCTTGCACACATGGGCGGATCGTACCAGTCAATAAAGTCACAACAACCATAGAACCTACGTCCTGGATTTCGATTGGTCCATGATGTGCGAATTACAACGGTTTGTCCACACTAGCACTTTACCATTTTTTTCTTAAGCTTTTGAGGAAGAAATAAATAAAGCTGAGTAGGAGTAGAGAGAGAGGGAGTGATGGAAATATTTGAGTGAAAAAGAAAAGATTGTGGAATACGCTTGCATGCAATCGAGATGTGTACAAGATGTATCGAGATATGTAAAAGCATGTACCCGTGTGTGGATAGGGAGATAGTGAACAGTAAGGTGACAAAATGAGGCGGTGTGTCAAATAAGTACCAAAAAGTGATCGGACCAAACTGCCCTTGTGTGACCTACACGTGAGGACCGAGATAACTGGCAAAACTAACGAGCGTTAGATTTTTGGACTCACGGCATAATATATTCTCGATCGTGGATAAAAAAGGCAACGATTAGCATTTTTGGATGTCGTATGAAATCTGGCGTAAGTTTAGGGACCAACGGTGTAATTTACTCTACAATGAAAGAATGGTAGTCCTCCTAATGAGTGCTACCAGATACAAAACTCACTCACTATTCAACTCTAAACCAAACTAATCCAGCAGATCAATATGATCTGCTATAACACCAAAACTACAATCAGAAATCTGATCTAAAACAATAACAACTAAAACCCAGAAACCAATCTTAAGAGAATCACCACTTGAGAGAACTTGTATGTGAAAAGAATGAGAGAATATGACTGAATGAAGAAACCCTAGATCCGTCAAAGCTTATATAAGCTGATCTTACACTTTAGCACCCTGCATAAAACAAACTTACAAAACTAACACTAAAGTTATATGTTAGAAATATAAGCTAAAATATTTACATATTAAACCCTTAAGTTTAATAAGTATGACATTAAGTATTATTTCAATACCCTCCCTCAAACTTATTAAACAAAAAAGTTCAACATGCCAAGCTTTTTAGCCAAGAATGAGTGATGCACAGAACCAAGAGCCTTAGTAAATATATCAGCAGTTTGATTTTTAGACTCAACATGCACAATCCTTATCAGCCCAGATGCAACCATTTCTCTCACCAAATGCACATCAATATCAAAATGTTTAGTTTTTTCATGCATAACTGGGTTAGCACCAATTTGAACAGGAGACTTATTATCACATAATAAATCCACTGGAATTAACCCAGTTTCACCCACATCCTCTAAAACTTTCAAAATCTACATCACTTCACAAGTTGCAGAAGCCTTACTTCTATATTCTGCCTCAGCAGAAGACTTAGAAAGTGTGGCCTGCTTCTTGCTTTTCAAAGAAACCAAATTGTCATTAACAAAGACACAATATCCTGACACAGACTTCCTTGTAATAGGACATTTAGCCCAGTCTGAATCAGAATAAGCCATCACTTTAAAACCATAACTTGACTTATTAAAACCAATACCACTTCCAGGAAAAAGTTTTAAGTATTTTAAAACTCTTAAGCCAAGATTAAGATGAGATTGTAAGGGAGCATGCATATGTTGACTCAAACAGTGAACAACATAAGAAATATCGTGTCTAGTCATAGTGAGATAAATCAGTTTTCCTACCAGTTTTTGATAACTAGTAATATTCTTTAAAAACTTATCATCACTAGACTCCTTATGTGATAAAACAATATTTTCAGGCAAAGGAGTGAACACATGTCTGCAAGCTAACAATCCAAACTCATGTAAAAGTTCAAGACAATACTTTCTTTGGTTAAGACACAACCCAGTTTTTGTTCTTAGAGCTTCAATTCCAAGAAAATACTTAAGTTCTCCCAAGTCTTTGATCTTAAATTTGGTTTTCAAAAATTGTTTAACATTTTTCAATTTCAATATCACAGTTACCTGTGATAACCAAATCATCCACATATACAAGCAAAAAAACCACATTCGTCTTGTCATTCCTTTTAATAAACAAGGAACGATCATTTTTAGACTGCACAAACCCAACTTCAAACAAAGCCTCATACAGCTTATGATTCCACTGTCTAGGAGCTTGTTTAAGCACATATAAAGACTTTCAACTTACAAAATTTGTTACTAACTTCTTTAAAATACCCTGGTGGAAGAAGCATATATACTTCCTCATTTAAATCAACATATACAAAAGCATTGTTCACATCCATTTGGAAAATTTTCCAAGTTTTTTGAACAACCAAACTAAGTAAACACCAAACAGTTCCCATTTTAACCACATGACTAAAGGTTTCCTCATAGTCAACACCTTCTTTTTGACCAAAACCCTTAGCAACCAATCTAGCCTTATACCTCTCAACTTCACCATTTGATTTATACTTAATTTTCAAAACCCATTTACTACCAATTGGTTTTCTACCAGCCGGTAAGTCAGTTTCTTCCCAAGTACCTTTTTCATGTACGGCATATATTTCTTCATTCATAGCATTAATCCATTTAGGTTCTTTACCTGCCTCTTCATAAGTACTAGGTTCAACAGTTTTATTCAAATTAGACATAAAACAACAGTTATCAGCACTCAATAAAGCATGATTAGCATATTTCTTTAAACCATATCTAACCTTAGTGTCTAACACATAATCATTCAACTTAGCAGGCAAAGTAGAAGACCTCTTAGATCTCCTATGGCTACCTTCCTCTGTTTTTCTATCAAAAACATTTTGAAAAACAGGAATATCATTACTGGAACCAACATTTCCCTCAGATCTCAAATTTTCACCTACAGGAGTTACAGGGTGTATCCCATTATGTCCAGGTGGCTGTGAGTCATTCTCAGACACTGGATGCTATATCTGTTCAACAATTCCAGGTAACTGAGTAACCACAACCTCATATGGTTGATGATCCCTACCTTCTTTACCAACAGATGTATCTCCTTCTCTGTTATTATCATCATTGGGAGGATCAGGATTAGGAGTTTCAGGTGTTATTTCAAACTCAATGTTATCAAAAAAGTTTAAACTTGAAATCTCATACTCACACTCAGAAACCACATTTTGACTCATTTAATAAGGTGATAACATCAAATAGTCTAGATATTTTAGTGTCAATTTCCCCCTAATATGCTCATCATTTGCATTGTTTTACTTGAAAATATACTCTTATTTCTTAATATTTCATTTTCAGGTCATAAATGAGCATAGGAACGAAGAAACACGGATTTGGAAGGTTATTAATGTAAATATACAAGACTATGCTAGCCAGACAAGAGTTACGGCCTAATTCCATACTCTACTTATGTCGTAACTAGGATTTACACTAAGAAGACCAAAGTCAACGCAATTCAAGGTTACGGCGTAACTTCTCAACAAAGTTATGCTGTATATATTTCCATATTAGAAGAATTTCATGGTCATGATATTTACGTCGTAACCAATTTGCAAGGTTGCGGCGTAAAACAGGAGAATTTCACTACGAGAGTCCTACGGTCGCAACCCATTCACAAGGTTACGCCGTATATACTTTACTAAGGGGTTACGACATAACCAATCATCATGGTTACGATGGTTACGGCATAACCAATTCACAAGGTTACGCCGTAATTTTGACAAGGTTATACAAGCCCTAGTTCTGCATTTTCACACATCTTCCCAAAATATCACACCAAGGGACGACAAAGGGCTTCCAGGAGGACAATATTCAGCAGCATACGGAGCATTTCCAAGGGGGAATTCATGCCATTAACTACATAAGTTTTAGTATTTCATATCAAACATTTGTATTTAATTCGATGTCTTTCATTTTGATCTTAAACATTAAATTTCCTGCATTATTTAATATGATTGGCTAAACACCTTTGGTGTTAGCCTAGTTATGAAATTGTTTATGCCATGATTTAGTTTTCTCGTTTTCGTATTGCTTTATGTGCATATTTTCTATGCTTATTCGTGGACACCTTCATTTCAGTAGTATTAATGTTTGGTAGTATCTAGGATGCTAGGAGAATTGACCATAGGACCATAGACGAATAGGTTGCGAGTAGTGGTAAGAATTGACCATAGGGCTACCACTATCTTGGGTGCGAATTGACCATAGGATCACCTACCAAACAGAGATACTTATTAATGCTCAATTACCTGATTACTTATGGGCATAAGCTGTTTCAACTACATGTTACACCCCAAACCCGTCATGATCAACAAACGCCACAACAAAACACCATATGAGCTTGTCCATAGACGAAAACCAAATCTAAAGACTTTCATGTATTTGGTGCCCTTTTCTATCCAAATAATGATCGTGATGACCTTGGAAAACTCAAAGGAAAAGCAGACATCGGTGTTTTCGTTGGATACTATGAAAATTCAAATGGCTTTCGAATCTTGAACCGTCGTACTAGACAAATCATGGAAACCATTCATGTTAATTTCGATGAACTTACATAAATGGCTTCGGAGCAAAACAGCTTAGGACCCGCAACCAACCATTTAAACTTCCCAGATCCATCGGCTGCACCATAACCCGTATTCACTCGTCAATATTTGGAAACTTTTTTTGCTCCTCTGTTCAACGAGACAACCAAAAGGCGTGCTCCAGATGTATCAAATGTTTCCGCTGTATAACCTGATCACATTCCAATACCCGATACACCTGAACAGACAACAACTATTGTTGCAACTGATGCACCTCCACTCGACTCTCCAACAACAGATGAACAAACTTCTTCCAACACCAATGATGCAGCGAAAGATCAACAAGAACAACAAATACTCGCACCTGCAGATCATGACGAAAATGCCTTCTTCAATCCATTTACTCCGGCTCCAACTGTTCCAGATATTGCAGAGTCGTCAACCCGCAACTTGGATCCGCCTAATATGCATACCTTTTATCAACATCGCCCTTCAACACATAAATGGACAAGAAATCACCCCTTAGTAAATGTGATTGGTAATCCCTCAAATCAAGTCATGACAAGACAACGACTTCACACAGATTCTGAACGCTGTGTTTATGCTTTTACCATTAGTCAAGCTGAACCAAAGAATATTATAGAAGCCATGACTTATGACAATTGGATTGAATCAATGAAAGAAGAACTTGATCAATTCAAACGTCTTGAAGTCTGGGAATTGGTTGAAAGACCCGATGGAGTCTATGTTGTTGGACTTAAATGGATTTGGAAGAACAAACTTGATGCTGATGGAACAATGATTTGTAAAAAATCGCATTTGGTTTCCAAAGGATACATCCAAGAAGAAGGAATTGATTTTGAAGAATCCTTTGCACCAGTAGCTCGACTTGAAGTTGTACGGATGTTTCTGGCGTATGCTGCCCACAAGAACATCATCATTTATCAAATACACGTGAAAACTGCATTTTTAAATGGTCAACTCTGTGAAGAAGTGTATGTCTGTCAACCAAAGGGTTTCATCGATCCAGATTATCCAAATCATGTGTACAGACTCAATAAATCCCTTAACGACCTTAAACAAGCCCCAATGGCATGGTATGACAAACTGTCTCCATTCCTACTTGCTAATCACTTTACCAAAGGATCAGTTGATCCCACACTGTTTATTCAAAGACATGGGGAGGACATTTTAATTTTTCAAACTTTTGTTGATGATATCATTTTTGGATCAAGAAAGAAAAAATATCCAGTTGCTTTCGCTAAATTAATGAAACAAAACTTTGAAATGTCCATGATGGGTGAACTAAAGTTCTTCTTACGACTCCAAGTTCATCAATCTCCCCGTGGTATTTTTCTAAACCAGTTCAAATATGCTCTTGAAATTTTAAAGAAACATGGCATGACCAGTTGTGATACTTATAAAGCTCCCATGTCTGCCTCATCACCAAAGCTGGATACTGATTTACAAGGGACACCAGTTAACCCTACCAAATACCGAAGTGTTATTGGGTCTCTCATGTATCTAACAACCAACAGACCAGATATAGTATTTGCTGTATATCTTTGCTCCCGCTATCAGTCAAACTCAACTGAAAGACACCTCTCTGAGGCTAAAAGAATCCTTCGATAGGTAAAGGGAACCATTCACTTAGGGATCTGGTATCCGAAGGATTCTGGTTTTGAACTAATAGCTCTTTCAGATGCTGACCATGCAGGTTGTTTAGATATAAAAAAAAGTATTTCTGGTGGTGTTCAGTTTCTCAGAGATAAGCTTGTATCTCGGCAGTCAAAGAAGCAGGATTGCACTTCGTTGTCATCAACAGAAGCAGAATATGTGGCCATGTCAACAATTTATGCTCAAGTCATTTGGATGCGATCACAACTAATGGACTACGACTATGTATTCGAAAAGATCCCGATGTACTGTGACACCAAGAGTGCCATTGCCATCTCCTGCAATACGGTTCAACAATCAAAGTCAAAGCATATCGCTCTTAGATATCATTTTATCAAGGATCATGTTGAAAAGGGTACAACTGAATTATATTTTGTGGGTACAGAATACCAATTGGCAGACTTACTCACCAAAGCCTTGCCTCATGCAAGATTTGTGGAATTAGTTCATCAAATTGGTATGCGGTGTTTGACTCCAGACGATCTGAAAAACTTTCTCAAACAAAATTGAAAACGTCAAACACAAAAACAAACTCTTTGTAAATATAAAAGACTTTTACAATTTTATTTCCTTTTATCAATTTTTTTAAAGATGATTAGCCTGATTATGTGTTTGCAAGTACTTATTTTTCCATACTCAACACATGGTCACAGCATTAAACATTTTCAGACAAGGTCTTAAGATGCATGTGTTGAGGGGGAGAATTCGGTAAAATACTTCATAATTTATTTCAGGTACTTGCATACTCTTTTTGAAAAAGATGTTGTTTCAAGCTATCATAAATGTGTTTGCAAGAAAATCTTCTCCCAAAACATTCAAAGTTTCAAAAGCTTTAAAGAAATGGGGGAGTAAACAATTGTTCTTTGTCAATTATGGGATGATATTAACTAAGTGTTAAAGTTAGGGACTTAAAGTGCAAATGTTTCTCAAACCAGGACTAACTTTGCAAATTGTACGAGTTTAGGGACTAATTCTGCCAAATGTCAAAACTTATTTTTATTACCACACTTACACCCCTCTCGTTTTTTTTACTTTGTCACTTATCACAAAACTTTCAAAGAAGTTAACCAAAACCGATCCAAGCGCCCTAAATCAATCTTTTGATCCGTCAACGTTTCATCAAAACTATAAGTAAATTTGTACTCATAATCCTATTCCTAGAAACGGTTTTTAATCTTTCATAACTCCAACGGTTCAATTTTGTGTTCGAAGGAATTAGGGTTTTAGGTCAATATTTAGGTATTTTTGATTGAATGCATTTGAGGTTAATTAATGTGGTGGGTTTTGTTCGGAATCACTCAAATAACACTCGACTAACATGAATTTTAACAATAAAACAAGTTTTAATGGTATTCGAATGTAAAGTGTTTGAGAGATTGTTGAGTAAGTGAGTTTGTGTGTGGGTTGTTCCTAAAAATTGTGAAGAAATACCTTATTAGGTGATAAGAGTGTATTGGAATTAGTTCACATGGTTAGGATTTGTTTTAGAACGAATTTGAAATTTTGTGTTCTTACAAATTTCGAGTAAGTGTTCTGTTGATTTTGAATGTGTTAGTTGTTATGAGATATCATGCAATTAGTGATTAGAATGGATTGTAACGACTAGATGTTGTTTGAATCTACAGGTTAAGAAGCTAGAAAATACCAATTTTTTGAGAAAGTACGTCACAGTTGTTTTCGAGTTTCTTGTATAAGAAATTTCTAATATGTTTAAACTTTTGAGTAACTCATAAGTTTCGAACAAGTCACAAAGTTTCGAGTAACCAAAAAAGTTTCGAGTAACTCAAAATTTTTCGAGTAACTCAAAGTCTAGTAACTCAAAAGTTTCTAGTAACTCCAAATTTTCTAATAACCTATTCAAATGATTCTTTTCTAATTTCATGGACTTTAAGCACTTGGACAATGACTCTTGAACATTTAGACTTCAAATTACTAAAAAAGAATGAGTTTAAGTCATATCAAATCCGCAACCTAGTTTAGAAAACCTAAGTGTTCATTCATAAAAGGAACAAAATCAGTAAATCAAACTAATTCTCTGTGCTAACACTTAAACATTTCTGGATGTTTGTTTTGTGATTCCTTCCTTTCAGAACACAATGGCTGAACTAACTGTGAATGCTCCATCACAACTGTGGATCCCAATACACGTATCTTGCTGAGCTTGTTAGAAACTTTGTTTAACACTAAAGAGTATGTGGAATCTACTCTTTAATGCTTAAAAGAATGTTTAGAATGTATAAAGCAATGTAACAGTGAACTCTGTATAAACACAATGTAACCAAAACAATTCAATATGATTAAGCAAATAATACGAGTGATCTGAATATCACTAGGGTTTACAACCTTGAATCTTAACAAAAACATATATCTTAAGATCTAACCTAGGACCTCCTTTTATAGGCACAAGGAGTCTTTTACAAGATAACTATCAATAATCTAAACATGCAGAATAATCGTATAAGTCTAACTATATAAGATATATCCTAAATATCTTCTATACATAACTCTTTATACGTACTTATCCCTTAAGCAGTACAAATATTTATTCAGCGTACTCAGCAGTACAAAATATCTTCTGGCAGTACTAATATTTACACTGGCAGTACTACCTCAGTTAGTACTGTTAGTATATTCTTCAGCAGAACCTTCTTTCTTCAACATATTACACTAGAAGTACTAACTGGTTTGTACTGTTAGTGTAAGTCTTCAACAGTTCCAACTTTATACTTGGCAGTACCTTCTTGACTTGGCAGTACAAAGTGTTTGATCATTTAATTCTCAACAATCCTCCCCTAAACTTGTGATTTACCCTAAATCATCAAGTTTCTGAATTAAATCTTTGTCTTGTGAGGATTCTTCCAAACACTCTATCTTCTTTGTCTTCCAGTCTTCATCTCTCTTTTACATTGATTATAGATCTTCTGAAGTAGTTCTCTGGCCATCTCAGATTCTTCTTCAACTTTGAGTTTGACATATAACATTACTGTTTTCAACTAACATGTAGACATTAACTCCAGCTTTTGTAGATACATGGTGTACTCCACATGTATCATACAATCTCCCTGTTGTACCAAGATTATAAGCTTCAAACTTCCACAGTCTATCATCTGGATCAGGTTCAAAGAGCCTCTTCAATTCGACCCATAATTCTTTGTCTTTGTCATCTGAAGGATCTGTTGATCTAAACTTCTCTTTAACCAACCTCCATAGCTTATCCACATCCTCTCTATCAAATTCCTTAAGCATGTCTTTAAAGTGATTGTGAACTTCAGAATGTCCACCAACTCTTATGATCTTCCAAGCCTTCCCAAACTTATCTGTGTGAACTTCCCAGTCAATAATCGTGTACTTAGCCTTTAATGCTTCAACATGCATACCCTCTTCAGGAATAACCATCATCATCTGTTGGAGTTGTTCTTCAGTCAATCCTGCTTCTTCTTCTTTAGTTTCTTCCTCTTCTCCAATTTTTTGTTTCTTTAAAGATTCAGACTCCAAGGTTAAACCTTCTCTTTTTGTAGTTCTTCTTTCATCTTCTGTTCCCATTGGAACAAAGTGTTGAACTTTCCTATATGCAGTGCAGTACAAACCTTGAATTTCTTTAAAAGATCTGCCTTTCAGTTGACTTGCAGTCCAATCATCTTGATGCTTTAAAAATTCCTTCATGTACTTCATCATTTGATTCTGAGTTAGAGGTTTATTTCTTATTGCAGTTGCCATATTTTTACTTTGGTTCATTTTAATCACCTCAATCAGATCATAAAGTGCATCTTCTCTGATTGCTTCTGGAATAGTTGCCCTATCTTGTTCATAAAGTTACTGAGCTAAAAGCTCATCTGATTGCTCTTGTGCTAACCTTTCAGCATCTTCACTTGCAAGCTTTTGATCTACCATGAATCTAGCAATTCTTTCTTCTTCTGCTAATTTAGCTTGCTCTTCATCATGTATTCTTTGAGCAGCTTCTGCATCATAACTAATCTGAGCTTGATCCTTTTTCTTGATCTTCTTTGATGGCTCAGACTCTATCATAATCCCTTTACCTTTGTCTACAGCCCTCCTTCTAACATAAGTAACACTAGCAGTACCAAGTGCTTTACCAGCAGTACTATCTTCTCTTCTAGCACTGGTAGCAGTATCTTCCTCTTATTGAACATCAAGGTTCACTAGCTCTGTGCTTTCTTCAATGTTGACAGGCTCTGTTTCTTGTTGAACATTTTCAGTCTCTTGTTGTTGAATATCTTCCTCCATATCAAACTGTCTATCTCCACCCATATCTTGATCAAATTGCCTCCCCTGAGTCTCATCATCAGATTTCCTCCCCTGTTTGGGAGAATCATCAAAGTCTTCATCAGAGTCATTATCATCTGAGCTTGTAGACTCCACAATACTAGCTTTCCTCTTTGCTTTAAGGGCTCAGACTTTGCGCTGTAACTTCTTCACTTTTTCAATTAATTTCTTGTAAGTAGCACCATAAAGAACCTTTGTCGCCTTTAATTCATCTTCTAATCAATTCACCCTGTCAGTTAACTTGGTATAAATATCCATCAATTCTTTAAGTGTCACACTGCCCTCAGCACTTCTAGGTGTGTTACCTCCTTGGATAGGTGCATCATGGGGCATTGACTCAGTTTCAACCCTAGTTAGACTAGGTGGATTAGCTGAGCCCCCCATAGTATCCAATTGGCTGGGGATTCCACCACCTGTATCAAGACCATGAGGACTTAACACAGTAGGTGTTGCCATAGCTTGGGTCTTATGTATGTTACCACTGGCCTGCCCAGCTGCTAAGCCTGATGCAGTAGTGGTAGCTCTTGCTACACTGTCTAGGATAGTCTCATCTGCTACTTGAGTAAAAGTAGGAGAACTGGGCTGAGATACCTTAGTTTCCTGTCTGGATGAACTCCTATAGGAAGTGGAAGTTGGTTGTGAGGCTGAGTCAGAACTTGATGAACTTATGGGTGTGTGTTGGGACTCAACTGGGGTTGTTGAGCCTTCAGCCTGTACCTGTGTAAGCATATTTTCAAATAAAGGTACTGCTACCCCATTATACCCCCTAGAAGCCATTCTCATATTGCTAAAAAGTTTTTGAGTAAGGCTGGGTTGTGAAATCCATTGTCCAATAGATAATTGGCCAATCTTTCATACCAGGCTCTTGGAGCTTAATGTAGACCACATAGTACCTTCACCACCTTGGGGACCTTGTGTGGATGATTTGAATCCTCAAACCCTCCCTAGATTTTCGATTAACATTATATGATTATAACCTAAAGTATATATAAATAAATAAGTAATATAAATAATTTTTTTTAAACCCATACAAGTCCAAGCCCAACTATAATTGATCCAACCCACATGCAAAAAAAAAAATATATTCGGTCCCTCCCTCCCATTTTCGATCTCCAGGAAAAAAAAATAAAGAGGGAAGGAGAAAACCCTAGCCTCCATTGCTATTTGTCCAAACATTCAAGAAACCAAGAAATGAGTCTAATTTTTTGAAGCATAGTAAGGGTAAACGATTTTTTCTCATCATTCCTTATGATTAATTATGTAACTCACATGATGGATTAGGGTTTATTAAAATCTCAGTAATTAAGTATGTTTGATCATTAAAATATAATTAGGGATGCGTTAGATGTTTAATCTTGCGGTTGGTTAGGTTTAGGTGTATGTAAAATCGAATTAAGTGATGTCCAGAAATTGGGTCAGATTGATGGATGTCTAAACTGATGATGCCAACGTGTTTTTGGGTGATTTTTAAGTCTAAACATAAGTACTCTTTGTCTACTTTCTGGAAATGTAAGATTCATAGCAATTAGAGGTCGATAAGTAAGCTTTTTGATTTTTAGAACATAAGTTGTCAAATCTGTGAATCTGAGTCTGAAAATCAGTCGATGTTTTTGAATTTTAGTTATCAAACCATAAGGATTTAAGAGCTCTCTTTTTATAGGGGTGATACCTAAGTTATGTGTGACTTCCTAAAATTTTTGTGGATTTTTCTAAAGTAATAGGTTAATAAAAGGCAAACTTTCTGTGTGTATCTGTAGTTAATTTTCTGGGTAGGTCTGGAAAGATGATTTTTGTAACAATACTTTCACTTGCTAATAAAATCTATAAAAATTTTTGAAGACACTAGACTATTATGGGAATCATATATATTTATTTCAGAATTTTTGGAGCTTAAATGACAGGCATGAAAAATCTTAAGAAACTAGTTTATAATTGCTATATAAACTCTAATTTGGTAACTATAAGTCATAAACCTAATTTTGAACATATGAGCCCTACTTTGTTCCTTAATTGATTTGAATACACTCTAAACCCTATATTTAAATTATTATCATTGGTAAACCTGAATTTGATTCAGAATGTTACCTTAAAGTTACTAAATTCAGAAAGTTACTAAATTTGGAAACTTACTAATTATGGAAACTTACTATATTTGAAAAGTTACTAAAAATGAAAAGTTTCTAAAAATAGAAAGAAGCCTTAAATGTGTAATCTGATTAACTATAAGCTAATAAGTAATACATGATCCCTAATTCATGTAGATTCTATGAGGAGGGAGTGACTCTTGTTCTTGTGATCGTTTCATTTTCGTTCATTTGCTAAGGTACAGATATTCCGTCCTTTAATAATAAGGGCATCCATTGATAAGATTATCCGTCATTACCTTGATATCCGTTTGTTATTCGTTCTGATATTTGAATTGCTATCTCATTCTGATATTCGTTGGTTATCCGTTTGATATGATTCAGTTCAGTATTTGATATGATATGCTTCAGTTTAGTATTTGACATGATTGATTTGATATGATTTTGATTATGATTGGTCTTGTGTTGCCCAACTTCTATATCTGTATTCCTAGCCATGGAGGTACCATGGCCATGTCATTGAGGCACCAATGGCATGACACTTTTTGTGGAGGTGTGATTGATCCACGACATCCCCTTCTGTTCTGTTATGATATTTGTGCACATTGGCCATTATGATATGTGTATATGCCTGCCATGAGCAGGTGTATATATATGATTTGTTTTGTAGTGGGCGTATGGATGCATCATAGGGAATTTGTATTTGTATCTGGTGATTGGTTGGTGTGTGTTCCTACACCCCATTACATTTTGGTACATTGGAGTCTGCAACTCCTTGTACAACTTTGGAATTGACGGTATATGATTTGTGATATGATTATTTGGCCTATTCATGTATCATGCTTAGGAAGTCGGGCAATGCCCTCCGATCCTATATTGATTTATATTTGTTATGCACTCTGATTCAGCATCTGATTCATATTCGTTTTGTATTCTGTTTCATCTGGCATTTTCTCAGCAGGCTCTTTCCCTTTCTTTGATTTGACATAATTTGATCCGTATTCTTTTTGATTATCTTATTATCAGCTATTGTTTATATCTGTCCACTTAGCATTAGCTCAGCCGCATTTCTTTTCTCTGCGGCAGGTAACAAGCAGGAATTCTGGGGGAAGAGTGTGAGAGTAAGAGCTTAGAAGACCTACCATAGACTATTCTCATATGATGGTTTTTTTTCTTTTCAGACTTAGTGTTTGGATTTTATTTCCTTTTTAGACATTGTTGGATTTCTGTTATGACTTTTGTTGTCATGTGTTTTCATGACTTTGGATTATTTATTTAAGACTCCCGCTTTGCGTTTATTTTCTGATTTGTCACCACAAAGTAGCATTTTAGCCCTTGTCGGGTTGGGGTGTTACAATTATGGTATCAGAGCTTTAGGTTTCGACTTGTAGTACTTAAGTTATGGCCTGTGAAGATTTGGACCCTTAGGTTTGCACTATAGGGACTTATGAAACAAACTTTGAACTTTTGCTTTAGGTTTCCCTACAGAAACTTTAGTTATGACTGGTGAGGACTGGGTAGATTATACGATAGGGCATTTGTTAGATATCTTTCTTCCGCGCCACTCTGATCTATGCCTCTGCTTTTAGTTAAGCCCTTATGAGTTCTTTCGTTCTAGAGATTTAGAAAATTTAGCAAGATACGCAACATAAGCTTGGTGATCTAATTAGTTTAGAATGCTTTGAGAATTTTGTAGTTATGCCTTACAAGTTTCACTTTCTGAGGTTATCACCTTATTTTGAACTTCGATCTTTGATTCGTTTGATAATCGTTTAGATGCCCTTTTCGTCCGTTTAGAGAATCCTGATATGTAAGAATCCGATGTGTTCGACACATACTATAGTTCTTCTTACTTTTGTTAAGCCTATTAAGGTTCCACCTGCGCTATTAGATTTTTCCCTACCTATTTCTATCTCTATGCGAAATCTTGTGATTATCCGTCACAAGTATCGGAATATTCCAGTATGTTTTGAAGAGATTTAAAGAATAGTTACATTCTGCTAATCTGTTTCCTTTCTGAAAGTTTGATTTGGTATTATTCTGGATATGGATTTGTTGACTGAGCATCGGGATGCTAATAACGGTCATATTAGATTTGTCATCTTCGACGATTTGAGAAACTCAAATCGTACCATATATATATAATATATTACCTAATTATATATTAATATATATATATTATATATATATATATATATATATATATATATATATATATATATATATATATATATATTATATTCGGTCCCTCCCTCCCATTTTCGATCTCCAAGAAAAAAAATAAAGAGGGAAGGAGAAAACCCTAGCCTCAGTTGCTATTTGTCCAACCATTCAAGAAACCAAGAATCAAGTCTAATTTTTCGAAGCATAGTAAGGGTAAACGATATTTTCTCATCATTCCTTATGATTAATTATGTAACTCACATGATGGATTAAGGTTTATTAAAATCTCAGTAATTAAGTATGTTTGATCATTAAAACATAATTAGGGATAAGTTAGAGGTTTAATCTTGCGGTTGGTTAGGTTTAGGTGTATGTAAAATCGAATTAAGTGCTGTCCAGAAATTGGGTCGGATTAATGGATGTCTAAATTGATGATGCCGATGTGTTTTTGGATGATTTTTGAGTCTAAACATAAGTACTCTTTGTCTACTTTCTAGAAATGTAAGATTCATAGCAATTAGAGGTCGGTAAGTAAGCTTTTTGATTTTTAGAACATAAGTTGTCAAATCTGTGAATCTGAGTCTGAAAATCAGTCGATGTTTTTGAATTTTAGTTATCAAACCAGAAGGATTTAAGAGCTCTCCTTTGATAGGGGTGATACCTAAGTTATGTGTGACTTCCTAGAATTTTTGTGGATTTTTCTAAAGTGTCTAAATGGATTAATAAAAGGCAAACTTTCTGTGTGTATCTGAAGTTAATTTTCTGGGTAGGTCTGGAAAGATGATTTTTGTAACAGTACTTTCACTTGCTAATAAAATCTATGAAAATTTGTGAAGACACTAGACTAATATGGCAATCAGATATATTTATTTCAGAAAGTTTGGAGCTTAAATGACAGGCATGAAAAAATGTAACAAACTAGTTTATAATTGCAATATAAACTCTAATTTGGTAACTATAAGTCACAAACCTAATTTTAAACATATGAGCCCTACTTTGGTCCTTAATTGATTTGAATACAATCTAAACCCTATATTTAAATTCTTATCATTGGTAAACCTGAATTTGATTCGGAATGTTACCCTAAAGTTACTAAATTCAAAAAGTTACTAAATTTGGAAACTTACTAAGTATGGAAACTTACTATATTTGAAAAGTTACTAAAATGGAAAGTTTCTAAAAATAGAAAGAAGCCTTAAATGTGTAGTCTAATTAACTATAAGCTAATAAGTAATAAATGATCCCTAATTTATGTAGATTCTCAGAGGAGGGAGTGACTTTTGTTCTTGTGATCGTTTCATTTCTGTTCATTTGCTAAGGTACATATATTCCATCCTTTAACAGTAAGGGCATCCATTGATATGATTATCCGTTATTACCTTGATATCCCTTTGTTATTCTTTCTGATATTTGAATTGCTATCTCATTCTGATATTCGTTGGTTATCCGTTTCATATAATTCAGTTCAGTATTTGATATGATATGATTCAGTTCAGTATTTGATATGATATGCTTCAGTTCAGTATTTGATATGATTGATTTGATATTATTATGATTATGATTCCTCTTGTGTTGCCCAACTTCTGTATCTGTATTCCTAGCTATGGAGGTACCATGGCCATATCATTGAGGCACCAATGGCATGACACTTTCTGTGGAGGTGTGATTGATCAACGGCGTCCCCTTCTATTCTTATATGATATTTTTGCACATTGGCCATTATGATATGTGTATATGCCTGTCATGAGCAGGTGTATATATATGATTTGTTTTGCAGGGGGCGTATGGATGCATCCTAGGGAATCTGTATCTGTATCTGGTGATTGGTTGGTGTGTGTTCCTACACCCCATCACATTTTGGTACATTGGAGTCTGCAGCTCCTTATACAACTTTGGAATTGACAGTATATGATTTGTGATATGATTATTTGGTCTATTCATGTATCATGCTTAGGCAGTTGGGCAATGCACTCTGATCCTATACAGATTGATATTTGTTATGCACTCTGATTCAGTATCTGATTCATATTCGTTTTGTATTCTGTTTCATCTAGCATTTTCTCAGCAGGCTCTTTCCTTTTCTTTGATTTGACATAATTTGATCCGTATTCGTTTTGATTATCTTATTATCAGTTATTGTTTATATCTGTCCACTGAGCATTAGCTCAGCCGCATTTCTTTTCTCTGCGGCAGGTAATAAGCAGGGATTCTGGGGGAAGAGTGTGAGAGTAGGAGCTTAGAAGACCTACCATAGACTATTCTCATATGATGGATTTATTTCTTTTCAGACTTAGTGTTTGGATTTTATTTCCTTTGTAGACATTGTTGGATTTCTGTTATGACTTTTGTTGTCATGTGTTTTCATGACTTTGGATTATTTATTTAAGACTTCCGCTTTGCGTTTATGATCTTATTTGTCACCATTATGTAGCATTTTAGCCTTTGTCGGGTTGGGGTGTTAAACTGGTGGTTGCATAACATAAACTTCTTCATCAATTGTACCATATAAGAAAGCACTTTTTACGTCCATTTGGTATCCTGTGAATCCCATAAAAGAAGCATAAGCTAACAACAGCCTTATTGCCTCAATCCTAGCTACTGGAGCAAAGAATTCGTCATAGTCTATGCCTTCCTCTTCAGTATATACCCATGTACTACCAATCTTGCCTTATTCCTAAGCACAATACCCCTCTCATCCTTCTTATTTCTTAACACCCATTTAGTACCAATTGCCCATTTACCCTTAGGCAAATCCACTAAAACCCATACCTTCTGTAGCTTGGACTGTAATAGCTCCTTTTGCATTGCTTCTACCCAGGATGGGTCACTTAGTGCTTTGGCAATCTTCTTCGGTTCACCTTGAGAAAGGAAACAAGCAAATAAACAAGCATTAAGATCTTCATGTATCTTCCCTTCATAGATAGCACTGACAAAACCTTGTTCACCTGCCTCCATTTGTATCCTTCTTGTCTTCACACCAGACTGTATATCTCCAATCACAAGATCAAGGGAATGATCCTTGTGAATTCTTGTATGAGGAGTTATAGGAACCTCATATGTGTTAGGAACATTATTCAGATCCACTTCAAAGTCATCAAAAAATGCAACATGTGGAGCAGAATTAACTGTTGGAAAAACAGTTTCAACCTTTGGCCCACCAGTACAATCACTTGGCCCAGCAGTACTAACATCTGGCACAGCAGTACTAACTTACTGCTCAGCAGTACCATCATTATTAGTACTGTTATCATTTCCCTGTTGTTCTTGAGCACCAACTCCACTTTTTTTATTAACACCAACATCATCCTCCTTATCACTGGAAGATGGTGGATCATCATTCTCTGAAGTTGGTTGGAACAGAGAATCATCCTTCCAAAGTGGCATAGCATAATAGTCTTTGCTAGATCCAGTCTCCATACTTGTTTGACCTGCATCAGAACTATCTTTTTTACCAGCAAAATCATTAGTATTTGTACCTGCAACAACTGGTACATAATTCATAGATTCTGTTAGTTTTTCAAGGTCAAATAGCCACTTAGGTCCTTTTCCTGCAACATTAGGCTTATTTTCTACAAACTCTACATGCAGGTTTTCCTCTACCTTCCTGGTTCTTATGTTGTATACCCTAAAAGCTTTACTATGTGTAGAGTAACCAACAAAGAATCCCTCATCTGATTTACCATCAAACTTAACCAGGTGATCTAAGGTATTAAGTATAGTAACATGACATCCAAATAGTCTCATGAAGCTTAGAGTAGGTGATCTACCTCTAAAAAGTTCATAAGGTGTCTTGGTGTAAGGTTTGACCACTAAAACCCGGTTCTGTACATAAGAAGCAGTATTAACTGCTTCAGCCCAAAATGTAATGGGTAATTTAGAATCAGCTAACATGGTCTTATTAGCTTCTATCAGTGTCTTATTCCTCTTTTCAGCAACCCCATTCTACTGAGGAGTTCTAGCTACACTAAACTCTCTCTTAATACCGTTTTCTTTACAAAAATCATCCATAACTCTATTTTTGAATTCTGTCCCATTGCCACATCTGATAATTTTAAATTTCTTATCAACTTGGTTTTCTATCTTTGTGATGAAGTTCTTAAGAATGTTACTGGTTTCATCCTTAGTACCTAAAAACAAAACCTATGTGAACCTGCTATAATCATCAGTTACCACAAGACAGTACTTCTTATGCATTAAACTACTCACAGATGTGGGACCAAACAAGTCCATATGAAGCATGAATAATGGTTGAGTAATATAGTTTTGACACTTGGGCTTACAAGAAGCTTTGTGTTGTTTGCCCTTAGGACAGGCAACACAAGTTTGGTCATTTTCAAAATGTTTATGAGGTAAGTCTCTTACCAAACCATATTTTACAATCTTATTAATGGTTTTAAAATTAACATTACCAAGTCTCCAATGCCAAAGCATTGATTCATCCAATGTGGCTTTTGCAACAAGACAAGTTAGACTCTCTTTAGAAACAATTTTCTTCATATCAACACTGTACATGTTGCCCTTTATGGGAACTTTAAGTAGTACTTGACTTTCATCAGGTAACTTAAAGTCTGGAGATAAGACAAGACATTTAGTGTCAGTAAAAATAAATTTGTTCTTTTTGTCACACATTTGTGAGACACTAAAGAGATTAAACTTAAGTTCCTGCACAAAATACACATTTTCAAAATCAAGTTTAGCATTTTTTATTGTACCTTTACAATTAATCTTTCCACCTCTTACTCCTCCCCCAAAGGCAACATAACCTCCATCAAAAGCTTTGAAATCAGAGAGGTAAGACATGTTCCCAGTCATGTGCCTAGAGCATCCACTGTCAGCATATCCTTGATCTTCTTCATCATCTTGTGGATGATCCTGCAAATAAAATAAAGGAAATTAGTTTCCTTTGGGTACCCAAGCCATTGCTGACTTGGATTTGCCTCGTGCATCAATTTAATCATATTTCTTTATTGTGATTGATGCACCATTGGGTTTGATAGGTCTCCATACCCAACATGCTGAGGCCTTAACAGCATTGCCCCTTTTTACCCTGACAGCATTTCTTGGCCTAGCAGTCTTAACTGTTTGGCTATATAATGTTGTTTTATACTAAAAGGGCCTTCTAACACTCTGTTGTGCAGATTTATAAAAGAATGATGTTGGTTTAGCACTAACACCTGATGATTTGGGGTAAGCAGTATGAACTGGTCTAGTAGTATTAACAGTCTTTAGGTCACTCTTCATCAAAACTGCTCTAGGAGCCATATTTCTGTTAAAACAAGAGTGAGTAGATTTAGCAAAACTGTTGTGATTCACCCTTTTATTCCCATGTACCATCCTTTTCCCCTGATGGTAATCACAATAAGCCTGCAAATGATTAAAACTACCACAATTATAGCAAGCCTTATTGTACATTACAAAATCACTGCCTAATTATTGGGATTTTAAATTATTCCAATTTCTCTTGTTACCCCTAGGCCTGTGTGATCTATACATCTCAACATACTTGACTATTTTCCTAGGTGGTTTCACTTGCTCTTTAGGTTTAACAGTTTTACCTTAACATCACTAGAAACAGTATTTTGCTTTTCTACCTCAGGTGTAGACTCAACCTGATCCTCATTATCAGATTCCTAATCTTCAATAATTGGTGCATCTGAATTCATCTTTTCTTCTGACACCTTCTCCTCAATAAAAGATGTGTCAAAAGTTTCACCAACCTCTTTGAAACTATCCTCACTATCACTCTTAACTTCTTTAGATTCAAGTTCCTTTTCTTCCTCTAGATGAGAAAGATCATGCTTTGGGCCTGGAAAGTTCCCTCTATGTGGTGGTGCAATACTTTTATAGCCTAGACATTTCTTAAAATTGTTTTTTAGCTGACACTCTACAATTTTATCTAGACTCATTGTTGACCCTGAACATCTCTCTATATTCACTTCAATGTTGTCTTTATCTAGCTTAATCTTTTCTAGTTCTCTTTTAAGGTCATTTATTTCTATGTATTTAAACATAACATCTCTTTTCAAGACAGCAATATTTTCAGTGAATACAGTTTCATTCTTTTTGTAGAAAACAAGTTGTTCTTCTACAACAGCTAAACCTCTCTTATGATTTGCTAAATTAAAATTTAATTGGTTAAGATCTACTCTTAAGTCATCATACTGCTTTTTAAGTTTTTCATAATCTTTTAAAGCTGAACAAGATTTTGAACAAGCTTTAATTATATGTACCTCAGAGTCAGTGAAAGCCATCAGTGCCATCCCTATTGGTGATTCTTCCTCAGCCATGAAGCTCCAATCAAAACCAAGTCCATCTATAGCCACCATTGCCTTTGAAGAAGACTCCTACTCACTTACAGCCTTCCTGTTGCTCTCCTGAGTTCTTGATCATCTGCTCCTGCTTTCTTGGTTTCTGGGCCCTCTAACATTCTCTAGCAAAGTGTCCCAACTTATGGCAGTTGTAACACTCTACCTTTGTTTTATCCAATCCAGCAGTATCACTACCATTGATAGTGATCTTCTTCCCTGTCATGTAAAAGAATCTCTTGGCCCTCAAGCTCAGGAAAGCTAATTGCCTCTTCAAATCCATCTCCTTCAGATCATCTTCATGAATTTGAATTAGGTCTCCAGGAACCTGCTAAGACCCATTTTCTTGACTAGCCAGAAAAGCATACACAGTATCATCACCTAAGCTAGTAGTACTAGTTTGTAAACTAGCAGTACTAACTTTAGGGTTAGCAGCACTAACTCCTGAAGCAGTATTAACATCTTTTTTACTGCAATTGCTGGGGGATGACACAAATGGCATGTTCTCAGAGCTTGAGCTTGAGCTTCCAGTGTTCTTTACCTCCTGTTCAACAATTTTGAAGTTGTTGTACAGATCATCAAGACTCATTGTATCAATGTCTGGCTTGTTTCTCCAGACCACTACATGAGTGTTCCATTCAGCAGGCAAACTTCTTAGGAATTTGAAATTCAAATCCTCCTGTGGGATCTCAAAACCTAATAAAGCCAGTTGGCTGACTATCTTTTGCAGCCTGTTGAAAATATGATCAAGAGACTCAGTGCTTGTAGCACTAAAATTCTCATAATTCTGCTTCTGCAAAGTCTTATGTGTCTTCTTGGTGGCTTCATTTCCACCAAACCTTGTAGTTATGGCTTCAAATAGAGTCTTTGCTTATTTGTATTTGCTGAAAGTTAACAGTTTCTCATTAGGAATTGCCATTAGCAACATACTCCTAGCCTTGAGATCATTCTTCTCCTGAAGCTTCTCTTTTGTAGTAACAGGAATATTGTTTATTGTTTGAGTTTTTACACCATTAACAGTTGGTTTAGTGATTTTAGGTGTAAAAGAGTTGCCATATTCTATGATTTCCCATAGAGCATAATCCTGTACTTGAAAGTACTGCTCAATTCTGAGCCGCCAGAGCTCATATTCATTCTGCTTTAGCATTGGCAACTTAGCCGTGGTAGAAGTTTGAGTTTTCTCCATGTCCATCTTCTTTATAGAAAGTAGAATTCTCCTGGTATGATTCTTCTAAAGTAAAGTTTCAGAACCTCAAGCTCTGATACCAATTGTGGATCCCAATACACGAATCTTGCCGAGCTTGTTAGAAACATTGTTTAACACCAAAGAGTATGCGGAATCTACTCTTTAATGCTTAGAAGAATGTTTAGAATGTATAAAGCAATGTAAGAGTGAACTCTGTATAAACACAATATAACCAAAATGATTCAATATTATTAAGCAAATAATACGAGTAATTTGAATATCACTAGGGTTTACAACCTTGAATCTTAAAAAAAACATATATCTTAAGATCTAACCTAGGACCTCCTTTTATAGGCACAAAGAGTCCTTTACAAGATAACTATCAATATTCTAAACATGGAATATTCGTATAAGTCTAACTATATAAGATATATCCTAAATATCTTCTATACATAACTCTTTATACGTACTTATCCCTTAAGCAGTACAAATCTTCATTCAGCATACTCAGTAGTACAAAATATCTTCTGGCAGTACTAATATTTACACTGGCAGTACTAACTCAGTTATTACTATTATTGTATTCTTCAGCAGTACCTTCTTTCTTCAACATATTAGACTAGCAGTACTAACTGGTTTGTACTATTAGTGTAAGTCTTCAACAGTTCCAACTTTATACTTGGCAGTACCTTCTTGACTTGGCATTACAAAGTGTTTGATCATTTAATTCCCAACAATAACCACTCCCCAGACTCAACTTGGAAGACATCGTTCCCGAAGATTATAAAGTAGTCATTAGCAAGAACAACGCAAGGGCTCATTTCAACAATCTCAACATAGTTGAACAATCTTGCCTAATTGTCAAAGACATATTGTTAATACAACCTTGCAAGGACATGCTTGACAAATCATCTTCGATTCCTAACTTCTATATTCACCAATTCTGCCATACAACAAAGGTTAATCTGGACAACAATTCTTTCACAGTAACATTAGACAGAAAAAATTACACAATCGATTTGGAGTTGCTACGTGAAGTACTTCTTCTGCCAAGACCAAAGCAGGCTTATGCTCTTAGACCCTCAGAAGTTGAAATATTGGACTTTCTCATTGACATTGGGTATGATGTTCAAGCTGACTTACCATTGACCTCACACTCCAAGTTTGATGTGAAGTACATGCCACAACCTTAGAGAACATTCTATCTGATCATCATCCGCTCTGTAGCTGGAAGACAAAGTGGTCATTAGCATCCCCGTCTATAACACCTTCAAATATTCTGGGGTATGGTCAACATGAAGATGATGGATTTTGCTCAGCCTATATTGGAAGACAGGATTTTTCAACTTTAAACCAAATGAAGCATGACCAAGATTCCTTTCGTTCGATTCACCAAGCTACAGATTGCAAACTTATGTGCAAATCATGATGATCTTCAAAATCATCTCATTGATGCAAATGAAGATGTTCACAGTGTTCAAGATGATCTCAAGGTTGATATGGTGAAAACTCTTGCCACTAACATACGGAAACAGGGAAAAAGGCTTCCTGACTTCCTACTAGCTGAACAGATTACTGGAACCGCCAATTATCGATAATACGATGCGGCTTATCTCAAAAGAAAGGTTGGATTCACTGAGGATGACACACAATCATCTCGCATGAAGAAACGAGGTCAGAAGAGTAATAAGATAGGTAGCTCAGAAAGCACATCAAAAGCACAGAAACCAAGGCCTCCAACTAAACCTAAGAGAAATGTACCAGTGTCTATGACAAAGAAAGAACATTTGCCAAAACCTTCTCCGGAAGCCTCACTTACCGTTGATGAATCTGACACTAAGTCAGACAAGCAAGATTTGGATAATGAAATTCATGAAACTGGTGTAGAAACCTCTCATTTACAAAGTCAAGATAATCAAGAAGAAGATGTCACTGAACCTCTGGTTGATAAAGCTCCTGTTACCTGTCCTTCTAGTACTAAGAAAAATCCCAGATATCTTAAAATAATCATTAAGAGACGTGAGAAACAAACTGAAGGCACAAGTGGAAGCTCTAATGAATCTGTTACGGAGACAGTAACTGGTGGGGACGAGGAAGTTCAAGAACAAGATGATCAAGAGGATGATGATATGGATGGAAATGTCTTGATTGATGATGAAATGGAAGAAAAAGCAGCAGCTGAACTTGCAAGAGAAAGAGAAGAAGAGGAAATAAAAATCAGAGAAGCCGAAGAAGCTGCTAATGCTAGAAAAGCAGAACAAGAAGCTAAAAGATTGAGGAAGCAGAATGAAACTGAAAAGTTGGTTAAGAAAGCTGCGGAATAGTTGAAGAAAGCTGCTGATGAAGATAAAGAAAAGAAAACAGTTGAAATTTAAGAACGACAAAGGAAAGATTTTGAAGAAACTGACACATACATAAATGAAAACCCTGATGAAAACCTTCAATTTCACCTTCACAACACCGATCCTCCAACACTTCATGATCTAGAGAAGGAGAAACAGAAAGAAGAAACAACCATTCCAGAATCCTTTACTCAATCTTCACCACCTGAAACAACAACAACATCAACCATACACAAATCAGTGAAGAAACTCAAGTCTTCTACCCTCAAATCTCATACAAATTTAACAATCAAGAAAGCAGTGGCTATTGCTAGGATCAAGAAAGACAACACTTTGCAAGCACAAGTGGAGTCTCTCACCAAAACCGTCAAAGACACTCTCAGATCAAATGGCGGAGTTTCAGCAGTCTAAGCAGGGTATTGATGCGTTTCTTGGAGAGGATATCGAATTACACTGCAAAATACTTGAAGAAACACTTGGGAAAAATGGTCTCTAAGGAAGTTTTAAATTATGTTGAACCAGTGCTAGAAGGAACAGTCAAAAGCATTCTCTCTTCAACACCTGTGACTCTTTGAACCGTTCCATATGAGATTGACAATCTCACATCAATAGAGCTACATGATTAGTTGTACTTCAAGCTGGCAAGATCAGTTGAAACTTTGAGTGAAGAAGAAACTACAATCTTCAAATCTCTCAAGACAGCTATTGAAAAATGAAGTGAGGGATACAAGACAACTGAAACTTCAAACAAACGACCTCGTGATAATGAAGATCAAGATCAAAGTCAAAAGGACAAACGTGCAAAGACAGTTTGCGGATCTACTTTATAGATCACCACAACAAAAGCTCCAAAGCCTACCTCCATCTCTAAGACTCAAACCAAATCAACCATCAAACCAACCGACGATGTTTAACCTAGGATGCCACCAACGTTTGAATACCATGAAGAACTCATTCATCATCAGTCCACATCTAAGCCATCCATGAACCTCCAACAATCCGAAACAATGCACTTTGAATACACAGGTCAGGAGAATGAAGAAGAACCCGCAAGACAACCTAAAGCTGCAACAACTAAAAAGTTAAAATCCAAGAAGCAAGAACAGCCAAAGGTCGATGAATGGCTAGATAATGATACACCGAATGAGTATGAGTGGTTTGATGAATTGGTGTCTGCACAACCAGAGGCTGGAGAACCTTCAGAACCAATAGACGGAAGCACGCTCCAAATCTCAAAAAGGCACAAGTCCAAATTGAATATTCAAAAGTCGTCAAAAAAGGAGCTAAGGCGCGTGAAAGAAACTGCTCGCAAGCTTCTAACAGAACGATTAGCGAGCATGGTCGAGCTTGAATATCATCTGGAAAATATCGCACGCTCCATGTCTAACAACATCGACTAGCTCAATCCTGAAGGCAACATGCATAACGACAAGCCATACTACACTGATTATACCAAGGCATTACCTCTCCTTGGAAGTGTCATTCACCCCAAGATCCCGTACAAGTTCTTCTCCAACAAAGAGTTGGAATTTCTAAGAGACAGAGACACCACAGGAAAATATGCAACTTCCATCACACTTATCCCTGTCGCTACGTACCCACAACCAGGAATTGAGGAAACTGCTACAAGTTTGTTCAGTTCTACTATTGTGAAATACAACAAAGATGCGTACCTTGGTATCCATCACTGGCCTAAAATGCGTCGCATGTACTACTGCAGCAAGCACGTGGAAAGGTTACAACGTGAAGAAGTCTACAGTGATCTGTGAATTGTCTCTGTCCAAAGATTTGAAACTGAAGAAGAATATGGGTATGTCTACATAAAGAAGGTCGTGGTAAAAAGAGAAGATGAGAAATGTTGATTACGCGAGCCTAAATCTTAATGACATTAAAGACATGTATTTGCTAAAGGTTCAAGGAAAACTACTTCACCTCTACCGCAGTGAACATTATTCTTTCATTAAATCTCTCCTAATTACCATTCGCAGTGCCATCATCATTGAATGGGTCAAAGATCTTCAACTAGGAGTTGAAAGCTATCAAACCAAACTCAATCTCACGAAGCCAACTCTTACACATGCAGCCATTATTAGGGTCCTACAATACACTTTAAAGAAAGATCCAAAATTTGGATTCAGCTACCGCAATTATGAGAACCGTATCAGTTTCATGGCGTTTGATGAACTCCACAAATTTTTTGATGCTACTCTCATTGAGGTACGAGACGGCTTGGACACAGGGCTTCAAGACAATCAAAAGGAAAAGTTATTGGAGAAGAAGAGATGGAATTCTCAAGAGGCACATCAATTCAAGAATTTCATCAACCGCATCAACCAAGTACTCAGGAGACGTCTACAGCTAAGGAGGCTAGAGAGTTACGTTGGAGCTCGTGCAAAGTTCAACATCACCAAATTTCGACGACCAAATGATTTATAATTTTGATAAACATTCTTTGCTTTTTCTATTTATAGACTAGATAATATGTAATAGTTAATTACGTAGAACTATCGTAGCATAGATTAGAACCTTATTCGTAAGACTTAAGGTTTGTGCACACATTTCAGTGTACAACCCACACTTTATAAAGAAAGAACCCTGAGGTACGCTTCAATGCCTCAATCCTAATATAAGGAGCGAAAGCTTTTTACTTTTGAGAATAATTAATCAAATTTTATAAGTTTTTTCATAATTCCGCTCAAAAGAATATTCCATCTCATAATCAAAACCACTAAAAGTTACTTCACTTGTTGAGGGGGAGTACTTGAAACAATCTTTATTCAAACGGAAAAGTTCTTGTTAAATTCTTCCCGTAAACCTCAAAAAGTGTTGGGAATTAAATTAAGCAGTTAGTATGGTTACAAGAACAGTTAGTACTGCTGATGAAGAGAAGAATACAAGAACAGTTAGTACTGCTGATGAAGAAAAGTTAGGACTGCTTACAAGGTCAAGGTGAAACCGTGTGAAGATAAATATGGAATGGATATGATGTATATCTTATTTGTATAGAATGATACAAATATAGTTTACTTGTAAAGGAATCTTTGTGCTATAAAAAGAGATCCTCAGTTAGGGTTTTCATATACCTAATACCTAATACATTGTAAGTAAAGTGTTAAGAGCTTCACGTTTAATCATTCAATATATTGAAAGCAAAGTGTTTGGTTTAAACAATTGTCTTGTTGTTCTTATTGTTACATTCGTACGATCACACAATCACCAAACACATATTCTTCTAAGTACTTGATAGTAAATTCCGCGTGCTATCAAGTATATACTCAAAGTATCCCAACACAACGTGTGTTTAGATCTGGTCAAGTGGTATCAGAGACAGGTTTCTGATACTTTGAGTTTAGAAGATCCAGAAGTATTTACTCACTAGCAACCAAGAAGATGGACATGGAGACACCTCAAACCTCAATCCTTGCTAAACTCCCCATGCTGAAACAGAATGAATACGATTTATGGCGGCTCAGAATAGAGCAATATTTCATGGTGCAAGACTATGCGTTATGGGATATCATTATCAATGGTGATTCCTTCAAACCAATTCCTATTGAAGAAACACATGCTGATGGTTCCAAGATCACAAAGCTTAACACTGAGTCAGTTACAAACGAGGAGAGAATCAAAAAGTAGAATGATCAGAAGGCTAGGCATTTGTTACTAATGGCAATTCCTAATGATCAAGTGCTGAATTCTTGTTGAAACGTAGACCTTGATAGATCTTTATGAGCTCGTGGATCGTTAGTAATGTTTATGTAATCACAAACACACTAAAAGAAAGTCTAAGTTACTTGTATTCTATAGCGGAAAACAAACACAAGTAAGAACACAATTACTAAGAACGATTTGATCCTCTATGGATCTTTAGATTAATACTAAAAGTGTTTTTCTAAAAAACGTACATAATACATAAAGACGTGTTCCTTTTATAGACAAGGAACCCTAAACAACCCTAAACCGTTTCACAAGAAACGTATAATCTAAAAAAAATATCTAAGATATGCAATATCACATTCTAAATAAACTCATGCATATCCTAACTAATAACATAATACGCGGAAACTATCCATCAGCAGAAACACATTCCGCACAATCTATACTTCCGCAGTAACATTCTTCAGCAGAATCATAAAGCTTCAGCAGTAACCATCAGCAGTAACCATCAGCAGAATTCTTCCTTAGCAGAATTCCCAACAATCCTCCCCTAATCTTGAATTTGACATGGTTAAGTTCAAGATTCTTGATAGATCTGTAACAATTCATGAGAAGAGGATTGACTTCGAACAGCAGCAGCAAAGAATCACATGAACCATAGCACTATGAATGGTAGAACTTGAAACTTCACATCTTTGCAGCAACAAATGACAATTTGTACATCAAAACATATTAGTTTCATACTATTCTCATCACATCCAGGTGTGTTAACTCCTGTGAGAGGTGAATCATTGAAAATAATGGATTTGATGTCTCTTTACCAATAGCCATCACTACTGGAGTAGCCAAATGTTTAAGTTCGAAAACTATGGTACACTGATAACCATCTGATTTATTAGCAAACCAGCAACTAGAAACGGATTTGAGATGTCTTTACCTGTAGCCGTTTGCTCAGGACTAGCCAATTCTTTGGTTTCAACTGAACCTTGGTGAATTGAGAACCAAATATGGATACCAAATGTCTTTACCACAAACCATACTTTTGTGGACTAGCCAATTCTTGGGATCCCATAAAGGGTTACATCCATGGTGAATTGATGACCATTTCAACTCTCAGCAATGAAGCATGGGTGAGTTGAGTACCCTATAGCTTTGAGCAAGCTATTACAGCTATCAACAGATTTGATGTGTCTTTACCAAAGCTGTACCCTTTGGACTAGCCAACTCTTTGATGGACACAAGTCACATCTGGTGAGTTGATAACCATCAACAGAGTTATACAACAAACCTGCATAAAAGTTAGTACAAAAATATATAATTTTTTTTTTTTTTTTTTTTTTTTTTTTTTTTTTTTTTATTTTTTTTTTTTATTTATTTTTTTTTTTTAAGACTTAAATAAGAAAGAAATGAAATAAAGAAATAGAAAATATACAAATAATATACAATACCAGAATCAAGTAGAAGCTTGGTGTTGCAGAAGCTTAGACTTGATGAACCCAACCAATTGTTCAGCATGTGTCCTATCATTAGCAATTGGATTTGGAGGAATTTCCAACTTCCTTTGGAGCATGCGATTCAGCAGAGTCATGGACCATGGATATTGTTGATCAGAAAACATACATACTCGTATGCCAGACTCAGTCTCCACCACATGGACATTGGGAATGGGAAAAAATCTCCAACTATCAACTTTCCATCTATGAGAAGCCTTCCAAACTGAATAGCCTTTCCCTTGTGGAGTTTGAGAGTCAAAGAGAACTTGAAGATCACCCAAGAGATATAGACCAGAACCTTGTGGAGTATGTATAGCATAATACTCAGTGACCAACTTGTAAAGGGTCTGCAGATCTTGCCTATCCACCAAATGAAGAATTTCTTGTAAGAAAGTGAAATTCTTATAAGATTGATCTTGCCTGTAGATAGTATTAATATGTCCATCTGTGATAGTCCATCTGATCAACACATTGTATGATCCTTCAGGAAACGTTTCAGAAGATCCTTCCTGAATAAATGAATCATCAGTAGCTTCTAGATCTACTTCCTTTGAAGAACTACTCATTTGAGCTCTGAGAACTTGCTTAGCCAGTCTAATTGATCTTCTACTTGCAATATGCTTCCCGATATGTGACATTCTCTTCTTCCTTCGACCAGGGATGTAAATTCCCATAGAGACATCTTCAGAAGCAATAGAAGTAGCATCTTCAGAAGGAATAGAAGAAGTAGGAATAGAAGAACTTGGAACAACACCCTCTGCTACAGGTAACCTATCAGCTGTGTCCCCATCTTGGCTACCCTTAACCTCAGCCGGTTCAGCTTGTTTACCCTTATCTGCATTAGAAGGAGACAATGATGAATCTTCATGATCAGCAGATGTTACAGCAAAAGGTTCAGCAGAAGCGGGTGGAGCTTCAGAAGAAACATGAATCCCAGATGATTGTTTTTCAGAAGCTTCATCAGCAGAAATGGTAGAAGTAACAATAGGCTCAGCAGATTGAAAGTCCGCAGGAGTATCTCCAGTAGATGAAGTACCTAACTCCACTTGCTTCAGTCTTTTGAGACATGGAGCCTCCAAACTCTCAGCAGTCCTCTTAGGTGGAGTATCAGAAGAGTGAATGGTCTTCATAATCTGATCATAAATTCTATGCAACTCTGAATCAGACAAAGCCCAAACTTGCTTCTTTGTCAAACCATGGCTATACACAGAAGTATACTGATTATAGACCACATTCCTCCTATATTGCTTCTCTTCTGCTTCAGTCTTGGGTCTATCTCTCCTAGCTTGTGCCTTTTGAGCAGCAATAGCCTTCCTCCTTTCAGCTGCAGCTTTCTTCCTCTGTTGCCCAAGAGCTACCATTTGTGCAGCAAAGTTATGACTATCAAAGTTAGCTCCTAAGATACTTTGAGCCAAATTAGGATTGGATGCTGCTTGTTGAGTGTAAGTATCCCATTGTGCATCAGTGAATTGAGCTGATTGCTCATCTAGCTCTCTTTGCCTTTCAGGAGGCAAATCTGAAGTAAAATGATCAGCCATCTGTTTTGCTAATGCTTGACTCTTCACAAGATCCTCATATTCTTTAACCAGCCTTTCTTGCTCCTTTCTTTCTTCTGCACTTATAAGATCTGAACCAAGATCTTCTCCAATCACCCTTCCTTGCTCATTTACAGAAGTATCTACACTAGTAACTCTGTCAATATCTTCAGGAGAAACTCCAATAGAAGCATCAGCAGAAACATGTTGAGTTGAAGATTCAACATGTGGAGCAGTAACTTCATCAGTAGTTTCCAAGGTAAAGTATCGTCCAGCAACAAACACTTCAGTAGACACCTTGGAAGAGGTAACATCAGCAGAAGCCACATGAGCATCATCGGCATGTTCTTGAGCAACAGACAAATTTGGTAGTGTAGTTTCCTTGCTCAAGTACTGTCTTCTCCTTTTTCTGAAGAACTTAATCTGATCTCTTTGTTGAGAGGATTCAGCAGCTTTAGGTGAAGGAGTAGAAGTCTGCTGAGCAGCTTCAGCCAATAAACCAAGATGATCCCAATAACTAGCTTCCTGCTCATCATCAGATGCAAACACAAATTTCCTCTTCTTTGTCTGCCCAAGTTTATCCTCTAATTCTTGAACCCTTCTTTTCAGCACCACAATCTCATTACCAAGTGATGACTTAGTGTCTGCAAGTTCCTTCTTCAACTTCTCAGTTTCTTGAACATTCCTGTTGAGTAAAGTATACAGAGAAGTAAGAGTAATAGGGTCCTCAGCTCCACCAGCTGATGTCTCAGTGGTAAAGGGAGCTTCATTGGGCCTTTCAGAAGAAACATTTATATTCTCAAAAGTAGAAGTGTTCTCATCTATTGGGTCTCTAAATGGGCTAGGTGTGGACAGTCTTGGAATCTCATCTTCAAGAGGTGTAGGAATATTAGTATCAAGAGACTGAATTGTCTCCTCTACCTCAGGAACAAGCTCTTCAGGAGCTTCATGAGATGGTGATGGAACAGGGGAATGTGGAGGATGGTCAGTAGAAACTATAGGTACTTCAGCAGCTAAGGATGGACCCTCAACCCTTTCTACTGATGGAGTACCATCAGCAGTATTGGGAGCTGGTGGAGCATCAGCAGCATTGCCCTCATTAGCATCATCATTGCCATGTGGCAACATAGCTGGTAGAAGAGGGTGATGCGCCCCACCATAATGAGTTCGCATAGAAGCAAACAACTTGGCACTAAGGGCTCCTATGGGATAATGTCCTCTATCCTGGGTATTTATGTCTAAAATTATCTGAAGAAACCTAGGGTACATCAGAAACTTATGCTTTTTCTTGAGAATATTTTCTACCAAATTATCAAAAATAAACTTAGAAAAATTATAAGTCAAACCCTGTGAAAGACACACGATACCACAACCCAGTTGACTAGAGAATTGATCCCATCCTCCAGATTTGTTGCTGATGCATTGAAGTAGTGTATGCACCAAAAATCTCCACTTGGGACAAAACTTGTTCTTCAGCCACATAGTCGTATCCTCACTTTGATAACCCGCTGCTCTTAGACCAGTAAGTATCTCTGCTGTGTTGGTGTGATAAACCCCATTTTCATCATCCAACTGCAATCTTTCCCTAATCAAAGCTTCAGTCACAACATACTCAGTTCCATCAATCTTTGCTACTATCTCTGATTCAGATCGCTTCTCAGCAGATGCCCAAAATTGTTTTACCAAAGATTCATGTACTATGTCTGGATAATGAGTCAAAGCAAAATGAATCTTTGATCGCTTTATGAAATCAACCATTGGGTCATATATTTCCTGTCCCTTCGCTTTTCCCAGAAAAGCAACTTTATTGTGATCCTTCTTGAATTGTAAGGACTCCATCGAAGAACTTGTGAGAGAATGAAGAATAGGTGAAGAGTACTTGAAGAGGGAATTAGTTATTTTGGGCGAAGATTATATGAATAGGTTATAAATAGAAGTTACCCAATTATGGTCAAAATTTATCGGAACAAATGGTTGACCTTATCTGACGTGTAAAGTAACTTCACCATTCAAAATCAACCTTTCAGCAGAAATGATGGTCAATCTGCTGAAGTGAAGAGTCAATCAGCAGAATCAACTCAAGAGAATAATATCTTCGGTAAAGATCTTGAGTTTTAATTTTCCACCCAACCAGCATTAATTAGCATTTCCACTTGACTTCGCCTATAAAATAACCCCAATTCACAATCCACACAAATCACTTAACCCTAATTTACCATCAAACCTTCATCCAATCAATAATCACTTATCAACTCAATGAATAACCAACCCGAAGTCATTGATCTATCTTCTGACTCATCAGCAGATTCAGGAGATAACAAACCTCAATCATCCAGACGTCCTTCATATAGAATGTATGGGATCACCAAGGAACAAGCCCGCAAGAAAAGACATGATGTGGGCTCTTCAAGCAGACCCAACAATCCACCCAAACCTCCATCATCATCTTCATCATCTGAGGATAATCGACCTCTATTTCGATATCCTCACCAAGACGAGCCACCTACAAGGAAGTCCCCTTTTCTTCCTTCTTCAGAAGATGATAGTGTGGTGGATCCAGACGACTCATCTAGGGGCTCTGATGACTCCACAGAGCGTCTTGAGCCAATCTTCAATAGGTTGGTAAGAGAGGAAGAGGAGAGAGAAGCAGCAGCAACCAGGGAAGAGAATCCCCAACCTTCACAACCCCAACCAAGGCCACCCACCAGAAATCCACCACTCCCAGAGACAAGGGAAGTGGTTATTGGTCTTCCTGCTCCTAGGACTGGAGTTTCATACCACAGGGACACAGGAAAGAACAAGGGTGCAGAGGTGACTGGGAAGGGAAAGGGAAAAATGTAGTAGGTGCTGATGAGATGTTGCCAAGGACCAAAGATATAAAACTAGGTTCTTCAGCATCTTCAATCATGTCTGTTAGTCTTCCTGGTGCAGCATTAGATGATAGGAACTTGTGTCTGTGTAGTTGATCTTGTATAGGATTGGTCTTGATTAAGTTGTTTGTAAGCTGTAATTTCTTTTGAATGAATGAACAACTTGTCTTTGATTATGAATTGATCTCTGTTTCAGTCCTTCCATTCAGCAGAAACACTCTTTAAGCTTACTTGACCATGTCCCATTAATCTTGAAGAACATCAACTTAAAATCATCAATCTCAGGCAGTTCTGCAAAACAGACACATAAAAGCAAACAAACCAAACCATACAAACTAAAATTACATTAGTGGATTAGTGTGTTAGCAAACATAATCAATAATCTACACAATAGTACATACTTTACAATCACAATCCTCCCCTGAGGCATATGCCTCCCCTGAGGCCTATGCCTCCCCTCAAACATAGCATTTAAGGGTTAACCATCCCAATATGGACCACTAAGTGTTGAAACCTAGGTCCATCAAAAGCTTTAGTCAGCAGATCTGCCACATTATCATCTGTGTGTATTTTAATCACCTTAATCAAATGTTTTTCATATACATCTCTTATAAAATGGTGCCTTATCTCAATATGCTTAGTCCTATTATGAAAAACTGGATTTTTAACAATGCATATGGTGCTTTGGTTATCAATAAAAATGGTGGTATTCATGAAATTAAACCCATAGTCCAACAATTGATTTTGTATCCAAAGAACCTGTCCACAACAATTGGCAGCAGCAACATACTCTGCTTCAGTAGATGAGGTAGCAACAATGGTTTGTTTCTTGCATTGCCAAGAAATCAACCTTCTTCCAAGAAATTGGCAACCTCCAGTTGTGGATCTCCTATCCAGATTTGCACCAGCATAATCACTATCACTATAAGCTTCCAACTTGAAAGGAGCCTCTTTTGGGTACCAAAGACCTAGCTTGGGTTGGCCTTTGAGATACTTAAAGATCTTCTTGACTGCATTCAGGTGGGAAGTGAGTGGTGTGACCTGATGTCTAGAACAAGCACTCACAGCAAATGTGATATCTGGCCTTGAAGCTGTCAAGTACATTAGTGAACCAATCATGGACCTGTACAAGTGAACATTCACTGCAGGATCTGGTTCAAGGTTATTCTTTGGCTTGGGAGCTTCATAGGGTGTAGTGGCAGGTCTAACATTCTCCATATCAAACTTCTTCAACATATCTTGAACATACTTATCCTGACTAATAAAGATACCATCTGGTTTCTGCTGAACTTGGAGACCCAAAAAGAAAGTGAGCTCTCCCATAGCACTCATCTGAAATTCTCCCTTCATGAGTTCCTCAAACTCCCTGCACCAAGCCTCTTTAGTGGAGCCAAAAATAATGTCATCCACATAAACTTGAACAAGGATGATATCCCTGGAATCTTTCTTAATGAAGAGTGTTTTGTCTATAGCACCTCTTCTGTATCCATGCTTCAGCAGAAAGGATGAAAGCCTAGCATACCAAGCTCTGGGTGCCTGATGAAGGCCATAGAGAGCTTTGACAACCCTGTAAACATGCTTTGGATTATCTGGGTCTTCAAAACCTTTGGGTTGAGTTACATAAACCTCCTCAGCAATTTCTCCATATAGAAAAGCACCTTTGACATCCATCTGATATACCATGAAACCCATATAAGATGCATAGGCCAAGAAGATTCTGATGGCCTCAACCCTAGCTACAGGAGCAAATACTTCAGTATAATCAATTCCCTCCTCTTGTCTGAATCCTTGTGCCACCAATCTTGCTTTGTTTTTAACCACAATACCCCTGGCATCTCGTTTATTCTTCAAAATCCACTTGGTACCAATGGCAATCTTCCCTTCAGGTAGTGGTACCAATACCCAAACTTTCTGATTCTTGAATTGTAGCATCTCTTCCTGCATTGCTTCAAGCCAGCTGGAGTCGTCAAGAGCTTGACTAACACTAGTTGGTTCCACTTGTGAGAGATAACAAGCAAACAGACAATGCTTAAAGTCTGTGTGATTGTCCCTTTGCTGAGATGAAACATAAGAAAGAAAAGCCACTTGACCATATTTAGAACCTTTCACAGAACTTCTAGTTCTAACAGGTGCTTGAGGATCACCAAGAATGTTGGAGTGAGGATGATCAGTATGTATCCTTTTGGTTGCATTGGGGTTGACTTCAATTGAGGTGTCAAGATTGGTCATATTTGGTCCAAATTCACTGTCATAGGAGGCTGAGTTGAAGATACCAGCTTTGGGTGAGTGATTTCCAAGATCAGAGGGACTTGGAAAGCGTGTATAAGGTTCCTCAAAGTCTGTGGACACACTATTAGACATGGGAGAACCTTCAGAAGATCCATCAGCAGATGTAGTAACTTCAGCAGAAACATGAGGTGGATCAGCAGAATCCTGGTTTCCACTGAAGGGTTGTGCTGAATCCTCACTTAGTCTCTCAGCTTCTTGATTGGCTACAAATTCCTGCTTCTTCAGTCTAGCAAGGTCCTCTGCATAGTGTGACAAATCTTCAATCTCCCCAGAAGTATTTCCTGCAACATGGTTAGGAGGAAACGAAGGTACAACAATAGTATGCTCATCTTGCTCAGACTCACTTCCTGAGTCCTCTTCCAGGGTACCTGCATTGTTAGTAGGAGACTCTTTTGTACCTGCAGATTGTTCAGCAACATATCTAGTATAACCCAAATAATCAGTTAGGTAATCCAAGTCAAAATACCAAGGATGACCTTGTCCTTGAACATGAGGCTTATTTTCTAGGTATCTCAGATTAAGGGTCTCCTCTATCTTTTTAGAACTTAAATTGTATACCCTATAAGCCTTACTATGAGCTGAATATCCCACAATGAAACCCTCATCTGCCTTCTCATCAAACTTTCCTAAAGGATCACTAGTGTTCAAAATGGTCACTTGACAACCAAAAGGTTTAAAGTAATGAATATCAGGAACTTTCCCAGTGAGAAGTTCATAAGGTGTCTTGATATGAGGTCTAGTGATGGATACCCTGTTCAAAACATAACAAGCAGTACTTACTGCTTCAGTCCAGAACATAGTGGGTAATTTAGAGTCTGCAAGCATGGATCTTGCTGCCTCTATTAAGGTCCTATTCTTTCTTTCTGCAACCCCATTTTGCTGTGGGGTTCTTGGAGTGCTATAGTCCCTTTTTATCCCCTTAGACTGACAAAGTTCTATTAAGACAGCATTTTTGAACTCTGTCCCATTATCACACCTAATCCCTTTAACCTTTTTATTTAGCTGGTTTTCAACAAGGGTTATGTACTCTTTTAAGATTGGAGATGTTTCATCTTTAGTTCTCAAAAAGAATACCCAACAAAACCTGCTATAGTCATCAGTGATCACCAGGCAGAAGGATTTGTGATCAATGCTCCTGACTTGAGCTGGGCCAAAAAGATCCATGTGCAGCAACTGGAGAGGTTCTGAGATAGTGCTCACAGCTGTAATGGCTTTATATGAGGCTCTGTGTTGCTTCCCTTTGTTGCAGGCAACACAATTGTGTTCATTGGTGAAGATTTTGGAGGGAAGCCCATGAACTAGACCAAGCTTAGAGAGCTTGTTTATGGTCTTGAAATTGACATGAGCCATCCTTCTATGCCACTTATTTGACTCATCCATGGATGCTTTAGCCACCAAGCATGTCAGATCACCTTCAGGTTGGACTTCATTCAGGTTGATTGTGTATAAATTATATCTTCTGGGAACTCTCAGCAGAATTGGGGAATCTGCTGGAAGCTTGAAGTCTTTAGAAAGCACAAGACATTCATCCTCTGAGAAGAAGACCTTGTTCTTGCCATCACATATTTGTGATACTGAGAACAGGTTGAAGTGTTGCAGTTCCTTCACATAGAGCACATTCTCAAAGTCCAAGCCAGGTGTTCTGATGGTACCAAACCCAGTGATTTTGCCATCTCCTCCACCAAAAGTCACAATGCCTCCATCTTGAATGGGTACAAAATTCTGCAGCATGTCCCTATTTCCTGACATACTTCTGGAACAACCACTATCTACTATGCCTACATCTTTACTTTTCAAAGGATGATCCTACATATACAACAAAATTATACAAAAGTTAGTACACATTGGAGACTCAAGTCATTACTGACTTGAGCCTGCCTTGTGGATCATAAGAATTAGGCCATGTAGATTGATAAGATCCACCATTGTTCTTGGACCTTCTATGAATATTAGGTCCCTTGTGAGTCCAAAAACAACCTGCTGAGGGCTTAACAGCAGTATCCCAATATCCCATACCCATAGTCATTGGGTCAATAAAGCCAGGCCAAAGACCATTCTCAAAATAAGAACTAGTGGGTTGCACAAATGGTCTAGCAACATATCTTCTCCTAGCAGACTGAAAATTTCTATCAGCAGAATGTTTCTTAGGAGAATGTCTATCAGTATAATGTCTACCAGCATAATTGCTGTCCCTATGAGATGCCTGTGGGACATATGGTGGAATATTCTGAACATTTGTCCACATTGGTCTAGGTTTAGTCTGACCAACACCCATTCTTTGCTCATGAAAATCACAATCCTTGATTAGATGAGATTTACTTCCACACACAAAACATTTCTTCTTTTTAGAAGATTTATTAAAAGAAAAAGATGTTCCATTACAAGTAGAATTATTCAAATCACTAACAGAAACAGGATTGTTTTTGACACAATAAGAAACATTATTTTGCAAAGAATTAAAAGACAAGTCTTCAGAAGAAACTGTCTTGGACTTGACATCCTCAGCAGCAATTCTAACAGACTTGTAGGGTGTCTTGGGTGAAGGCTTGGGAGAGGTCTTTGTAGGGTCTGACTTTTCACTTGAATCACAACTGGTATAGGTGGTAGACCCTTGGTCAGAGGACTTGTCACTGTCAGAACAAGAGACAAAGTCAGAAGAATTAGAATCAGGGTCTGGCAAGTCAATTGACTTTTTGCCATAAAGATGGTGTGATCCATCAAAGTCAGAGGTGGTGGTGCTAGATGGCATGTGTTCTCCCTAATAGGTCCAGGCACAGCATGTAATTCACCTTCCTTGACAAACTTAACAGGAACTTGATAGTCTACAGGTTCAGGGTCAAATACACTATACTCATTAGGGTCATAAAATTGATCTTTCCCTATGTAGTCACCAAACCCTAAACCAATTTTAGTTTTTACAGACATGGAACTGTTAACTAACCTGTTTAGATTTTTAGATGAATCTTTCCATTTATCAAACCTAGCCAAGCTATCATCTAGTTTAGTCTGCACTTCCTGTTTTTCTACCTCTAGTTTAGCCTTTTCCTTTTCACAACATTTTAATTCATTTTTAGCACAAAATAGATCTCTCTCTAACACCCCTATCTTTTCACCATAAGCAACCTCATTCTTCTGAAACCAGACTTTTTGTCTTTCTAGTGTTTTTAAAGAGTGTTTATAAGCCTTAACATCTATATAACTTTCATGATATTTGGCTTTTAATTCATCATGTTCTTTTTTAAGTTCATTATACCTTTCACTACAACCAAATACACAATTTTGTACCTGAGATATGCCCATCAAGGCATTCTGACAATGATTATCCTCTGAAGAACAGCTAGCCAGCAATCCACCCACATCAGCATTATCATCAGTCTCAGGATCATGCACCTTCCAGTTGATATGTTCATCAAGAGTGACCATGGCTTTGGGGTTTTCAGCATTCACCTGGTTCTTCTGATAGCTTGAATACCGAACTTCATCACCAGTCTTTCTATCCTTGCACTCTCTAGAGAAGTGACCCAACTGACCACATGAATAGCACTTGATCTTCCTTCTATCAAACCTAGCTGGTTCTCTTCCCTGAAACCCGAACTTTCTTCCAGACTTCTTTTCAAACCTCTTGACATTTAAAGTTAGCATGGCCACCTGCCATTTTAGATTCATCTCTTCCAAGTCAAGAGGATCCACCTGATCAAAATCCTCAAAAGCAAGATGCTGCTGATGTTCATAATCAGCAACAAACGACTGGAGTACATCCTCCATAACTCCACTAGACTGTGGTTGAGAGTAGGAAGATGTTACTGAGGAGCTTGAACTTGAAGCCTGAGTCATCTTATTGGAGCTGGTGCTTACAAATGCTGAGTAGTTAGGAGTGGATGTACGAATGGGACTTCGAACATCAGGTTCAAGAGTCTTAAGCTTGTTGAAGAGATCATCAAATGAAAGCATATCAAGACCACCTTTTGCTTTGAGTGCAATGCTCACTTGTAGCCATGAGGGAGGTAATGATCGAAGGAACTTTGCATTGCAGTCCTCATTGTCAGGTCTGGCCTTCAACTGATTCATCTGGCTCAAAATCTTATGGAACCTGTCATACCCCTTGTGGATACCTTCCTCTTCAGTTATTTGAAACTCTTGAAACTGCTGTTTCAACATCGACTTCTTCATCCTTTTTGACTCATCGTTCCCACCAAACCTAGCCTTGATCGCCATCCAGATATCTTTTGCTTCATCCATGTAGTGAAAATCTCCCATGTGGTCATCTGGAATAGCTTGAAGAAGAATGGTTCTCACTTTATTTTCTCTTTGAACTGCAAGAATCTCTTCAGCAGATCTAGGAGGAAGAATAGTAATAACACCATGTTCATCCTTAGAATGCTTCTTCAAACTGTTTCCTTTACGGACAACTTCCCAAAGATTCCAATCAATATTGGTGATCCAGTTCTGCATCTTCATTGCCCATAATTCATATTCTTCCTTCTTAAGATAAGGAAACTTTGCATTGCTATTGGTGAGATTGAGTTGTTGCATAGATGTGGTGTTTTGGTTGTTGTTGTTGTTGTTGTTGTTGCTGTGAACTTCAGATTCATCATCTGATCCAGGCATGGTTATTGGGTGTGAGAGGGTGTAAACGAGAAGATGTTCTTAGTAACACAGAGACTCTCACGAGGCTCTGATACCACTTGTTGAAACGTAGACCTTGATAGATCTTTATGAGCTCGTGGATCGTTAGTAATGTTTATGTAATCACAAACACACTAAAAGAAAGTCTAAGTTACTTGTATTCTATAGCGGAAAACAAACACAAGTAAGAACACAATTACTAAGAACGATTTGATCCTCTATGGATCTTTAGATTAATACTAAAAGTGTTTTTCTAAAAAACGTACATAATACATAAAGACGTGTTCCTTTTATAGACAAAGAACCCTAAACAACCCTAACCCGTTTCACAAGAAACGTATAATCTAAAAAAAATATCTAAGATATGCAATATCACATTCTAAATAAACTCATGCATATCCTAACTAATAACATAATACGCGGAAACTATCCATCAGCAGAAACACATTCCGCACAATCTATACTTCCGCAGTAACATTCTTCAGCAGAATCATAAAGCTTCAGCAGTAACCATCAGCAGTAACCATCAGCAGAATTCTTCCTTAGCAGAATTCCCAACATTAGCCATTACGAGACTGCTAAAACTCTTTTTGAAGCAGTGGTGGAAAGATTTGGTGGCAATGAAGCTACCAAGAAGGCACAGAAAACCCTACTTAAGCAAAGTTATGAGAACTTCACTGCATCAAGCAATGAAACTTTGGACCATATCTTTAATAGGCTTCAAAAGATCATCAGTCAACTTACTGTGTTGAAGATTGTGATACCTCAGGAAGACCTCAACATGAAGTTTCTAAATAGTTTACCTGCTGAATGGAACACTTATGTTGTGGTTTGGAGCAATAAACCAGAGCTGGAGAAAATGACAATGAATGAGCTTTACATGAGTAGAAGGTCAAGAAGAGTGGTAGCACCAGTTCCAGTTCAGGGAATATGGCTTTTGTATCTTCTTCAAACAGTTCGAATCATGAAGATGAAGAAGCAGTTGGTACTGCTAAACCAACAGTTAGCACTGCTAGTGTAAAAACTAGTACTGCTGGCTTGACTGAAGAGACCATATATGCATTTGTGTCAGAACAGTCTGGTGGGTCTAAGATCTTTAATGAAGATCTTCTTCAAATTGCTGAAGATGATTTGGAAGCTATGGATTTAAAGTGGCAGTTGGCTTTGATAAGCATCAGGGCTAAGAAGTATTACCAAAGGACTGTGAATAAGATTACCTTCAATGGAAGAGATGTTGCTGGGTATGATAAGTCTAAGGTGGAATGCTTTAATTGTAACAAGATGGGGCACTTTGCCAGGGAATGTATAGGTCCAAGACAACAAAGCAACCAGGGTCAAGGGTTTAAGAATCAGCAAGGGACAAGGAGAACAGTTAATGTTGAAGAGCCTTCTTCCAAGGCTATGGTAGCTGTAGATGGAGCTGGATTTGATTGGAGCTTCATGGAGGAAGAAGAGGAACCAGCTAACTTGGGTTTGATGGCTTTCTCAGACTCTGAGGTACATATACTCCAAAAATGTTCAAACTCTTGTCGTGCTTTAAAAGATTATGAAAATGTTAAGAAACAGTATGATGATCTTAGAGTAGAATTTAATCAAGTAAATTCCAGTCTGACAAATCATAAAAGAGGATTAGCTGTTTTGGAAGAACAAATTGTGTTTTATAGACAGAATGAGTCAAACTTCTCTGATGAGATAGGTGTTTTAAAGAGGGAATTGCAAATAAAAGATAATAAAATGAGTGGACTTGTATATGAACTAGAGAAGCTTAAAAAGGAAAAAGAAAACATCCAGTTAAGTGTAGATACTCTTGAACATACTTCAAATGGAGTTAAGAAGATAGTAGAGAGTCAAATACTTAACAAAGCTAAATCTGGTTTAGGTTATAAGTCAGTTGCACCCCCTCTTAGAGGAATGTTTGTTCCACCAGGAATTGATTTAGCTCATACAGGTTTAGAAGAGTTTAAGGATATGGATTTTCCTGGATATGGTGTTAAGATTAGTGAGAATCCTGTTAAATTTGTTAAGGCAGAAGATTCTTTTGTGAGTGCTAGTGATAAATCTCTTTCTGAGGAAAAGATGTCCTCTGATAGGAACTCAGATGCACCAACTATTGAGGATTGGACATCTGATGATGAGGATGTAGAGGTTAAGGACAAACCTAATGTTGTTAAGGTAGAAGTTAAACATGCTCCTAAAGTGGTTAAGACTGAAAACATAAAACCAGTTAGGAAAAGTGTTCGATATGCTGAGATGTATAGGACTAAGAACAGATCACCAAGTTCTGAGGGTAGTCATAGGAACTGGAATCACTCAAAATCTAAGAAATTGGATGATAAGTTTGCCATGATTAGAAAAGTGTGCTTTGTTTGTGGAAGTTTTGATCATATGGCTGCTTATTGTGATTCTAACCCATGGAAAAAGAGGGTTTCTGGGAATACAAGGTTGAATAGGAATAACAATGCTAGGGTGACTCAAAATAGTCCAACTAGATTGACAAGCCCTAATGCAAATCATAAGATGTCACCCAAAGCTGTTATGTTAAAGACTGGCATCAAAACAGTTTCAACTACTAGTCAAAATAATTGATTTAATAACAAGCAAACTATTTCAAGTGCAAAAAACAATTTTCAAATCGTGCACAAACAGTTAAAAGGCATTTTTATGAGAAAACAGCAATGACTAATCAGAAGTGGGTGCCTAAATTTAAACAAGCAGTTCCAACTGCTAGGTCAGCAGTTCCAACTGCTAGACCAGCAAATCCTACTGCTAGGCACTTAAATGTTAAGGGAAAAAGGGGCAATGCTGTCAAGGCCTCAACACATTGGGTTAAAAATTCTACCAAACCCAATGGTGCATCAAAGACCTCCAACAAGTTTTCTCATCTTGATGCACAAGGCAGATCCAAACCAGTGATGGTTTGGATCCCCAAAAGAAACTAACACCTTTATTTTGTATGTAGGAACATCCTTCAAATGGTAAAGAAGATAGAGGATATTCAGACAGCGGATGTTCAAGGCACATGACATGCAACATGTCATATCTTTCAGACTTTATTGCTCTGGATGGAGGACCAGTTGTCTTTGGTGGTGGTATTGGAGGAAGGATTACTGGTAAAGGGGTAATTAAGACTGGTAATCTTGATTTTGAAAATGTGTATTATGTACCAGAACTTAAGTACAATCTTTTCAGTGTATCACAAATTTGTGATAAACAGAACAAAGTTTTATTTACTGATACTGATTGTCTTATTCTTTCCCCTGATTTCAAGCTACCTGATGAAAGTCAAGTATTGCTTAAAATCCCTAGAAAGGATAATACATACAGTGTTGAGATGAATAAACTAGTTCCTAAGGTTGGACTTACTTGTCTTGTTGCAAAAGCCACATCGGAAGAATCAATGTTGTGGTACAGGAGGCTTGATCATGTTAATTTTAAAACCATTAACAATATTGCTAAAAATGGGTTGGTAAGAGGTTTACCAAACAAGACTTTTCTCAATGACCAAACCTGTTTTTCTTGCCTTAAAGGTAAGCAACACAGAGCCTCATGTAAACTAAAGACCTAAAACTCTATTTCTCAAGCTTTATATATGTTGCATATGGACTTGTTTGGTCCTACCTCTGTGAATAGCTTGAACTTTAAGAGATACTGCCTTGTTGTCACTGATGATTATAGTAGGTTTTCTTGGGTATTCTCTATGAAAACTAAGGATGAGAAAAGTGAAATCCTTAAGACCTTCATTGTTGAAGTAGAAAACCTAGTTGATAAGAAAGTTAAAATAATCAGATGTGACAATGGGACTGAATTTAAGAATAGGGTGATGGATGACTTTTGCAGAGAAAAAGGTATTAAGAGGGAGTTTAGTGTAGCTAGAACCCCACAGCAAAATGGTGTAGCTGAGAGAAAGAATAGGACTCTTATAGAGGCTGCTAGGACAATGTTAGCTGACTCTAAGCTACCAGTTTCATTTTGTGCTGAAGCAGTTAGCACTGCTTGTTATGTATTGAATAGGGTTTTAGTTGTGCAACCTCACAATAAGACTGCTTATGAGCTTCTTAGAGGTAGAACCCCTGCTTTAAGCTTCATGAAACCTTTTGGTTGTCATGTTACTATCCTTAATACCAAAGACCAACTAGGAAAGTTTGATGTGAAATCTGAGGAAGGTTTCTTTGTTGGTTATTCTCTGCACAGTAAGGCTTTTAGGGTGTACAATACAAGTACCAAGCATGTAGAAGAAAATCTGCACATAGAATTTTTGGAGAGTAAACCAAATGTTGCAGGTGTAGGTCCAGATTGGATCTTTGATATTGACAGTCTTTCAGATTCCATGAATTATGTGCCTGTTACAGGTACAAATACTAACCATGATGCAGGTTCAGAGGAGGAAGATGATGATTGCATTTTCATACCAGTCATGCAAGAAAGTCCAGTGAATGAGTCTTCTACAAAGAAAGATGATATTCCTTCATCAAGTGGTGTAGACAAAGGGAATGATGTTGCTAAAACCAGTGGTCAGAATGGTAAAGAAGCTGAAAATCCAACGAGCAGTACAATTAGAGTTAGTACTGCTCAGCCACAAGTTCCAACTGCTGAGCAAAATAGTGATGCTGCTGGACCAAGTCAACCTCATCTTGATTCACCAGTTGATACTGCTTCTCAAGTTGATGAGTTTGATTTCTTTGGAGATGGTCTGCAAAACATGCCTACCAGCTTTGCAGGTCCTTCTACTCCCCATACTATTGTACATAGGAATCATCCACTTACCAATATCATAGGAGATGTACAATTTGGAGTCAAGACCAGAAGGCAAATACAAGACCTAGATCATCATGGATTTCTCAGTGTGGTATATGAGGAGAAACATCATGAAGATGAGCATGAGTGTATGTTTGTATGTTTTCTATCTCAGATTGAACCCAAGAATGTGCTAAAGGCTTTAGAAGAATCAAGTTAGGTTGAAGCTATGCAAGAAGAGCTACTTCAATTCAAAATTCAGAATGTATGGGTTCTGGTTGATCTACCAAAGGGAATGCGAGTGATTGGTAAAAAGTGGGTACTCAGGAACAAGAAGGATGAGAGGGGCATTGAGATAAAGAACAAAGCATGATTGGTTGCTCAAGGCTATACTCAGGAAGAGGGTATATATTATGAGGAAGTTTTTGCTCCAGTTGCCAGGATTGAAGCAATAAGATTATTTCTTGCTTATGCTTCATTTATGGGATTTATGGTCTATCAAATGGTTGTGAAAAGTGCCTTTCTATATGGTACTATTGATGAGGAGGTCTATGTTTCACAACCTCCAGGTTTTATAGACCCAGAGCATCCTGACAAGGTTTATAAGGTGGTGAAAGCTCTATATGGATTGCATCAGGCTCCAAGAGCTTGGTATGAAACTCTTGCTAAATATCTTCTGAAGAATGGGTTTCATAGAGGGAAAATTGATCAAACTCTCTTTATTAAAAAGAACAAGGGTGATATTCTACTGGTACAAGTCTATGTAGATGACATCATTTTTGGTTCTACAAAGAAACAGATGTGTAAGGAGTTTGAAAACCTGATGAAAGACCAATTACAGATGAGTTCTATGGGAGAGCTTACCTTCTTTCTAGGTCTTCAAGTACAGCAAAAGCCAGATGGTATATTTATCTCTCAGGATAAATATGTTGGTGAAATATTGAGGAAATTCCAATTCACAGATGCCAAGGTTGCTAGTACACCAGTTGATAAGGAGACACATTTGCTATTAAAGGATCACAGTGGTGAAGATGTGGATGTGCACATGTATAGATCTATGATTGGGTCTCTGATGTACCTTACATCATCTAGGCCTGACATTATGTTTGCTGTTTGTGCCTGTGCAAGATTCCAAGTAAATCCTAAGGTGTCTTATCTCACAGCAGTAAAGAGAATCTTCAGATACCTTAAAGGTCAGCCTAACTTGGGGCTATGGTATCCTAAAGAGTCTGCATTTGATCTAGTGGCATTCTCTGATTCTGATTATGCTGGTGCTAGCATGGATAGAAAATCTAAAACAGGTGGTTTTCAGTTCTTAGGTCGAAGATTAATCTCTTGGCAGTGTAAGAAGCAGACTATGGTGGCCACATCTACTACTGAAGCAGAATATGTGGCAGCTGCAAGTTGTTGTGCTCAAGTTCTTTGGATTCAAAACCAGATGCTTGATTATGGGTACAATTTCTTAAACACAATTATACATATAGACAATAGCAGTACAATGTGTATCATTAAGAATCCAGTTCAACATTCAAAAACTAAACATATTGAAATTATACATCATTTTATAAGAGACTGTGCTGAAAAGAAGTTAATAAAAGTTGTTAAAATACACACTGATGACAACTTTGCTGATCTCTTAACAAAAGGTTTTGATGTAAGCAGATTTCAGTACTTGGTAACAGGTATTGGAATGCTTAATCCTTCAAAAGATTAATGTCTAAATGTTTTTGGTTTTTGTACTGCTAGTTGTGCTATTTGTATAGTTAGTACTGCTTGGTAATTTTTGGTACTGTTAGTCAATTGTGATAACTGTTAAAAGAGAATATTGTGTATTGTGTTTTCTTTGGTTTTGGACTAACATTTCAGGTTAAGAAAAGCTTTTTGCTTTGGATTGTGCTTTGGAATGTATGGTGGTTTGGATTGTCAAGTGTGAATGCTTGTCACACAACAAATGGTAATTGATTCACCATGTCTAACCAACATAAGAATCAACTAGTCCAGATCAAACGGTTTCTGGTAAAGACTACTCAAATCCGTTTATGGTTGACAGTTTACCAAAAACTGGTTGGTTATCAACTCACCAAATCTAAGTGTGAAGAGTTGGCTAGTCCATAGCAAACGACTATTGGTAAAGACATGTCAAATCCGTTCATAGCTGATAGTTTGCTAAAAACTATAAGTGGACAAAAATGTTTTCAAATCCACATTAAACTTACAACTTGATTTTATCTCTGAAAACTTTTTGCTACACAGTTTGTACTGCTGGCTTCACCAGTTCGTACTGATTGTTCAAACTTAGTTCCTACTGAGTTTATGCTCTGTGATACACCTCTCTCAGAAGGTAATACATCTGGAAGTGTTGAGAGCCGTTTGAAACTAAACAACTGAATTGATGGTAACTTGTACAAATTGTCATATTGGATGCTGAGCTTGGATAACATATGTTCTAGTTCATCTGATGGTGAAGATTCTTCCAAACAGGGGAGGAATAAAGTTTGTTCTAGTTGCTGTTAAAGATGATATGCAATTCAGGGGAGGAATTTAGAGTCAGAGATGAATTATAAAGAAGTGCATAAAGAAGTTTATTCATTACAGAGATGGATTCATTACATAAGAAAAACCAACAAATAGTTGTGATTTGAAGGTTGATGTGAAGAATGATGGGTTAGTAATGAGAATTTAAGGCTTTTTATAGAACCAATGGAGTTATTAAAGTAATTAAATGCTGGGTTGGTATAAGGAAGTAAATTCTTTGGGTTGGTACTTAGAATTAATTCCTTATAAGAATAAATTTAATTTTGGCAATTTTTGAAGAGTTGACCAAAAAGTGTATGATATGTGAAGAAAATTCCCAAGTGTTTCGAGATTAAAGATAAGTGTTTGAAAGAATCTACCCCATCAACATAAGCAGATGTTTAATTCAAGAAACTTGTTGATTTTCATAGAAATCATAAGTTTAGGGGAGGATTGTTGGGAATTAAATTAAGCAGTTAGTACGGTTACAAGAACAGTTAGTACTGCTGATGAAGAGAAGAATACAAGAACAGTTAGTACTGCTGATGAAGAAAAGTTATGACTTCTTACAAGGTCAAGGTGAAACCGTGTGAAGATAAATATGGAATGGATATGATGTATATCTTATTTGTATAGAATGATACGAATATAGTTTACTTGTAAAGGACTCTTTGTGCTATAAAAAGAGATCCTCAGTTAGGGTTTTCATATACCTAATACCTAATACATTGTAAGCAAAGTGTTAAGAACTTCACGTTTAATCATTCAATATATTGAAAGCAAAGTGTTTGGTTTAAACAATTGTCTTGTTGTTCTTATTGTTACATTTGTACGATCACACAATCACCAAACACATATTCTTCTAAGTACTTGATAGTAAATTCCGCGTGCTATCAAGTATATACTCAAAGTATCCCCAACACAACGTGTGTTTAGATCCGGTCAAAAAGCATATTTTAATCAAACGTTTTCAAAAAACAACATGAATATGCAATTTCTTACGGGGAGAATAGTGATTAAAATATGTTGGTTGTATAACAAAATCTCAATGTTGATCAAAAAGGAAAATTCACAAGAGCTTAACTCAAAATTAACCAACGAATAAACGATAAAATCATGTTAGTAATCGAAATAACTTTTTCTCGACGGGTAATAATTTCAAGTTAGTTAGTAGAGCCAGTTGTCACCTAAAAGCTGACAATGGATCTCTTTAACAAAGCAACGTAAGCGTGTCTCAAACAAGAATTGTCAAAGTAGAGTGTACCGTATTGAGTGTTACTCAGAGTTAACCCGTGAATTGACGAGAAAATATAGTTTGTAAACGAAATGACTCATTCCTCGACGGGTAATAACATCAAGTTAGTTATTAGAGCTAGTTGTCACCTAAAAGCTGACAATGGATCTCTTTAACTAGAAACGTAAGCGTGTCTCGAAAAGGAATTTGTCAAAGTAGAATGTACCATATCGAGTCTTACTCAGATATCACCTATGAATTGACGAATCAAAAAGTACCAAATTGAGAGATTTTCTTTGGATACGTTCCCGGACGGGTAATAACTTCAAGTTGGTTATTAGAGCTAGTTGTCACCTAAAAACTGAAAATGGACCTCTTTAATTAGCGACGTAAGCGTGTCTAGTAAAGGAAGTGTCCTCGGAAAATCAATCAATTCATAAATATCATCATTCTCTCTCTTCAATTTGCAGATTTTCTTTAAAACTCATAAGCACATCTGAAGGGGGAGTATCTTCAAAAGATGAAAAATTCTCAAAGTATTACCAAAATGTGTTTTAATATAAACACTTTGAAAGAATTTACAATATTTTCTTGTCACAACAATTGACATTGAGATTCAAAATTTCTTGTGATGGTAACAAATGGTCAAAATTCGTGAAGTGGTACCTCAATACACTTCAGTGGCTCACCTGAATTGTTGATATACTTCGGTATATCTGCGTAAGCCTTCTTGAGGGTATCCAATTCAGGAACAGCCTTTGTAAGGATTGGAGATTACTCTTGACATCCGAACCTATAAGTGCTGGAAATCTCGCTAAGGATATTCCTTTCACGAATCGAGTCCTGAAGACGTGGGTCTTTACTTGGAATTTATCCATAGTATTGATAACTGTCTCTAACGGGATTCAGACGACTGATGTGCCCGATCAAGGTGAATGGAATCAAGACATTCATCAGTAAAACAATCGTAGTGGTCTATTCTCTAAGAAAAGTCCATAATGATCGATTGGTGTTTATTAATAACTTTTACCATGTAGCACCGATGAATGTACCTTGGAGGGAGATCATTATTTTCATGATTCATCAACGCACACTCAAGATCCACATGCTAATACTAACAACATCACGAAAGAAAAATTCTCACGAAAGCTCAAAGTAAAGAAAAGTTCAAGATAATAAATTATCAAAGTCAAAGAAATCTACAAAGTTTAAAAGATGAAGATCAATGAAGAGAAAAGAGAACCTTACATGAATGAAGAATCAAAGTCAAAAGACGTATGAGCATGTTGGAAAAGACGTAAAGACAACAGAGTACAAGACGTTGATGAAGACTAGACATAACCGACATATCATCACAAGAACAAAGAACAAAGATACAAGAGACGTCAAGCCAAAGAAGCAATGAAGATGTCAAGCAACCTACAATAATTGAATGACCAACCCTTAGGGGGAGATTGTTGGGATTACTTGTAATCATTGTAAAAGTGTCATTATTATTTATTGTAATAGGTTGCTAAGAATATTAGGCTTGTAAGTTAGTAACTAGTTCATGGCCTATTTAGCAAGCCCATGGGCCTAGGCTTTACCTTAAACGTGTGAAAGGAAGGAACTAGGGGTGTTGCCCTAGCATCCTCTCCTCTAAATACTCTTGTAACCCTTTTAGGAGGGTGTTGGTTCATTTTATGCAAGTTACATTTCTATCATTCTAAAGCATAAGAAATTCCATACCATTTTCTCTCTCTACTTTCTCTCTCTAAATACTTGTGTGTTTACAACATTATGGTGACCTAACAGGTTTCCTTAGGATAAGTCTAGATTGTAGTTGGTACTTAACGACTAGGCTATAGGTCATCCCATGAACTCCGAAAATCGTATGGTTACGGAATAGGGACCTATGGAACATAGGCTAGACGAATTTACCCAAGGATTCTATAGCTTAATTATGTAAGTAGAAAAAAATGACCATGAATTACTATAGCTTAAGGGGAGGGGCGGCAATATTTTCAAAGATAGGAATAATATGTCCTTTTTGGTATGAAAATATATATATTGAATGTATTGGGTATTAAAAATAGGCATTGGTTAATAGTTTTTCCGGTTAACATTAAATACGTATAATTAAGTGGGCTTAAAAAAAATGAATTATAAAAGTGTAAGTAAATAATTTTTGGCACTTTTATATTAATTTAGTGAGTGTGAGAGTGTATTAAAAATAATTTTCAGGAGTGTCGGGTGCGTTGTTCATTTAAATCGCTAAAAGTGTTTGTTAAATTATGATGCGCGTGATGTGTCGTTGCGGTTTAGCAGTTTTAATGCCTACTCAAGTTTTAAATTTATATTTAGCCGACTTATCAATAACACACACACTTAACGAGCAGTGTACCCGGTCAGTATGAAGATAATGGTAAGTAGAGTGTCGATCACTAAGAGTGGAACGTATTATCTAGTTATTCTAATCAGTATTTTAATATCCTAACGCAAGGGGGTTTCAGCCTGAGAGACTGGCACGATTTGTTGCAATTAAAATAATAAAATAAACCAATAGGCACGAATCAGCAAGTAGCACACACGTACACAGATAGATACTCGAGACAATAAGAGGGCTGTCCTTATAATTAAGTAGATTGTCACTTGTTTTATTGATAGCTTTATATGAAGTGTATGTAGTTAATCCTTTCTCGTTGGTCCTATTCTTATCGGCGAGTAAACCCTTAATGATTACTTATGTCTAAAAGTTATTCCTAAGTGATCAATTTAGAAATAACCGTGGGAGCCACATTATGTCCCGCAGTCAAATGCCCGCAAGCCACTAATAAACACAGAGGTTATCAATGCACTAATAAGTAGTAACCAAAGACATCAACATATAAACTTTAATTAATGAGAAAGCAGTTTTAAGGGAGTGCAATCTTTCCGTTGCCACATTACACAAGCCACCAATCTTGATGAATTAAAGTTTACTAACACAATAAAACAAAACTACTTAATGAATTAAACATATGCAGCACCTTCTTACAGCTCTTGTATCTTTGATTTGGGTGTGTCTTGTGTTGCCTCCTTGACTGAATTCGTCCTTTGTTCCTACTGTTCGGTCTTCGGTGTTAGGGTTTTGGAACTCTTTAATTCGTCTGGTCTACGGGGTATTTATAGTTTCTGTCTGAGGGAAGATGCGGCGCATCTACTAAGTAGATGCGGCGCATGTACTTAACTTCGCGTGGGGTCCAAGATTATAATATTCAGGAATATTCGTACACCGCCAGAAGATGCGGCGTAACTCTTTATTAGATGCGGCGCATGTCCTCTTGTATCTTGGATCGTATCTGGTGATATCTTGATAGAGATGCGGCGCATGTCGAGAGTGAGATGCGGCGCATCTGGAGCAGAATTGACTTGATCTTGTCCATGTCAGTAGATTTTCACTTTATGCACGTTTTGCTCCTTTATTAGTCCAAAATAGCTAAGTTTCACCAAATGCTTGTTTTTACCTGAGAATTACAAAAGTAAACAATTAAGTATCAATCCTCATACATAATATAGTAAAACAAGTCAAATTAATAGGATAAATGATAGTAATAAAATGTACTTATTTGAGTTCATCAAATATCCCCCCACTTGAACTTTACTTGTCCCCAAGTAAACCTTAGAATTTCATTTATGAAAATGTATCCTAAAAGATGTTAGGATTTATTTTTATATTTAAGCATGTATTCGTTTAATTCATAATCACAAAACTAAACACTTAACGAATTAGAAGTAAAATAAAATAAGTCGATAAAATCAAATCTAATCGTTTAACTGTCCAGTCGCGACGAATATTCTATCATAAGCTTGGCAAGTATACACATCTCCACCACTAAAGCTAAGGAATAACAAGTCTAAAGCGGTAAAAAGGGTTTTTAGGCTTAAGGGTTAATTATTCTCTTTTCACTATCGATCTCAAATTCCAGAAAAGGCGAGAAAATCACAAATACATGATCGAATCCACGAACACGATACTTGCAATTGCTCAAATCCTTAACTCGAATAGGCTAAAGATAGGTCCAAACTTCACCAATAATAATATATCAAAAAGGGCGACAAAATCATAAATACATAGCCGAATCCACGACTACGATACTTAAGATTGCTCAAATCCCTAATCTCAATAAATCAAAGGTTCGGTTGGATAATGAATAATATAGGGTATGGAAAACATTTGGGATATAAACTGGTGTAAAATGAAAAATAAACAAAACAAAACAAATAAATTAAAATCCTAAGTGTGGTTAATCACTATCCCAACCATCCCATGAATAAGACTCATATCATTGAATAACTCACGCTTTAACACTTGAAACACACGCTTTAGGTAGACACGAATTATACTCAACAAAATCTTAATCAAAGAATAAACCTTAACTGGCGTTCCCATAACTGCCAATTCCCATTCAATCCATAGATATAATACAACAAATAGTGGTGATATCGACCACTTACATAACTTTACATAAGTTGGTTAAAATAAACATCCAACTTTTCTTTCTTTTTCTTTTTCTTTTCTTATTTTTTCGATTTTTTTTTTTTTTTTTTTTTTTTTTTTTTTTTTTTTTTTTTTTTTTTTAACATATAAACTTTAAACATAAACATAGATGTGTAAAATTTCACCACATCACTACAACTTTCTTTCCGGATAATTTTTATTCATACTTTTCATACTTCAGAAATAATGGTAATAGTGAAAGTAGTAAACACACGAAAAATAAACTCAAAGATATACAATATTTACTTTCACTCCAACTTGCATTGTGCAATTTCCCGACCTAACCATAGATAATGAATTACGCACGCGAACACAGGTAATGTAAGGAAACACACTCTTTGCCTATAGCAATTAACCAACCACGGATTCTAATCTACAGGGTAGGCTAAGGTGTAAGGGTGTAACGAAACATTTTAAACATAGGTGTAAGAAACGAAAGGAATGGCTCTGAGTGTTTTTCTAGGGGTATCTTACTCTAAAAATGAGAGTAACAAAAGGGTTTATACGGGGGTTAACTAACCAGTGTAGTTAGCTAATAACACATAACATATAAAGGCTATTTGGTGTAATCCTAGAATTTTACCAATTTAGACAAGTCATTCCAATTATATAAATAATACTCATTATGGTGGTCTCGAATAGTATACAAGCCAAGTTCTAAAGTTTACAAGTCACCGGCACACTCATAGATTTGTGAATTTTGAAAAATCACAATTTTTGAAAATAACGTCATGTGTGCAGTTATGTAACTTAGATCTTAAACAAAAACATGCAAAAAAAAAAAAAAAAAAAAAAAAAAAAAAAAAAATTTAAGTTTGATATATTAAGCACATTTTTAAGCATAATTTTTGAAAAAGTTTAGGACAAGTAATTGTTAAGTGTTCTAATTCTCCAATCCCCCCACTTAAGTTAAACAACGTCCTCGTTGTTTGTATAAAAGGTTAAAAACTGGAAAATAAAAGAATCAGAACGGAAAAAACTCCCCTGAGATTTGCTCGGTATGATCCTCCATTAGTATAAAAGCAAAAATCATCTTTCTTGTGGATTAGAACGTTAAAGCTTCATACTTGATTTATCCACAGGAAATCCAGGAAACTATAATACCACCAACACTTTAAAACACACCTAAGATAAGAAAGGTTCAAACTTGCATAATACATTAGTAGTTAGGAAAAATAAAACTTAAAAATTAAAACTGAAAATCATCAGGTCAGTCGATGCGCCGTATCTTATTGGAGAAGATACGCCGTATCGAGCCTGGAATTAATACGGATCAGAATAAAGATGCGCCGCATCCTTAACCAGGGATGCGCCGCATTAAAATAAACTGATAAATAGTTTTAAAGTCGAAAATAAAAATGCAGAAAAATAAAATAAGATATGACCATTGCAGAGGATGCGTCGCATCTCAGAATTGAGATGCGCCGTATCTTCGTGCGGCCTGGACTGAAAATAAAACAAAGTAAAGGATAGGATGCGTCGCATCTGTTTAGGCAGATACGGCGCATGTAGTAACCAAACAGACTGTTAACAGTCTGTTGTAAAATGACTCGTTCCACGGTCTAATCTCATACGTCCTCTCGTACTCTCATGCTGAACTTAATGCCAGTCTTCATCAAACATAACAAGAAATATAAACTGAAACATTAAAGAATAACGATAAGTACAATCCAAAAGGTAATAATAATGTGTGGAACAATGTCTATGAAATCAAGAGAGTAAGGTCATGGGTGAGTGTGGTCGTCTGGATGGGTCCCTGAAGTGCTGGCTCCATCAGTCCTCTGGCGGACTCTGCGCTCGTATGCACGTGTCACTCCTGCAACCTCAGTACCATCTGGACGAGCGTGTGTAATACCCTGCTGCTCTAATAGTCTGCTCAGACTCATGACCACCCACTCTGAGTCTCTCCTCAGGGTCCTCAACTCTCCCTCGACTGCGTCGAGTCTCTGACTCACGGTGCGTGGGGGTACTGGTGCCTGCGGCACCTCCTCGTCGGCAGGAGCAGCAGCCGGAGGATCCTGAGGTCCTCCCTGCTCCGCCTCTGGCCCTGCAGCTCTGGCAGGCCCTAATGCTGCCCAAAAGTGGCCTCTCGCAGCAACCTGGCAGATCCCGAGTCTAACCAAATAATCCCTATCGATAACCGGGAGACGGGCCACAATAACCTCCAGCCCCGCTGGGATCTCTTCTCCAATAACTCCAAAATGGCGGGCCAGCCTCGAAACAAAATGCCCGCCAGTCATCTGGCTCCTCCGATCTCTCCCTGCAGCAGATCGGTGGAGGTAGTGCGCTAAAAAGTGGGGGATGTTCACCGACATCCCCTCATCCATACTCCTCAAAAGGAAGAGGTCCAAAGTGGTCACCTTCTCAGGTGACTGACCTCTCCCAGCAATGGTGAGTGCAATCAAACGGTGACATAGCCGCCTCATCGGCTCCCTGATCAATGTGTAGGATGGGGTGGAAGTAACAATGTCACCCATCGAAGAAATCCTAACCCAGTAGTCACTGAATACTCCTCTGTCAGGGACAACCCGTAAACTCTCAGTCCAATACCTGGCAAACCCAGCAGATCCAAGCTCCTCCTTAGTGTGTAGTCCCATGGCCAAAATAAACTGCCTCATCGACATCTGCCTATGCACACCTCCTAACCTAAACACCAGTGTGTCAGCTGTATCAATCTCTATATCCGTCTCCCTGTAATGAATCGTGCTAAAGAACTCCAGCATAAGCTCCCTAATCAGAGGCTCGTCAATCCGAAATAGTCTCTCCCAAGCACTAGACCTAAACACTGCCTCCTCATCATCTCCAACAACTACCATCTCCATCCGATGCTGTAAGCTAGCAGCTGCATGTCCACCACCGATCAACCCCACATCGTCAAAATTCAAAACCTGGACTCTGAATATTTTCTTGAAGTAGATCGAGTCAAGCCTATGCAAGTAATCCTCTAGAGTGGCAGGAGTAAGTCCCATGTTCTCAAACTGTAGCCACTGATGCCTCAGTGTGACCTCTGGTAATGTCATCTGGGATTCTACTTCAAGAATTGAAGAAGTTCAATGTTACCAGTACTGAGTTTTCCTCCACTCATGTCGTCTTATGTTTGGTCACTTCAGCTAGCGTCTCTTGGTTTGGTTCAGAATGTAATCCTTCTTGGTGATGCTTGAGTCATCATTTATCCTGAAAATAAACAACTTGCACACGAGAGTAGCGGACCGATCAAGGTAAATATCAAAAATCAACTATATTTATCAAATTATATTCGTCGTATTAACAAAAGTTAATGCGCCGTGTTTACGTTACGTTTAAAAATAAAAGATTTTTGATTCAGAAAGATGCGCCGTATCGACAGAGATCGATACGCCGTATCTGTTTAATAATTCGCAAACTGTTTTTAATTAAAATAATAGATACGCCGTATCTGCTAAAGCAGATGCGTCGTATGGCGTTAACGTTTAGAAAAAAAAATTTATTAAAAACAGATACGCCGTATCTGCAAAAGCAGATGCGTCGTATTACTTTATCGCTTAGAAAAATTTTCTTATTAAAAACAGATACGCCGTATCTTGGGGAAAAGATGCGTCGTATCGAAGTAATTAAACGCGTTGTATTTTTAAAAAAAATTAAACGCAATACGCCGTATCTGAGAGATCAGATGCGCCGTATCGTTCGATTTTGCACAGTACAACGATAGCAGAACAGAAAAATACGAAAAATAAAAACAAAAATTAAACACACAAACAAAAATAAACACACAAAAATAAAAAGAAAACAATTAACACACAATACAACAAATATGCAAAATAGTACAATGATGCAATTAATCTAATAAAAAGAAAAACCTAATTAAAATACTAATCAAATTAACAGATAATAACAATTCACTCCCCGGCAGCGGCGCCAAAAACTTGATGCGCGTGATGTGTCGTTGCAGTTTAGCAGTTTTAATGCCTACTCAAGTTTTAAATTTATATTTAGCCGACTTATCAATAACACACACACTTAACGAGCAGTGTACCCGGTCAGTATGAAGATAATGGTAAGTAGAGTGTCGATCACTAAGAGTGGAACGTATTATCTAGTTATTCTAATCAGTATTTTAATATCCTAACGCAAGGGGGTTTCAGCCTGAGAGACTGGCACGATTTGTTGCAATTAAAATAATAAAATAAACCAATAGGCACGAATCAGCAAGTAGCACACACGTACACAGATAGATACTCGAGACAATAAGAGGGCTGTCCTTATAATTAAGTAGATTGTCACTTGTTTTATTGTTAGCTTTATATGAAGTGTATGTAGTTAATCCTTTCTCGTTGGTCCTATTCTTATCGGCGAGTAAACCCTTAATGATTACTTATGTCTAAAAGTTATTCCTAAGTGATCAATTTAGAAATAACCGTGGGAGCCACATTATGTCCCGCAGTCAAATGCCCGCAAGCCACTAATAAACACAGAGGTTATCAATCCACTAATAAGTAGTAACCAAAGACATCAACATATAAACTTTAATTAATGAGAAAGCAGTTTTAAGGGAGTGCAATCTTTCCATTGCCACATTACACAAGCCACCAATCTTGATGAATTAAAGTTTACTAACACAATAAAACAAAACTACTTAATGAATTAAACATATGCAGTACCTTCTTACAGCTCTTGTATCTTTGATTTGGGTGTGTCTTGTGTTGCCTCCTTGACTGAATTCGTCCTTTGTTCCTACTGTTCGGTCTTCGGTGTTAGGGTTTTGGAACTCTTTAATTCGTCTGGTCTACGGGGTATTTATAGTTTCTGTCTGAGGGAAGATGCGGCGCATCTACTAAGTAGATGCGGCGCATGTACTTAACTTCGCGTGGGGTCCAAGATTATAATATTCAGGAATATTCGTACACCGCCAGAAGATGCGGCGTAACTCTTTATTAGATGCGGCGCATGTCCTCTTGTATCTTGGATCGTATCTGGTGATATCTTGATAGAGATGCGGCGCATGTCGAGAGTGAGATGCGGCGCATCTGGAGCAGAATTGACTTGATCTTGTCCATGTCAGTAGATTTTCACTTTATGCACGTTTTGCTCCTTTATTAGTCCAAAATAGCTAAGTTTCACCAAATGCTTGTTTTTACCTGAGAATTACAAAAGTAAACAATTAAGTATCAATCCTCATACATAATATAGTAAAACAAGTCAAATTAATAGGATAAATGATAGTAATAAAATGTACTTATTTGAGTTCATCAAATTATCAATTGTAAATAAATAAAAAGGGAATTGTCCTAGGGATTAAAATTTCGAACCAGAGTAGGAGCAAAGTATTGGGATGTTGTAGACTAAATATAGCCTAAAGTCGTAGTGCACTTGAAAGGTATTTTAAATTTTACGTTGATTCAAGTAAAAAGTTATATGTAAATTGTTCTCAAGTAAATGTCAAGATAAGTAGTTTGAGTTTATTGAATAGTATTGACCTGCAAAATAACGGGTTGTTATACATTTGTCTATCAACAAACAGGACTTATAATTTTTCCAAACTGATTTTTGATAGTATGGTGAAAAATGTGGATAACAAGTACAAGTTTTTAATGTATCCAAGATTTATCCAAATGATTTTGAGGAAAAGTTTGCTGGTATTCCATAAAAATGTTTATCCAACTCCGTGCCTAACTCAAAAACTTTTTAGTAACATGAGCATGGCTTCTAAGGGATTTAATGAGATAGTAGTACCCCTTTTTTGGTACTATGTTACACATTCAGGGTGAAGGATCAACAAGCCCAGTTGAGTCCCATCACACACCCACATAATCATCTAGTACTCCATCAGCCTCACAACCAACTTCATCTCCCACTAGGAGTTCATCCAGACAGGAAACTGAGGTATCTCAGCCTAGTTCTCCTCTTACTACCATTATAGCAGATGAGATTGTCCTAGACAGACTAGTGAGGGCTGACACTACTGTCATAGGCTTAGAAGCTGGACAGGCCAGTGTCAACATAAGTAAGACCCAACCCATGGCAACATCTAATGTGTCAAGTTCTCATGAACTTGGTACAGGTGATGGAAACCCCAGCCAACTGGAAACAATGGGGGGCTCAGCTGATCCACCTTGTCTACCTAGGGTTGAAACTGATTCAATGCCCCATGATTCACCTCTCCAAGAAGGTAACACATCTAGAAGTGATGAGGGCAGTTTGACACTACAGGAATTGATGGATATATGTATCACATTGATAAATAGGGTAACTGGCTTGGAGACTGAATTACTGGAGACTAAAAAGCTGTATGGTGGTATTTATAATAAGCTTATTCTGAAGGTGAAGAAGCTGCAAAAAAAGGTCAAGTCACTTAAAGCTAAGAGAAAGACCAACATTGTGGAGTCCTCAAGTTCTGAAGAAGATGATGATGACGATGATTTGGATGATTCTTCCAAACAAGGGAGGAAGATAGCTAAAATTAATGAAGATCAAAACATATTTTTTGTTCAAGATGATGCTGAGACTCAGGGGAGGCAAGATGTTGGGAATTAAATATTTTGAAGTTAGAGTATCAGAAAATACTTTAAGAAGAAGGTACTGCTAGTTCATGATCAAGGTACTGCTAGAACAAGAAGGTACTGCTAGTTCAAGTAGAAGGTGCTGCTAGTTCAAACGAAGGTGCTGCTGAATCAATGAGTCACTCTGCTGCTACAAAGATAAGAACGAAGAAGATACTATTTTGTATGAGTCATGTTTATACAAATATAATATCTAGATATTTTATCAAGTCATCAAGTTGAACACTCAAGATACAAGTTGTATCTTATTGACTTGACACATGTTAAAGCAAGTGGATGACTAAGCTTATCAAGTTGTAAAAGATCTTTCCTTATGTTATAAAAGGAAGATCATACCCCTTAGATAAAAGTGTGTCACTATGCGATTAGTGATCACCAAGTGTGCTTCGTACTGACAAATTACAACAACGCCAAGTGTGTTAAAATGTAAAGCACTTAAAGAGTGTGTGTGGGAACATTAGACATGGGGTCTGATGAACATTAGACATGGGGTCTAATGTTGTTTAGTTTGTTTAGCCTCAAGGATCTTTGATCCCTGATTAGAGTGTAATCATACTACCATTGATCAAGTAGTATTGGGGCCAAGTTGGAATAACAAACGGTGAAAGTTTGACAAAACCTTGTTGTGATAGTATTGTATTCGTTCATTGAATATTCCGCCAATATTATCATTGTTCTTTAAACGTAGAAATCCTAGATAAAGGCTTAACAGCCTAGAGCCTATAAACGATCACGTAACTTGTTTTTAGTACATGTAAGAAGGTCTAAAACGAGTTTCCACAGTTGGTATCAGAGCGGGGGGCTCTGGATCTAGGAAAAGAAAAGGTTTTAGCTAAAGAAAGAAGAAAAATTCGTTTTTGCTTAATTTTTCGCAACTTTCTGCAGAGCAGTTTTGCAAAGGCTATAACTCCTTCGTTAACCGTTGGATTGGGCTGAAATTTTTGTTGGAGGTTCTTGGTATATCAAGGTAGATTCTCACCGGAGGGATCTTCAATCTGAGCCTTAGGTTGCAAGATATGCATCGTTGAAAACTGCTGCAGAAATAGTTGAGGTATTATCGAATTTTTGGTTTTCTTTCTTGGATTACACACACAAAGGGGAAGAATCATACACAGAAGAGAGTTGGTTCTTAAAAGATAAAAAGGCTTGTTTATCAATTTATTATTGGTGAAAAAGGTTATTTGTTGCTTATTTGAAGTTGAGGTTGTATTTTTCAAGATTGTGTTTTGTTATATCTTTGGAAGAAAAGATAACTTGTTTGTGCTCCAATTTCATATGATTACGACTTGTTAAATCTAGTTTTCATAGGTCAAGGGGAGGATGGACGAAGACCTAGTTAACTATCACTTAAAGGAGTTGCTTTGTCGCGCTCAGTGTCTCATAGGAAATGAGGATTTAGTCAAGATTCAAAATCAGTTTTAGTACAAGATATAGGACACAAGGATGGTTTATTTAGCTTCATCAACAAGTTGGTAATGGTTGGTTTTTCTTCATCAATCATAAAAGCCTACAGAATGGAAGATTCGAATGGTTAACATATGGGTTTCAGGGGAAGCTTAAATGTTCAAGTGTTTAACCATTTATTGTATTTGTGCAACACCACAAGCGAAAGTTATTGATTCTTACTACTATTGATTAGTATTAGTTTGTAGTTGTAAAAATCATATTTGTATACTTTTTCTATTTGTTGATAATAAAAAGGGGAAGAGACGTGGTGGATAACATAGATTAAGGGGAAGACAATATAGTTTTCATTCATGGCGAGATTTAATTATCTCAATTTCTCTACTTCGTCTAGGGAAATTCGTACAAGAAAGTGTTTGTTTTGTAATCATCAAATAGGGGAAGATTGTAAGGAATTAAATATTCCATAGATTTGATGATCAAAAACAAGAAAAGACATATGAAACTAATGATAAGCAAAATACACGGTACTGCCAGTTCAAGAAAGGTACTGTTAGTGTATTTTATGGTACTGCTGGTCCAAGAGCAAGGTACTGCTAGACCAACAAGGTACTGCTGATTCACAAGCAAGGTACTGCCAGTACAAACTCAAAGGTACTGCTAGTTCAACACAAAGGTACTGCTAGTACAACAAGGTACTGCTAGTACAAAATGAGACTGCTGCTAGTGTAAACAACTTGCTGCTAGTTCAAACGAAGGTGCTGCTGAATCAATGAGTCACTCTGCTGCTACAAAGATAAGAACGAAGAAGATATTATTTTGTATGAGTCATGTTTATACAAATATAATATCTAGATATTTTATCAAGTCATCAAGTTGAACACTCAAGATACAAGTTGTATCTTATTGACTTGACACATGTTAAAGCAAGTGGATGACCAAGCTTATCAAGTTGTAAAAGATCTTTCCTTATGTTATAAAAGGAAGATCATACCCCTTAGATAAAAGTGTGTCACTATGTGATTAGTGATCACCAAGTGTGCTACGTACTGACAAATTACAACAACACCAAGTGTGTTAAAATGTAAAGCACTTAAAGAGTGTGTGTGGGAACATTAGACATGGGGTCTAATGAACATTAGACATGGGGTCTAATGTTGTTTAGTTTGTTTAGCTTCAAGGATCTTTGATCCCTGATTAGAGTGTAATCGTACTACCATTGATCAAGTAGTATTGGGGCCAAGTTGGAATAACAAACGGTGAAAGTTTGACAAAACCTTGTTGTGATAGTATTGTATTCGTTCATTGAATATTTTGCCAATATTATCATTGTTCTTTAAACTTAGAAATCCTAGATAAAGGCTTAACAGCCTAGAGCCCATAAACGATCACGTAACTTGTTTTTAGTACATGTAAGAAGGTCTAAAACGAGTTTCCACACAAGATACTAATATGGTTGAAGCTGGTGTGGATAAAACAACTTTTGATGCAGATAAAAACATTAGTACTGCTCAAGTACAAGTTAGTACTGTTAGTACATCAATTAGTACTGTTGGTGCTGTGTACACAAGAAGAAGAAGAGCAGACAAAGGAAAAGCTTTTATGACAGAGCCTGAGCCACTAAAGAAGAAGAAGAAGGATCAAGCTTAAATTAGTTTTGATCATGAAATTGCACAGAGGGCACAAGCAGAAGAGCAAGCTAGGTTTGATGAAGAACAGAGGATTGCCAGATTCATGGTTGAACAAAAGCTCAAAAGTAAAGAAGATGAGAGGTTAGCTCAAGAACAAGCAAACAAAGAACTGGCTCCAGAGATGAAAGAAGAAGAAAGATCAACTTTTACACTAGAAGAATAAGAAAATGCTATAAATGGTTTACTTGAAATGATAAAGAAGAAGCAGAATGAAAAGAAGGGTGTTGCTAGAAAGTATAAAGCTCCAACAAAAGCACAAAAAGGGATGTATATGAAAGAATATTTAAAGCATCAGGATCATTGGACTGCTAGTCAACTGAAAGGAAGGTCTTATTAAGAAATTGAAAACTTATACTTAACAGCTTACAGAAAAGTACATGCTTTCACTCCTATGGGCACAGAAGAAGAGAGAAGAAGTACAAAAAGGGCTGGTTTAACTTTAGAGTCTGAATCTTCAAAGAAACAGAAGATTGATGAAAAAGTATCTACAGCTGAGGAAGAAAAAGAAGAGGAAGAGGTAGAAGAAGCAGGATTGTCTGAAGAACAAATCCAACAAATGATGATAGTTATTCAAGATGAAGCAATGAATGTTGAAGCATTACAGATAAAATATCCCATCATTGATTGGGAAGTTCAAAAGGATGGAAGGATAAAAAGCTGGAAAATTATCTGGGTAGGAGATCATACTGAGGTTTATCAGTTTATGGAGGATATGCTGAAGAGATTTGACAGAGATGACATAGGGAAATTGTGGGAATTATTCAAGGAAAGGTTCAGGTCTTCCGCACCAACTGACAACAACGAGAGAGCTCTTTGGGTAGATTTGAAAAGGATGTTTGAACCTATTGAAGAAGATAGCATATGGAGATTTCAAACAGGTAATCAATGTTTCAAATGGACATTGTACAGTTCTTGTGCAGTTTATCATGTCACTATAAGGGCTGGGACAGATATGTACATGTTAGTGGAGAAAGACTACCCTTTGTCTAGTGGTGCCCTCACATTGATGATATCTGAAAAATTGATGGTAGAAGAAGAATCTGATATGACAAGAGAACTACTATAGAAGATCTACATGCAGTGTGATAGAGTAATGAAAGCTGCAAGAAGGTAATGTGTTTGGAAGAATCCTCACAAGACAAAGTTTTAATTCAGAAACTTGATGATTTAGGGTAAATCACAAGTTTAGGGGAGGATTGTTGGGAATTAAAACACTTAACAATTTGTACTGCTGATGATATAACTAATAGTACTAACTGAGTAAGTACTGCTAGTGTCAATGTTTGTACTGCTATGAAGATGGTTCTACTATGCTTATGAAGACGTGTTTTGTGATAAGTATAGAATAGATTTTATGTATATCACATAAATTTAGATTGATACGAATATTATAGTTATCTTGTAAAGGACTCCTTGTGCCTATAAAAGGAGGTCCTAGGTTAAAGTGTAAGATATACTTTTGCATACGTGATTCAAGGTTGTAAACCCTAGTGATATTTAGATCACTCGTAATATTTGCTTAATAATATTGAATCATTTTGGTTACATTGTGTTTATACAGAGTTCACTGTTACATTGCTTTATACATTCTAAACATTCTTCTAAGCATTAAAGAGTAGATTCCACATACTCTTTGGTGTTAAACAAAGTTTCTAACAAGCTTAGCAAGATCCGTGTTTCGGACTCACATGCTTCATTAGGCTAACTGGCAGACATAGGTTGATTTCAAGAAAAAAAATTTAAGGAACTTCCCAACCCAGGTGTGAACTAAGCATTAACCCTTGTCAAGTGATCCCTAAATCCTCTCTATCATTAATCAGTTGCTCCATAATTAAGCAACAACATTGCAGCAAACAAGCCACCACTTTTGCTTTTCATCATGAATCTCACACAGCACCAATTCCAACCATACTGCTTTGCTTATCCTACAAGTGTTAGTCTAAAACCAAAAAAACACAATCCAGAGTATTTTCTTCATAACAGTATTAATTATGACTAACAGTTTAACTCAACTGTATTAATTTTGCACTAGCAGTATGAACATAACAGTCTTAAGTATAACTAAATGTACTAGTTATACTTAGCAGTACAAATTGATACATCTAACAGTACTAATCCTTTACAAAACATTACAAAGACACAAAGAGATTAAAACTTTAAGGATTTAGCATTCCAATACTTGCAACCAAGTACTGAAACCTTCCAACATCAAGGGCCTTGGTAAGTAAATCTGAAAATTGTTATCCGTGTGTATTTTAACAACTTAAATTAACTTTTTATCATTGCAGTCTCTTATAAAATGATGTCTAATCTATATGTGTTTTTTTTAAGAATGTAAAACAGGATTCTTAATAATACATATAGTTCTGTTATTTTCAATATAAATCATGGTGTGCATAAAATTATACCCATAATCTAGCATTTGATTCTGAATCCAGAGTACTTGTCTACAGCAACTAGCAACAGCCACATATTCAACTTCAGTTGTGGAATTGGCAACCATAGTTTGCTTCTTACACTGCCATGATATCAATCTGCACCCTAGGAACTAACAACCTCCTGTTGTAGACTTCCTATCCAAGCTTGCTCCAGCATAGTCACAATAAGAATATGCCATAAAGTCAAAGGAAGAATCTCTAGGTTACCAAAGGCCTAATTTAGGTTTGCCTTTCAGATACCTAAAAATCCTTTTTACAGCATGTAAGTGTGAAACCTTAAGTGTGACTTAGAATCTGGCACATGCACATACTGCAAACATAATGTCTGTTCTAGATTATGTAAGATACATCAATGATCCAATCATTGACCTGTAGAGATGAACATCAACATCATCACCATCTGAGTCCTTGAGCAAAGGCTTTTCTGTATCCATTGGGGTGCTAGCTATCCTGACATCTGTGAAATTAAACTTCCCAAAAATGTCAGCTACATATTTATCCTGACTAATAAATATCCCATCTTCTTTCTGCTTCACTTGCAACCCTAAGAAGAAAGTGAGTTCTCCTATAGAACTAATCTGAAACTTGTCATGCATCAGTTTCTCAAACTCAATACACAACTCCTTCTTTGAAGAGCCAAAGATAATGTCATCAACATAGACCTCGACAAGAAAAATATCCCATTTTTGCTTCTTGATAAACAAGGCCTGATCTATCTTTCCTCTGTGAAACCCATTTTCCAATAAATACCTGGCCAAGGTTTCATACCAGGCTCTTGGAGCTTGTTGCAAACCATAAACTGCTTTCACCACCTTGTAGGCTTTGTTTGGATAGTCAAGATCTTCAAACCCTAGAGGTTGACATACATATACCTCTTCTTCAATCCTACCATAAAGGAAAGCACTCTTCACATCCATCTGATACACCACAAATCCCATAAAGGAAGCATAAGCTAAGAATAGCCTTATTGCCTCAATTCTTGCTACAGGGGCAAAAAATTCATCATAGTTTATGCCTTCTTCTTGAGTATAACCCTGTGCAACCAGCCTTGCTTTGTTTCGAATCACCGTGCCTCTCCCATCTTTCTTATTCCTAAAGATCCATTTTGTACCAATAGTCCTCTTACCCTTAGGCAAATCCACTAGTAACCAAACTTTTTGTAGCTTAAATTGTAGAAGCTCATCCTGCATTGCTTCTACCTAAGCTGGATCACTTAGAGCTTTGGCAATTCTTTTGGGTTCTTCCTGAGATAGAAAACAAAAAAACAGAAAAGTATGAAGGTCTTCATGAGTTTTCCCTTCATAAACGGCACTAATAAATCCTTGTTCATTTGTAGTCTTTGTCATTCTCCTTGTCTGTACACCAGACTGCACATCACCAATCACATGATCAAGTGAATGATCTTTATGGATTCTAGTATTTGGAGATGAAGGAGCTAGATATGTGGTAGGAATGTTGTACATATCCACTTCTATTCCATCAACAAAGAAATCATCATGTGTGGCTTCAAGTGGAGTAGTAGTAATTGCTGGAGTAACAGTATTAATTTTTGGCCCATCAGTATTAACATCATGAGCACTGTTGTCAGGCCTCTCTTGATCATCAATTCCACTTTCTTTAGTTACACATTCATTATCCTTTTTTCCAACATCACTAGAAGGTTGTGGTTCATCATTGCTAACATTCTTTGAAGATGAATTAAATAGTGAACCATCTTTCCACAGTGGCATCAAAAGGTAGTCTTGGCTAGACCTTGTCTCCATGCTAGATTGACCTGCACCAACACTATATTTTGAACCTGCAAAATCATTAGAGTTTGTACCTACAACAACTGGCACATAATTCATTGATTCTGTTAGAACATCAATATCAAACAGGCACTTAGGTCCATCACTTGCAACACTAGGCTTATTCTCCAAGAACTCAATATGCAAGTTTTCTTCTACTTTCCAAGTTCTAATATTGTATACCCTAAAAGCCTTACTATTCATAGAGTATCCAACAAAGAATCCTTCATCAGCCTTTCCCCCAAACTTGCCTAAATGATCAATGGTATTAAGAATGGTAACATGACATCCAAATAGACTCATGAAGCTTAGAGCAGGTGTTCTACCTCTAAATAGTTCATAAGGAGTCTTGTTATGAGGCTTAACTACTAATACCCTGTTCTGCACATAGCAAGCAGTATTAACTGCTTCAGCCCAAAATGTAGTAGGTAACTTAGAGTCAGCTAACATGGTTCTAGCAGCCTCAATTAGTGTCCTATTTCTCCTTTCAGCAACACCATTTTGCTGAGGAGTTCTAGCTACACTAAATTCCCTCTTAATACCTTTCTTTTCACAAAACTCATTCATAACTTTATTCTTGAACTTTGTTCCATTGTCACACCTGATTATCTTTACTTTCTTATCAACTAGATTTTCTATCTCAGTAATGATCATCAGTGACAACTAGACAATATTTTTATTCATTAAGTTGCTCACAAAAGTTGGACCAAACAAGTCCATATGCAACATGAATAAAGGCTGAGTAATAGAGTTCTGAATCTTGGACTTACAAGAGGCTTTGTGTTGCTTCCCCTTTAGACAAGCAACACAAGTTTGGTCATTTTCAAAACGTTTTAAAGGTAAACCTCTCACAAGATTTTCCTTAACAATTTTATTAATGGTTTTAAAATTTACATGACCTACCCTCCTATGCCATAGCATTGATTCATCAAGTGTGGCCTTTGCAACAAGACAAGTTAAACTCTCTTTAGGAACAATATTCTTCATATCAACACTATACATATTGTTCTTTCTAGGAACTTTAAGTAAAACCTGACTCTCGTCAGCTAACTTAAAGTTAGGAGACAGAACAAAACATTCAGTGTCAGTAAAAAGAACATTCTTCTTTTTGTCACACATCTGTGAGACACTAAAAAAGTTAAACTTTAACTCCTGAACAAAGTACACATCCTCAAAATCAAGCTTACCAGTCTTAATAGTTCCTCTACCAGTAATTTTTCCTCCTCTGGCTCCTCCCCTAAAGGTAACATATCCTCATTCAAATTCCTGGAAGTCTAAGAGATAGGACATGTTCCTTGTCATCAGCCTTGAGCATCCACTATCAACATAGCCCTGATTTTCTTTTGTGAATGACCCTGCACATAAAAATAAGGAAATTAGTTTTCTTTGGGGACCTAAGCCATTACTGACTTTGATCTCCCTCGTACATCAACATAATTATGTTTCTTCAAAGTAATGGATGCACTATTAAGTTTGGTAGATCTCCAAACCCAACATGTTGAGGCCTTAACAACATTAACCTGATTCACCCTAACAACATTTACTACTACCGAATTTGGTCTAGCAGCATTAACTTTTTGGCTAAAATTTTTGTTAGTTAATGTGGTTGTTGTTTGAAAGGGTCTCTTTACAGTTGATTGTGTTGATTTAGAAAAATGTGACATTGGTCTAGCCCTATAAACTGTAGTTTTGGGATGAGAAGTATTAACAGGCCTAACAGTATTAAGTGGTCTTATGCCAGTTTTCATTAAAACTTCTCTTGGAGCCATGTTTCTGTGAGCACTAGGGTTAGCATTTTTAGCAAAATAATTGTAATTCACCCTTGTATAAGTATTCCCATATACCACCCTTTACCTTTGATGGTAATTGCAGTCAGCTTTCCCATGGTCTAAACTTCTACAGACAAAACAAGCTTTATTGTACATCACAAAATCACTTCCTAGCTGTTGGGACTTCTGATTCTTCCAGTTTCTTTGATTTCCCCTAGGACCTTGTGACCTGCACATTTCAGTATACTTAACTGGTTTCCTAACTGGTTTTTCTTGTTGTTTAGGTCCAGCTAATTCTATCTTATCAATAGTAGAAAAAATAGTTTTCTTCTCTAACTTATCATCTGAAACCAACTCCTCAACCAATGGGGTATCAGAAGATTCTCTAACCTCATTAGAAATATCTTCACTAACACTCTTACTAGTCTTAGGTCCAAAGCTTTCAATCTCAGGCTCTTTGAACTCCTTTAGACCAGTATAGGACAAATCAAGCTTTGGGGGTGCAGATAACCCTGTATAGGGAGGTGGAATAGCATTATAACCTAAACTTTTCTTGAATTTGTCAATAACCTGACACGCTATGATCCTGTCTACACTTTTAGATGAATGTTCAAATCTCTCTATATTAACTTGAATGCTTTTTTTTTCTTGCTTAAGCTTTTCTAACTCACTTTTAAGCATACTAATTTCTGAGTCTTTATATGAGAGATCTCTTTTTAGAATAGCAATATCCTCTGTAAAAACAGTCTCATTCTTTTTGTAAAAGACAAGTTGCTCTTCTATAATTGCTAACCCTCTTTTATAATTAGCTAAATTAAACTCAGATTTGTTAAAGTCTTTTCTTAAATCATCATATTCAATTTTAAGAGTTTCAAAGCATTTTAGACAAATTTTTTAACAAGTACTGTTAGTATATACCTCAGAGTCTAAAAAAGCCATAAGAGATATGTTTGTAGGGACTTCGTCTTCTGCCATATAGCTCCAGTCAAAACCAATCCCATCAATAGCCACCATGGCTTTGGAAGAAGTTTCTTCCACATTCACAGTCCTTCTAGTGCTTTCTTGGTTCCTAGGTCTTTTGCTTTCTTGATTCCTGTTTCAGCTATCTTGGTTCCTAGGTCCTATGCACTCCCTTGCAATGTTTCCCAACTTGTGACAGTTGTAACACTCTATCTTGGACTTGTCATATTCAGCTGTGTCACTCCTATTGATAGTGATCTTTTTACCAACTTTATGGAAAAACCTTTTTGCCCTCATACTCAACAATGCTAACTGCCACTTCAAATCCATTTCTTCTAAGTCATCTTCATGGATTTGTTCAAGATCCTCATGTACAAGCTGAGACCCATTTGATTGATCAAAAAAAATGCATAAACAGTAGCATCACTTAAGTTAGAAGTACTAATTTGAGTGCTAGCAGTCCTAACTTGAGTGCTAGCAGTAGTAACTTGAATGCTAGCAGTACTAACTCCATAAGCAGCATTAACTTCATCAGTACTGCTAGTGCTAGGAGATGACACAAAAGCCATGTTTTGAGAACTTGAGATTGAACTTGAGCTTGCAGTTCTTTTAACCTCTTGTTCAACAATCTTGAAAATGTTGTAAAGATCATCAAAGCTCATTGTGTCTAGATCAGGTTTATTCCTCTAGACCACAACATGAGTATTCCACTAAGAAGGCAGACTTCTCAAAAATTTCAAATTGAGATCCTCTTATGAAATATTTTCACCTAAGATAGCCAGTTGACTTATAATCTTCTGAAGTCTGTTAAAAATAGAGTCAAGAGACTCTGTGCTTGGAGCACTAAAGTTCTCATACATTTGCTTCAGAAGAGTCTTCTGAGTCTTCTTTGTAGCTTCATTACCTCCAAATCTTGTTGTTATAGCAGCCAAAAATGTCTTAGCATCTTTGTACTGATTAAAAGTCATCAGATGTTCATTGGGAAGTGCCATCAGTAGCATACTTCTTGCCTTCACATCATTCTTCTTTTGAGTCTTTTCTTCAGTAGTTACAGGACCTGGTATTATTGTAGTTGTGACACCTTCAGTTGTTGTTATTTTAGCTACTGGTTTGAACGAGTTACCATTTTCTATGACATCCCGCAGAGCATAGTCTTGTACCTGAAAGTATTGCTCAATCCTAAGCCTCCACATATCATAATCACCCTATTTGAGAATGGGCAATTTTGCACTAGTAGTGGTTTGAGTAGTTTCTAGATCCATCTCTTCCTTGTGAGTAAAGGATTCTTCTTGTTAGTTTCTCTTAGATCAAAGTTTCAGAACCTAAGCTCTGATACCACTTGTTGATCCCAAACACACGATCAATTCCTTAGCTTGTAAAGGTTGAGTTACTTTAAATAAATCCAAGACAACTATGTTAGAAACTTTGTGAATACTAAAGAGTATGCGGAATCTACTCTTTAATAATTAGAAGTATATTAATGAAACAGTAAACTGTATAAACAATGATATTACTAAAAAGCTCCAATATTATTACTAACAATAATACGAGTACTCTGTGAAGTACTAGGGTTTACAATCTTTGTAAAACCCCAAAATTACCACAATCTGAAATGACCAAAATACCCTCTAATTTTGAAATTTTAAGAACTTATGAAATACGCTATAAATTAAAACTTGAGTTATATAACGTGTTATGACTTGAGATCACACGATATGAACATATAACCTAAAGTAAAATACGAAATGATACGTGAACCTTATAATTAAAAGTATGGCACGTTAAAAGGTTATTCATTGGGCCGATTTAATAAATCATGTGCACACATATTCGAATACGAAATATGGAAACAGTATGTGATAACATCCCTTTCCTAATCACATTTGACTATGGCATAATCACTAGAAATCAATCCCATAATTTACGGCTCAATCACCTTCAAATCACCCTCTCATCACACGACTTGCACTAATTAGGGTACTTGCCTCATTTATTTTTCTTTAAATGATTACACACCATTTTTTTTATTTGTTTCCATTTGTGAATATTGAAAACAACATACAACTCACTCAATTACTTCCATGCGTGATCATTGAAAATAAAAACAGACATATTTCTTTTTTTGAAAGATATGACCTTATTTTTCGTCCCTATGCTTTCTTCCCCAAGAAACTCAAACAACAACAACAACAAAAAAAGAACCATACGATATGCATGGTTACGTGTTTATTTTACCCACATCCATACAAGATTTCCCTACCATCACACAACACAGTTACGCTTAACATTAACGTCCACATGTGAGTGCTTATCGAGTTTGGATACGGGTCGTAGCGAGGTGGATCGAGTTTGAACGTGAAAAGGGTTGGGTTAATCTTTGGGTTCAAAATCAAGACTTGTCGATCATGTTGGAGTTGTGTTTGTGTTCGTGTTCGAGTTTGAGTCACAACTACTCGATTGTTGATAGGGCTGCGTTCGGGGTTCAGCCATTCATAATATGTATGGGTTGGAATTCGAGTGTGAATGAGTTATAGGTTCGATCATGTCTAGTTGTACCTTCGCATTCGTGTTCTTGTTTCAGCTCAAATCTTATGCCGTTGAATCATGGTGTCGAGTAAAGTTTTGGTTTGTGACAGACTGGTTGTTTTGGTCTCATACTTTGGAGGGTCAAGTTCGTGTTCGAGTGACGATCAAGTTCGTTGATCATTCGGGTTTGATTTTATCTCAGCTTCTTCTCGACTGTCGTAGAGGTATACTCTTCGAAGATTTTAGGTGCATAATAACTTAATATATTCGGTCCATGCATGTGAAACTATTTTTAAGATGATATACTGATCATATATGAAGGAAGATAGAAATATGTACACTTATTAGAACATGTTGAATAATATACTAATCATATATGAAGAAAGATGGAGCATGTAAACTAATATACTGATCATATATGAATGAAGTATAGAACATATTAAAAGATATAAAACGTGTGCCATCTATTTTGGGTTTAAGGTGTGGGTTATATGCGCTTTTGACAGAGTCATCTAGATCATAATATGACCGCTTATATTTCGACCTTAAGATCAGGAAATAAACCTAAGAAAATAAAGATGGGCATACATATTTATTTATGTGAAATCATTGTATGAGATGGTTGTTTATGCATGGAAACTGGACTCTATTATATCATTGTTATATGACGTTGTGGATTTTAGTGTCGGTCAAGTTAAGTAGTGTCGAACATATATAAAACTTATGATATTATATGAAAGTGAAATGAGAATCTGTTAAATGTTGTAGTGGGGCGTATTATATGGGATCACATAGGTGTGATAATTACTAGTGTATGTGCTAATATGAAGATTTAAAACATACTTAAATTGTTTCTAAATGAACTAGGCCACGGGTATGATCTTGGGTAAACTTTGGTTGTTATAATTTTGGTCTGGGCTCGCTATATACTTAACTAGTCAGAATCGTGTCTAAAGTAAGTAATTAAATCGGTGAAATCCTAAGTGGTCAATTGATGGGCGTGCGTTGGAGTAAAGTTTTGGCAGTTTTAATGCCTACTCAAGTTTTAAATTTATATTTAGCCGACTTATCAATAACACACACACTTAACGAGCAGTGTACCCGGTCAGTATGAATATAATGGTAAGTAGAGTGTCGATCACTAAGAGTGGAACGTATTATCTCGTTATTCTAATCAGTATTTTAATATCCTAACGCAAGGGGGTTTCAGCCTGAGAGACTGGCACGATTTGTTTGCAATTAAATAATAAAATAAACCAATAGGCACGAATCAGCAAGTAGCACACACGTACACAGATAAATACTCGAGACAATAAGAGGGCTGTCCTTATAATTAAGTAGATTGTCACTTGTTTTATTGATAGCTTTATATGAAGTGTATGTAGTTAACCCTTTCTCGTTGGTCCTAATCTTATCGGCGAGTAAACCCTTAATGATTACTTATGTCTAAAAGTTATTCCTAAGTGATCAATTTAGTAATAACCGTGGGAGCCACATTATTTTCCGCAGTCAAATGCCCGCAAGCCACTAATAAACACAGAGGTTATCAATGCACTAATAAGTAGTAACCAAAGACATCAACATATAAACTTTAATTGATGGGAAAGCAAGTATTAAAGGGAGTGCAATCTTTCGTTGTCACATTACACAAGCCACCAATCCTGATGAATTAAAGTTTGCTAACACAATAAAACAAAACTACTTAATGAATTAAACACATGCAGCACCTTCTTACAGCTCTTGTATCTTCGTTTGGTGTGTCTTGTGCTGCCTCCTTGACTGAATTCGTCCTAGGGTTCTGCTCTTCGGTTCTGATATATGTCTGACAAAAGCTCCGGAATTCGTCTGGTCTTGGGGTATTTATAGTTTCTGTCTGAGGGAAGATGCGGCGCATCTTGTAAGTAGATGCGGCGCATTGACTTAACTTCACATGGGGTCCAAGATTATAATATTCAGGAATATTCGTACACCGCCAGAAGATGCGACGTAACTCCATGATTAGATGCGGCGCATGTCCTCTTGTATCTTGGATCGTATCTGGTGATATCATGATAGAGATGCGGCGCATGTCATGAGTGAGATGCGGCGCATCTGGAGCAGATTAGTCTTGATCTTCTTCATTTCAGTAGACTCTTAACTTTATGCATGTTTTGCTCCATAATTAGTCCAAAATCGCTAAGTTTCACCAAATGCTTGTTTTCACCTGAGAATTACAAAAGTAAACGATTAAGTATCAATCCTCATACATGATATAGTAAAACAAGTCAAATTAATAGGATAAATGATAGTAATAAAATGTACTTATTTGAGTTCATCAAATATCCCCCCACTTGAACTTTACTTGTCCCCAAGTAAACCTTAGAATTTCATTTATGAAAATGTATCCTAAAAGATGTTAGGATTTATTTTTATATTTAAGCATGTATTCGTTCATTTCATAATCACACAACTAAACGCTTAACGAATTAGAAGTAAAATAAAATAAGTCGATAAAATCAAATCTAATCGTTTAACTGTCCAGTCGCGACGAATATTCTATCATAAGCTTGGCAAGTATACACATCTCCCCCACTAAAGCCAAGGAATAACAAGTCTAAAGCGGTAAAAAGGGTTTGTAGGCTTAAGGGTTAATTATTCTCTTTCACTATCGATCTCAAATTCCAGAAAAGGCGACAAAATCACAAATACATGATCGAATCCACGAACACGATACTTGCAATTGCTCAAATCCTTAACTCGAATAGGCTAAAGATAGGTCCAAACTTCACCAATAATAATATATCAAAAAGGGCGACAAAATCATAAATACATAGCCGAATCCACGACTACGATACTTAAGATTGCTCAAATCCCTAATCTCAATAAATCAAAGGTTTGGTTGGATAAAGAATAATAAAGGGCATGGATAACATTTGGGATATAAATTGGTGTAAAATGAAAAATAAACAAAACAAATAAATTAAAATCCTAAGTGTGGTTAATCACTATCCCAACCATCCCATGAATAAGACTCATATCATCGAATAACTCACGCTTTAACACTTGAAACACACGCTTTAGGTAGACACGAATTATACTCAACAAGATCTTAATCAAAGAATAAACCTTAATTGGCGTTCCCATAACTGCCAATTCCCATTCAATCCATAGATATAGTACAACAAATAGTGGCCATATGAACCACTTACATAACTTTACATAAGTTGGTTGAAACAAACTTCCAACTTTTCTTTCTTTCTTTTTCTTTTCTCATTTTTTTCGATTTTTTTTTTTTTTTTTTTTTTTTTTTTTTTTTTTTTTTTTTTAAACATAGACATAGATGTGTAAAATTTCACCACATCACTATAATGATAATTCTGGATAATTTTTCCATACTTCTCATACTTCAGAAATAACGGTAATAGTGAAAGTAGTAAACACACGAAAAACAAACTCAAAGATATACAATATTTACTTTCACTCCAATTGCATTGTGCAATTTCCCGACCTAACCAAAGATAATGAATTACGCACGCGAACACAGGTAATGTAAGGAAACACACTTTGCCTATAGCAATTAACCAACCACGGATTCTAATCTACAGGGTAGGCTAAGGTGTAAGGGTGTAACGAAACATTTTAAACATAGGTGTAAGAAACGAAAGGAATGGCTCTGAGTGTTTTTCTAGGGGTATCTTACTCTAAAAATGAGAGTAACAAAAGGGTTTATACGGGGGTTAACTAACCAGTGTAGTTAGTTAATAACACATAACATATAAAGGCTATTTGGGTGTAATCCTAGAAATTTACCAATTTAGACAAGTCATTCCAATTATATAAATAATACTCATTATGGTGGTCTCGAATAGTATACAAGCCAAGTTCTAAAGTTTACAAGTCACCGGCACACTCATAGATTTGTGAATTTTGGAAAATCACAATTTTTGAAAATAACGTCTTGTGTGCAGCTATGCAACTTAGATCTTAAACAAAAACATGCTAAAAATTTTTAAGTTTGATATATTAAGCACATTTTAAGCATAATTTTTGAAAAAGTTTAGGACAAGTAATTGTTAAGTGTTCTAATTCTCCAATCCCCCCACTTAAGTTAAACAACGTCCTCGTTGTTTGTATAAAAGGTTAAAAACTGGAAAATAAAAGAATTAGAACAGAAAAACTCCCCTGAGATTTGCTCGGTATGATCCTCCATTTGTATTTGAGCAAAAATCATCTTTCTTGTGGATTAGAACGTTAAAGCTTCATACTTGATGTATCCACAGGAAATCCAGGAAACTATAATACCACCAAAGCTTTAAAACACACCTAAGATAAGAAAGGTTCAAGCTTGCATAATACATTAGTAGTTAGATAAAATAAAACTTAAAAAATTAAAACTGAAAATCATCAGGTCAGTCGATGCGCCATATCTTATGGAAGAAGATACGCCGTATCGAACCTGGAATTAAATATGGATCAGAATAAAGATGCGCCGCATCCTTAACCAGGGATGCGCCGCATTAAAATAAACTGATAAAAAGTTTTAAAGTCAAAAATAAAAATGCAGAAAAATTAAAATAAGATATGACCATTGCAGGAGATGCGTCGCATCTCAGGATTGAGATGCGCCGTATCCTCATGCGGGCCTGACTGACTCGACACAGAAAACAGAATAATAAAAATTCTCCGGGTTGTCTCCCGGCCAGCACTTGTCTTTATTCCAGAGTCTTCAAGTTAGACTCACGTTCAGCTCTTTAATATCGATCATTGAAGGAGTCAGAAACATCGCGCTCCTTCATCGCCAATTCAGTAATATTGAACACTCCTTGCTCGTCCTTAATTTCCACGCCGTTCTTCTTTAATATCTGTATAAACAAAGTCCTGTCCCTTTCGGGCAGAGATGATAAAATGATAGACGGGAAATTCTTATTATCATATAGGCACAAATAAGCAAGGTGGGGTGGTAGTTTAATAAACACATCATTATTCAAATTCGTTTTCTCAACTATTCTCCTACGTTTATTAATTACTACACAATCATACCACTCATCATCAGAATCATTAACAACATTGCGTCTAAGTTCGGTAGGTACATTAAGGTCAATGAATTCCTCAAAGTTCTCATGATTAGGATTAGTTGAGTTGTTTTGAATCAATGTTTCTCCCATAAGTCTAGCTTCAAGATCGAGGTCCATACGCTCTCTTAATCCTAGCACCTAAACACCTCTAATTATGCTTTTAACCGGATCTTGGCACTTATAGACTAGTTTATTATTCCTTACCCTTAATGAGATTTTTCTCTTAAACACATCAATCTTAGCATGGGCAGTAGACAAGAAAGGTCTTCCGAGGATTAAAGGAATCTTAACATCCTCGGGCATGTCTAGTATAACAAAGTCTACGGGAAAAATAAACTGCTCAATCTTAACTAGCACATTATTAGCAATCCCTTCAGGTCGTTTTACCGTTTTATCAGCCAATTCAATAAGTAACTTAGTTGGTGCTAATTTTCCTAGTCCTAGGGTAGTGAACGTCTTAAGAGGCATAACACTAACACTAGCTCCTAAGTCAGCTAACACATTATTGAAAGATATATTATTAATAGAACAAGGTAGAGTAAAACTTCCTGGGTCTCTTTCTTTATGAGGCAAGGCATTTGAGTCGGTTGCAGGGCTCTCTTCTTTCATTGTTGCCTTGATCTCCTCTTCAATCTTTGTCTTTTCTTTTAGTAGTCTCCTTAAGCTGATTGAAGAATTAAAGAAAAATTCGGGTCTTGCACCATCATTACCATTCATCGATCTTCTAGGTATATTAGGAGTGACTTCTTCAGTGGTGCTTATGGCCTTGACATGATCTCTTGGGTTGGTTTTAGTTGAGCTCGGTAAACTTCCATATCCCCTTTCTTGAAGAACTTTGCTCATTTGACCAATTTGTTGTTCCAATGCTTTGATCGAAGCTCCTTGATTTCTTGTAGTAGTGTCCGTTGAAGCTCGAATTTCTTTGATCATAGCAGTATTCTCTTCATGTCTTTTAGCAGCATCGGTCATAATTTGATTTAAAGTATCATCTAAAGTCTGCCTCCTTTCTTGATAAGCGGGATTGAAGTTGTTCCTTTGATATAATCCCGGTGTAGCTTCCCTAAATCTTCCTGAAGGTCAGAATGGTTGTCCAAATTGGGTGTAATATGCTTCTTCAAACGTCTCACTTTCATTCTTGTTCGGGCAATCTTTAGTGTAGTGAGGTCCTTCGCACTTTTCACATCCAACTTGGGCAGCATACGCTCTTTCATCACGCTTCTTCATTTCTCTACTAATTTTATCCAATTGAGCTTGGATAGCAGCAATCCCGTCAAAATTAGTGCTGCTCTTAGATCTAGTAGAGGTCCCATCGTGCCATTCATAATCTTTAAAGGTTACATCGTTTCCAACCCGTTTCATCCCAATTATACTTCCCCCATTACAGGTTCCGTCATTTTTATAATCACAGGTCGGCCAAACACTACTTCCGTCCTTGAAAACGAAGGGTGTACAGGTGTGATTAATGTGCTCAAATTCCCATGGTTTATCCCAAACCCATGGTACTTGGTCATTCCATTCATAGTACCAGGTGTTTTTGAAATCATCATAAGTCTTAAATCCTGGTAGATCTCCAGTTAGCACATCATCGTCGACTTGAAGAAGGTAGTTAAATTCCTTGAACTGCTTGCACAAGGGTGTCTCATAATCGAACACATCAATGTCAATTCTGAAAAGTTCTTCAATGCCCTCATTGATTGTTGAATCATGAAGTGACGACCCATAATCGCTTTCTACTTCTTCGTCTTCTCCTCTCATCCAATATACCCATAATGCATCCTTAGTAGCTCGATCCATACTCTTATGGTTATTAAACTTACTAGCCAACCATTCTGAAAAATCAACATCGTTAGGATCGTGGTTAACGTCAAAGCAAGCCTTTCCAATCATATTCTTTTTTATCTCCATGAACTCGTTAAATTGCTTCTTAAAACTCCGAGTCAACCATGAAGTCATAATCTGCTGGACTTCATTTGCAGGGGCAAATTCCGGACTACCATATTTGAGTTCTAGCCAATCATTGAGGGATAGGTCTATCAATCTTACCAATCTGCCATGAAATAGTAATTCCGCCAAAGCATAATTTCTGTCATTATCCAGATAGTTCTCATTTAATCCCCAGTACTGCTCGGAATATGGCATGTAAGAGTTTTGGGTATTGCCTCCACCACAGCTTTCGTTGCTTGAATACATGTATGCAAGATAGAATTTCCCATCATCTTCTCCGATAGTAGTCCAGTTCAATCCTTCGGCTTCAATGATAGGCCATAAGAGCGACAATTCTTCTCCAGTGTACCTCACAAATACATCATAAGAGAACACCTCTTTGTCAATGTTGCATAAACGCATGAATTCTTTAAAAGCAGCTTCAAGAGGAGTCTCCCAAGAGAATAAATCTGCATCGATCATGAGCACATTGAATGAATCTGAAAACAAGCATTCCTTAGCAAGATATCCGTTAACTGACATGTCTTCCATAGCAAAATCTGTCGTCCAAGGTAAAATCATCAGTAGGATTTGTTTGCTAGAAGAGAAATTAATGAATATAGAAACGGATATATGAATACAAATAGCTGATATCTGCAGACGATGCGCCGTATCCAAAAAGTTGGATACGCAGTATCTTATAATCGTTAAAATTTAATCAGACTTTATCCAGAAAATAGATACGCCGCTTTAGAATTTATGAATGCGCCGTATCGAATTAATTAATCAAAAATCGATATTTATTTAAAATTAAATACGTCGTATTAACGAAAGTTAATGCGCCGTATTTTCGTTACGTTTAAAAATACAAGATTTTTGATTCAGAAGATGCGCCGTATCGATAGAGATCGATGCGTCGTATCTGTTTAATAATTCGCAAACTGTTTTTAATTAAAATAATAGATACGCCGTATCTGCTAAAGCAGATGCGTCGTATGGCGTTAACGTTTAGATTTTTTTTTTTTATCAAAAACAAATACGCCGTATCCGCTAAAGCAGATGCGTCGTATTACTTTATCGCTTAGAAAAAAATTTCTTATTAAAAATAGATACGCCGTATCTTGGGGAAAAGATGCGTCGTATCAAATTAATTAAACGCGTTGTATTTTAAAAAAATTAAACGCAATACGCCGTATCTGAGAGATCAGATGCGCCGTATCGTTTGATTTAGCACAGTACAATGATAGCTGAACAGAAAACACGAAAAATAAAAACAAATAAAAACACACAAACAAAAATAAACACACAAAAATAAAAGAAAACAATTAACACACAATACAACAAATATGCAAAATAATACAATGATGCAATTAATCTAATAAAAAGAAAAACCTAATTAAAATACTAATCAAATTAACAGATAATAACAATTCACTCCCCGGCAGCGGCGCCAAAAAACTTGATGGGCGTGCGTTGGAGTAAAGTTTTGGCAGTTTTAATGTTTACTCAAGTTTTAAATTTATATTTAGCCGACTTATCAATAACACACACACTTAACGAGCAGTGTACCCGGTCAGTATGAATATAATGGTAAGTAGAGTGTCGATCACTAAGAGTGGAACGTATTATCTCGTTATTCTAATCAGTATTTTAATATCCTAACGCAAGGGGGTTTCAGCCTGAGAGACTGGCACGATTTGTTTGCAATTAAATAATAAAATAAACCAATAGGCACGAATCAGCAAGTAGCACACACGTACACAGATAAATACTCGAGACAATAAGAGGGCTGTCCTTATAATTAAGTAGATTGTCACTTGTTTTATTGATAGCTTTATATGAAGTGTATGTAGTTAACCCTTTCTCGTTGGTCCTAATCTTATCGACGAGTAAACCCTTAATGATTACTTATGTCTAAAAGTTATTCCTAAGTGATCAATTTAGTAATAACCGTGGGAGCCACATTATTTTCCGCAGTCAAATGCCCGCAAGCCACTAATAAACACAGAGGTTATCAATGCACTAATAAGTAGTAACCAAAGACATCAACATATAAACTTTAATTGATGGGAAAGCAAGTATTAAAGGGAGTGCAATCTTTCGTTGTCACATTACACAAGCCACCAATCCTGATGAATTAAAGTTTGCTAACACAATAAAACAAAACTACTTAATGAATTAAACACATGCAGCACCTTCTTACAGCTCTTGTATCTTCGTTTGGTGTGTCTTGTGCTGCCTCCTTGACTGAATTCGTCCTAGGGTTCTGCTCTTCGGTTCTGATATATGTCTGACAAAAGCTCTGGAATTCGTCTGGTCTTGGGGTATTTATAGTTTCTGTCTGAGGGAAGATGCGGCGCATCTTGTAAGTAGATGCGGCGCATTGACTTAACTTCGCGTGGGGTCCAAGATTATAATATTCAGGAATATTCGTACACCGCCAGAAGATGCGGCGTAACTCCATGATTAGATGCGGCGCATGTCCTCTTGTATCTTGGATCGTATCTGGTGATATCATGATAGCGATGCGGCGCATGTCATGAGTGAGATGCGGCGCATCTGGAGCAGATTAGTCTTGATCTTCTTCATTTCAGTAGACTCTTAACTTTATGCATGTTTTGCTCCATAATTAGTCCAAAATCGCTAAGTTTCACCAAATGCTTGTTTTCACCTGAGAATTACAAAAGTAAACGATTAAGTATCAATCCTCATACATCATATAGTAAAACAAGTCAAATTAATAGGATAAATGATAGTAATAAAATGTACTTATTTGAGTTCATCATCAATTAATTGAATTATGTACACATTAAATCCTACACTTTGTTAAAATGGCATATTAACCCCGAAACTATGTGAATTTATATTTTAAACCCTAAATTATGAAATTGTCATTTTAATCTTTAACTTTACATAATTAAAAATGGTAACCCTAAATTATGGAGAGTTACTAAGTATGGAAAATTACTAAAAATGGAAAGTTTCTAAGATAGAAGGAAACCCTGATTTTGTCAATCTAAACGACAATAAGTATCGAATCAGTAATAACTTATGAAAGAGTTCTTAAATAATAAGATGATCATTAAATTCGTGTAGATTCGCTGAAGATGGAGTTTACTTCCGATCTTTTCGTTTCCAGTTGTGTTTTCACTTGCGGTCTAAGGTACAGATATTCTACCCTTTTTCAGTAAGGGTGCGTTCGTTCTCATGATTTTCTTGATCTTGATTCATTAGGATTCCCTTAAGCCATTGCTATAATCCCCTATTCTTTGATTCATTCGTTTGATATGCTTCGTTGATATTATGATTCATTTGACATAAGTATTCGAATCACTTGATGCTTAGAAGGTTCATTTGATTTTGTAATTGGATGTGAAAACCTTTCTTAATTTTATCATGGAAATGTTTTGAGAAAAACTAATTTTAAAATGATGTTTATGAACGATGCGATACCACTTTTATATGAAATTTTACTAAACTTTTATGAAAACTACTTTTAAAGACTACTTTTATGAAAACCATTATTAAAAGATTTCTTTAAATGAACATTTGATAGAAACCTTTGAATTGAACCTTGCTATGAACCATTTGATTTCGAACCTTTGAGATCCTATGCCTGATATAATTCCCTCATTGACTCATGACATTCATTTTATGATTGTCATTCTTATTTATTCATTCTGACATTTATTTAAATGTCTCTGCTATGCTATGCTTATGTTTGCCATGCTTATTTGAGTTACTATCTTGTTTCTCTTGCCATGCTAGATTATATTTGTTGTATGCTATGATAGATCTGTGCCTGAGCTTACCTAGTTGTGGAGGTACCATGACCATGTCTTTGATGGCACCTTAGGCATGACACTCCCGTAGAGGTGTGATAGATCTATGGCGTTCCCCCTTATGTTTATGTATTATATTGTGATCACTATTGGCCATTACTGCGTGTGTGTGCTTAGTCTAGTACTGACATACATACTTATGTTAGGGAGCGTATGGATGCATCCTAGGTTTTATGTTTAATGTGATTATGGTGACCAGGTGGTGTGTGCCTTGCACTCCTTCTCACACTTTTATTTACTTAGAGGTTTCCCCTCTTCGTATACTTGTTATGCTTTAGTATGATTTGACGATTTATGTATGGAGTTCTTATGGCACATCCTTATATGAACCTTTTCATTATTTCATTCTTTCTCTCGATTCAATTATTATTCAGTTCTCATGCATTCCTGATTTTTAGTTCTCTTTAAATTCGTATGACTTTCATAATTATACTTTTGTTTTGCATTCTTATTCCTTCGTTGCTTATGCTTATTTACCGTCCTGTTATGTTATATATATCTGTTCACTGGGCTTTTTAAACTCAGCAGCATTTCTTTCCATGCGGCAGGTTTTAGATGGAAGCTAGGTTATGAGTGGAGAGCACTTGGGACTTAGAGGACATTTACTTTCATAGCTATCCTGGATTAGAGATGACTAGAAGTAATTATTATTGTAGACTTAGAATTTATTATTGTTCCCTTTGTAACCTTGTATTTCAGATTTTCCTCTGTAACCTTTGAAATTCATTTTGTATTATTTAGTCATATGCTTGTGTTTGCTTTGATATGTCACCATAACATAATACTTCTAACCTTATCGGGTTGGGGTGTTACAATTATGGTATCAGAGAGACAGGCAGCGACTTGTAATACATTTACCCTTGACGTGTGAAGTTCGGACCATTAAGTTTCCACTGTAGGCGCTCATAAGACAACCTTTGAAAATTTGCTTTAGGATTTCCCCATAGGAACTTAAGTTACTACCGGTGAGGAATGGGTAGACTGGGACATCTATGTAAGTAGCATTGCTTCCGCATCACTCTGATTTGTGCCTCTGCCTTTAGCTATGCCTTATAAGAACATTTGTTTCAGAAGCCAGAAAGTTTTGCGACCTAAGTTTAGAAACCAAGTAAGATTGAGATACCTCGGGAACTTCATGTATACCTTGCACCACTTAAGTTTCACTTCCTGATTTTGATCTCCACTTCCGATCTGTTTGATAAACAGTTGATACTTTTCCGACCATCCCGTAGGTCATTCGACCGTAATGTGTTTGACACATTTTATAAATTCATTACCTATGTTGGATATAAATATATCATCTGATACTACTCAGTCCTGGAAAATCCATTACTACCCTATGAGAACTCTGGTAATTATTAACCATGAATATAGGAATTTTGTTCTCGCCCTTTGAATGATGAACCTTGCCGGCCAACCAGTTCCTTTGGAAGGATTTGATGTAAATACTATCCCAGTACGGGATTGTTAACTGAGCATGATGATGCTGCTAACTAATTTTCCATACATCTCACTTTCGACAGTTATACGATGTTTGTATTACCGATGACACACACCCTACCTGCCCCTTAAGCTAAAAAGCTAAACAAGATTCCAACACCTTGAACTGTTCGCTTATCTATCTCAACACTTTGATAAACCATGTACTTGACTCTGATATATGAACTATCTGTCTGGTTTAATGACCATATTCGTTCTACGGATCTGTTTACTCTTGATATAATTGACCCTAAGGTCTTTTGGTTATGGATTGGATGGCTCTTTGTAAAGCTACCATAGACTACCGTATCTGAAATGTAACCTTTAACAATCTGCTTCACCCTACTTTTGTCATAATGACTCTCAACCCCTTAAATTGTTAAGATTAATGTTGCTATGAAAGCACATATTCCGATCTCATTTGATTGTCAAATTTCACCTGACATCTATTAGTATCCACCCTTAGAAATCTCTAACATTTGAAGTAGTTTGTTGTACGAAAATTTTCCGATGTTCTCGGATGAACCTCTTGGGATTCCCTCCTGCTTTGGAAGTAGAGTTGGCATTGAACTGATCTCGGTTGGCGAACCATGATGCCATAGAAGTTGAGAGATTAAAGGAACTGATGAAATATGATTTTCTTCACCCTAGTGTTTATCCTGGGATTTTCCTGTTGGTTCATGAAGAAGAAAGAGAGAAGTATGCGGCGGCGCATCGACTATCGTGAACTTAACCGTATCACTATCTGAAATCATTATCCATTTCCGCGTATCAATGATTGATTTGGCCTACCTTTGAAAACTCCGTATCAGAGGGCCTCATTTAAGTTTGAAGGACTGAAGAAGCAGCCACAAGAACTTCCAAGAAGGGAGTTGACTAACTGAGAGTAACCCCGCTAAGCATTTCAGTTTTATTCGTGAAGAGAAAGATTGGTGATGTGATGTAGATATGAAGTTTCCCTAAGACGATTCCTGAATTTGCTTTCGTACTCGTTGTGATCATTATGAGTTTTAAATGATGCCAATCGTATTGACTAATAGAATCATGTTTTCGCGAGTATTTGGACAATTGTCATAGTATGACAGTGTGTTTGTGCTCAGAGACGAACGAGGAACATGTAGATCATCTTCGAACCACAAACAGCCCACATGGTGACCCATTAACACAGCCACACGACACTTTTAACGGTCACATAAAATCATGAGTTTTCACTCTACTCGACACCCTCTTATCTACTGCATGGTGTATTCGAAAATGATAACAAAAGAAACACGTCTTTCTCTTTTATTTTAGTTCGTAGGATATAGTTTGCAACAGATTTTAGGTCGTGTATGTGAGGTCACGTACATGCGAATAACATGGTCAAAAAATCCAAGACACAAATGGTTACTGCTAGGCTTTTAAATTGTTAGTTTTATGTATTGTCTTTATGATTTCATGTGACTCTTACATCGTATTTATATGCTGTTTATTTGACTGATTTATATAGCCTCATGAGACCTTTTATACGTTTATAAAGAGATCAACGAAAGGAAAGAAACAAGGTCGATACCATACCCTCGTAGTGTGATCAAAAGAGAGAACAAGCACCCGAGGAAAACACGAAAACACACCCCTCGACCCTGCTGTAACGCCACGATCAAAACCTTGTCGAGTCACACCCTCGAACCCGTAGTACACCTCGACTAGACCACCAAGTAGCAACCAAAAGAAGTCTCCTTTTGCTGCCTTCGATTCGAACAGGAAGAAGAAAGAATAAGGTAGCAGCCGACAATTATGGTATCAGAGAGACAGGCTGCGACTTGTAATACATTTACCCTTGACCTGTGAAGTTTAGACCATTAAGTTTCCACTGTAGGCGCTCATAAGACAACCTTTGAAAATTTGCTTTAGGATTTCCCCATAGGAACTTAAGTTACTACCGGTGAGGAATGGGTAGACTAGGACATCTATGTAAGTAGCATTGCTTCTGCATCACTCTGATTTGTGCCTCTGCCTTTAGCTATGCCTTATAAGAATATTTATTTCAGAAGCTAGAAAGTTTTGCAACCCAAGTTTAGAAACCAAGTAAGATTGAGATACCTCGGGAACTTCATGTATACCTTGCACCACTTAAGTTTCACTTCCTGATTTTGATCTCCACTTCCGATCTGTTTGATAAACAGTTGATACTTTTCCGACCATCCCGAAGGTCATTCGACCGTAATGGGTTTCACACATTCTATAAATTCATTACCTATGCTGGATATAAATATATCATATGATGCTACTCAGTCCAGCAAAATCCATTACTACACTATGAGAACTGTTAGGAATTAAATATAGTTGATATTGATAAAATATGAAAGATGGAGGAAACTATTGAAGACAAAGATAATGGACTTATTATGTATTATTTAATTGTCTTTGTAATCCTAGCATCTCTATTATATAAAGAGATACAGGGAATATGTTTTACATAGGTCTTCCAATGTAGTTGACTAAAAGGTGTGTGTGTGTAACCTAGGCGCCAAGTCTTAGTGTAGACGCCTAGGGTTTGGGTTTGTAATCGTTCGACAAACCTTGATCAATAATAATGATTCGTTTAATCTATTCCGCTGCGTAGTAATTGTTCTTCATTATTATTGTGTAAATCCTAGATGAGGTCTAACAAACCTCGAGCAAAAGATCTCCACAAGTGGTATCAGAGCCAGGTTGCTCTTGACATCTAGGATGTTACATAAGTTTAATTCAAGAAACTTATTGATTTGCATCGAAATCATAAGTTTAGGGGAGGATTGTTGGGAATTAAACTTAAGCAGTTAGTACGGTTGAAGTATATAAGAACAGTTAGGACTGCTGATGGAAGAGCAGTTAGGACTGCTGATGGAAGAGCAGTTAGGACTGCTTAAGAGATCAAGGTGAAATCATGTGAAGATAAATAAAGAAAATATATGGTATATATCATATTTGTATAGAATGATTCTGTTAGATGTTTTACTTGTACAGGACTCTTTGCATTATAAAAAGAGATCCTTAGATTAGGGTTTAAGTAATCGAATACATCTAATACCTAATATCCTTCACGTTCATATTGTAATCGTTTGATATATTGAAGTGATAGTTTGGTTGATATTGTTTGTTCTTATTGTCTTACTTAATCAATCACCAAACACAAACTCATATTCTTCTAAGTACTTCGTAGTAAATTCCGCGTGCTATCAAGTATATACTCAAAGTATCCCCAAGACAACATGTGTGTTTAGATCCGGTCAAGAACTCTGGTAATTATTAACCATGGATATAGGAAGTTTTATTCCCTCCCTTTGAGTGATGAATCTTGCCTGACAACCAGTTTCCTTTGGAAGGATATGATGTAAATACTATCTCAGTACAGAATTGTTAACTGAGCATGATGATGCTGATAACTAATATTCCATACATCTCACTTTTGACGATTATACGATGTTCGTATTACCAATGATACACACCCTACCTGCCCCTTATGCTAAAAAGCTAAACAAAATTCCAATACCTTGAACTGTTCGTTTATCTAACTCAACACAATGATGAACCGTGTACTTGACCTTGATATATGAACTACCCTTCTGGTTTAACGACCGTATTCGTTCTACAGATCTGTTACTTTTGATATAGTCGACTTTGAGGTCTTTTAGTTACGGATTGGATGGCTCTTCATAAAGCTACCATAGACTACCATATCCGATATGTGACCTTTAACAATCTACTTTATTCCACTTTTGTTTTGATGACTCTCAACCACTTAAATCTGTTAAGAGTAATGCTGCTATGGAAGTACAGACTCTGATCTCATTTAATTGTCAAGTTTCTCCTGACACATATTAGTATCCACACTCGGAAAGCTCTAGCATTGGAAGCATTTTGTTGTACAGAAATTTTCCGGTGTTCTCTGATGAATCTCTTGACTTTCCCTCCTACTTGGGAAGTAAAGTTGACACTGAACTGATCTCAGTTGACGAAACCATTGTGCCATAGAAGTTGAAGGAGCAGATGGAATATGATTTCGTTCACCCTAGTGTTTCTCTTGGGATGCTCCTGTTGGCTTATGAAGAAGAAATAGAGAAGTATGCGGCGGCGTATCGACTATCGTGAACTTAACCTTATCCCTATCCGTAATCATTATCCATTTCCGCGCGTCAATGATTGATTTGGTCTATCTTTGAAACTCCGTATCAGATGGCCTCATTTGGGTTTGAAGGACAGAAGAAACAACCTAACTGAGAGTAACCACCGCGAAGCATTTCAGTTTTATTCGTGAAGAGGAAGATGGGTGATGTGAAGTAGATATGAAGACGATCTCTGAAGCAGCCTTCGTACTCGTTGTGATCATTATGAGTCTTAAAGGATGCCAATTGTATTGGCTAAAAGAATCATGTTTTCGCGAGTATTTGGACAAATTGTCATAGTATGACGTTGTGTTGTGTTCAGAGACGAAAGAGGAACATGGAGATCATTCTCGTATTAAGTTGAAATGACCCTTTATTCTAGAAGAGTATATTTGGTTTGGCGTCCATAAGTTGCAGCAGATAGTACTACTATGGATCCCGAGAAGACTGAGTTGTCCACCGAATGAGCCAAGATCGACGAAAGTTACTGAAGTTAAAAATCTTACGGAAAAGTAGTGGAAGATGTTCGTGACAGGCGTCACCATGAAAGAAGCATATAAGAAGAAATTCACATTACTACACCATAGTGTCCAGAAGAGGTGCCGAAGGCTTGAGGGACCAGACTCAAGTTTATAATTCTTTTCCACCCTATGATCATATGGACAGACGTAGACAGACTACATGGAAATGGAAGAGATTTGAAATCATGTATATTGAATGGATGAATTTTGAAACAAACGTTTGGGTTTGGAAGAGTTAATTCTGTGAAGGATGAAGCTATCGATGACGTAATTCACCTACTTAAGTTTCCGTTACCCGATAATAAGGTACTTTGAATGATTTAGGTTCTCTGTTAGTAATTCCATTCTATGTTCACTCTGCGTTTGTTGAATAACGAGTGTGGTATGAGAATTTTGACGAATTATGGAAGGAACTTTGAGATTTATGTGCATGAATGGGCGAATGTTGAAGCAACCACTTATTTTGGCTAAGTTGATTTTGGTGAGTGATGAAGGATTGACGCTATTAGCGACGTACCTTAACTCTGATAGACATTCTAGCATTTCTGTCACTCTTTCGAGTAGTTTCGTTCTCCTCTTAGTTATGGTGTTGATTTTGGTGACCTCTGAGACTGTAGAAGGACTAGGTGGATTAAGATAGGTTGTTCTGTTCACGACTTGAGATAAAGTATGACCATCATGAGGGCATATTTATATGATGCTAGTATTATGACGCCTGATCAACGTGATAATACTTACATCATATAACGTGCACTTATTGTGATCATAGGATATTTCTAGGAGTGCCTTAGGAGCCTTAGAAATTTTGATAAGCTGTTTGAGAATTTTTGCATTAGTGAGACCTTAGGTTCGTTCCACCTATACACTTAATCTGCTTTCACCGTTATACGATTTGATACGTTTGGATTCTCGACACGCGTATGCTAACCTCTATATTTCCGATGAGAATCTTAGGTTTTGTTGTAGAGCTTTCCGCCGTTTGATGATATCAAACAATTTGTTTCCTGTACGTTCTCATCTGATTTGTCTAATCAAATTCCACGGACGATATATCCGTCAAATCCTACGTACTCCCTGTATCTCTTCCGAGAGAATACGATTATCATCTGTTACGTTTGGTATATTATTCTTTTGTTCTGGATTCAGTATGGTATGTCTTTTCTGGGGAAGCCGAAGCCATTTTGATCAACAAGATAGAGTCATGAGAAACAAGTCATTCACATTTCCATTCACGGTCCGTTGTATTTTCCGTTTCGCTTCACTTCAATTTTCGAGGACGAAAATTTTCTTTTAGAGGGGAAGAGTTGTAAAACCTGAAAATTTTGAACGCGTAAAATACCCAGAATACCCTTTGATCTCAAATTCATAAAAGACGTTTAAGGCATTAAAACATTTCATTCCAAATATAATCTAAGCATTTAACCGTTAATAATTGAACGAATAAAAATAAAGACTTATGATAAACGAAAAGTACATATTTAAATATCATCACACGCTTATTGGTACCATAACCGAATTCCTTCATTTTATGAACAATTGTATAGCCTGGATTTTAAATATAATGCATTAATATTTGTCCCCAAATCAAATACCATAAATCAAGCAACTACCCATTTTGAATATATATTTTACACGTTTGTTTTATAAAAAAATTTCACACATTTTTGGGTCAATCACATCCCATGATTTCTGTCCATCACATCTCACCAAATCAATAATTTTCCCTATTTGAAGGAAATCCTCATACGTTTGCTTTTAATAGCCGAACCATGCAAATCATATCCCATGAAATCAGTGAGTTACCAAATTGGAAGAAGCAATCACACGTCTATTTTTATTTACCCACGCATACACACTTTCCTCTATATAGTTGACTATATTATCAAATAAAATAAATAAACCCTAAACACAAACTTACACATTGTCGGCTGCTACCTTATTCTTTCTCCTTCCTGTTCGAATCGAAGGCAGCAAAAGGAGACTTCTTTTGGTTAATACTTGGTGGTCTAGTCGAGGTGTACTACGGGTTCGAGGGTGTGACTCGACAAGGTTTTGATCGTGGCGTTACAACAGGGTCGAGGGGTGTGTGTTCGTGTTTTCCTCGGGTGCTTGTTCTCTTTTTTGATCACGCTACGAGGGTATGGTATCGACCTTGTTTCTTTCCTTTCGTTGATCTCTTTATAAATGTATAAAAGGTCTCATGAAGCTATATAAATCAATCAAATAAACAGCATATAAATACGATGTAAGAGTCGCATGAAATCATAAAGATAATACATAAAACTAACAATTTAAAAGCCTAGCAGTAACCATTTGTGTCTAGGATTTTTTGACCATGTTATGCCCATGTACGTGACCTCACATACACGACCTAAAATCTATTGCAAACTATATCCTACGAACTAAAATAAAAGAGAAAGACGTGTTTGTTTTGTTATCATTTTCGAATACACCATGCAATAGATAAGAGGGTGTCGATTAGAGTGAAAACTCATGAGTTTATGTGATCGTTAAAAGTGTCGTGTGGCTGTTTTAATGGGTCACCATGTGGGCTGTTTGTGGGTCAAACTAGGCAGTAAACAAGGGTTAGTTTAAGTGTCTTTTAGCGTGTAAAAGGGCTGTGAAATGGGTTGAGTTTCATGCGAAAGGAATGAGTCTTATGTGTGTGTCATGTGGTGTTAAGAGTGTGTCGAAAGGGCTGTGAATTTCATGCGTATTGTTACTGTGTCGATGGGGCATGAAGAAGGGTAAAACATACTTAAGTCTTTATGTTTCATATCACATCTAAATACATATAAAGAGGATGTCGCGAGTTCCTGGGGTGTCGAGAGATATATGTTGTGGTTGTGTCGTGTGTTTTACACGTCGGACATGGTTTCGAAAATATTCATATGTACTGTGTCGTGTGAGTAACGTGGTCTTGAAGGGCTATCTTGTATGCATATTTCATTTTCTATATAGGTTGCCATACGAGGAGACAAATAACATGCATTGTCTTTCTCATTCTGTGTTCTATTTTCAAATCACATAATATAAAGTATGTTCTAATTGTTTTGGTACAACAGTTTGGTTATTAATTTAAGGAATATTGAGATGTCTTTGTATAACCTACACTTTAGACCTCAAGCTTTGCTACTTAGACATTTTAAACCCTAAAATTTCTAAAGGTGTCATATTAACCCTAAGCTAAAATATTTATCATATTATATCTAAAATTATCTAATTAGCATTGTTAACCCTAAACGTTATTATATCAGAAAACGTGATAAAAATAGAAAATTACTAAAAATGGAAAGCCGACTAAAATGAGGAATCCAATTTTAAAATAAGTTATTAATAAGACGATCATGAATTCGTTTAGATTCGCTGAGGATGGAGTTTACTTCCGATCTTTTCGTTTCTAGTTGTGTTTTCATTTGCGGTCTAAGGTACAGATATTCTACCCTTTTTCAGTAAGGGTGCATTCGTTCTCATGATTTTCTTGATCTTGATTCATTAGGATTCCCTTAAGCCATTGCTATAATCCCCTATTCTTTGATTCATTCTTTTGATATGCTTCGTTGATATTATGATTCATTTGACATAAGTATTCGAATCACTTGATGCTTAGAAGGTTCATTTGATTTTGTAATTGGATGTGAAAACCATTCTTAATTTTATCATGGAAATGTTTTGAGAAAAACTAATTTTGAAATGATGTTTATGAACGATGCGATACCACTTTTATATGAAATTTAACTAAACTTTTATGAAAACTACTTTTAAATACTACCTTTATGAAAACCATTCTTAAAGATCATTTTTATGAAAACCATTATTAAAAGATTTCATTAAATGAACATTTGATAGAAATCTTTGAATTGAACCTTGCTATCGGGTTGGGTTGTTACAATTATCTTATCCGAGAGACAGGCTGCGACTTATAATACATTTACCCTTGACCTGTGAAGTTTGGACCATTAAGTTTCCACTGTAGGCGCTCATAAAACAACCTTTGAAAATTTGCTTTAGGATTTCCCCATAGGAACTTAAGTTACTAGCGGTGAGGAATGGGTAGACTAGGAAATCTATGTAAGTAGCATTGCTTCCGCATCACTCTGATTTGTGCATCTGCCTTTAGCTATGCCTTATAAGAACATTTGTTTCAGAAGCTAGAAAGTTTTGCAACCTAAGTTTAGAAACTAAGTAAGATTGAGATACCTCGGGAACTTCATGTATACCTTGCACCACTTAAGTTTCACTTCCTGATTTTGATCTCCACTTTCGATCTGTTTGATAAATAGTTGATACTTTTCGACCATCCCGAAAGTCATTCGACCGTAATGTGTTTGACACATTCTATAAATTCATTACCTATGCTGGATATAAATGTATCATCTGATACTACTCAGTCCTGCAAAATCCATTATTACCCTATGAGAACTCTGGTAATTATTAACCATGGATATAGAAAGTTTTATTCCCTCCCTTTGAATGATGAATCTTGCCTGACAACCAGTTTCCTTTGGAAGGATATGATGTAAATACTATCTCAGTACGAAATTTTTAACTGAGCATGATGATGCTGATAACTAATATTCCATACATCTCACTTTTGACGATTATACGATGTTCGTATTACCAATGATACACACCCTACCTGCCCCTTATGCTAAAAAGCTAAACAAAATTCCAATACCTTGAACTGTTCGTTTATCTATCTCAACATAACGATGAACCGTGTACTTGACCTTGATATATGAACTACCTGTCTGGTTTAACGAACGTATTCGTTCTACGGATCTGTTACTTTTGATATAGTCGACTTTGAGGTCTTTTAGTTATGGATTGGATGGCTCTTCGTAAAGCTACCATAGACTACCGTATCTGAAATGTAACCTTTAACAATCTGCTTCACCCTACTTTTGTCATAATGACTCTCAACCGCTTAAATTGTTAAGATTAATGTTGCTATGAAAGCACATATTTCGATCTCATTTGATTGTCAAACTTCTTTTAACATCTATTAGTATCCACCCTTAGAAAGCTCTGACATTGGAAGTAGTTTGTTGTACGAAAATTTTCTGATGTTCTCGGATGAACCTCTTGGGATTCCCTCTTGCTTGGGAAGTAGAGGTGGCATTGAACTGATCTCGGTTGGCGAACCATGATGCCATAGAAGTTGAGAGATTAATGGAACTGATGAAATATGATTTTCTTCACCCTAGTGTTTATCCTGGGATTTTCCTGTTGGTTCATGAAGAAGAAAGAGAGAAATATGCGACGGCGCATCGACTATCGTGAACTTAACCGTATCACTATCTGAAATCATTATCCATTTCCGCGTATCAATGATTGATTTGGCCTACCTTTGAAAACTCCGTATCAGACGGCCTCATTTAAGTTTGAAGGACTGAAGAAGCAGCCACAAGAACTTCCAAGAAGGGAGTTGACTAACTGAGAGTAACCCCGCTAAGCATTTCAGTTTTATTCGTGAAGAGAAAGAATGGTGATGTGAAATAGATATGAAGTTTCCCTAAGACGATTCCTGAATTTGCTTTCGTACTCGTTGTGATCATTATGAGTTTTAAATGATGCCAATCGTATTGGCTAATAGAATCATGTTTTCGCGAGTATTTGGACAATTGTCATAGTATGACAGTGTGTTTGTGCTCAGAGACGAACGAGGAACATGTAGATCATCTTCGTATTAAGTAGAATGACCCTTTTTTCTGGAAGAGTAGATGTGATTGGCGTTCAGAATTGTAGCAGACATTACAAGAGAGAAACTGAGAAAGGTCTAGATTATATTTCATGCAGCACGTGGAGATTTCAGTTCAGGCACCAAGACAACCAGACCGTAGGAGACGAACTATTCAGCACATAACCTGGAGTTGACAGCAGCTGGAGCTGGCGAATTTCGAACTGTGCTAGAAGATCTATCGAAGACACACAATCTTGTTTCTCTATTCATTTTAGTTGTACTAAGATGAATTGAGAGCAGAAGCAGACTCGCGAATGGAAGAATGCACATCGATCATGCCAGAGATTCACGTTACCACCCCACGGTGTCCAGAAAAGGTGTCGAAGGCTTGACGGACCAGACTCAAGTTTGTAATTCCTTTCCACCGTATGATCATATGAACAGACGTAGATAGATTACTTGAAATTTTAAAGAGATTTGAGATCAAGTATTCGAATGGATGAAATTTGAAGCAAACGTTTGGGTTTGGAAGAGTTGATTCTGTGAAGGATGAAGCTATTGATGGCGTAATTCACTCCCTCTCAACCTACTTAAGTTTCTGCAACCTGATAATAAGGTAATTTGAATAATTTAGGTTCTCTGTTAGTAATTCCGTTCTGTGTTCACTCTGCGTTTGTTGAATAACGAGTGTGGTATGAGAATTTTGACGAATTATGGAAGGAACTTTGAGATTTATGTGCATGAATGGGCGAATGTTGAAGCAACCACTTATTTTGGCTAAGTTGATTTTGGTGAGTGATGAAGGATTGACGCTATTAACGACGTACCTTAACTCTGATAGACATTCTAGGATTTCCGCTCTTTCGAGTAGTTTCGTTCTCCTCTTAGTTATGGTGTTGATTTTGGTGACCTCTGAGACTGTAGAAGGACTGGTAGGTGGTTAAGATAAGTTGTTTTGATCACAACTTGAGATAAAGTATGACCATCATGGGGGCATATTTATATGATGCTTGTTTTATGACGCCTGATCAACGTGATAATACTTACATCATATAACGTGCACTTATTGTGATCATAGGATATTTCGAGAAGTGCCTTAGAGCCTTAGAATTTCTGATAGCTATTCGAGATTATCTGCGTTAGTGAGACTTTAGGTTCATTCTACCTATACGCGTAATCTGCCTTCACCGTTATACGACTGGATACGTTTGGATTCTCGACTCGCGTTTTTCTGACCTCTGCACTTCCAATAAGAATCTTAGGTATTGTTGTAGAGCTTTCTGCCGGTTGATGTTATCGACAATCTGTTTTCTGTATGTTCTCATCTGATTTGTCTAATCAAATTCTATGGACGGCATATCCGTCAAATCCTACGTATTTCCTGTATCTCTCTCGAGAGAATACGATTATCATCTATTACGTTTGGTATATTATTCTTTTTATCTGGATTCAGTATGGTATGTCCTTTCTAAAGAAACCGAAGCTATTTCGATCAACAAGATAGAGTCATGAGAAACAAGTCATTCGCACTTCCGTTCCTGGTCCTTTGTGCTTCCGTTTCGTTTCACTTCAATTTTTGAGGACGAAAATTTTCTTTTAGAGGGGAAGAATTGTAAAACCCCAAAATTACCACAATCCGAAATGACCAAAATGCCCTCTAAATTTGAATTTTTAAGAATTTATGAAATCATATAAGTAACATTAATTGTATTTAACCTAAGATGATTTATATCCTAAGTTAACTTATGAACTTTAGCATATAAAAAAAAAAAAAAAAAAAAAATTTACATTATAAGTAAAATGTACAAACAAATGGTTCCTACTTAAGTCCCCAATAATAGGCGACATGCTATGCTTCCAAGCCTTCAAAATTTTCGGCTAAGATCAAAATAAAAAGATAAGTATGCAATAAATTTGAAAGAGATCTCAATCCCTTAAAACCTTGACCTTTCCTTGCTTAGCACAATCCATATACGCGGTTTACAAACCCTACATACCGAATATTTTTCCTCATTTTACAAAGCCCTAAAACAACCACAACAACCATTCGGCTGCTGTTTACTTCTTTCCATTCGATCCAAAGCAAGGAAGCAAAGGAGGTTCTCTTGTGCGCTCCTTCTTGATGGCTTATGTCGTGATGCAGCAGCAGGAGAGAAAGGATTTGATCTTGGGTTTTCTTGGCAGTCATTCGAAGGATTTTGGTTAGGGATTCGGCTGAATTTTTTTTGTAGTGATCGGTCCTCTTGGTGTTCTTGATTCTTCGTGTTGATCTTCACGGGTAACGCGTATCATTCTATTTTGTTTTCTCCGTTTTGATCTTGTCTTTAACGTGTAAAATTGTCACCATGAATCTCATAATGATCGGCTAAAATAATGCACCTAAATCGGCCTAATAAAAGTGTTACATAAAATCATGAAGGTTCACATAAAATCATAGACCATAACATAAAATAACGAATTTGGAACTAGAGTATTGATGGGATTCGTGGGTAATATGCGGTGGGATTTTTAGAACATGTTCATATGATGTTAAGATTCAGGTTTTATGAATTATAAGGGTCGTGGATGTGTTTGGGTGCGTTAACAAACGTTATAGTAGTCTAAAACGAAACCCTAAGATGCTGTCAGGAATTTAAGTCGAATTGAAGGGAGTATATTTTAATGATACCAACGTATTTTTGAGTGATTCTTGGGTCTAAAATTAAGTTTAAGAAAAGAGCTTTTCGAATATATAAGCCTTGTAATTTTTAGAGGTCTGGAAGATATACTTTTTGATTTTAAAAGTTCAAGAGTCAAAACTGAATTCGGGTATCTGGAAAATTAGTCTGTGTTTGCGATTTTTAATTTTCAAACCAGGTCGAATTAGAGGATAAAAATTGGTGGGATCAATATTTCATATGTTTAGTAGTTATTGGAATTTTTTTAGATTTTTATGAATTAATTTGATGGGTTAAGGAAATACAAACTTTTCGTATGTAAAATCTGATCAGAAATCTGGACGAGTTGGCCTAAGGGATTTTTAAACTATAGTTATACTAGCTAATAAATTCTGGAAAAATTAGTGTGAGTTCTTAAGACATTTAAGTACGTGTTTAAATTTTTGTGGATTTTATTTCTGAGTTCTTATATGATTCATAAATTCGTCTAAACATAAATAATTCGTATATAAACACTGTTAAGGGTTTAAAAGGGTTAAAAAGGTGTTATGTGTATATTTCTTAAACTAAAGGGTTTAAATTGTCATTTTTCTAAACTAAAGGGCTTAACTTGTGAAAATATGTAACTTTAGAATATTTACATTTCATACCCTAATCTTACCATAATGACACTATAATCCCTAAACTTATTGTATTTGCATAATGAACCCTAACACTTATGAAAGCTACGTTATGAACCTTAAACTATTAATATAGTCACATTGCTACCTCAAATTGATTTAGGGATAAACTTGAATATATATAACTAATGTTTCTAAATATGGAAACCTACTAATTATGGAAACTTACTAATTCGGGAAACCTGCCCAAAATAGAAGATTACTTAAAATGGAAGAGTCGACTAAAATAAGTAATCTGATTTAAAATAAGTTATTAATCAGATGATCATAAATTCGTGTAGATTCGCTGAAGATGGAGTTTACTTCTGATCTTTTCGTTTCTAGTTGTGTTTTCACTTGCGGTCTAAGGTACAGATATTCTACTCTTTTTCAGTAAGGGTGCTTTCGTTCTCATGATTTTCTTGATCTTGATTCATTAGGATTCCCTAAGCCATTGCTATATTCCCTTATACTTTGATTCGTTCTTCATGATCCATTTGACATTCGTCATTATGACCCTATGACATAAGTATTCGAATCACTTGATGCTTAGAAGGTTCATTTGATTTTGTAATTGGATTTGAAAACCTTTCTTAATTTTATCATGAAAATGTTTTGAGAAAAACTAATTTTAAAATGATGTTTATGAACGATGCGATACCACTTTTATATGAAATTTTACTAAACTTTTATGAAAACTACTTTTTAAGATCATTTTTATGAAAACCATTATTAAAAGATTTTTTAAATGAACTTTTGATAGAAACTTTTGAATTAAACCTTGCTATGAACCATCTGATTTCGAACCTTTGATTATGAACCTTTGAGATCCTATGCCTGATATGATTCCCTCATTGACTCATGACATTCATTGTATGATTGTCATTCTTATTTATTCATTCTGACATTTATTTAAATGTCTCTGCTATGCTATGCTTATGTTTGCGATGCTTATTTGAATTACTATCTTGTTTCTCTTGCCATGCTAGATTATATTGTTGTATGCTATGATAGATCTGTGCCTGAGCTTACCTAGTTGTGGAGGTACCATGACCATGTCTTTGATGGCACCTTAGGCATGACACTCCCCTAGAGGTGTGATAGATCTACGACGTTCCCCCTTATATTTATGTATTATATTGTGATCACTATTGGCCATTAATGCGTATGTGTGCTTAGTCTAGTACTGACATACATACTTATGTTAGAGAGCGTATGGGTGCATCCTAGGTTTTATGTTTTATTTGATTATGATGACCAGGTGGTGTGTCCCTTGCACTCCTTCTAACACTCTTATTCACTTAGAGGTCTCCCCTCTTCATATACTTGTTATGAATTAGTATGATTTGACGATTTATGTATGGAGTTCTTGTGACACATCCTTATATGAACCTTTTTATTATTTCATTCTTTCTCTCGCTTCAATTATTATTCAGTTCTCATGCATTCCTGATTTTTAGTTCTCTTTAAATTCGTATGACTTTCATAATTATACCTTCGTTTTGTATTCTTATTCCTTCGTTGCTTATGCTTATTTACCGTCTTGTTATGTTATATATATTTGTTCACTGGGCTTTTTAAGCTCAGTCGCATTTCTTTCCATGCGGCAGGTTTTAGATGGAAATTGGGTTATGAATGGAGAGCACTTGGGACTTAGAGGACATTTACTTTCATAGCTATCCTGGATTAGAGATGACTAGAAGTAATTACGATTGTAGACTTAGAATTTGTTATTGGATTTTCCCCATGTATCCTTGTACTTCAGATTTTCCCTTTGTAACCTTGAATTTCAATTGTATTAATTTAGTCATATGCTTGTGTTTGCTTTGATATGTCACCATAACGTAATACTTCTACCCTTATTTGTAAAACCCCAAAATCACCACAATCCGAAATGACCAAAATACCCTCTAATTTTGAAATTTTGAGAACTTATAAAATACGCTATAAATTAAAATTTGAGTTATATAACGTGTTATGACTCGAGACTACATTGAATATATAGGATACGAAAAAATAGTTGAACATTGAACGCGAATAATGTGAAACTATGAAATGCGAAGTCTTAAACCTAAGCTACAAATAAAATCGACTTAACCTATGATCTATCTATTATGAGGTCGACACAATTTATATGTCACTAAGAAATGTTACATGTTAAATAAGTCTTATAAAGGTCCAATATCATTTTAAATTTGTACACAAAATATGTAATTTAGTGATGGGATCAAAATATTTGGAAAGTTGAAGAATGAGTCCCATATATCCCCAAATACTCGGCCTTAATTGACAGCCATTCTCCCATTTGTCCTCAATTTAAGTAAACCGATTATCACCTCTCATTTACTCCATTTCCAATACCCTAAAAACCTATAACATAAACCAAGCTCGGCTGCTACCTTCTTTCTTTTACTGTACGATCCAAAAACAAGGCAGCAAAGGAATGATTGAGTGCTTCTACTTGGTGTTTCTGACGTGGTACTACAGCAGGCGAGGAAGGGTTCAATCGTGGGTTTCTTTGGCAGCCATTCGAAGGGCTTTTATGCTAGGGTTTCGGCTGGGATTGTTGTGGGCAATTCGATCTGGTGTCCTCCTTTTTATCACACATCAAGGGTACTATATCTCTCCTTGTTCAATAAATTCTTCTCTTGTTCGACTCTTGTTGTTGTTTTGATTTGGATCGTTTGTCTTGTCGAAGTCATGGTCTCATAAAATCACAAAAAGGGTTCACATAAAATCATAGAAAACCTTACATGAAATCATAAGAATAACTTCCATAAAATCTGTTAATGTATGTATGTATATTTATGTCGACCTAATGAAGCTTTGTAAGCCTTAATTAATCATTCAAATACTCAAGTAATAAGGAGTTAATAACTGGAAACCCTAGAAATTCATTAGGGGTCGGATTAGGGTTTAAAGAGTAAGGTTTGTTGTGATTTTATGAAGTTACTGCAGTACAGATTTTTGGGTCGGATGGAATTGGTGGATCTTGATGATGCTAACGTATTTTTGAGTGATTCTTGGGTCTAAAAGTAAGTTTAAGAAAAGTGCTTTCTGAACATATAAGCCTTGTAATTTTTAGAGGTCGGGAAGGTACACTTTTTGATTTTACAAGATCAAGTGTCAAACTGGATTCGTATGTCTGGGAAAATCGTCCGTGTTTTTTATTTTTAGTTTGAAAACCATGTCGAATTAGAAGATGCCCTTTTACAGGATTAATATTTCATATTTCTAGTAATTATTGGAATTTTTGTAGATTTTTATTAATTATTTTTATGGGTTAAAGAAATACAAACTTTTCGGGTGTCAAATCTGATCATGAATCTGGACAGGTTGGTTTAAGGGATTTTTAAACTATAATTATACTAGCTAATAAATTCTGGAAAAATTAGTGTAAGTTTTGAAGACATTTAAGTACGTGTGTGAATTTTTGTGGATTTTATTTCTGAGTTCTTATATGATTCATAAATTCGTCTAAACATAACAAATTCATATATAAAAACTGTTAAGGGTTTAAAAAGGTTAAAAAGGTGTTATGTGTATATTTACTAAACTAAGGGTTTAAATTGTCTTTTTCTAAACTAAAGGGACTTAACTTGTGAAACCATGTAACTTTAGAATATTTACATTTCATACCCTAATCTTACCTTAATGACAGTATAATCCCTAAACTTGTTGTATTTGCATAATGAACCTTAACACTTATGAAAGCTACGTTATGAACCTTATACTATTAATATAGTCACATTGCTACCTCAAATTGATTAAGGGATAAACTTAAATATTTATGACTAATGTTTCTAGACATGGAAACCTACTAATTATGGAAACTTATTAATTCGGGAAACCTGCCAAAAATAGAAGATTACTTAAAATGGAAGAGCCGACTAAAATAAGTAATCTGATTTAAAATAAGTTATTAATCAGACGATCATAAATTCGTGTAGATTTGCTGAAGATGGAGTTTACTTCCAATCTTTTCGTTTCTTGTTGTGTTTTCACTTACGGTCTAAGGTACAGATACTCTACCCTTTTTCAGTAATGGTGCATTCGTTCTCATAATTTTCTTGATCTTGATTCATTAGGATTCCCTAAGCCATTTCTATGTCCCCTTATACCCTGATTCATTCTTCATGATCCATTTGACATTCGTCATTATGACCCTATGACATAAATATTCGAATCACTTGATGCTTAGAATGTTCATTGATTTTGTAACTGGATGTGAAAACCTTTCTTAATTTTATCATGGAAATGTTTAAGAAAAACTAATTTTAAAATGATGTTTATGAACGATGCGATACCACTTTTATATGAAATCTTACTAAACTTTTATGAAAACCACTTTTAAAGACTATTTTTATGAAAACCATTATTAAAAGATTTCTTTAAATAAACATTTGATAGAAACTTTTGAATTGAACCTTGCTATGAACCATCTAATTTCGAACCTTTGATTATGAACCTTGAGATCCTATGCCTGATATGATTCCCTCATTGACTCATGACATTCATTGTATGATTGTTATTCTTCTTTATTCATTCTGACATTTATTTAAATGTCTCTGCTATGCTATGCTTATGTTTGCCATTCTTATTTGAATTACTATCTTGTTTCTCTTGCCATGCTAGATTATATTTGTTGTATGCTATGATAGATATGTGCCTGAGCTTACCTAGTTAAGGAGGTACCATGACCATGTCTTTGATGGCACCTTAGGCATGACACTCCCGTAGAAGTGTGATAGATCTACAACGTTCCCCCTTATGTTTATGTATTATATTATGATCACTATTGGCCATTAACGCGTCTGTGTGCTTAGTCTATTACTGACATACATACTTATGTTAGGGAGCGTATGGATGCATCCTATGTTTTATGTTTTATGTGAGTATGGTGACCAGGTGGTGTGTGTCTTTCACTCCTTCTCACATTTTTATTTTATTTATTAGAGGTCTCCCCTCTTCGTATACTTGTATTGTTTTAGTATGATTTGATAAATTATGTATGGAGTTCTTATGGCACATCCTTATATGAACCTTTCTTTATTTTCATTTCATTCCTTGTTTCATTTCTTATTCAGTTCTCATGCATTCTGGAATTCTTAGTCCTTTTTAAAATTCGTATGACTTTCATGATTATGCTTTTCGTTTTGTATTCCTATTCCTTCGTTGCTTATGCTTATTTACCGTTCTGTTATGTTATATATTTCTGTTAACTGGGCTTTTTAAGCTCAGCCGCACTTCATTTCCTGCGGCAGGTTTTAGTTTGGAAGCTGGGTTATGAGTGGAGAGTACTTTGGACTTAGAAGACCTTACTAGCTATTCTGGAATTAGTGATGACTAGAAGAGAATTGCATTTCAGACTTAGTATTTTGTTATTGTTCTCATTGTAGCCTTGTTGTTTTAGAATTTCCCTTTGTAACCCTTGAATTTCATTTGTATTAATTTATTCATATGCTTGTGTTTGCTTTGATATGTCACCATAACGTAATACTTCTACCCTTATTGGGTTGGGGTGTTACAATTATGGGATCACAGAGACAGGCTGCGACTTATAATACATTTACCCTTGACCTGTAAAGTTTGGACCATTAAGTTTCCACTGTAGGCGCTCATAAGACAACCTTTGAAAATTTGCTTTAGGATTTCCCCATAGGAACTTAAGTTATTACCGGTGAGGAATGGGTAGACTAGGACATCTATGTAAGTAGCATTGCTTCCGCATCACTCTGATTCGTGCCTTTGCCTTTAGCTAAGCCTTATAAGAATATTTGTTTCAGAGGCTAGAAAGTTTTCCAAATTAACCTTAGTAACCAAGTAAGTTTTGAATACCTCGAAAACTACATGGATACCCTGCCCCATTTAAGTTTCACTTCCTGATTTTGATCTCCACTTCCGATCTGTTTGATAAACAGTTTGATACCTTTTCGACCACCCCGAAGGTCATCTAACCCTAATGTGTTTGACACATTCTATGAATTTATTAACCGTGCTGGATATAAATGTATCATCTGATACTACTCAGTCCTGCAAAATCCATCACTACCCCTATGAGAACTCTAGTGATTATTAACTATGGATATAGGAAGCTTTATTTCCGCCCTTTGAATGATGAATCTTGCCTGCCAACCAGTTTCCTTTGGAAGGATATGATGTAAATACTATCTCAGTACGGAATTGTTAACTGAGCATGATGATGCTGATAACTAATATACCATACATCTCACTTTTGACGGTTATACGATGTTCGTATTACCAAGGATACACACCCTACCTGCCTCTTATGCTAAAAAGCTAAACAAAATTCCAACACCTTGAACTGTTCATTTATCTATCTCAATACAATGATGAACCGTGTACTTGACCTTAATATATGAACTACCCGTCTGGTTTAACGACCGTATTCATTCTAAGGATCTGTTTACTCTTGATATAATTGACCTTGAGGCCTTTTGGTTATGGATTGGATGGCTTCGTAAAGCTACCATAGACTACCGTATCCGAAATGTGACTTTTAACAATCTGCTTCACCCTACTTTTGTTATGATGACCCTCAACCGCTTAAATCTGTTAAAATTAATGTTGTTGTGAAAGCACATATTCCGATCTCATTAGATTGTCAAGTTCTCCTGACACCAATTAGTATCCACCCTTAGAAAGCTCTGGCATTGGAAGTATTTTGTTGTACGAAAATTTTTCGATGTCCTTTGATGAACCTCTTGGGATTCCCTCCTGCTTGGGAAGTAGAGTTGGCATCAAATTGATCTCAGTTGATGAAACCATGACGCCATAGAAGTTGAGAGATTAAAGGAACTGATGAAATATGATTTTCTTCACCCTAGTGTTTATCCTGGGATTTTCCTGTTGGCTCATGAAGAAGGAAGAGAGAAGTATGCGGCGGCGTATTGACAATCGTGAACTTAACCATATCACTATCTGAAAATCATTATCCATTTCCGCGTATCAATGATCGATTTGGCCTATCTTTGAAAACTCTGTATCAGATGGTCTCATTTAGGTTTGAAGGACAGAAGAAACAGCCACAAAAACTGCTAAGAAGGGAGTTGACTAACTGAGAGTAACCCCGCGAAGCATTTATTCGTGAAGAGGAAGATTGGTGATGTGAAGTAGGTATGAAGATGATCCCTGAAGCGGCCTTCGTACTCGTTGTGATCATTATGAGCTCTAAAGGATGCCAATTGTATTGGCTAATAGAATCATGTTTTCCGCGAGTCTTTGGACGATTGTCATAATATGACAGTGTGTTTGTGCTCATAGACGAAAGAGGAATATGTAGATCATTTTCGTATAGAGTAGAATGACCCCTGTGTTCTGGAAGAATAGGTTTGCTTGGCGTTCGGAGATTGTTGCAGACAGCACTACCAGGTACCTTGCGATGACAGAGTTTCCACAGAAAGTACCACGATTGAAGACCGTTGTTAGAGTTAGAAACCTTGTAGAAGAGTAGTAGAAGATGTTCGTGACACGCGTTACCATGTAAGAAGCATATAAGAAGGAATTCACGTTACCACACCACAGTGTCCAAAAGAGGTGCCGAAGGCTTGAGGGACCAGACTCAAGTTTATAATTCCTTTCCACCCTATGATCATATGGACAGACGTAGACAGACTACTTGGAATTGGAAGAGATTTGAAATCATGTATCTGAATGGATGAATTTTGAAGCGAACATTTGTGTTTGGGAGAGTTGGTTCTGTGAAGGATGAAGCCATTGATGACGTAATTCACTTCCTCTCAACCTACTTAAATTTTCGTTACCTAATAATGAGATCCTTTGAATAGTTTAGGTTCTCCAATAGTAATTCCGTTCTATGTTCATTCTGCATATGTTGGATGATGGTTTTGTTATGTGAAATTTGACGAATTGTGGATGGAACCTTGAGATTTATGTCCAAGAATGGGCGGATATTGAAGCAACCACTTATATTGGCTGAGTTGATTTCGGTGAGTGATGAAGGATTGACGCTATTAATGACGTACCTTAATTCCGATAGGCATTCTAGGATTTCTATTACACTTACGAGTGGTTTCGTTCTCCTCTTAGTTATGTTATTTGATTTTGATGACCTCTGAGACTATAGTTGGACTAGGTGGATTAAGATAAGTTGTTTTGTTCACGACTTGAGATAAAGTATGACCATCATGAGGGCATAATTATATGACGCTAGTATTATGACGCTTGATCAACGTGATAATACTTACATCATATAACGTGCACTTATTGTGATCATAGGATATTTCGAGAAGTGCCTTAGAGCCTTAGAATTTCTGATAGCTGTTTGAGATTATCTGCGTTAGTGAGACTTTAGGTTCATTCTACCTATACGCTTAATCTGTTTTCACCGTTATACGATTTAACACGTTTGGATTCTCGACACGCGTTTTTCTGACCACTGCACTTCCAATAAGAATCTTAGCTATTGTTTTAGAGCCTTCTGCCGGTTGATGTTATCGACAATCTGTTTTCTGTATGTTCTCATCTGATTTGTCTAATCAAATTCTATGGACGGCACATCCGTCAAATCCTACGTATTTCCTGTATCTCTCCCGAGAGAATACGATTATCATCTATTACGTTTGGTATATTATTTTGTTGATCTGGGTTCAGTATGGTATGTGATGAGTGGCCTTTTATTCATCATTTTATACCCGAAAAACCCCACGAAAACAATCAAAAACACCCAAATGGACCATATAATGTTACAAATATCCTTGGATTGTGTTTTTTGTGTTTCAGGTACAAAAGGATTGAAAACGGGTCAAATACGGACAAAATCGAGCTTAATTTGGAAAAGAGCTCAAAAGCCGGGACCCGGGAAGAAATTCACGAGTTTGGTTCGAGATAAAGCTCAAAAAATCCCAAAATGGCCCTTGGATTATTTCTACTTGACACAATTGGTCCCTTGAAGAACTTTGCAAAAGTGGCAGATTTAATCCCTGAACTTTACATGATTTACACCTTTAATCCCTTTTATCCTAAAACATTTAAAACCTTTTCATCCTAAACTACAAACTACAACCGGATCTTAAAAAACCCCAACCCAACAAACCCTCCACAGCCCGCTACACACTAACCAAACCCAGCCCAACCCATTTATTAAACTAAAACCCGACCCACCCATTTACACTAATAATAATACAACGGGGTCAACCCCCTTTCCCCTAATTAGATTTATGGTCAAAATCCCTAACCTCAACTTAATCCACTGTTTGTCTTCTCTAAAATCCCAAAATCCCGCCTAACCTAGCTAACCACCATCCGGTCACTTTCCACCTCCTCCACTACCAGCCAAAGACATCACATGACCTTGTCTTTGGTTCCCTCCCCTCCAACTCAGCGATCCGAAGCAAAGGTATCATCTAACGTCTCAAGGTGAAAGTTGTAGAGACCAAGTTTTAATCCAAGGGTCAGCAAAGAAGCACAAGTGCACGAAGGGGAACACACTCACACAACAAACACACTCATTCTAGGGTTTTTGTTATATTTTTTAGTATAAATAGGATAGTAGAGAGCCGTTTGGTTCTAGGTTTTATTTTAACTTTTTTTTTAAGGTACTTTGTAATTTTTAATTTCAGTTGTAATTTACACTTATTTTAATTTTAATATCAGTTTTTCTTTTTGAAAGTCCAATTAGTGTAGCTTATTTTATCTGCTTATTATGTTTTTTTTATTTTGCTTATTTGTTTTGTTTGGTATTTGATCAGTTTTGTGGTATGCCTATGTTGTGTTTGTGGTATGCCTATGTTGTGTTTGTTAGGGCCTATGTTGTGCTTGACTGTTTGTTAGTTATTAAATCGATTGTTAGCATTTAGTTATCACTTGGGAAGCATTAAGCTGGTCTAAATTCACTAGTGTAAGATGTCTGTAGAAGAATTTTAGCTAATTTTTAGTACTTTGAGGTTTTCAGTTGGTTAGTTGAAGTTTAGGTGGATAACTGCTTGAACCTGCTTAAGTGAGAGATGAGCAGTCTTATGATTTTAATTGTGTTCTGAGTTTTATGATTTTAGTTTGAGGTGGTATTTTGTTCTGAGCTTACTTTAGTGTGGCAGATCTTGAGAACCTTTTTGCTTATTTGATGCTTGTTTCTGTTTGTTTCTGTTTTTCATTGTTCTTTGTGGTTTGGATTCTTGTTTTTAGTTGTATTGTAGCTTATTTCTAAGTTTTTAGCTTATTAGCTTGTATTAGCTTATTTACATTTTGCCACTTTAGTTTTTTTTACTGATTCAACAAGAAACTGTTTCTAAGCTTGTATTTGATTTTCAAAAAAGTATCTCAGTTTTATCATGTTGCTTATTGATTAGTTCAAGAAGAAAATCAACAAAAAAATACTTAACAAAAAAAAAAAGTGACAGGACTGGGGTTCGAACCCCAGCCTATTGCCTCACACACACAATGCTTTACCAAATGCCTTAGGACTCTTTTAAATTCTATATTTGAAACTTTTTTATTTAACATTTTTTTATTTTAGCTTATTGTAGACTGTTAAGCTTATTTTTAACTTATTTCCAAAAGCTGTTTCACTTTTTACATTTTTCTTAGCTTTCTAGTAGTTTAAAGTATTTTAGAAAAAAATTTCAGAATTTTGTTTTTCCATTTAGTATTTTTAATCAATTATTTTCTTTTAAATCGTTTTTAAATTATAAAAAATTATTAAAAAGTCAAAAAAATATAATTCCTTTTTTTCAAAATTTTCTTTTATCAGTTAGGACGTAGGAAAATTATTTTGGTACTCGTAGGGTTAATTTTTAATAGATTTGACGTTTTTACTCGTTATTAGTTTCCGGTTTACGTTACGTTATTTTCGTTTTAAGTAGAGATTAGTAACCAATCAGCCTTCGTTATTTCAAGCATTTTAATTCCGAACCCCAAATGATATTCTCAATTTTACGCCTCGTTGGGACCTCGACCCGGGTACACGCTTATCCGGTTATTACAATTGATTTTTGTGTCGAACCGTCGCGGGTTGACTTTTCTTCGTGAGAGGTTTAGCTTGTGACGCGTTTGTCATCGACTATCAATTTTGGCGCCGCTGCCGGGGAGGTGTGTTGCGACAATATTGTTACGATTTGACGATTAGTGACTTGAAGAACCTTCCTCGTGAAGTTTTGTATATATCTTGTGAATATTTTTATCCAAAATCCAAAAAAATTGAAAAATCTTAAAAACCCAAAAATATTCTTCTTTCTTAATGTTCTTGGTGCATGCGCACACGTTCTTCTTCGTCATCGAGTCCCTTACTTGAACTCGTCGCAATTCCGCGAAGACGTAATCGTAGACGTGCTGCCTCATTAGTCGAACCCGAGATTCGTACTAATCCCGATCCTCCCATTGTCATAATGGCGGAGAATCGCACCATGCTTGAGCTTCTCCAAGCACCCACCGAGGGTTATGGAGATGCCATTGTTGTTCCCCCGATCGTTGCCGATAATTTCGAACTTAAACCGGCATTACTATCCTTAGTAACGTCGAATCAATTTTACGGTTTCGAGAGGGATGATCCTCATTCCCACATTCGATGGTTTAACAAAATTTCATCTACCGTCAAATGTAGGAATGTTCCTCAAGAAGCAATCAAATTGCTTCTCTTTCCTTTCTCTCTCGAGGGGGCAGCCCGGACTTGGCTTGAAAAACAACCCCCTCGTTCTATCTTAACATGGGAAGATTTGGTGTCGAAATTTGTGAACGAATTCTTTCCCCCTTCTAGAACCACAAGTCTTAAGAATGAAATTACCAAATTTACTCAAAAAATTGATGAATCATTTAGTGAAGCGTGGGATCGTTACAAAAAATTACTTCGCAAATGTCCTCACCAAGGATTTTCTGAGTTGCACCAAATTGATACGTTTTACAATGGATTGAACCAAACTGACCAAGATTCTCTAAACGCCGCCTCCGGTGGTTATATATTGAATCGAACTACGGGTGATGCTTTGTCCATCATCGAGAACAAGTCAAAGGTTCGCACTTCACGGAGCAAGCCGGTTGTTTCCCAAGTGAGTGCTTCGCCTCCTAGTTTACATTCGATGAATACTTCTAGCACGGATGCTAGAATTGACAAGCTCACGGATGCAATTCAAGCTTTGGTTCTCTCTAATCAGAAAAATCTTTCTTCTTCTTCTATATCTCTTCTACCCCACAAGTTTCTCCACCCGCTCAAGTCAAAGCGGTGGAAGAAAGTTGTGTTACTTGTGGTGGTCCTCATGCTTATTACAATTGTACCGCCACCGATGGCCGTCCTTTTGAAATCAATGCCGTAGCCGGGTCTTACAACCAAGGAGGTACTCAATACCGTCCTCAAGGTGACTCGAGCTATCGTGCTAGCTATCAAGCAGGACCACTCGGTTTTTCTCAACCAAACAATCAAAACCGATTCAATCAAAACCAAAGTAGGGTGCAAAATGTTCCATATCAAGCCCCTACTAACCAATACCCGACCCAAGGGGTCAATTACAATCAAGGGTATCAAGCTCAAAATTACCCAGCCCCGATTGCTCCCTCTAATGATTTTTCAAATTACATGAAAACAAATGAGGTGAAAATGAGGGCTATGCAAAATCAAATCACAAATTTGAAAAATGAATTTGAAAATTCAATGATTAAGCAGGGTAATGAGCTCAAAAGCAAAATTGATCAATCTCAAACGAAGATTGAAAGTATGTTTGATACCCTTATCAATCAATTTCACGCCTCGTTGGGACCTCGACCCGGGTACACGCTTATCCGGTTATTACAATTGATTTTTGTGTCGAACCGTCGCGGGTTGACTTTTTCTTCGTGAGAGGTTTAGCTTGTGACGCGTTTGTCATCGACTATCAGTATGTCCTTTCTGAAGACACCGAAGCTATTTTGATCAACAAGATAGAGTCATGAGAAACAAGTCATTCGCATTTCTGTTCCTGGTCCTTTGTGCTTCCGTTTCGTTTCACTTCAATTTTCGAGGACGAAAATTTTCTTTTAGAGGGGAAGAATTGTAAAACCCCAAAATCACCACAATCCGAAATGACCAAAATACCCTCTAATTTTGAAATTTTGAGAACTTATAAAATACGCTATAAATTAAAATTTGAGTTATATAACGTGTTATGACTCGAGACCACATTGAATATATAGGATACGAGAAAATAGTTGAACATTGAACGCGAATAATGTGAAACTATAAAATGCGAAGTCTTAAACCTAAGCTACAAATAAAATCGACTTAACCTATGATCTATCTATTATGAGGTCGACACAATTTATATGTCACTAAGAAATGTTACATGTTAAATAAGTCTTATAAAGGTCCAATATCATTTTAAATTTGTACACAAAATATGTAATTTAGTGATGGGATCAAAATATTTGGAAAGTTGAAGAATGAGTCCCATATATCCCCAAATACTCGGCCTTAATTGACAGCCATTCTCCCATTTTTCCTCAATTTAAGTAAACCGATTATCACCTCTCATTAACTCCATTTCCAAAACCCTAAAAACCTATAACATAAACCAAGCTCGGCTGCTACCTTCTTTCTTTTACTGTACGATCCAAAAACAAGGCAACAAAGGAATGATTGAGTGCTTCTACTTGGTGTTTCTGACGTGGTACTACAGCAGGCGAGGAAGGGATCGATCGTGGGTTTCTTTGGCAGCCATTCGAAGGGCTTTTATGCTAGGGTTTCGGCTGGGATTGTTGTGGGCAATTCGATCTGGTGTCCTCCTTTTTATCACACATCAAGGGTACTATATCTCTCCTTGTTCAATAAATTCTTCTATTGTTCGACTCTTGTTGTTGTTTTGATTTTGATCGTTTGTCTTGTCGAAGTCATGGTCTCATAAAATCACAAAAAGGGTTCACATAAAATCATAGAAAACCTTACATGAAATCATAAGAATAACTTGCATAAAATCTGTTAATGTATATATGTATATGTATGTCGACCTAATGAAGCTTTGTAAGCATTAATTAATCATTCAAATACTCAAGTAATAAGGAGTTAATAACTGGAAACCCTAGAAATTCATTAGGGGTCGGATTAGGGTTTAAAGAGTAAGGTTTGTTGTGATTTTATGAAGTTACTGCTGTATAGATTTTTGGGTCGGATGGAATTGGGTGGATCTTGATAATGGTAACGTATTATTGAGTGATTCTTGGGTCTAAAAGTAAGTTTAAGAAAAGAGCTTTCTGGACATATAAGCCTTGTAATTTTTAAAGGTAGGAAAGGTAAACTTTTTGATTTTACAAGATCAAGTGTCAAACTGGATTTGTATGTCTGGGAAAATCGTCCGTGTTATTGATTTTTAATTTGAAAACCATGTCGAATTAGAAGATGCCCTTTTACAGGATTAATATTTCATATGTCTAGTAATTACTGAAATATTTCTAGATTTTTATGAATTATTTTGATGGGTTAAAGAAATACAAACTTTTCGGGTGTCAAATCTGATCATGAATCTGGACGGGTTGGTTTAAGGGATTTTTAAACTATAATTATACTAACTAATAAATTCTATAAAAATTAGTGTGAGTTCTTAAGACATTTAAGTACATGTGTGAATTTGTTTGGATTTTATTTATGAGTTCTTATATGATTCATAAATTCGTCTAAACATACCAAATTCATATATAAAAACTGTTAAGGGTTTAACAAGGTTAAAAAGGTGTTATGTGTATATTTACTAAACTAAGGGTTTAAATTGCCTTTTTCTAAACTAAAGGGACTTAACTTGTGAAACCATGTAACTTTAGAATATTTACATTTCATACCCTAATCTTACCATAAAGACACTGTAATCCCTAAACTTGTTGTATTTGCATAATGAACCTTAACACTTATGAAAGCTACGTTATGAACCTTAAACTATTAATATAGTCACATTGCTACCTCAAATTGATTAAGGGATAAACTTGAATATTTATGACTAATGTTTCTAGACATGGAAACCTACTAATTATGGAAACTTATTAATTCGGGAAACCTGCCTAAAATAGAAGATTACTTAAAATGGAAAAGCCGACTAAAATAAGTAATCTGATTTAAAAAAAGTTATTAATCAGACGATCATAAATTCGTGTAGATTCGCTGAAGAAGGAGTTTACTTCCGATCTTTTCATTTCTAGTTGTGTTTTCACTTGCGGTCTAAGGTACAGATACTCTACCCTTTTTCAGTAAGGGTGCATTCGTTCTCATGATTTTCTTGATCTTGATTCATTAGGATTCCCTAAGCCATTGCTATGTCCCCTTATACTCTGATTCGTTCTTCATGATCCATTTGACATTCGTCATTATGACCCTATGACATAAGTATTCGAATCACTTGATGCTTAGAAGGTTCATTGATTTTGTAACTGGATGTGAAAACCTTTCTTAATTTTATCATGGAAATGTTTGAGAAAAACTAATTTTAAAATGATGTTTATGAACGATGCGATACCACTTTTATATGAAATCTTACTAAACTTTTATGAAAACCACTTTTAAAGACTATTTTTATGAAAACCATTATTAAAAGATTTCTTTAAATGAACATTTGATAGAAACTTTTGAATTGAACCTTGCTATGAACCATCTGATTTCGAACCTTTGATTATGAACCTTGAGATCCTATGCTTGATATGATTCCCTCATTGACTCATGACATTCATTGTATGATTGTCATTCTTATTTATTCATTCTGACATTTATTTAAATGTCTCTGCTATGCTATGCTTATGTTTGCCATGCTTATTTGAATTACTATCTTGTTTCTCTTGCCATTCTAGATTATATTTGTTGTATGCTATGATAGATCCGTGCCTGAGCTTACCTAGTTGTAGAGGTACCATGACCATGTCTTCGATGGCACCTTAGGCATGACACTCCCGTAGAGGTGTGATAGATCTACGGTGTTCCCCCTTATGTTTATGTATTATATTGTGATCACTATTGGCCATTAATGCGTGTGTGTGCTTAGTCTAGTACTGACATACATACTTATGTTAGGGAGCGTATGGATGCATCCTAGGTTTTATGTTTTATGTGATTATGGTGACTAGGTAGTGTGTGCCTTGCACTCTTTCTCACATTTTTATTTTATTTACTTAGAGGTCTCCCATCTTCGTATACTTGTATTGTTTTAGTATGATTTGATAAATTATGTATGGAGTTCTTATGGCACATCCTTATATGAACCTTTCTTTATTTTCATTTCATTCCTTGTTTCATTTCTTATTCAGTTCTCATTCATTCTTGAATTCTTAGTCCTCTTTAAAATTTGTATGACTTTCATGATTATGCTTTTCGTTTTGTATTCTTATTCCTTCGTTGCTTATGCTTATTTACCGTTCTGTTATGTTATATATATCTGTTCACTGGGCTTTTTAAGCTCAGCCGCACATCTTTTCCTGCGGCAGGTTTTAGTTTAGAAGCTGGGTTATGAGTGGAGAGTACTTTGGACTTAGAAGACCTTACTAGCTATTCTGGATTTAGTGATGACTAGAAGAGAATTGCATTTCAGACTTAGTATTTTGTTATTGTTCTCATTGTAGCCTTGTAGTTTCAGAATTTCCCTTTGTAACCCTTGAATTTCATTTGTATTAATTTAGTCATATGCTTGTGTCCGCTTTGATATGTCACCATAACGTAATACTTCTACCCTTATCAGGTTGGGGTGTTACAGAAGCTATATATCAAAAACTTGTATCAATCACCATAACCTAGGATCTCCTTTAATAAACTAAGGAGTCCTTTACAAGATAACTACAAATCTTCTATAATCTTAATCTTATACGTATCTTTCTAACTATATAGAATATACACTGAATAAGTCAATACAAATCACTTGACACCTCTTTATCACTTTAGCAGTCTTAAGTTAATACTCGCAGTACTAACTTACTCTAGCAGTACTAACTGATTAGTACTGGCAGTTGTAACTTGAATAGTACTAACCCTTGGATTGACAATACTAAGTATGAAGACTTTTAATTCCCAACACAAATACAGAAGAGTATGCTGACCAGATAAGAGTTACGGTGTAAATCCCTACTCTACTTACGCCGTAACTAGGATTAACAGTAGAAGACCAAAGTTAACGCAGATCAAGGTTACGGCGTAACTCCAACATAAGTTACGCCGTATATACATTTCCAAGACTTAGAAGAATTTTGTGGTCCAAGAAGTTACGACGTAACCATTTGCATGGTTACAGTGTAAAACTATTAATGAGAGTTCTACGTTCGTCACCTATCTTTAGATTACGCGGTAGTGTCATCACTGAGGATAAGATCGTCCTAGATTGAAAGGTTACGGCGTAACTAACCCTAGAGGTTACGCCGTAACTTAGTCGAGGCTATAAATACAAGCCCTAATTCTACAGTTTTACATATCTTCTCAACACACAAAAACCAGAGAACGATTTAGGGCTTCAAGGAGGACGATATTCAGCAGCATACAAGTCATTTCCAAGGGAGAATTCATGCCATACACTTAATAAGTTTTAGTATTTCATATTACATTCGTGTATTTAATTCCATGTCTTCATTCATGATGTTAAACATTGAATTTTCTGCATGTTTTAATATGATCGGCTAAACACCTTTGTTAGCCTAGTTATGAAATTGTTATTGTTATGATGTAGTTTTCTCGTTTTCATATAGCTTTATATGTATGCTTTCTTTGCTTATTTTGGGACACCCTCATTTCGGTAGCATGAAAGTTTGGGTAGTATCTAGGAAGCTAGAAGAATTGACCATAGGACCCTAGTCAATCAGGTTGCGAGTAGTGGCAAGAATTGACCATAGGACTATCACTATCTTGCGTGAGAATTTCACCCAACAATCAGCTTCTAAACAGATATGCTTAAGAAGTTAGGGGAACCTAAGATCCGATCGGCCAGGTTTCATTAAATAAGTCTTAGTACTGCTTGTTCAACACTTCCTAGTGCCAACACGAGATCAAGCCGAATGCAAGTATTACGTGCTACTGCTGTAGGAGTCGAAGATTTATATAGAGAAAGCAGGTTGTTAGGTTAAACCCTAATTCATATAATGGAAATACGCTTAGTGAGGTTACTGGAAATAACCCTACTCCTGAATTTGGTGAAGTCTGACGTTACTGATGTTGGGAGTAAGGTTACTAGGTTACTAGTTATTCATTGCCAATAAATCTCTTCATGTAAGTTACTGCTGCCCATTGAAAGTAAATACTACTCCTAAGTTTATGCTGCTATTGCTCTGTTACTACTGCTTGTGTGAAAGATAGTACTGCTAGTTGAATGATAGTACTACTTCTTAGTTAATGCTGCTACTTGATTGTTAATACAGCTGAGACGAATGGTTAGTACTGCTCTCGCTATGAGTTAATACTGCTGGTTCATTCTCAGTTAGTGCTGCTAAGCTATTTTTAGTACTGCTAGTAGTAGTTTGTACTACCAAGGATGATTAATGCTGCTTGGTCATTGTTTTAAGTTAATATTGTTGTACTGATAGCATTGGAAGCAATTTGTTACTACTGATATAGGAATAATGGAATTAATACTGCTAGCCTTGTCCGATAAAAGAAGTTTGTACTACTAGCTTTATCAGATATTGGACAGTATATGGTTTTGTAATATCGGACGACACACACAAGGAGATTTTTGGTTTTGGTTTATTTGTTCCTAAAAGATTAAAGGCTCGTATTTATTGGTTTAATTGGTTATGATGAAGATTTTTTATCACCTATCTGGAGTTGAAGTAGAGTTTAACAGGTTTATGTTCTTATCATATCTTAAAAGGATTCTTGCATCTTTTGAAGATAACTTGTTCGTGCTTTTTCAATGTTGTGACAAAGACTTGACGAATCTAGCAAAGGTGTGTGATCTACAAACTGATGGTGCTCAATGCTCACATTTTCTATCACTTTAAGGAGTTACGTTGTTGTACTCAGTGTCTCATAGAAAATGAGGATTTTTGTCAAGAGGATGTGGTCTACTTATACTTTGGTCTTGGTATGAGTTCGAAGTCACCTATATAGTACAAGATATAAGACACAGGTTTGGGTTGTTCCACTTCTACATCAAATTGGTTATACTTAGTTTTCTTCATCAGTAATCATTACATAGAGCCTACATTCAAAAGATGGTTAACATATGGGTTTCAGGGGAAGCTTAATGTTAAAATGTTTAACCATTTATACGCTACATCGAGGTGAAGGTTTTTACAACAGCTAGTCGTTATTACTACTGCTAGTTTAAGTTTCTAGTGTCTTGAATTCATTTTTAGTAAGCGTTTTGGTATTCTTCATGGAGGGTAATTCGAGACATTGGAAGGCTGGATTGGAAGTGTAATATTGGTTTGTGGTTGTCGAAATCAAAGTTGCATTTACTTAGAGTCCCTTAGTGGATAATACAAAAAGGGGAAGAAGATTTACAAAGAAGAATTGCAACTTATTGAGCCTTGGTGGTATAGCATGGATTAAGAGGAAGTTTGTTTCTTTCATTTTTATATTAACTTCAGGGGAAGTTCGTGCTTATTTGGGTTTTGTCATTATCAAATAGGGGAAGATTGTTGGGAATTATATTTGAGTTGATAAGATAAAACATATGAAAGATGAAGGACTTTCAAGATAAAGGAGGAATTCTTAAAGATGGAAGATTACAGAAGATTTCGTAGAAGATAATTGTAAAAATTAGGAAGATATATTTATTTCCTAATACTTATCCTTTGTAAACCTAATGTCTCTATTATATAAAGAGATATAAGTCGTATAGTTTTCTGTCTGTCAAGATGTGAACACTAGGAAAAGTGTGTGTGTGTCCTAGGCGTGTAGGTTGTAAAAAACGCCTAGATGTGTTTGTGTTTAGCCTCAAGGATCGTTTGATCCCTGTTATTGTTGAGTAACCTTTCTACACTAGATCAAGTAGAATTGGGGATGTTAATTGTGTATGTAATTATTATAGTGATGATGATGATGAAGAAAACCTTGTTACAATAACAATTGTGTTTGATTAATTCCGCTGCATATTGTTGTCTTTGTTATTGTTATCCCTAGATGAGATCTAACAAATCTCGAGTTCTAAACGATTCTATAGGTGGCTAAGATTTACAAAGAAGAATTGCAACTTATTGAGCCTTGGTGGTATAGCATGGATTAAGGGGAAGTTTGTTTCTTTCAATTTTATATTAACTTCAGGGGAAGTTCGTGCTTATTTGGGTTTTGATATTATCAACTAGGGGAAGATTGTTGGGAATTATATTTGAGTTGATAAGACAAAACATATGAAAGATGAAGGACTTTAAAGACAAAGGAGGAATTCTTCAAGATGGAAGATTACAGAAGATTTCCTAGAAGATAATTGTAAAATTTAGGAAGATATGTTTATTTCCTAATACTTATCCTTTGTAAACCTAATATCTCTATTATATAAATAGATATAGGTCATATAGTTTTCTGTGTGTCAAGATGTGAACACCGGGAAAAAAGTGTGTTTGTCCTAGGCGTGTAGGTTGTAAAAAACGCCTAGATGTGTTTGTGTTCAGCCTCAAGGATCATTTGATCCCTGTTATTGTTGAGTAACCGTTCTACACTTGATCAAGTAGAATTGGGGCTATTAATTGTGTATGTAATTGATGAAGAAAACCTTGTTACAATAACAATTGTTGTTTGATTAATTCCGTAGCATATTGTTGTCTTTGTTATTGTTATCGCTAGATGAGATCTAACAAATATTAAGTTCTAAACGACTCTATAGCATTGCAGCTATCACTAACAAACTTGAAAGTCTTGGCAAGGGTATGAAGAAATTGAAGGAAAATATGCGTGCTATTCAAGTGGGATGTTACACTTTTGGAGGAACTCACCTAGCCAAGGAATGCCCATTGAATGAAGAGGATAAAAAAATTGAAGAAGTCTGGTATGGTGAGAGTAGTAGGCCTTTTCAAGGGAAAAATGTTAAGAGCAATGGGTACCGTGTTGGACCACATGGGTATTACAATCGAGCACCTTACGGTGAGAGAAGATCCAATCTCGAGGAGACAATTGACAAGTACCTAGAAGACTCCACCAAGAAACAAAAGGAACAAGACAAATTGTTGAAAAGCTTTCAAGAAAGCACTAACAAAAGTCTTCTCAATCAGGATAATTCCCTCAAGAAACTTGAAGCCATGATTGGAAAACTTAGCGAAGATATTCATCAGAGAAAGTCTATGGAACAAGCCAATAAGTCTGTAGGATCTTGCAAAGCCATCTTTGCGTACAAAGAGGTAAAAGACTTCGACGAAAACTTTCATAATTCAAGTCAAATTTGTGGAGTTTCCCTTTTGCAGGATAATGCTGAGCCACAAGAAAGTGCACCAAGCCAGTTACCAGAAAAGGAGAGTAGCTCGGATAGTTTTACTCTTCCCTGCACTATCGATAAAAATGACTTAACAACATTAGCCAATTTAGGATCTAGTGTAAATGTTATGCCTATTTCGCTATTTCAAAGCCTTAAGCTAACAAGTCTAAGAAAAACCAAACTAATTGTAGAAATGGCCGATATGACTAGAAGTAATCCGATAGAGATTGTCGAAAATGTGTTAATTAAAATTGACAAATTTTTATTCCCTACTGACTTTGTGGTGATAAATATGACAAAGGTGCCTATGGAACACATTATCTTAGGAAGGCCATTCCTTGCTACTTCACATGTCCGAATTAAGGTTTTCGAAAGAAAATTTTTGTTAGGAATAAATAACGATAGGGTAAATGATGTGTTACGTGTGTGTACAAGTTTTAAATTTATAAAGGTTGAATTACCGAATCTAGAAATAACACATACGAGCAAGTGAACTCGTCCATTATAGCAAGACTATGATGGTAAGTCGGGATCATTCGCAGGGATTTATGAGTGAATCGGATTGTAAGCTACTAAAAGTAAATCTCTTAAACAAGCAATGATGAAAATATAATACTTCAAATGATTAAAACTACACTTGCTTAGACTAGTTTACTACTCTTGATAAACATGATTGTGATAACTTTCGTTAACATGTTGGTTATGATAATTAGTTTGGTGAACTAATCTATTGTTCTTACAAGTTAAACCTTCGTCAAGATTTTAGTTCATAAAAACAAGCATTACGATTAACCAATCAATTAAAGATCAATTCAAGGTTCATAAGTTTGAGTTAACAAACTTAAACACAAAAATAGTCTTTTGTTTTATCAAATATGCTTAGGAAATGGTCAATACAAAAGGTAACAGATCATAGACAAAAGGTTACAATTGATTGCAAACGACTAATCTTTTGACCTGTAAAGTGGTTTTCAATCAATCCAATTTGATAGACAAAAGCATTCTTATTACAACCATAATTAAGTTTCTTTGTTAAACCAAGAATAATGGGTAATAACAATCATTCATAGACAAATGATTATAACTAGTTGGATACCAATAAATCTTTCGACCCATAGCATTATTAACAACTAGTCAAACTTGATTAACAAATGTCACTATGAAACTTAACCACAATTGTATCTTAGAATTAACTTGAAATTAAATTAAAACTTGTTATCACAATCATACGCAAATCATTAAGTCATAAACATCATCTAAGCAAGTGCACAAAGGCACTAGCCACTCATAGCAAACATGAACATAAACTCAGAATTTTGATCAATAGAAATCATGATTAAAAGTCTTACAATGATTGAAATAAGTTTACAAATGATAATGTAATGATACCACAAGTATTGGTGTTGACTTCTTGAGAGTTTGACTTCCCAATGTTGACTTCTTGGACTTCCAAAGTTTCCTGGATTTCTAAGGACGAATTTGAGAGTTTTTGTGAGAGTGGTTGATGAGTAGAGAGTTAATTGGTAATTGTGTGAGAATTGGTTTGGTAATTGGTGTCTAAACACTTCACAAATGGCCCTATTTATACTATTCCCAAGGCTTAGGGACTTAAATGCTGCAACTTGGCCTCCAAGCAGAATAGAAGGAACTAGAAACACTTTGGGAAGGACCTAGAATCGTGAGTAATAAGTTGGGACACTTAATGATGAAGTTTGGAATTACAGGTCACATCCAACCGATCGGTATTGGCTCCAACCGATCGGTTGGTCTTCTTTTACCTCCTCCATCCGATCGGATGGAGATGTGCTGTAATGCAAATCTTGGACTTCCTTGTGTTTGGCTTGTATCTCTCTCATAGAACTTGGTCTTTTCTTTGTCTTGGAACTTTGTCAACTTGGAATGATGAATACTTGGACCTTTATTCTCTTCAATGCCTTTTTGGAATGTGGTTCTGGACACGGGAATCTTCGTATGATCATAAATATTTCCTTCTTCCTCATTCTTTCACTTTTTCTTCCTTTTTCCTGTTTTTGGCTACATATACTTTGCAAACATACTTTGGTGCGATTAAGTAACAAAAGCATATAAATATAACCAAATAACATGTACAAAAGCACGAATAACGCTACTAAAAACATGCACAATTTGAGCGTTATCAAATTCCCCCACACTTAAACTTTGCTTGCCCTCAAGAAAATCTAGAAGTAAAAACAAGTATCCACATGGTACTCAAATATGTTTAAGAAAAATGTGATGCAAATCTATCAAGTACAAGTACAAGTTAGATCCATCATTTTAAGCTTTTATAGTTGAAGCGTCGAGATGTTTGACAATACCCAAATAATTTTCTTGCTTGATAAACATTACTAAACACCTCACAAAAAGGAAATGAAATATAATTCACTCAATACACTCATTTGTATGGTTGGTGGAGTATATATGAGAAATCACACTCATTTGCTCAGTCATGATCTAAATATTACCACAGGCTTGTACAAGAAACAAAACTACACCGATATGGCGTGAGCACCAAGTATAAATATCAAAGAGGTCTTTTATTTGGGTTTTAAGGCGTCATGGGTTATATCGATCTTATGTGCAAATATCTTATGCAAAACATAATAGATCGCTGGCACGAATTCTTGCATTACCAAATAACGGATGGTCACTAAGGATAACCTTAGATCGCTGGCGCGCTATATAATTCCTCAAGAAATCGGACAGTCACTACATGTCAATACACTTGATAATTTCACAAAGCCAAAAGGTAAGGATAAGACATGGGATATGTTTAGAAAGGTTGATAACAAATAATATACAAAATAGTCAAAGTCTACTAACCAAATGTTGCTAGCTATTACGAACCTCTATCATGCAATCTTTGAGAAACTCCATACTTTATTGATCAATACATTTTTCAGCTATTCTTGTCATCTTATAGTTGCGATGACTTTTTTTCCTTTTTTTTTTTTTTTTTTTTGAACATAAGCTTTCACTTGTCATCTTATAGTTGTGATGACTTCACTTGGATAACTGCTCTTGGAGTTTGCAACTTTCTTTTGAATTTTCATGATTTCCCACATAACATCCACCTTGCCAAATAGCTAGCAACCAACCAAGACTTGACTAAGGGTAAGGCTAGGCTAAAAAGTGTTAAATCTTTTTGTATTTTTCTGGATTTTATCAAAAGAAAGGATTAGCTCAGAAGGTGTAACTAGGGGTATCTAGCGTTAAAGATAAACGCTAACAATAGGGTTTATATTGGTGGTTAACTAGTCAGTGTAACTAGCTAAATATCAATACGGAAGGCTATTTGGGTTAAAATCCTAAGGTTGCCTCTTATCACGCATATACACTTATATCACACACGAAATGTGATCTCACAACGTTCTTGTAATGATTTACAAGCACAAGTTCTAGAATAAATAAAATCACCGGCACACTCATAGCAAAAGAATCAAAGCATAAAATATGCATGCTAATTACAGAACGGCTTAATTCCTCACAATTTAGGTGGAAAGGCTATAATATGTGCTAGCTAATGTTATCGATCATAGAATGGATTACAATATTAATCGGGACACATCTCAAATTTTCAAAAATTACAGATTTTACCAGTGGATTGATCCAGTTATTCTAATATATTATCCTTAAAATGACAAATAACTAGATCACAAGGGCAAACAAAATTTAAAAACTAGCTCGAAATTTACAATTTATCCTTATTTTCCTATTCAACCGCCCCCCCCCCCCCCCCCACACTTAAGTTAAGCATTGTCCTCAATGTGATAAACGAACTTTAAAGTATGAAAAATAGGGAAATAAGAGAATAAACCATATTTTCCATGCTTCATCTGATTCTTTGATCCAAGTGTTCAAGCTTAGTAATCATTACCTGCAGTAATCTTAAAACAAGCAAAACAAAACACACGAAAATATGTCTTATTAAAAGTAAGTGATACACCCCCACACTTAAGTTCAACTAAATGATTAGAGAAACTTTGGGGTGTAATCACTTTGAAAATAAAAATAAGAATTAAAAATAATAAGAAACACACAGGTTGCCTCCCGAGAAGCGCTTGTTTTATTAACGAGTCATCAGCCTAACTCAAACTTCCTTTAGTCTACGTTGGTGCAATCTTTTGATTCTTCTTTGAGAATTTGGGAACATACACCACGTTTTCTATCACTATTTCTTCTCCAGTTTCATCTATGTCTTCCAATTTCACTTTTTCCCAAGCTTGAGGAAGAACATCATAGATAAATTCAGCATTTTCCTTGTAGTCGGTTGGGAAAGGTGTCAGAAATGTGATAGATTCATATTCTGATTCAGGCGGAATTTCTTGGATAAAAATCTCGTTCATTTGCTCCTTATCATAGTACAATTTAATTCGATCACCATTAACAATGAAACTTCCACCATGTTTGTCATATAATTCAACATATCCGGATGGAAATCCATGTTTCACTATATATGGTCCGAACCATTTCGGTTTCAGCTTAGGAGCTTTAAACTTGTATTTCATATTGAAAAGCAGAACTTTGCCTCCAGCTTTGAATTCTTTCCAAATTCTAAGCTTTCTGTCATGATAAGCTTTGGTTCTAGCTTTGTAAAGCCTTGAGTTCTCATAAGCTTAGAGTCTAAGTTCATCGAGTTCATGCAATTGCAGAAATCTTATCTCTCCAGCTATTTTGAGATCAGGATTACAGTTTCTGAGGGCCCAGTAGGCGCGATGTTCGATTTCGAACGGCAAATGACATGTTTTCCCATACAAAAGTTTGTATGGTGTTGTACCAATTAGAGTTTTGTAAGCTGCACGAAATGCCCACAGAGCATCATCGAGTTTTCTCGACCAAACGGCAGGGTTGTCTTTGACCGTTTTTTCAAGTATCCTCTTTAAGGCTCTGTTGGTGTTTTCGACTTGACCACTGGTCTGTGGCTGATAAGCTGTAGCAAAACGATGATGAACTCCATATCGTTTCATAATTTTCTCCATTTGTCTATTACAGAAATGGGTTCCTCGATCACTTATTAAAGCTTTAGGAATTCAATAACGAGCAAAAAGCTTTTTGAGAAAATTAACAACAACTCGTGCATCATTTGTGGGTAGAGCTTCGGCTTCAGCCAATTTTGAAACATAATCAATAGCAACGAGAATATATTTGTATTTGTGTGATTTAGGAAATGGTCCCATAAAATCGATTCCCCAAATATCGAATATTTCACAGAATTGAATGCTCTTTTGAGGCATTTCTGTTAGTGCAAATATTACGATATTTAAACTAAACGATTTCTTCGGTTTTAATAATGAAAAACATGTAACTTGTAATACATAACGTAAAATATGCAAGTTACTTGTAAACACAAATCATCAATGCATACTTACATCAACACCTCCCGACATCTCAAGTATGCTTCAACGAAGTCGTAGATTTCCATCCCGACATAAATCACTCAAGGTATGGACAAACAAATCTACTACTTGACAAATGATCAAAGGATTATATTTTTCTAAACTTCACATTCTTAATGTGACAAAACATTTTTTCAAAAATATATTTTACAAATTATTTTTTAATTAAAAAGAAAGGTTTTATTTTGAAAAATAAGTTTAAAAAATCCCAACAGCTATTTTTCCCCCAAAATCAGCTCCAACCTTTCCCAAATAAGTTTTCACCAGAAAAGACAAAATTTGGAGCGTCCTTGTCTGGGACGGCTCCACGGTTCCACTAAATTTAGTGGAGCCATGGGAAATTTAGTGGAGCCGTCCGTACAAAATTTTCTATAACGTTCAGATTTTTCTTGCCTATAAATAGTGGACCATTTCACACTTTAACTTGATTTTTCCAGTCCTTTTTCTATGGTCTAATCCCTCCTCACTTAAATGACTTTCTTTGATCATTTGGAGAGTCTTAGTTTGTTTAAGAGTGATCCAATCCTCCATTCAAGTGATCCTCTTCATTCCTCTTGATTAGCAAGAGAAGAACACAAAGTATCCAAGCAGATACAAAGTGTTGTCATCCCTCTTGATTAGCAAGAGAAGAACACAAAGTATCCAAGTAGATACAAAGTGTTGTCATCCCTCTTGATTAGCAAGAGAAGAACACAAAGTATCCAAGTAGATACAAAGTGTTATCATTCCTCTTCATTTGCAAGAGAAGAACTCAAGGTATCCAAGAAGATACAAGAGTTGTAATTGTTAGGTCTTGTAACATTTGTTACATTCTTGATTGTATCATAGCATACATCAAGATCATTTTTCTTTTGAGAGTTTGTGAGGGAAGATCATTGTGATCTTGTCGAGATCTTGGAGATCTCTTGAAGCCATTGGGCTTGTGTGTATTGATCAAGTGGATCAAGTGTAGATCGGGTAGATCGTGGTAGATTGGTGCTAGCTAAGATTAGCACTCGACATCTAGCTTAGTATCGGAAATAGGATAAGCGACGTGTAAGGTGTAGATCGGGTAGATCGTGGTAGATTGGTGCTAGCTAAGATTAGCACTCGACATCTAGCTTAGTGTCGGAAATAGGATAAGCGACGTGTACTGTATAGATCGGGTAGATCGTGGTAGATTGGTGCTAGCTAAGATTAGTGTTAGGAACACGTTTTATTAAATTTACATGTCTTGTTCATTTAGATAAAATGTTGCACGATAGGGCTTTATATTTGTATTAATGGTGCGGTCCATTAGAAGCCCATGGACCGCCCATCTTAGCATTAATCCTTCTAGAATCTATTTAGTAAATGTTGCCCTAACACAAAGCCTATAAATAGAAGGCATGGGGCATCATATTTCATGTTGGTTTTTCATGTAAGTGGCGAAAGCCTTGTTCCTTAATCATTCAAATAGTGAAAGCCTCCCATTCTCTCTTTTTCTCATCTTATTCTCTTTAGCTTATTAGCTTATTTACTTTTCTTCTCATTCGTAGCTTATTAGATAGTAGTTGTACGTGTTTACTTTAGTCATATCGTGTGTGTGTTTGAGATATCAACGACCTACAAGTGGTATCATACGCCAAGGGATAGTTAGGATCGTGTTTTTGAGTCATTAGTATAGTTAACTACGTTGTTTTTATAGATTTCATAAGGTTTTTGTTCAAATCTTAACGTTAAACTCTTGTTCGTGTTGAAAAAGTAGCTTTGATCTCGTTGAAATTTCACAAATCTTCATCGAATTTCATATTTTATACGTTAACGAGCTTAATCTTCATCAAATATTGTGATTACTAATCGTTTAAAGTAAAAAAAAACAATCGGGTTTATTGGTTATTTGGACGATTTGGTGTAATCCGTGTTATTAGCGATTTGGAAAAGTTGATGAAAAGTGGAATTTTTGGTTTCTGAGTGAACTTCGACAACTAAGGGTTTATCGCAGTTTGAATCAAGATAAGTTAGGGTTTCATCGCAGTTCGAATCAAGATAAGTTAGGGTTTCATCGCATTTGGCAGATCTTCAGTTATCGGCATTGGGACTCAGTATTGTACTTTCTTGTATAAGAAAGTGAAAATACTTCGACTAGGTTGCTTCTCTTCTCTTGTACAAGAATTGAGAATTATCGAACTTGGAATTGAGATATAACTATCGCAATTGCCATTAATTATCGCAGTTTGCTATCTTATCTTATTGCAGTTTGATATTTTATCGCATTTTGCTATAACTTATCGCACTTTAAGATAACATATCCAAATTGTCATTGTTTATCGCACTTTCTAGTTTTTATCGTATTTTCTACTATCGATATCGCTATTGAAGCTTATCGCACTTGGTGAACTGTACTTATCGCACTTGGTGAACTGTACTTATAGCACTTGGTGAACTGTACTTATCGCACTTCAGTGAACAGTACTTATCGCAGTTGGACAAAATCTTCTGATTTCCAAACTAACTTAACATAACTCATCAACACATATCTTAATTATCTTTAAGATCCAGACATGTCTCAACCACCTCACTTCAATTACTACTATCAGCTACAGCAATATCCTCAACAACAGCAATTTCATCCTCAGTATCAACAACAACAAGCATTCGTGCAACAGCATCAATTTCTCTCTCCACCACAAGTATCCCCACAACAAATCATGCAACAGAATCAAATGCTAAACAATCCATCCTACTCCAGAGAACCACATTGGTTTAACAAGATGTGTGAGGCAATCAACAGTCAGCAATCCCGACATGAAGCTGGGAATCAAGATACTCCACCTATGCTGACACCTGGTAACTATGTGCAGTGGGCTAGTCGATTTCTTAGATTTATTGAACTCCGTAAACCCCATGGGAAATATCTTAAGCAAGCCATTGAAGAAGGACCCTTTCCACTTCCAGTAAATGTTGTTCCAGGAACTACAGAAAGAGAAGAAACATCAACTCCCATTGCTGTCGCAAACTACACAAATGAACAAACACTGCAACAAGAGGCAAATCAGTTGGCAATGTATTACATACTTCAGGGGATTCCTAATCCTATTTACCGAAGTATTGATGCTCAAAAGACTGCCAAAGACATGTGGGAACATGTGCATCTTCTCATGGAAGGGACTGAGTTAAATCAAGAAGACCTTGAGTCAATGCTTTACATGGAATACAACAATTTCATCATGGAACCAGGGGAGACAATTGAATCATACTACCACCGTTTCACAAATGTTGTAAATGACCTCGATCGTCATGACATCAAGTTACCTAAGATTGCTATCAATTCAAAATTTCTGGGTTGCCTTGGACTAGAATGGCAGAAATATGCAACGTTTTTCAGGCAAACTAAGAAGATTGGTGAAGTCAAGTATTGACTAATGTATGACTTTCTGAAACAACATCAATCTGAGGTAGATAAGGAAGTTGCAGCACGAGGCAGTTTCATACCAGCACCAACACCTAACTCACTTGCTCTTGTTGCTCAATCCAACTTTCCACTACCAAACCAGGAATTTGGACAATCATCTTTTCAACCAAGTTTTCAACCACAATCTTCTAACCAAATCATCCCATATGAAGCACCATCACAATACTCTGAGAACCAAATGGTTCCATATAACAACTCAGATTCCATGTTGTACTCAAACGCTGATTATGATGAAGAGGAGGATGCATTCAACTCTCTTAATAAAGCATTTGGATTAATTGCTAAGGCATTTGGCAAGTTCACTAAATCCAAAAATCGTCTTCGTTCATCTTCCAACACCAGGAATCAAGCTATTATTAACGATGGCAGAGTGGAAATTCAACATCGGTCTTCAGGAAGATATGGTTCAGGAAACAGTGGCAACTATGGGTCTCAGAGGTTTCAGTCAGGAGGGAACAGGTTTAATTCTGCAGGGGGTAACAGGAACAGTGTGGGAAATACTCAGAGCAGAAATCAGATGACTGGGAATGCACAGAAAGGCATTGCAAATACTTCAATCACATGCTACAACTGTGGTGGGAATGGTCACATGGCAAATGCATGTCCAAAGCCTCGTACTATGGGCAGTGCATATCACAAGGAAGCTCTCTTGATGGCTCTTAAAGATGAAAAGGCAGCAGGAATGGTGACACAGAATGAGCAAAGCTTCATGGCAAATGCTGCATCTGATGATTAGATGGAAGATCTTGAGGCAAATGCTACAGTAATGCTCATGGCAAACATGCAAGAGATGAACATGTCCGAGACAGGCCCGGTCTATGACACCGATGGTCTATCTCAGGTACCTGATCCACAATGTCTTATACATGAAATTGCTTCACCATCTGCATCTTCATCTACAAATGATAATTCTGTTCAACTTGATTCATCATTCTCATCTCCATCAGATGATCCAATAAACACTGTTGCATCATTTGATGATGATAAAACTGTCGTTTCATTTGATGATCCTATTGAAGATGAAAATTTGGATCATCTTGAACAAAATGATCCTTTGCCTGATCAAGATTCAGAGCTTCAGGCCTTGCTAATGACCACCCAATCACAAATTGAAAAATGCAATGAAATCAATAAAAATCTGAAAGAGAGAATTGCATTGTTAACGAAGGACAATGAGTGCTATAAACTACAACTTTCAGGATATCAAAAACAAGAAAAAACGTGAAAAAGGTTTTGAGATTGCTTTCCAAAAATAGTATGTCAAAGTTCAAAATTTAGAACATCAAGTTCGTGAGCTAACCGTTTCTAAGGCTGAGCTTCTCTCTCAACAAGAAAAGGATCAATTTTAATTCAAATTACAAATTAATGCTTTAAATTCTGAGTTGTTAAAAACTCAATCTGAGCTTTCAACATCTCAAAATAATCTTCTTGAAGAAAAGCAAGCCTCAAGTAAACGTGTCGACTCATATCTTGAAGAAATTGTCACTTTGGAATCCAAACTTAAAGAGTTTCAAACTATTGTCTACAAAAATGGTGAATCCATAACTCAAATTCAAAGGCTATCGGTAAAACCAGTTCTGAAAGGAGTTGGATTTGCTATTGGCAGTGACCAACCACGTTTTCTTTCTAAAGTACTCAACAAAAATCCCAAGTTATACAATGCAGATTTATTACTTGATGATACCTTTCAAAGAGTTGTTGTGCTTGGTAATGATGAAGAAATTAAAATTCTTGAACGTCAAAAAGAACTTGAGAGTCGACCAAAAACTGAAAAATATTTTTCCAGAGTTCATCATGATTATAATGCAAGACGTCAAATCAAATTTGTCCCCTCAAAGGACGAAACAGAACAAACGTTTGATAACACAAAAATACATGCTTCTCCTACAATACTTCCTGTTTCCAAAAATGTTGCACATTTCAAGGATTATTTGACTAGGACGATGATGTTGATCCAAAATTACCAGAAAGTAAATTATTTTGATATTTTGATATAATTATGGAAGACATATTTTTCTTGGAAAATGAAATTGAGTTTAATTCTCAAATCGAAGTCTCTACTTTTCTTTCCCCCGTCGTGAAAGAAAAGTGAGACATTCTTCAAAAGAAAATTCTGCCTCATGTCAAACATCTAAAGAAATATGCAACACAATGGGAACAAGAATTATTCGCGGAAGTTGAATCTATGAAAGGCATTTTAAAAGAACAGGATGACAAAATTCAAAAACAAAAACATCAAAAGAAAACTTTGAAAAACGAGAATGATCGACTCTTAGAAAAAGTTCTGTGTTATGACGTTGTTTCTGTGATTATGAATTCGCTTTATGAGTCATGCAATGAATTACTTGTGGATGATCATGCTGTAAATGTTGAGATGTTGCATATGGAGATAGAAAATTTGGTCAAAGAGAATGAGGATCTTCGAAAAATTAATAATGATGTGGAAAACAAAGTTTTTAATCTTCAAAAAAGGCTTGATTGGTGTCAAAATCAACGTGCTGAATTTGAACTAAAATTTCAAAATCTCATAGGATCTTTATCATTTCAAAATAGTCATATTCCTGAAAATCACAAGGAAACAAAGGCTTTCTTAAGACTTAAACTGTTTGAAAATGAAAAGGAACTAGATGAAATTCTTCAAAATAGAAATGACACAGTCCGCCTCAACAGAAAATTAGATTCACAAAATCAAGAATTCCAACACATCATTGTTGACGTGAAGAAGTGATGAACTCAAATAAGTACATTTTATTACTATCATTTATCCTATTAATTTGACTTGTTTTATTATATTATGTATGAGGATTGATACTTAATCGTTTAATTTTGTAATTCTCAGGTAAAAACAAGCATTTGGTGAAACTTAGCGATTTTGGACTAATTATGGAGCAAAACATGCAAGAAGTTAAGAGTCTACTAAAATGAAGAAGATCAAGACTAATCTGCTCCAGATGCGCCGCATCTCACTCATTACATACGGCGCATCTCTATTAAGATTTCACCAGATACGATCCAAGATACAAGAGGACATGCGCCGCATCTAATCATGGAGTTACGCCGCATCTTCTGGCGGTGTATGAATATTCCTGAATATTATAATCTTGGACCCCACGCGAAGTTAAGTCAATGCGCCGCATCTACTTACTAGATGCGCCGCATCTTCCCTCAGACAGAAACTATAAATACCCCAAGACCAGACGAATTTCGAGAGGAATATATTAGATTTGAAGACCGAAGCAGCAGAACCCTAGGACGAATTCAGTCAAGGAGGCAGCACAAGACACACCAAACGAAGATACAAGAGCTGTAAGAAGGTGTTGCATGTGTTTAATTCATTAAGTAGTTTTGTTTTATTGTGTTAGCAAACTTTAATTCATCAGGATTGGTGGCTTGTGTAATGTGACAACGAAAGATTGCACTCCCTTTAATACTTGCTTTCCCATCAATTAAAGTTTATATGTTGATGTCTTTGGTTACTACTTATTAGTGCATTGATAACCTCTGTGTTTATTAGTGGCTTGCGGGCATTTGACTGCGGAAAATAATGTGGCTCCCACGGTTATTACTAAATTGATCACTTAGGAATAACTTTTAGACATAAGTAATCATTAAGGGTTTACTCGCCGATAAGAATAGGACCAACGAGAAAGGGTTAACTACATACACTTCATATAAAGCTATCAATAAAACAAGTGACAATCTACTTAATCATAAGGACAGCCCTCTTATTGTCTCGAGTATTTATCTGTGTACGTGTGTGCTACTTGCTGATTCGTGCCTATTGGTTTATTTTATTATTTAATTGCAAACAAATCGTGCCAGTCTCTCAGGCTAAAACCCCCTTGCGTTAGGATATTAAAATACTGATTAGAATAACGAGATAATACGTTCCACTCTTAGTCATCGACACTCTACTTACCATTATATTCATACTGACCGGGTACACTGCTCGTTAAGTGTGTGTGTTATTGATAAGTCGGCTAAATATAAATTTAAAACTTGAGTAGGCATTAAAACTGCTAAACCGCAACGACACATCACGCGCATCAAGAAGAAAATCAGAGTTTTAGACAAAGGCAAAGCAAATGTTCATAAGATTGCCCCAGGGATGTATGTAGTAGACAAAGCAATTACCCAAGCATCATACTCAACCACTAATTCAAACACTTCTACTTCCACAGGACTAGATACTATCTCTAAGGCTAGCAGTTCCAAGACTCCCAAGAAACAACAGAAGAGTAGAGTGAGGAAGTCTAGGAATGGATCATCTAAGTCATCAGAGGTTAAAGCAAGTAGTTTGAATAACACAGATGTAATGTCAGGAATAGAATCGACCTTAGCTAAGTCTAATTCTAGGAATGATGTAACAGATGTTGAATCTATGAATGATAATGTTGATGTTTTGGTTGATGCTAGTTGTATTGTTTGTCGTGCTAGTATATTATCTAGTGATCATCAAAACTGCATTGCTAAAACTCTGTTGAAACGTAAAAAGAAACGAACTAGTGGCTCTTCCTCTAGGCTCAAAACTGTTGCCAAATCCATTTTAGGGAAACCACCACTAGCTGTTTCTGAGTTAACCGTTGAAACACCCATAGCCAAACCCAAGACAACTAAATCACCTAGTGCATTCATTAGGAAAAAGGCTGAGACTAGTTGGACATGGCAACGTTGGTTACAACACACTGCAAGTTTTAAATGGGTTCCTAAAATAATTAAATCTTGTGTTACTAACCCAACGGATCCAACCGTTACCAATTCTCCACCTGTTTCCAATGTTTGTGATGCAGGTGATCCAAATTGTCCTATGGATTGTTGATAGCGGGTGTTCCCGACACATGACCGGCAACCTCAAGCTTCTCACAAAATTTATCGCAAAGTTCATCAGAACGGTCAGGTTCAGGAATGATCACTTCGCAACAATAATGGGCTATGGAGATTATGTTAATGGGAACATCGAGATCAGTCGTGTATATTATGTTGAAGGCCTTGGTCACAATTTATTCTCAGTGGGACAATTCTGTGACGGAGATTTAGAAGTAGCATTTAGGGAGAAGACTTGCTTCATTCGTGATCTTCAAGGAAATGATTTGATGAAAGGAAGACGCGGAACCAGTCTATACACCATATCCTTTGAAGGCATAACAGCTTCATCTCCTATCTGTTTACTCTCCAAAGCTAATCACACAAAGGCTTGGTTATGGCATAAAAGATTGTCTCATCTCAATTTCAAAACCATGACTGACCTTGCAAGACATAAATTGGTTGACGGGTTACCCAAATTCAGATATGCCAAAGATCATTTGTGTTCTGCATGTGAACAAGGGAAAAGTCACCATGCTCACTTTCCTCCCAAAACAGAACACAACACAGATCATGTCCTCCAGCTGCTACATATGGATTTGTGTGGTCCAATGCGGGTTCAAACTATAAACGGGAAAAGGTACATTTTGGTGATTGTAGATGACTACTCACGATGGACATGGGTCTACTTTCTTCGGAAAAAAGATCAAGTTCCTTCAATGGTCATCACGTTTCTCACAAAGATTCAAGTTCAAGTCCGTAACACCGTAAGAATTATTCGAACAGACAACGGCACTGAATTTAAGAATCAAACCCTTCGGGAATACACTGAGAAGCATGGGATTGTTCATCAATATTCAATTGCTCGCACTCCCGAACAGAATGGTGTAGTTGAAAGACGAAACCGTACGCTTGTGGAAGCAGCTAGAACAATGTTGATCAATGCTCAATTACCAGACTACCTTTGGGCTGAAGCAGTTAGTACTGCTTGTTATACTCAGAACCGCGACATGATCAACAGACGACACAACAAAACTCCATATGAGCTAATTCAAGGCAGAAAACCAAACATCAACTACTTTTATGTTTTTGGAGCACTGTGTTACCCGAAAAATGATAGAGATGATCTTGGTAAATTAAAGGCTAAAGCAGACATCGGGATATTCGTTGGCTACTGTGAGAATTCTAAGGGATATAGAATTTGAAATCGTCAGACCGGGGAAATTCAAGAGACTATATACGCCAATTTTGATGAACTCACGAAAATGGCTTCTGAGCAAGACCGCTTAGAACCCGAACATAACCGTCTAAACTTCCCTGAATCTTCGGCTGCACCTTTACCTTTTAACAGGAAAGATCTGGAAGATTTGTTTGCACCAATGTTTGATGAAGTTCGTGTTAATAGTGCATCAGATGCTTCCACCAGTTCCGCTGCTCAACAAGTCCCAAATCAAGCACCTGATCAATCTGCCACTACCACTACAGCAGTTGATACCAATGCACCTCAACCTGAACCTTCATCATCTATAAATCAAACACCTCCACCTGCAGTTGAAGATTCTTCCCCCACTTCAAACCAAGTTCCCACACCTTCTGATTATGACGGGAATGCATTTTTCAATCCATTTGCTCCACCACCAACCATTCCAGAAATAGGAGTATCATCCTCGAGCAACATGGACCCGTCATCTCATCAAAACAACATTCAACATTTTCCTTCCACCCAAAAATGGACAAGAGATCATCCCTTGGTAAATATAATTGGAAATCCTAACAATCCAGTCATCACAAGACAAAAACTTCACTCAGATAGTGAACATTGCATGTATGCACTCACTGTCTGTCAATCTGAACCTAAAAACATCAAAGAAACCCTGACATACGAAAACTGGATTGAATCCATGCAAGAAGAGCTGGAACAATTCAAACGTTTGGAAGTTTGGGAATTAGTTGAAAGACCAGATGGAGTTTATGTTGTGTTTATGTTGTTGGATTGAAATGGATTTGGAAGAACAAGCTGGATGCAGATGGTACAGTGATTCGTAACAAGTCCCGACTGGTAGCAAAAGGGTATAGCCAAGAAGAGGGTATTGACTTCGAGGAATCATTTGCTCCAGTGGCTTGGATTGAGGCAGTTCGAATGTTTCTTGCATATGCAGCCCACAAGAACATCACAGTCTATCAGATGGATGTGAAGACGACATTTATCAATGGACAACTCTGAGAAGAGGTGTACATGTCACAACCAGAAGGCTTCATGGACCCAGATCATCCAAACCATGTATATCGGCTTAAGAAAGCCCTATACGGCCTTAAACAAGCCCCGAGGGCGTGGTACGATAAACTGTCTGCATTTCTCCTTGCTAATCATTTTACCATTGGAACTGTTGACCCGACTTTATTTATACAGACACATGGGGAAGACATTCTCATTGTTCAAATTTATGTGGATGATATTATTTTTGGTTCAACCAATAAAAAATATTCAAACGCTTTTTCTAAACTGATGAAACAAAACTTTGATATGTCTATGATGGGTGAACTTAAATTCTTTCTAGGATTGCAAGTTCATCAGTCGCCTCGTGGTATATTTCTAAGTCAGTCAAAATATGCTCAGGAAATCCTGAAAAAGCATGGTATGACCAGCTGTGACACCTATAATACCCCAATGTCCTCCTCATCCCCAAAGCTAGATGCTGGCATACATGGGACACCCATTGATCCTATGAAGTATCGTAGTATGATTGGCTCGATAATGTATCTCACGGCTAGCAGACCGGATGTTGTATTTTCCACATATCTTTGCTCTCGATATCAGTCTAGACCGAGTGAACGGCATTTGTCAGCCGTTAAAAGAATCCTTAGATACATAAAGGGAACCATTAATTTGGGAATCTGGTATCCAAAGGATTCTGGGTTTGAACATGTTGCATTTTCAGACGCTGACCATGCAGGATGCTTAGACACACGCAAGAGTACATCAGGGGGAGTTCAATTCTTGGGTGACAAGCTCGTCTCTTGGCAATCAAAGAAACAAGACAGCACCTCACTGTCTTCAACAGAATCTGAATATGTAGCCATGTCTGCCTGTTGTGCTCAAGTCATCTGGATGAGATCACAACTGATGGACTACGGATACATATTCAACAAGATTCCGATGTACTCTTATTCCAAGAGTGCCATCGCTATTTCATGCAACACCGTGCAACATTCCAAATCAAAGCATATTGATCTCCGGTACCATTTCATCAAGGAACACGTGGAAAAGGGTACTGTTGAATTGTATTTTGTGGGAACTGAACACCAACTGGCGGATCTGTTCACAAAAGCCTTGCCTCATGCAAGATTTGTGGATCTGGTTCACCGGATTGGTATGAGATGTTTGACGCCAAATGATTTGGAAAAGTTTCTTAAAAACAATTAACAAAGTCAAACATCTCCAAACTATCTTTGTAAATATATATATAAAAAAATGCAAGTACAAACCCTTATCCAACACGTTGTTTATTTTACAACGTCTCAAATTATTTTTGAACACGTGTTGAGGGGGAGATAATTTTTACCACAATTTTTAAAATTGTACTTGCATACTTTCAGAAATTGTTGCTTCACAAAGTTTGGTGATAAGATTTAAAGATGGAAAAAGTTATGTGCCTTAAATGAAATATTTGAGACTTAGAGTTAGTCACATGATGGTGGTTTAGGACTTAGCATTCAAAGAATCAAGGTTAGGGGACTAGAGTTGTCAAGATTGCAAAGTTAATTAATTGATATTTAAGTCAAAAAGAATTAACCGCAGTTATTACAACTGACATTTCACCTACCGAATTTAATACCACCCACCCACCATCATCAACGGACGACATTCATTCTGCATAATCCGATCAAGATCTTTGAATTTTGTGAGTTTAGTTCTAGGGTTTTGCGTAAAATTGGGGATTTATGATTAAGAGTGTTTGTGTTGTAAATAATTGTACGATAATGCTTATACATTGTTTATGAACCTATATTGCATGCTTAATTACTCCCAGTAACTACAAATTGTTCTAATTGGATTTTAGGGTTTAAGCGTCAATTTGGGGAAAACTTTGTTTATGCGTTATTGTGTAAATTGTTTCTTGGAATGTTGTTATTTGATGTTTAATTGAACGTTGGCATGCTTGGATTGTACCCAGAAACACATTAAGTGAATTTATTAAGTTTAAAGGGTTTATGAAGAACACGAACTCGAGCAGTTTGATTTTTGCGTTTTTGTGGTTCGTTTGTGTTATAACTTTGCCAGAATGCTCAAAATAGTCATTAAAGTTGTTTGTGATAATCTGTAGTTACAAATCATAAGTTATAAAGAATCACGAAAAGATCTGAGTGACTGTTCATCGTAAATCTTATCGTAAATTCTTGTACAAGAGTTTATCGAAGTTGCCCAAAATTATCGCAGTTGGGATAATTATCGCAGTTGAGATACTTATCTTGATTGGTTTAATTATCTTGATTGACATAATTATCGCAGTTGGGATGATTATCGCAGTTGGATAATTATCGCAGTTGGGATGATTATCGCAGTTGGATAAATATCGCACTTGGGATACTTATCTTGATTGGGATACTTATCTTGATTGGATAATTATCGCAGTTGACATAATTATCGCAGTTGACATAATTATCGCAGTTGTGATCTGATATAGAATTTGATCAATTTCCTTAGTTATATCCTTTTATACTTATTGAAATTAATCAAATTTTATAGAATTTGGATAACTCTTGATAAATTCTTTGACCAAGCATGAAACAACCAATCATAAATGCAATAGGGTGCTATGTGTTGCTTCTAAAGCTAACAATTTTTAACAAACATGCATTCTGTATATTCGTATATGATTGTTGATTCAGAAACACATCAATGGCGACTTCACAACAACAACCTCTTCCTGCTCTCACCAAAAATGAAGTCTTTCCTCACGGGTATACTCTGGAAATTGGAAAGAACAATTCACGTGTTGAACTGGACAAGATCAAGTGCTCTGACTCAAGTTGCCAGATTGCAGTGGAGATTCTCAAAGTTCATAAGTGCAGGGATATTCTTGATAGCTCGGACACCATTCCAGAACTATACATTCATCAATTCTGGGATACCTTCACAAAAAGCAATGATGACAAGTATTTCACTTGTACACTGGATCGTAAAAAAATCAGAGTCACACCTGCCACACTCCGTAAAGCCTTAAAACTTCCAGATGCACCTAAAACTTCTAACCAATTCCACCCGACACCTTCAGAATCTGAAATCATGCAATTCCTGGTAGACAATGGTTATGATGTTCAACCAGATACACCATTAACCACAATCTCCAAAGTCAATGCTAGATACATTCCTCAACCCTGGAGAACTATCTTCTTCATTATAACCCATTCCATATCTTGAAGAGATATTGGGTTTGAGCATCCAAGACTTTCTCATCTTCAAGTCTTATGGGGATTTGTGAACCAGGAACCAATTGACTTTGCTACTCTCATTTGGGAAGACCTAATGTACCTAATGCGAAAAACCTTCAAGAAAATTCCATTTGTACGATACACCAAGGTTCTCATTAGCTATCTACTTGATCAACATCAAGACCTTGATAAGCGTCCTACTGATCAAGAGGTTCATGAGTACAGAATGGATAAAACCTTAAGCAAAGTCTACTTTCCAAAAGAAAGCACGCGCAAACAAGGTGCACGATTTCCAGAATTTCTGATGACTAATGAGGTAAAAGAAACTAAAGCATATCTTGATTACGACAAGGCATTCCGTGAACATCGTGTGGGTCTTGCTAAGTTGGTTGAAGAATCAGGATCTTCTAAGACTCGTTCTCGAAGTAAGTCTAAAACGGGTAGTGCATCAAGTGTCTCTGAACCAAAGAAACTACATCCCCGAACTACTGTCATCAAGAGGAGAGTACCAAGCAAACCCCAACCAAAACCTGAACCGAGTGGAATCATTGATGAAGATACTGAGTCTGCCTCTGAATCATCTGAATCTGAAGAAGAACCTGTCTTTATGAGTGTTGAAGAAGCAGAACTTCATAATAAGATCTCTCCGGAAAATGCACAAAAGCAGAGTCTCAAGTCATTAAAGGAAGATGAAGAGCGAAGGGCAAGGAAAGTATTGGAGCAACAGATGGAGTTGGAGGATCCGAAACTGTTCATGAAGCTGCTTCGACCCAAGTTAATCCGGTTAATCAACCCGGAGGATCTGGAGCTGCAACAACCAAGGTTCAGCCCGATACGATTAATCAACTCGATAAGGCTGAATCGGTCTCTTCTCAGCAAACAAGCTCGGTTAATCAACCCGACTTGGGAGCACAGACTCAGGAGGAGAAGGAAAAGGATCTGGAAAGCAATATTGTTTTATCTGACAAGGAAATCTCAGATTCTATGTTTGACGACAATCCAGGGGAACAACCACGTAACGATGATACAGAAGATTGGAACATGGAAGAAGAAAAGGACATTTTGGGAGATAAAACAACTAAAGCTGCCATGGATCTTGAGGAACAGGCAAGATAAGAGGAAGTAGAAAGGAAACGTAAGGAGGATGCTCAAGCTGACTTGGAAGCAGATAGCTACATATGTTCTCACACTCCAACACCTCCTTCTTCCCCTCCAACTGAACTTGCTATGGTTGTTAGTAACCCGCAACAGCAACAGGAACAACCACCAGTTCAGCCCTCACCTGTTTCATCACCTAAGACACCTCCTGAATCACCTCCTCACACTCCAACACCTCCGTCTTCCCCTCCAAAGGACAAAATTAAATCTGATGATTCAATTCCTTCACTAACTTCATCATCTTCAAAATCTTCATCACCCAAAGAAAAAGCAACTATTTCTAAGAGTATTCAAAACGCTTACAAAGGAAAGAGTAAAAGAAGAATTGTCCATGTCACAAAATTTGAAGTTGTGTCTCCTGCCGCAAAGAAACTTAAAAAAGCAGTAAAGAGAGCACAAGCACAAAGAGACAAACAAGCAACAACAAAATTGGCTGAAATGGAAAGTTTAGTCAAGAACTTGTCTCAGCAAGTGGAGGAGATGCAGGAAAGTAAGAAGAAGATAGATGAATTCCTAGGTTTTAACATCAAAGATCATATCACACGTAAGACAAGGCATTTTGTCAAGCAATATTTTCCTGATCTTCAGCAAAATATAAATGAGCACATTGATTCACAACTTGAAGACAAAATCAAAGAAGTCTTCTCATCTTCTTCCCAAACCAAACCGCTTCAAGATCTCACCACTGAAGAAATCGAGCTTGTGCTTCTCGACAGACACTTTGATATTACCTCTCCTTCTCAAGAAGAAATCAACTTGATCGCGGCTCTTAAAGCACACATTGAGAAGAAACCGGGCAAGGTAGCTGCTGACAAAGGGAAACGTATTCGAGAGGATGACGAGGAAGATCAAGACCCTAACCCCGAACATAAGAAACACAAAAGCAGGTCTGGTATTCATATTCAGGGGCCAACTGGAAAAACAACATCATCTCTACCTCCAAAACATCAATCATCTGGTCCTAATGAAACCGAACATCAATATGAGCATTTCACGGCTGAAGATGTGGAATTTCAGCCGCAAGACGATCAACCGCATTCACCACCGTCACCACCAAAACCAAAGCCCTCCAAAACCAAGTCATCACACAGCAAGAAGTCATCTAATGAACCAGCTGTTGTCACCTGGCTTGATAATGATAAGGATGAGCTAGGGAATGAATGGTTTGATCATCTGGCAAGTGCTCAGGTTCCAACTGGCGAAGCTTCCCGAGTTGAAGACAGCACGTTTGCTATTACTCAAGAGATCAAAAGAAGTCTTAACATAAAGAAGATGACCAAACGGGAACTTCGACAGATCAAGAACGATGCCTTCATTCTTCTGAAAGATAAATCCAACAGTGCAGCCGAACTTGAATATCATCTTGAAAACATTGCACGCGCAATGTCAAGTGACTTCGACTGGGCTAATCCAGACGTAGTCAGGGGAGTTGGCAAGAACCGTCCTTACATCACTGATTGGACTAAGCCGCTTCCCGTGATACGAAGATCTCACCACTCAGAAATTCCCTTCCAAGTTTTCTTCAACAACGATCTGGAACTTCTAAAGAAAGGAGCACAAGGGAAGACAAAGTATTGTACGTCAATTACTTTCACACCAGCTGCTCACTATACACAGTCAGCTATTGAAGAAGAAGCTATTAACATACATTTGTTTGTTAAAGAGCTCATGAAATATGATCGCGATGCAGAGTTGGGGATTCATCACTGGTATTCTAAACGACAAAGCTGGTACAAGTACAAACTTGCTCTCCAGAAATCACGGGAACCAGTTTACAGTGATCTCAAAATAGTGGCCGTTACCAGTGTGAGCGGATCCAGAAGGTGTGTGTGGAAAACTAGAAGGGGGGTTGAATAGTTTTTACCGTTTCTTTTGTTTAATTTGTTAGTTCTATGGAAGCAATCACAAATTAAGTTATCACACAATATAAACTAGATATAAAGAGATGAAAGATCAAACCACATAACACAAGTGTTTATAGTGGTTCGGTTTGCAAGAGATCCTTATCCTTGCCCTACTCCACTTCCTCGAGTTGCTTACTCGAGAGATATCTTTCACTAAGAAACAAACTCCCTTCAAGGTGGAGAAAACCTTTACACGTTGCTTACTTCCTTTTCCGGTACTAAGCTAAACACCGGGTTCTTTCACAAGGTAGAACCAACCTGACGTCGCCTAATTACTTTACCGACACTAAGCTAGATGTTGAGTTCTTTACATGGGTACAACCACTCCTTACTCTCTTTGTGCTTTGAGGACTAAAGCACTAACCACACTTACTGATCTAACTGATACAAATGATAATAGACACTTAAAGTGTTTACACAGAACCTACACTACAACTTCACAACAGTCTGCTTGTTTGAAGCTTGTTAACTTGATCTTCTTTGCTACAAAAGAAACATCAATGATATATATACAACTACTGTGGTTAGTAACTAAAGTGAATGTATGTGTTTTCTTTTCTAAGTGGATGATTAGATCAAATGCCAAGCCTGCTATTTATAGGCAAACAAAGAAAGGCTCCTACGGATCCGGCGGATCCCTCATAAGGGATCCGTCTTTGTATATATTTGGATCCGTGGGATGACAGCTAATGTTGCACAAGAGATCTTTCCATATCCTTGTGTTGTCAAATCAATATCTACCAAAGTCAACTATATAACTTGAGTATCTAATCAAGATATCACACAATCTTACCAAGATTGTATTTGTGATGTATACCATGATGTCACTTTGTAACTTTTAAACTAAAGTTTCCATTAAAGGAAATACACATGTATATGTAATATAATGTTAGTGATCATGTTAAATAAAAGATGTGTTTTGAAAAAGTCTTTAACTAGTATTTATAATTTGCTTAAGGAATATACTTTGTGTTTGTCATGAACAAAACATTAAGCAAAGATCGTAAAATATAAATAACGTTTTTAGTACGATATTTGTATTAACAATCTCCCCCTTTTTGTTGATGACAAAACATAAATTATATTTTTAAGCAAACAAGTAAATATAGTTTAAATCCTTTTAAAAATATAGATTAAGTTTTTAGTTATTCAAATTTTGATTATTATTATGAAATAACTTAGTATGAATAGTATGAACTAATTATGCAAACTTAATCCTTTTTCCTTTCTCCCCCTTTTTGTCGAAACAAAAATAAGAAGTGCGTAGCGGAATGCGATTTTGAGAACTTTAATAGCTCCCCCTTGTTTTGTACTCCCCCTAAATGGAGTAACAAGTAAATGATGCTTAAACCTACAAAACAAATAGTTAGAATATGAAAAATTAATGAAATGCTCCCCCTTGATGTATACTCCTCACTACTCTAGTACCAACGTATACTATGAAGGGTATAATATGTTAGTAATGAATGACTTCAATTAAGAAGTAGAATGCTTCTGAAGTATTCTCCCAATCAAGCCTTACAATAAGTTTTGACTTTTAAAAGTCAAAGTAAGTGTCTGATCATTATTTGTACCTAGGGTAATCATAATCAAGGTATAATATATGCTTATATAAGAATGTTAGTTCACAATGATAATATGCCGTATGTTGATCACTCATAAGCATAAAAACATCACATTCATTATGTGACAAAAGTCACAAATATGATATGATGGTATAAAATAAATTCTAAATAAAGACAACTACAACATCATCCTAGAAGGTTCCTAACAACACTTTTATTGAGGCGGATGAGAGATTGCGTTTAAACGTTCAAGAACATGGTTCAAGATGAACCTCATCTCATTTTGAAGCTCATGGACCAAGATGTTGGTCCTTTGGGCCAAGTGAGCCGTTCTCTCACAATGTGCGCAATCATGACTTGAGAAGCCGGGAGGAAGATTAGGCTCCAAGTTTTGCGGTGGTGATGGTGGTGGTGGTTGGTTGTTGTTGTTGTTTGATGGTTGTCATGGTATAAAGGGCCATGGATATCCGGGTAAACCGGGTGAAAAAGCATGGGTTGTTGACCTTCAAAGGTCATGGGTGGAAGATTGGGTAATTTTGGTGAAAGTTCTTCTAAGTCATCAAGATGTGGTGATGTAGGAGGAGTCCTAAATAATTCCAAGGGTTGGAGTTTGGGTGATTTTGGTGGTGATGGTGATCTAACAGGCTGTGATGGAGCCGGTGGTGGAGTAGAGGCTATTGGAGTAATGGTTGGTGGTGGTGTTTGTATAACAACATTTGATGGTGTTCTAGACACTGAAGATGTTCAAGACAATTAAGTTGTGAGATTAAGATGAAAATTCTAGATTCCTTGGTTACGAGAAGGTTGTTTGGTTTCTGAATGGTTAAAAGCTGATCAGATCCCCGCGGATTGGGCGGAACCAAAATTTTGGTTCCGTCATTCTTATCGAAGGGTTCTGTGGGACCAAGATTGATTTGGTCATGTTTGATCAAACGAAGGTTCATGCTAAGGTCTATTCACTTATAACTACTAATTAGGTTTCACTAATCCTAGTCAAATTTTAAGGAGACTTAATGTATCTTATTTAAGAGGTTTGTGAAACACACGATTGTGTTTTCATGAGGTTTTGGTGCAGAGCTATAATGTTGAGCTAATAAGGTGTTATGATGATAGTATTGACTAATCTTTAAAAGGTGTTCATCTTGTATGCCTAAATCACTTTATGTGTTATAACAAGATATCATATTTAAGAGCATAATTATACATTGAAAATATGTTTTGTGACGAAAGTCTCAAACATATGATTACACATGAGGGTTCCTAGAGATGATAAAATCTTAAAAATAATTATCGCGATGATACTACAAACTTCTATTTTTCTTGTTTTGATGATGACATGATAGAGGCAAGCCATTTAGTTTCTAAATTACTAATGTCGTAGAGGTTAGAGACAATATTGTTGTCATCTTGAGTGTTTGTTTTATTGATCCACATTGATTCATCCAAGTGTTGAAGAGTGGTAATTATGTCATGTGATGGGTCTATTATTAAGCTTGAAGATGGTGATGAGATTTTATCTTTGAGTGGTGATGATTGAGGTGATGAGTCAATTGTTGTGGAAACACTTGGTGAAGTGACAATTGGTGTGGCAATTGTTGTGATGATAATTGATGTGATATGGTATTGAGGTTCATGAATCTTCGGATGAAGGGGATGAACTATCATGGGTTCTAAGTTTTCAAGACTTATTTGTGGAGAAGTGGTTGATGTAAGTTGAAGATCTTCTAATTCTTCAAGATGTGGTTGTGGAGATGTTGGTGGTGTCCTAAAAAGTTCCATAGGTTTGAGTTTTGGTGAGGATAGTGATAATGCAGACTTCTTAGGTTGTGGTGGAACAGGAGCGAGTGGTGGTGTAATTTCTACAGGAGTAATGGTAGGAAGTGATGTTGTTGTATTGGATGAGTTTGTAGCGGGTGAATTTGAAGAAGAGTATATGTTGATTATGGGAGTCATAATAGGAGTTGTTGTGGTGTTTGTGGATCTAACAGGAAAGGTTACGTTACGAAGTGGGTTTGCATACCAATATGGTCTGACACTAATTCTAGCTGTTCGTCTGTATGGTCTAGACATGGAAGAGTTGTTTGACTTGGTCATGGTGAAGTATGATAGCTAAGATGTACAGGAGAGGAAATGGTAGTTGTGTGAAGTGATGATCCTAAAGTGCTAATTTATAGACAGAAGTTGTGTGAGTCTGTGTGTTTGGATTTGATGTGAATCCAATAGAGAATGTTGGTTACTAATGATTTGGAACAAAAATTTGTGCAGGTCATATCAAGGAAGTCAATCCATTGAGCTTTGGTTGAGTAATATGTTGTGGATTTGCAGTTATTACAAGAAGATAGTGGAAAACATGATGATTTAATATTTCCACGGATTTGACGGATCCCTGAAAAGGGTTCCTTCTTTGTATTATGTTTGGTAACTCACACCTAAAATTCAAAAATTTAAATTTTGGTGGGAAATTTTGTTCCTAAGTTTCTAAGAGTTCCTAAATGATTCTAAGATGAATTATGATCAGAGAATGAATCCTAAATGATACTAAACACTAAGATTTAAGAATTGAGATGAGTCGGAAAAGTTTTAGACTTACTGAGAAAGCTGCGGATCCAAGTAGTATAACGTGCGGAACCAAAGTTAGGAGTCCGCCAAATCCGCAGTTTGAGGATGGCGGAACCAACGATAAGCCTTGGCGGATCCAATTTTAAGGATCCGTCGGATCCGTACCCTAATTTTCTAAAACTAAACAGAAGACATGTTATATTATGCGTTATTCGACGAAAACCTGAAAATTCATCTAAACCTTACTTAACATCTAATATGTATAGCAAAACAACTAAGTGTGATAATATAAACACACGATTGATCATAGGTTAATTCGTTCTTAGAAACTTACTGTAGTAGTAGTTAAGCCAAACATAGGGTTAGATATGGTAAATTGATAACCCTGAGTGTTATCAATCTGTAATGATCAGTTGGCTCTCATATAAAACACAATCAAGTATAAAAATAGACCTTATCATTTAAACTTCATCATGAATGATGTTTTAACTCAAACAGTGGCATAAGTTTGGAAAATTTATAACCATGAGCATTATCATCAGTTAAAGTTGAGCAAGAACACATAAGCATAAAGTACTAAAGACAAGTCTTAACAAACATAGAAATATGATCATATAGGATCTAAAGAACAACTGTTCCAGACGTTCATTTATTCTCGCTTTTCATTCAATATTTTGAGTATCTTCTTTTGACCCTTTCGGAGTTTCATCATCCATCGTCCTGCACATTTTAGAACTCCCTTTGTTTGTCGTCTTTCTGCAGATTCATTGTTGAGAGATGGAAGTTGACTTAAGTAATCTAATAGAGGAAGCTTTGAGTTAGGTAATCCATCTTCGTCACTAGCTGATGAAGATGATGAAGATGAAGATGAGAGACAAGCTCGTTTCCCTTTTCCTACTTTCACTCTATGGTCACTAAGAGGGACAAAGGTGTGTTTGATTTCGGGGTAATCTGGGACAGAGCCAACAGAATTTGGAAGGATAGGAATGGAAGCTTTGAACAAACGAGTGAGTAGCATTCCATATGGTAATGTGGTTTTCCCTAGGACACGTATATCAACCATTCTTTTGGCGATATAGTAAGCAAGATTGAATTTTTGATGAGTTGAAATACAATAGAGCATATAGCGTAGTCCAGCATTCACATGATCTTTGTTACCAATAGTACTAATGACATTAGATCTTAGAATTTCTTCGAGTCTTTTGAACTCAGGTTTGAGTTCATTGAGTTCCATAGCAAATGGATCTCGATTGACATCTTTTCCCCGAAGTTTCTTAATTGGATTGGTTCTAGTGTTAAAAAGATGATCTCGGATAATTTCTTTAGGAGTTAGAGGAGTGTCGTAAGGATGTTCCCTTCCTAGATGTGAATTTAGAATGGTTAAGGACCATTTGTCAGAATAGAAGCATGTTCCTTCACTTGGGATGTGTAACACTTCCCAAAATGGTCTAAAGGAAAATTGTAGGAATTTTGGTTTACATTGAAGTTGATGCTAAATGATCCATTTTCATCAGAAATAAGTTTTACTGAGGCATAAAATTCGAGAATGAATCGAGGAATGATAGGTTCATCTATGTCGAGAAGTGAATCAAATTGAATGGTGGCCATTTGTTCACGAATGTTTGTTTCTTCTAAAAATGAAGAGTCTATGGTTCTACCCTCATGAACATACCGACTTTCTAAAGATTTGAAAAGTTGGACTTGCGCTTCTGTGAGTCCTTTTGTTTGATGATGTTTGGGTAGGTACTTCTTTGTTTTCTTGTGATCGTAGTTAGTGGCAGGAGGCATGATTTTCCTAGTCATAAACAATTTAATAGTTTTAGTTACACTAATCTAAAATACATGAACTGTGGATAAATATAGAAGTGTGGTAAGTTTTGATCTAAAAAAAATGTAAAACTCCTAGTGTGTGCCTACATGGGGACAATGTGAAGGTGCGGTTATCTTGACTTCTTTTGATGCAAGAAAAATTAGTTTATGCAAGTTTTGTTTACAAACGAGAGATAACCTAAACATTCCTATTTCAATGTAGCTACAGTTGAATGTACCCGAAAATACATATTAATTATGTATTCCCTTTAGCATTCAAGAGACATTATGCAAGTGAAGTCTAAAAATTTTGATCTATGATGTTTGAAAAATATGTTTTATGACAAAACACTTTATACCCCAAACATTTCTGTTTGACGTTTTCTTTGATTTTGTATTAGCAATGTTTCATTTTATCTAAGACTTCTTATGGGGTTTTTGTTTTGTTAAAGAGTTTAAACAAAATGGAACTCCTATTAATTTTTGACAAAAGACTTATCTGTAATGTCTAATTAAGAATAGTAATCTAAAATGTATTATTGAAATAGCATGAACCCTAATTTTGAATTTGAGATGAATTAGTGAACTTACAGTGAGTGATCAAGCACGAATTGATATGAGATGAAAGATCTAATTTTTGAGTTAGGAATGATGAGAGTCGATTATGAGTTGATTTTGAGGGTTTAATTAAGTGTGTAGTGCAGTAAGGAGTGTTTGGTAATTCATAGTTAAATTTGACAACTCACGGATTCGGCGGATCCTTAAAAAGGGTTCCGCCCTTGTTGTCAATTGGATCCGCAGGATCAGAACAAGGTTGTGGTATTTGTTTTTGGTTAAATTAAGATTTGGACGAATGTTTTAATTACTTCTAAATGTTAGTATGTTTAGTAAGGAACGAAGATTTCTTTCTTGAGATGTTTGTAAGAGGATTTACCACTGTAGTCTTTTTGAGAAACCAGTTCGAGCTAAGTAACGAATGATTGCAAGGTTGACGAAACAGGAGAAGATTGGTAATAGAGACTAAAAGACACAAACTACGGGTATTTTCTCCACACTTCTCCTTAACTACTTAAGTATCAAGGAACGTTAGTTTCTTAGTGACTTGTTGTACAATGTCTCACATTGGTACACAATATGTTTAGAGATCTACCTAATTTATTTATGATCTAAGAATGATAGTTATACATAAGGTTTGGTGTTCTACTTAATGTGTTACTATATTTTTTAAGGTTATCAAGTGATTTTACTATTATGATCCTTAATGCGAATGATAATTTTCATGATTGAGATGAGTCAAAACACTTATCATACATGATTTTTGGTCATAGCACATCTTGATAAGAAGATAAGATTCTACTAAGTTCGTTTGTGTTTTCATAATTAAAGCTAGTGTGTATGAAAATAGGATAGTATGTTTTTCCTATATGTTCTTTGATTAATGTTCTTATTTCTATAGTTATCAATCTAACTTAGATTCTAGAGAAAAACTAAATTATTTAAATTTCAATGTTTTCTAATCATACCAATGTATTATCATGGAGAGATTATCCTAAAATTAATTTTCTTCTAAGTACTTTTTAAGGTTATGAAAAATTAAGTTAGAACTTACTTGGGAATATTTATGGATGTGATAATCACAAATGTGTTGGTTAAATCTTATCTTGGTTAGAGTTCTTACAAGTTCTAAGAACTTATCCATGTATGGGTATTTCCTAAGTGTTTTGAAATATAACATAAGAATATGAGATAACATTTATCTTGAGGTGTTATATCCGGTTTTAGCAAAAGATTTTAAGAACCTTTTCCTAGTAATTATACTATCTTATACACATAGAATCTCTATTATTACATATGTAGTAATAATTTATCATACCACAATTAGTTATGAATTATCTATGAGAATAATCATTATGAGTAGAGTTATGAGAGTTCATACCTTTTTGATGATTATTACCAAAAGTGCTATTGATCAGGATGAGCACTTTAGTGATTAGAGAAGATACCTTTGTATCAATGTATCTTGGGATTGAGTAAGATCATAAAGACCAAATCCTTTTAAGCATACCTAAAGAAAACTTGAGTGTTTGGTCCCCAATATCTCATGGGTCCTTTTTGGGTTAAGCAATATATTACCATGGTTTACTAATATCTCCGAGATAGTCAAATGTTAGTTGTCTACTAAGCTCATTTCCTCTGTATGAACATGATTTTACTGTTGTTTTAACTATATCTCTTTCTTTGATCGTTTTTGAATTAGTTATTTTTGAATCTTGATTTTTCAATGTTTTTACTGTACATACGGATCCTTTGTTAGTACTACGCGGATCCAAAGTTTTGGATCCGTGGGATCCGCGGTTTACCAACTCAGTTGGTGTGATTTAATTTTCATTTATCGTTTGACTTTCAAAATCACTTAAATGACCATTTTCCATAAAATCATGCTTGAAGTTACCATGAGATGTTTTAATAATTCTCATAGTGTCATCTACACAGTTTATGTGTCTATTGAATCTTTGAAACTTGAGATTTTGTTTTATGTATTTGTTTAGGGTGAGTTTATGTGACTCTAATTCAAGTTTTATTTCTTGACATGATGAACAACATTCAGTTACCATATTTTCTTCCAAGCTTTTAACTTTTTCTTTCAACTTATGTATTTTATTCATCAAGTATTCTTCTTTGGTTTTCAAGATCTTATTTTTACTTATGACGTTTATAATGAGCTTACTTAATCTATTGTGTTCTATATCTAATGTGTCGTAGTCATTAAATATATATGAAGAGTCAGAGGATACCTTTCTTGTTATGTTAGCTGTACTATCCACCTTGTTGTCTTTTAGCACATCTCCACTGTTGTAACTGGATCTGGCTATAGTGCTAGAAGCTATCCACTCCTTTATGCCTAAAGGTATCTCCGAATCTTTATCAATTATTGCTAGATGAGCTTTGAGGTATCCTATGAGCTCGTCCAATGTCATCCTTGAATGATCCCTAGAATCTTCAATATTTGTTGTTTTAACTTTCCATTTTGGGTCAAGATCTTTCCAGTCAAAATACTTACTAGAAATGGATTCATCAGGAGCATTAGGTGAAATATTGTGTCTAGCTAGATTTGAGTCTTTTGACATTTTTAAAAATGGTTTTTCCGAACTATAAAAACTGTTTTTGAGGTCTGGTGCTCTCAGCAAGGATTTCCCTTCTTTAAAGTTTTCAAAATCGATTTGATCGTTTCAAGTTTTAAAATACAGTTTATTTTAAAAATCTTGAGTAACGTAGCTCTGATGCCAATTATGGAAAACTAGAAGGGGGTTGAATAGTTTTTACCGTTTCTTTTGTTTAATTTGTTAGTTCTATGGAAGCAATCACAAATTAAGTTATCACACAATATAAACTAGATATAAAGAGATGAAAGATCAAACCACATAACACAAGTGTTTATAGTGGTTCGGTTTGCAAGAGATCCTTATCCTTGCCCTACTCCACTTCCTCGAGTTGCTTACTCGAGAGATATCTTTCACTAAGAAACAAACTCCCTTCAAGGTGGAGAAAACCTTTACACGTCGCTTACTTCCTTTTCCGGTACTAAGCTAAACACCGGGTTCTTTCACAAGGTAGAACCAACCTGACGTCGCCTAATTACTTTACCGACACTAAGCTAGATGTCGAGTTCTTTACATGGGTACAACCACTCCCTACTCTCTTTGTTCTTTGAGGACTAAAGCACTAACCACACTTACTGATCTAACTGATACAAATGATAATAGACACTTAAAGTGTTTACACAGAACCTACACTACAACTTCACAACAGTCTGCTTGTTTGAAGCTTGTTAACTTGATCTTCTTTGCTACAAAAGAAACATCAATGATATATATACAACTACTGTGGTTAGTAACTAAAGTGAATGTATGTGTTTTCTTTTCTAAGTGGATGATTAGATCAAATGCCAAGCCTGCTATTTATAGGCAAACAAAGAAAGGCTCCTACGGATCCGGCGGATCCCTCATAAGGGATCCGTCTTTGTATATATTTGGATCCTTGGGATGACAGCTAATGTTGCACAAGAGATCTTTCCATATCCTTGTGTTGTCAAATCAATATCTACCAAAGTCAACTATATAACTTGAGTATCTAATCAAGATATCACACAATCTTACCAAGATTGTATTTGTGATGTATACCATGATGTCACTTTGTAACTTTTAAACTAAAGTTTCCATTAAAGGAAATACACATGTATATGTAATATAATGTTAGTGATCATGTTAAATAAAAGATGTGTTTTGAAAAAGTCTTTAACTAGTATTTATAATTTGCTTAAGGAATATACTTTGTGTTTGTCATGAACAAAACATTAAGCAAAGATCGTAAAATATAAATAACGTTTTTAGTACGATATTTGTATTAACAGTGTGATTATATATTTCTCAAAGAGATCACAGTAAAAAGAATTGACAACAATCTCTACACATTCTCTGAGGCTGATCTTCCTGATTTGAGCCTGAATGATATCAAAGACATGTATTTGATGAAAGACCAAGGCAAACTGCAACATTTGACAAATGAGCTTCGATATGCACTCAGTACCTCTCTATGTCACTACATCAGGAGAACAATCATCAAAGAACGAGTAGAGGATCTCCAGCTAGGTGTCGAAAGTTATCAGACGAAGCTAAACCTTGTTGAACCGCAATTCCTACTCAACAGCAAAAAGGACCCTCAATACACCATGCTACATAGTCCGGTCTTTGGGTTCATTTACAGAAGTACAACAGATTTCCACCGTTTCATGGCATTCAATGAAATTCATAAGTTTTGTGATGATACCTTAAAGAGTGTACGTGATGGGTTAGCTAATCGGGTTCGAGATTCAGCATTAGGAAAATCAAGAAGATGGAATTCTAAGGAGGTGCGACAAGTTAAGGAGTTTGTTCGGAAGATTGAAGAAAGGTTATATCATCGTGATCAGATAAGGAGGTTAGAAAGTTATGTTGGGGGTCGTCCACCTTTCGCTATCAGACTATTTCAGCGGACTGACCCAGTATTCTCAACTTTTGGCAGAGGCGGTTGATGTAAGAATATATTCTCATATTACATAATTCTTATATCATTTATTCTTTCCATATTGGCCTGTGCATTACGGCTTGTGCACACATCACAGTGTACAACCCGGACCTCAAAGAAAGGACCCTAAGGTACGCGTAAGTGCCTCAATCCTGAAAAAGGAGCGAAAGCTTCTTACTTATGAGCAGAATTAAAATCAGAATGTTTTCTAAAGTTTTTCAAACATTCTGCTCATAAGGACAAGTATTCCCTTGTTAAGGGGGAGTATTTGAAAATATAATCTTTGTTCAAAGAAATATTAATGTTCTTGAAATTCTTCCCTAAAACTCAAAAACAGCATATTTTAATCATAAACGTTTTCCAAAAACATCATGAGTATGCTATTTTTTAGGGGGAGAAGTAAAAGATGATTAAAATATGATGTCTCATTTGCTGGAATCTCTTGTGCTCAAAATCAGAATTGACCCTCGAGTTGATGATAGGAAAAGTCAGTAGTCGAAAGGACATGTCCCGGACGGGTAATAATTTCAAGCCAGTTTATCTGGTGATGTAAGCGTGTCTCGCAAAGGACGTGTCTGAGTAGAATGTACCAATTTCGAGCGATAATCTTTGAATCTGATCTGGACGGGTAATAATTTCAAGCCAGTTTAACTGGTGATGTAAGCGTGTCTCGCAACGATCAGGTTCATTGAAAGTCAATCAATTCAAAAGTGCCAACTCTTTCCGGCATGTGCAAATTTCAAATTTATTACTTATGCGCACATGTTAAGGGGGAGTCTTTCTGAAAATCATCAAACTCTCAAGGTGTCAACAAAATGTCTTTACAAATTATCGACACTTTGAGAGATTTTCAATGGTTTTGGTTTATGGCATCATTAGGATAGTCATGGATTTATAAGGTGACTAAGGTTAGGGAAAACCGTCCTATGATCTGCCAGAGCCAGAGGGATCTACCCAAGGACAATACCAATAGTTTAGAACTAGAAAGTCCTAGGTATGATATAAAAAGGAGAAAATGAATGAACGGAGAAAGAAGGGGTTGAAGAATTAAAAAGAAAAGCAAAGAAAAGGGTGAAAAGAAATAGCCCTCCATTTGTTCAACCTTAGGGCAGACACCGAGTTCAATTCATAATCTACTGGTTGATGAGCATCACCGGTATTGAAGACTAAAGACTTCATGGACCCAGTGACGCACTAATAAACCTTCTAAGACACTCATGTGTCCCTCAAAAGACATTTGTTTCATTTACACGGAGAACCCTTCATAATCTATTGACCTCTCATTACGAGAGTGTTGATATTGAAAAGGAGGCAATCTGCTCCACGCCTCCGACGACCAAACAAATGTGCACTAATTGAGTCTAGAGCCATGAGATTCATAAAAGATCTCTTAGGTACACTTAGTATTACTCTGTTGTTCTACATCATGGGCAGCAGATGTAAAATTAAGAAAGTGTCCTTCGCAGATCTTAGCAATCTGCCGAGAACATTCATGAGAGAAGTCACAATTGTGATTATCAATGATTGAATGGAAATCCTGCCAGAGCAACATCAAACAACTCTGACAGCAGGTCACTTCGGTAACTCCTTGTGGGTTACGCTTAGTGTTTGCTCCAAACGGTCTACAGTCGTGGGGTGATCTCCAGCGACTCACTGAATCGTGGGTGCACTTCGGTGTGTCCGTGTTATCCCTTTCGGGGGAATCCAGTTCAGAACGGTCTGGGTTAGGATTTGAGAAAGTCTTCACACTATGTTGTTGATGATCTCAAGTTTGAGCCTGTAAGTACCAGTTGGTTCGTGCTGATGTTGCTGTTGCTGCTGCTGCTGCTGAGGAGCTGGAGTTCGACCATCAAGACTCCATCATGTTCATATCTTGAAGAAATGTTCTCCCAAAGACTCAGTAACATCAAAAGTTCAACACATGATATAGTAAAGTCAAAAGTTCAAGCATCTCAACCTTTCTCAAGTTTAAGATCGAAAAGTGAGAACATGTTGCAGAATATAAGTCAAAGACATATGAGCATGATGGAGAAGACAAGAAGACGTTGGAGATTGGCAGTTCGAGACAACATCATATCATCTAAAAACAAGAACAAAGAAACAAAGATTATAAAGACGTCAGAAGCCTAAGAAGCAAAGAAGACGTCGACCTACATTGATGATCAAGACTTAGGGGGAGATTGTTAAAAACACGTTTTATTAAATTTACAAGTCTTGTTAATTTAGATAAAATGTTGCACGATAGGGCTTTATATTTGTATTAATGGTGCGGTCCATTAGAAGCCCATGGACCGCCCATCTTAGCATTAATCCTTCTAGAATCTATTTAGTAAATGTTGCCCTAACACAAAGCCTATAAATAGAAGGCATGGGGCATCATATTTCATGTTGGTTTTTCATGTAAGTGGCGAAAGCCTTGTTCCTTAATCATTCGAATAGTGAAAGCCTCCCATTCTCTCTTATCTCATCTTATTCTCTTTAGCTTATTAGCTTATTTACTTTTCTTCTCATTCGTAGCTTATTAGATAGTAGTTGTACGTGTTTACTTTAGTCATATCGTGTGTGTGTTTGAGATATCAACGACCTACAATTAGCACTCGACATCTAGCTTAGTGTCGGAAAACAAGTTAAGCGACGTGTACGGTTTTCTCCGCCTGAAGGGAGTTTGTTGATTAGTGAAGTAACTCTCGAGTTGGGTACTCGGGGAGTGGAGTAGGGCGAAGAGGAGCTTCGTGACCGAACCACTATAAATCACCGTGTCCGGTTTGCGCCTTCTTACTTATCTCTTTACTTTCATCTCATTCTTTATCGCTTTATACTTATATTTGCATAAAGTTTATGCTTGTGTTGTAGTTTACTACATTCATCTCTAGATGTTAAATGACCATAGTTGACACTTTTCATATTACGTCACACTTGATCGGGTGTTTGATACAAAAGTTTAAAGTTTTTAAATGGAAACGTATTCACCCTCCCCCCCTCTACGGTTTCCACAATTGGTACCAGAGCCACGTCGCTCAAATTTTTAAAACAAATGGTTTTCAATATTGAGTACGATCCATGTATCAAATTACCTATGAAGGTGATAAAATATGAAAAGTATTTACTAGTTTAATACTTACAAGTTTTGTTGTTAAGTATTCTTTTTTATACTAGCTTGAAGGTTTTCTTAAACCACTAAAAGAATAGTGTTCTTAAGTGTCCGGTCATGTTTTCAGAACGAGTCATTAAGTCATGCAGTTCTGAATCAGAAAACAGACCACGGTACCACTAAATATTGTACGGTACCATTATATTTAATGGTGTCGTGAGTCATTTAATGGTGACGTGCATCTGTTTGTCTATTTTTCATTTTTGGTTCATTTTCAAAAATCCATATAAAATCAACCATAAGTCTGTACGAGTCGTGTCGCCCATCATTTTAAACGATGTTGAGTCTACTTTCATTTGAGACATATTTTTATGAATTAGTTCTAAATGAAAGCATGTTAAAGTCCTTGATTTTCAACTAAAGGTCTTCTGGTCATACAGTTTGCGTAAACTTTTGGTCAAACTGAAAAAGGGCGATTCAATTTTTAAACATTGACGTGTTTTCAAAGTGACTTAGCAAAAATCTTTGTAATGGGGAGGAAATCAATTCGTTTTCAAAAAAAATCAAGCTTAGTATACATTGTTATACCTAATACACAAAATGACGATAAGTATTTTTGTGTGTTAAGCTAAATTGCTATTTGTTTATTATAGCTTTCCGGTTTATGCATTTATAAGACTCATGCTAATATACTTGCACTATATTAAGTAATTAGTTTGCATTGCATATAGGCATAGACCATTTTTCTTGCATTTGTTGCAAGTTTTTAAAATGGTTTAGTAACCTTCTTAGGAATAGAAACTAAGTTGGTAGATCATGTGTGTCGAAATATATTGTCTTACACAATTATTTTTCCAAAGGTTTAAGTGTAAAAAGTATATCACCCCAAAATACTTATCACTTTCATAAAATCCGTAACATGATCTTTAAATCATTACATCATTTTGTCTTGTTTGACCATGGGTTGTCTAAACAAGATAAAAGGTCATTTTAATACATTAGTATTTAAGTAAAAGAAAATGTATTAAACTTGCATTGATTTAACACACACACAAAATGTTTTAAACATTTAGTATTTTACGTATGTGGTATAAAAATGGTTTAGATAATTATTTTTATCAGGGTTGCAAAAATCGCGAATCGGTAGTCGGGCGGTCGACGACCTTGTAGCTTGTAATCGGTCTAGGCGGGATTAATCGGTGATTAATCGGATTGGCATTGCTGATAAATTTTAGTTATTTCCGACAAGTTTTTTGTATTTCCGGTGAGTTTTAGGTATTTTCGGCAAGGTATTTTCTAAAAAACAACTTGTAATAGACTTAAACAGTTACTATAAGTGATCAAAATAAGTTTACAGTGAGTTTTGGGTACTTCCGAAAAGATTTATAGGTTTCCGGAAAGTCTGACCACCATTGACCGCCGTTGATCGCCGTTGACCACGGTTGACCTATTTGTTTGACCCAGTTACATAAATCGGTAAGGTCGGTGACCTTGTAGCACCTAATCGGCGATTAATCGGCCTTGTAGACCTTTTTTTGCAACACTGATTTTTATACTAATGAGGTGTCGAAAAACTAAGAATATTATTCTTAATAATATAAATAGTTTTTCTAAAATAAAAATAAATGACAATATCAAAGTAGTAACTTAATATGTCATTAACCTCACACATACAACTAGTGTAAGAATAAATGGAACACACTCCTTAAATTTTTTTTTCTTGTTAAAAAGGAGTGATCGTGAGGGTCAAGAAAGATTTTGAGTACATATCAATTCATTATTCAAATTATGATTGATATCATCATCGAATCTGATTAACAAGTTTTCGAGTGTGGACATGAAATTGGAGTCATTATTTGTTTAGCTTCAAGATAACATCAAAACATGATGAAACACATTTTCTTGAATCTACATGCTCAATCACACTCGATTGTTATGAAAATAATGACGTCCTCTCAAGACGAAAATAATATGCATCAGATCATAACTCACACTTGTGTTGAAGATGCCATGTTAAGTCTTCTTGTCCAATGGTTGTGTTCCAAACTTTAAACTAACATGTTTAAAAGATGCATAAAATACACAACCAAGTAGGATTGACAACTTGGATGTTTCATCCGAAATATACAAGTAATTTACATTGCAATGCAATTGGTAAATGTGTCATTTCCGAAAAACCAAACACGAGCAAACAAACAACATATGTAAACTTTGCTCATGAACAAATCAACACTCAAAGCCACATGTCTAGTAAAAGTGTCACACATAATATGTTATTAACTATTATGTAAGTCATCAATCTTTGAGAATATCACATGTATTTCTCTTATCAAAAGATTGACAAAAGATAACCTATATCTCATGCATCTTATTTTCTTTGTAACATGAATGGTTATGTTACAAGAGAATACATTGCATCCTGTTAACAAATATAGGATATTAGAGTTGAATAATAACCCAATACAACATGTGTCATTGCATAAACAAGTAAAATTGGTCATACACTAAAATACTTGTTTCACAAAGCATTCGTAAGAGTGATAAGTTTCCTCTTAGAAAAGCATATTTGTTGAAATATACAATATGTCTCATTTTTAATATAATGCTCACAAGATCTATTGAGGTATGTAACCTTCACTAGATTCTTTCTCAAGATATGTAATGGAGCATTCTAGAAACACACACGATGTAGTAGGTTCTACATTGTATCACATTAGAGTGTCTCTTGGTTCTAGGAAACCAAATCATGTTAAAATAACATGTAACAACTCAACAAACAAAGATGATGTCCAAGAGATCATAAAATACACCATCTTCATCAAATAACCTCTAAATCTCAAATACGAAATTAAAAACATTTCGCTTGCCTTTGTTAGGAGTTGTGTAAGACATGTCATTCTCTTAACCAAATTTGAAAGTGTGGTTAATTGAGTCATATTAGGCCATGTATAAGCAAAACAAGATAACATCATCTTTGCTATACTTCGATAGGCAAATATAGGAATTTGAATTCTTCTAACATGAGAATGACTACTGGAGAACCTATCGCACTAGAAATTCAATTTGACCTAACGGTTGGATTGCTTCCAGGAGAGAAGTTGGGTTCGTGTATAACCCGTAAAAATGGTCATCTTTAGCCTTAATTGAGCACCACTAGTGATAGTCTCATACTCATTCTCTAACTTGAAAATTTTTCATTCCTACATTTGACTAGAGATAGTTTACATCGGTGAACTTTATCTCCCATTAGGATGTCATCTTAAACAAGTAGTAATTAGGATCTACCTTAGCAAACCTAGAGTGCTTGCATCCCACATACGTGTTTCCAAATGATAACATGTTCTCATAAGACATGATTAAATGTCTTCATGATCTTAAATGCTAAATGATTATCATGTTTTGCATGATGGTTGCATTTATTCCTTATGTACATTTTACATGATTTGCTTATAAAGTTTGCACCCACACTATGCTCTTTTGACACATTAGGAATTAGGTATGCCCATCACTATGAACCCTTAGAAGTCATAGAGTCATACACTAGTGTCAAAACCTATAAGTTAGAGTAGTCGCGAAGTTGTCCTAATTCCCCAGTCATCACTTCGCCTTCTTCCAAGTAATACACTCGTTTGTCATGGGAAGGTTAGATACAAACCTAGTAGAACTCGGAGTAGGATTGACAACTTAAATATTTCGTCTGAAATATTCAAATAAGTTTAACTTGCGATCGCAATTGTTAAATGTCATATCCGAAACATCATACTCAAGCCTTTTAACAACATATGTTAAAACGCTCATCCCAAAGCTAAAAGCTAACATCAACCCTCGGGTGACAAAGGACTCACGAGTTGCTATATAAGTGATTAGTAGTTCCTTTCATCCTCGTGTGAATATACAGGTCTTAAGATCCCAAACCCTGCTGCGAACCAACACCATAGGCCTAGCTTTACATCTTTCAAAACCCCGCGAAACACTCACGTGCGAAGCACATCGAAATCCGTAAATCAACCAAACCTCTCAACCGAGAATCCCTTAACCATCTCCATCTAGGTCTAGGAATGATGGAACATTTTCCATAAATCTTATGACTATTTAAATATTTCACTGGAAATATTAAAGTCATCCCTTGTACCTCTTATGACTACTTGAATATTTCACTGGAAATATTGAGATCATCTCTTCTATTTCGTGTCATGACTTTTAGATATTTCACTGGAAATATCAAGTCATTTTTCACATCGCTCTAATGACTACCTATGTATTTCCTCGGAAATATAAAAGTCATCTCTTCTCGTCCAGTACCGTTCAAAGAATTTATTAGGTATAAATTCTCTCCTCGTGTCGAAAAATCTCCCTAAATCAGCGAAATTTATTCGTAAAATCCTCTTTAACTCCAATGACAACTTAAATATTTCATCCGAAATATTTAAAGTTTATTTAATTTGCAAAATGCAATTAAATGTCATATCTCATTCTCGAAAAACGTTCATCGAATCCCGTTGGATTCACTCATAAAAGAATTTATTCGGTATAAATTCTTTTAATCTAAGGTCCAGAAAAATCACAACATATGTGAAATTTCTTTGTCAGAAATCTAATTCTGGGTCAAAACTGACCTCAGCAGGTCACGGTACCCTTAAATAGGGGACGGTACCGCTAAATTTAACGGTACCGTCAGACCGTTGTCTGCTGAGACAGTTTATTCTCACTGTTTCAAAAACACTATCGAAACCCACTCGATGTAGTCTTGAACCAGAACCGTATCCTATCAGAACAGATTGTATCTATCTTCTGATTCCTAAGCCTTCTTCCCTTTCACTTCCGCATGGTACTAAACACTACCAATGCTTCCGCATCCCACTCATCTTCCACACACTTCAAACGAAGAACCGCTAGGATACGTTGAGATAACCCTTCTTCATCAACATAGATATTCTATGAATATTCACAATGATTGAGAAGAGCTACGTGACTTCAAAGGTGAAGTTTATCGTATGCTATCCACCACTTGTCATGACGTTACTAAGCTCATCGCTTCCGTCAACGTTTGTTTTCCTCTTTATCTTTTGCATCTTGTCCGGATGGTCATAGATTAAGGGGGAGCGAAAACACACTCATATAGCCTTTCACCAAACACTCTCAAGAACACATAAATGTGGTTCTTATTCCCTAGGAAACTTCCCTTTAGCTGCCCAGAACTAGGATGCACAGGAAAATTCGTGACTTCCAGGTCACGGTACCGTTAAATAGGCCACGGTACCGTTAAATTTAACGGTACCATGTGGTATTTATTGGTACTGTGCCTATGTTTGACGAATTTTCACTGTTCCCTCCTGATCCCTGCATCCCTAACCTAAAACCTGCAAAATTTTGCAAACTCACACACACCCTAAGATTTCCTCACTACACCATAGGACACCATCACCAACTTTAGTTTGAATCCCACAACCCTTGCCTATATAAGGCCTCGCTACTACAAGCTTATCTTGCATCTCATCTTCAAACCTCACATTAACATCTTTCATCATCACACTCAAACCTTTTAGCTACACTTCACTCTTGACAGTGATAGTTAGTCTAGGTACCTTCAACCCATAGATCATCACACTCAAACCTTATAACCTTCAACTCATTACACTCAAACCTTACAGCTACTCCTCACTTTGGATAAGTGACAGTTAGCTCAACAACCTTCAATTCTCACAAACACACGAAACCCTTCATGCACCAAATTATCTCTAACACACAACTAGGATCATCCAACCTAGAAACCTAGAACTTCATTACCTTAACCCCATTAAAGATATCCACCAACAATCCTGTTAGGATCACTTGCACCTTTTCTTTTTCCCTTTTGAAATATATCATGCATCTCATTGTCAGTGCAAACGATATATTAACCTAAACCATCCTTTCCCACCTTTCCTCAAAGGGGAAAACCAACATCTCCAACTACATCATCATCATCCACTTTTAGGATTCCTACACCCTTACCTTCACCAAGTCCACCACAACCTTTAGCTATCACACTAACCCTATCACCATCAAACCTCTCTGGACTTGGCTCCAACACATCATCCTTATCACCATCACCATCACCACAACCTTTAGCTCTCACACTAACCTTGTCACCTATATCACCTTTTGAACTTGGCACTAACACATCATCCTTATCAATATCACCATCATCACAACCACTAATGGGTCGTCCCATTATTTATCCCCTACAACCACATAACCCAAGTTGTCCTTGTTGTCACCACAACCAACACTCTCCCACCTTATGGAATCATTTAGGTATAACCTCTATCGAGTCTACTTTATGGCACAACTTGTCATAATAGTAATCATTTAGAGTATGTCTTATCAACAAACTATCCTTAACATCAATCATCTTAGGTAGATGATTATGTTTTTCAAAAGGTTTGTTAGAACTTTCCTCCCAATGACAACTTGGAATAAGTCATTTAGTGCGTCAGTCAATGAACGAATCTCGTTCTTGATTAGTATGATTGATTGAATAATTACACCTTAGGTTTTCGGTCGGGTTGTGACACTTACGTGTTAACATAGTTTAACCCATGCATGTCTTGCTATGTGTATTCTATCCCTATAATGTTGCTCCTATATTGTTATATATTATGTTGCACGAAGCTAACCCTTGATGTAGGAAAAGCCTTTGTAAGAATTTGATCCATGGATCCGCTAGATACTAAGGTAAATAAACAAGGGGATTAAGTCACCATAGGGGAGCATTGAGCTAGGGGGAGCTCGGGAGTATTTGAATACATAGCATGGAGTCGTCTTCACAAGTGTTGATAGAAGGCGTCACTAGGATGATGCAAGCTCACCTTTCGGGGGAGAAAGGATAGTAGTGCAATAAGGGGGAGTAGGGAGTAAATTCAAGGGAGCGCTCGAGGAAACTACCTTTTTGATTTGACAAAAGGGGGAGAAGGGGAGTGTAAACAGGTAACTTTTACATTTTACTATGTCTTACGGTTTACATATTTGTCATCATCAAAAAGGGGGAGATTGTTAGTGCAAATATTACGATATTTAAACTAAACGATTTCTTCGGTTTTAATAATGACAAACATGTAACCTGTAATACATAACGTAAAATATGAAAGTTACTTGTAAACCCAAATCATCAATGCATACATACATCAACACCTCCCGACATCTCAAGTATGCTTCAACGAAGTCGTAGATTTCCATCCCGACATAAATCACTCAAGGTATGGACAAACAAATCTACTACTTGACAAATGATCAAAGGATTATATTTTTCTAAACTTCACATTCTTAATGTGACAAAACATTTTTTCAAAAATATATTTTACAAATTATTTTTGAATTAAAAAGAAATATTTTATTTTGAAAAATAAGTTTAAAAAATCCCAACAGCTATTTTTCCCCCCAAAATCAGCTCCAACCTTTCCCAAATAAGTTTTCACCAGAAAAAACAAAATTTGGAGCGTCCTTGTCTGGGACAGCTCCATGGTTCCACTAAATTTAGTGGAGCCGGGGGACATTTAGAGGAGCCGTCCGTACAAAATTTTCTGTAACGTTCAGATTTTTCTTGCCTATAAATAGTGGACCATTTCACACTTCCAACTTGATTTTTCCAGTCCTTTTTCTCTGGTCTAATCCCTCCTCACTTAAATGACTTTCTTTGATCATTTGGAGAGTCTTAGTTTGTTTAAGAGTGATCCAATCCTCCATTCAAGTGATCCTCTTCATTCCTTTTGATTAGAAAGAGAAGAACACAAAGTATCCAAGTAGATACAAAGTGTTGTCATCCCTCTTGATTAGCAAGAGAAGAACAAAAAGTATCCAAGTAGATACAAAGTGTTGTCATCCCTCTTGATTAGCAAGAGAAGAACACAAAGTATCCAAGTAGATACAAAGTGTTATCATTCCTCTTCATTTGCAAGAGAAGAACTCAAGGTATCCAAGAAGATACAAGAGTTGTAGTTGTTAGGTCTTGTAACATTTGTTACATTCTTGATTGTATCATAGCATACATCAAGATCATTTTTCTTTTGAGAGTTTGTGAGGGAAGATCATTGTGATCTTGTCGAGATCTTGGAGATCTCTTGAAGCCATTGGGCTTGTGTGTATTGATCAAGTGGATCAAGTGTAGATCGGGTAGATCGTGGTAGATTGGTGCTAGCTAAGATTAGCACTCGACATCTAGCTTAGTGTCGGAAATAGGATAAGCGACGTGTAAGGTGTAGATCAGGTAGATCGTGGTAGATTGGTGCTAGCTAAGATTAGCACTCGACATCTAGCTTAGTGTCGGAAATAGGATAAGCGACGTGTACTGTATAGATCGGGTAAATCGTGGTAGATTGGTGCTAGCTAAGATTAGCACTCGACATCTAGCTTAGTGTCGGAAAACAAGTTAAGCGACGTGTACGGTTTTCTCCGCCTGAAGGGAGTTTGTTGATTAGTGAAGTAACTCTCGAGTTGGGTACTCGGGGAGTGGAGTAGGGCGAAGAGGAGCTTCGTGACCGAACCACTATAAATCACCGTGTCCGGTTTGTGCCTTCTTACTTATCTCTTTACTTTCATCTCATTCTTTATCGCTTTATACTTATATTTGCATGAAGTTTATGCTTGTGTGACTAGTTGCTTATGTTATGTTGATTAAGCATGTGTCATGGTTTGATTGTGCTTGTGTTGTAGTTTACTACATTCATCTCTAGATGTTAAATGACCATAGTTGACACTTTTCATATTACGTCACACTTGATCGGGTGTTTGATACAAAAGTTTAAAGTTTTTAAATGGAAACGTATTCACCCCCCCCCCCCTCTACGGTTTCCACAATTTCATCTCTACGAGAAAGACTACCGAATTTTTGGCAGGCATCACAGTTTTGAACAAGAGTATGAGCTTCTTTGAAAATTGTCGGCCAATAGAATCCAGCGTCAAAAACTTTTTTAGCTATGGTGGAAGGACCATAGTGTCCCCCAGTCGGGCCATGATGGCATTCATCAAGAATACTTCTTGTTTCGGAACCATAAACACATCTTCTGATCATCCCATCAGGACACATCTTGAAAAGATAGGGCTCTTCCCAATAATAGTGTTTTAGTTCTGAAAAGATTTTACTTCGTTGGGCATGAGTTAATCCTTTCCAGAGAATTCTTCCAACGAGATAATTTGCATAATCTGTAAACCACGGAATTTTGTTCTCATCAACAGTCATGAGAGTTTCATCGGGGAAATAATCATCAATCTCATCTTCCTTTAACTCTTCCAGATTTGGATTCTCGAGACGAGACAAATGATCAGCTGCTAGATTTTCTACTCCTTTCTTATCTTTGATTTCGATGTCAAATTCTTGGAGTAGCAAAATCCATCGGATAAGACGAGGTTTTGCATCTTGTTTGGTGAACAGATATTTGAGCGCTGAATGATCAGTAAACACAATTTTTTTCGAAAGCACAAGATAAGATCTGAATTTGTCGAAAGCAAAAACAACGGCTAACAATTCCTTCTTCGTAACCGTGTAATTTTGTTGGGCATTGTTGAGTATTTTGCTAGCAAAGTATATAGGACGGAAATGTTTTCCTTCACGTTGTCCTAACACGGCTCCAACAGCAAAATTGCTTGCATCGCACATGAGTTCGAATGGTAGTGACTAATTAGGTGAAACCATAATGGGTGCACTAGCCAGTTGGGTTTTCAATGTTTTAAATGCCTTCATGCAATCTGCATTGAAGTTAAAAACAGAGTCTTTTTCAAGAAGTTTTGTCATTGGATGAGATATTTTGGAAAAAACTTTAATAAAACGACGGTAGAAACCGGCATGTCCTAGAAAACTTCTAACGGCTTTAACGTTGGTTAGAGGTGGTAATTTTGTGATAACATCGATTTTTGCTTTGTCAACCTCCATTCCTGCACTGGAAATTTTATTTCCAAGCACAATGCCTTCAGTCACCATGAAATGACATTTTTCCCAGTTAAGAACAAGATGTGCAGCTTCGCATCTTTCGAGCATTTTATCGAGATTAGAAAGACAAGCTTCAAATGAGCTTCCAAAAACTGAAAAGTCATCCATGAAAACTTCCATAGATGTTTCAAGCAAGTCTTGGAATATTGCAATCATACACCTTTGAAAAGTCGCAGGTGCATACAAAGACCGAAAGGCATACGCCGGTAATCGTAAGTTCCAAAGGGAGATGTAAACATAGTCTTTTCTTGATCAGCAGGATCAATAGGAATTTGGAAATATCCTGAAAAACCATCAAGGAAATAGAAGTACTTGTTTAATTTTCTGTAATCAATACATACTCGCCATCCAGTGACAGTTCTAGTAGGAACTAATTCATTCCGTTCGTTAGTCACAACAATCATTCCTCCTTTTTTCAGAACACAGTGAACTGGACTCACCCAAGGACTATCCTCGATGGGGTAAATAATACCGGCATCAAGAAGTTTGATGATTTCTTTCTTAACAACTTCTTTCATGTTGGGATTAAGTCGACGTTGTCTTTCTACAATGGGTTTAACACCTTCTTCGAAATTGATTTTGTGTTTATAGAAATCAGGCCTAATTCCTGGGATATCAGAAGTTTTCCACGCAAAAGCTCTTTTATGCCTCTTGAGAACAGAGATGAGACATTCTTTTTCATTATCATTGAGCAACGAAGATATGACTACTGAAAGAAGTGTATTATCCTCCAAGTAAGCATATTCAAGATGATCGGGAAGTGGTTTCAGCTCAAGATCATTTGGTGGTTTTTGAAGAGATGTTTTGATCCTCAATTGATCATTAAAGGTGATTTCCTCAAAATTCTCTTCCACTATTTCTCCTTTTTCAACTTCTTCTTCAAATTTTACTTCCATAAAATCAACGAATTCTTTATCAAGATTTGTTTCACTAATTTTCTCTGAAGTATTCGTGAATGGATCAGAATCGTCAAGTAATGCATCCACTTCTTCATCAGTGACTTCATCGATTACATCAATGTTAAAACAAGTGTCATCACTGGAATATGGATATTGCATTGCTTTATCGATTAAAAAGGTAATTCTATCTTCTCCAACTCCAAGATTGAGTTCTTTACCTTTTATTTTGATGATCGCATCAGCGGTGTTTCAGAAAGGTCTTTCAAAAATAAGAGGGACTCTACTATCTTCCTTTATTTCTAAGATCACAAAATCCACGGGAAAAACAAATTTACCAACTTGGACAAGCATATTCTCAGCAATTCCAATAGGATATTGGTAAGAATGATTGGCTAATCGAATACTCATCTTTGTAGGTTTCAGGGTATTAATTGAAAGTTTAGAATACAATGAATAGGGCATCAAATTGATACTTGCACCAAGATCAGCTAAAGCATCGCATGTGATGTTGTTTCCTAACGTGTATGGAATCAGAAAACTTTCGGGATCTCCGAGTTTTGGTGAAATTTTGTTTTGAAGAATGGCTAAACATTCTTCATTGAGAAAGGTAGCGGATATTTGTTCCAACTTGTTTTTGTTATTCAGAAGTTCCTTTAAAAATTTCCCATAATTGGGCATTCCAGCTAGAACATCAACGAGGGGTACATTGAGTCTAACTTCTTTGATCATTTCAACAAACTTCTTATAACGCTCTTCCATCTTTTCTTTCTTAAGGCGTTGAGGATATGGAATCTTTGGTGTGTATGCCTTGACTGGTGGGTTGGGTTTTTCTTTGGTGGGTGTACTTGGAGTATTTTCCTTTTCTGTTTCTTCAGCTTCATCCTCACTTTCATCATGGATGATCGTGGTATTATTTGGATTGGGTGGTGGATCATAAGAGAGACCACTTCTTGTGAATATAGCATTGATATGCTCATTTCTAGTCTGTGGTGGACGATAAGTTTTATCGTTTGATCCAGATGATGTTGGTTTAGGATTGGATTGGGTATTACTTGGTAACGAACCAGATGGTCGGGAAGAAATTTGATCAGAAAGTCTATCGAATTTGTTTTCAAGATCCTGAATAGATGCTTGATGATTTTTCTGACCTTGCTCAACTTTGGTTTTGAGATTGAAAAATTGGTTCTTGACGAACTCATTGGTTGATTTTTGAGCAGTCACGAATTCTCACATCATTTTTTCAAAATCGGATTCTATCGGTTTTTTATCAGAGGTTTGTGGAGTTTGATTGTCTGCTCGTGGTTGAGAATTACAGTTGTTATCCCTTTGTTGGCGATCTTGCCAATTTCCAGAATTTCTCCCGTAATAATTACCACGATTATAACACCCCCATTTTCGTTACGCAGCGGAATACAACATGGGGTGCTATTTATTAGTCACATCGTACAAGCATAGTAAACGACTCAAAATAGAGACGTTTATAATAAAACATTCACATTTGATAAAATCAGAGTAAGCAAAAGAAGGTCCCAAAGTTCAACACAACACAAGTGTTTGAAGCAACATAAGTTTAAACATGGCATAAGTTTAAAAGTTTAAGTTTCATCGAATGTGATTTTTAAAACATGGGCCATCATTTCAGATATCCATATCTTTGCGCCGCCCATCCAAGCTTCAACATATCACGGACCTGGGATAAAACATGCTAAAAAGGTCAATATAAAGTTGAGTGAAATCCATAGAGTTTAATAAGTAATAAGTTAAATACAAGTATAATTCATCGGGCGACAAGTAATGCATATACAAGTCGTGTAATTAGATTATAGTTTTGAACTCATGACACCGAACCTTGACCTAGATTTAATAATGCCCCACCAAAGGTAAGATTTGCCATTTACCTCAATTTCTCAATATTATGTGGCCGTTGATTGTGAGCGCTACTCACCCGGTCAGGCTCGTCAAGCCAAATATGCATATTCATAATAATAGCATTTCTCACAGAATTAACGGTTCATGAAATTTGGGACTTATATGGCAAAAGCTACTCAAGAGACTATAATCATGTAATCGGGTCAAGCATACCAAAAACTACTTGTATTCAGTTTGTAAAACTAGCTTGTATCCCCCTCGCGAGGTTTATAAAATATTAAAATGAGTAAAGGCGAGGCTATGAACTCACCGTGAATAAAGGAAGTAGTATGCAATAAGCAAGTGAGGAAAAATAGCCGCGAAGCTCTACGATGAACCTAAATAGATATACGCTTGTCTTAGGTTTTTGAAAATAAACATTGATGCAATCTAGCTATATATATAAATTATGATCTTAATTATGCTTGGTACATAATTTCTATATACTTAACAAGTTCTAATAAAAATAGTCTTTAAGTACGACATGTACATTTCTTACAAAAATTCAAGTTTATAGTCCCTTTTTATTCCTAAGTCCAAAATAAGTGCTAAATGTCCAATCTAAGTCTAAGGGTTCAATTTAGTCAAAGGGGTCAATTCTTAGTCAAAAGGGTCATTTTATGACTAAAGGTCCATATTATATTAGGTGGTTCAAAATGAAACTTAGGGGTCCAAATTCATAAGTTATTAACCTTTTCATAACTTTTAACTCAAAATCTGATGGAATTTTTATAACTTAACCATATCAAAAAATTCATATCTCTCAAACCGTAAGTAGAAAAATTATGTTCTTTATGTCTCCGGAAAGGTATTCATCTGTACTAACAAGTTCTATGGAGCCCACTAATTTAGAAATTTCGTAACAGTAGTGAATTTATTATTTTTCCCTTTTCTACCCAGTCCTGAAATCACCAATATCACAACTGTCCCACGAAAAATACAATATCTTGAGTTCTACAGGTCCAATTAATTCCCCGTTTGCGGCCACATTTAAGTTAAGATATTATCTACGACTTTTATGTTTTGAGTAATAGTGAGTTATTCACAAAAAAAATAACGTTTATACGTTTCAAATCTGTTACTCAGAATGTAACATGTTTCACTAAAATATTTATATTTTAATCATCGTAATGAGTTATTCAATGAAATACCCGTGAAAACGACCGCAAGAAATTGATCTACAAATATATATTTTTAGTTTATGTCCAAAGTTCACTGATAAAATCAGTTTATTACGTCTTTACCCCTGATCAGAAACAACTGTTGCATGTCTAGTCCTTTAGTGTTTTTATTGTTTTCTAAGCTATGTACCAAGCCTAACCAAGCATAATAATTTATATAATATTCAAATACATCAAGATATGTAAGATTTACAGAAGTGAAAGTAAAATAAAATGAAGAGTATGTGAGGAGTTTCTTACAAAGGAGATGAACAAACAAAATCTCTCAAGAACAAAGATCAATGATCAACCAAATGAGACCACCAAGGATAACTCTTGTAAGCTTGAAGGAAGATCTTTATAAGGTCGTGAGGGGCTTCAACCTACAGCCACAAAAACATTTTGTGAGCTAAAAAAAATATAGGAAGAAGAATGGTTCAAGAAAACCTCCAAAAACATCAATAAAACCTTCAAAAACGTGATTCAAACCACCATTCTTTGAGAGTATCTTCAAGATGATGTTGTATAAATGATTTTATGATAAAAATCAAGATGATGTAAGTGGTTTTGTGTGTGATTTTTGGCAGAAAATGGAGGAGAGGAGAGGAGTTGGATGGTTTTTAGGGTTTGAGGGAGATTTTCATGTAAAGAGAGTATGATGATATTTCTTGGAAAAGAGAAATGGGAAGAGTGTTGGAATGGTGAAATGGGGGCTGGCCTTAGGCTTTAATGGGGAGGGTTTATACATTTTTTTTAAGTTATTAGATAGGTGTAAAAATGTAAAGGTGAAATAAAATGTAGAGGTTTAAACATTAAAACGCGAATAGATGCTTAAAACTAACGAAATTGTGAAACGAAGTGGAAAATGTGAAAAATAGAATTACTTGGCTCCTATGAGTAAATGAAGGAATATAGAATCACTTGAGACAAGGATCGGGATGGAAATCCTAAACACGGCTCGAGAAAAGGTAAAAACGCGAAATTTGCTAAATCGGGTAAAAATTAAAAAGTAAATTTTTACTCAAGAGGAAATGAAATATATTATGGTTTAAAGAATGACTTGAATTTATGAAATGTCACAACGATAACCGCTTCCACGGTATCCTCCTTGGACATAATTGGCTTCTCCTTCTTTAGGTTTATCCATTGGTTGATCGTCACATTCTGATGATGTGTGATTACCTCCACAGTTGTTACAACCATCTCACATTTCTTTCATTTCTCCTTTAAGATCTTTTTACTGAGAGTCAATTTTGGAAACCAAGGCTTCCATTTTCTCCATGAGTTTAGAGGTTTCGGAACTTTCAGCAAAAGCAACGATTTTTCGTAAGGGTTTGATTTTGGAATCTTTTGACCAATCGAGTTTGAGAAGGACTCGGTCTTCAAGAAATTGATATGCCTGATTAGGGGTCTTATAGAGAAAAATTCCTCCAACATCAAGAATTCCTTGAGATGTTTCATCAAGTCCATGGTAAAAGATTTGGATAATGGTTCCTCGTCCTAAACCATGTCCATGACAACTACGAAGCAAATCTTTCATACGAAGCCAAGCTTCGACAAGTGATTCATTAGGATTTTGTGTGAAAGCATGAATTTCTCCCATGATTTGGTCAAACATGGCAGGTGGAAAGAATCGGCTTACAAAAGCTTGACTCATCTCCTCCCAAGTATTGATAATTCCTGGGGTTAATTCGTTGTACCACACTTTTGCATCTCCAGCAAGTGATGATGGAAAAAGTTTGAGTTGAATGGCGTCGACATCGGTTTCGCCATATCGAAACATGCCACAAATTTTGATGAATTCGGCAATGTGTTTGTGCAGATCGGCCCTCGAACGGCCATCGAATTAACGGTCATTGATCATAGAAAGATGGTGATCTTTCACGGTGAAATTGTTACCAAGGTTAACCGGAACAATAGCAGATCCAGGAGTGGGTGCTACGGCTCGGTTGGCGGCCCACATGGGTTGATCATCAGCCATGGGAAAAGGTTGATCAGTGAATAGGTTATAAACTACTTTGGCTTCGAAAAGGTTATCAAACGGTGGGTTTGGTACTCTTGGTACACGGTTGGCAAATGGAAAAAAGGGTGTTCGTCTTCTGCTTCTTATTCGAATTAAACTTTCAGGATCGGAAAGAGGTGAAATTGGTTCTACTCCAGCTGATCGAGTGTTCATACAATTCCCAAGAGAATCGAGGCAATGTCTAAACACACAAGCGAAGAATGAAAATAGTTTGGAAAATCAGATCAGATGATCCGATCGGATGGATGAACTACCGATCGGATGGCAGTCTCGGTAAAATTGGGTTTGAAAGGCAACCGATCGGATGGATGATAAGTCGATCGGATGGTCAACTTGGAAAACTTTTTATTTTGGGATCTGATCGGTTGGATGGAAATCCGATCGAATTGGGAGTCTCGGATTTTTTTTTAAACGAACTTAGAAAGAAATAGACTTCTAAAACTTACAGAAACACAATCAAAATCCCTGGCAGCGGCACCAAAAACTTGATGTGTTACGTGTGTGTACAATTTTTAAATTTATAAAGGTCGAATTACCGAATCCAGAAATAACACATACGAGCAAGTGAACTCGTCCGTTATAGCAAGACTATAATGGTAAGTCGGGATCATTCGCAGGGATTTGTGAGTGAATCGGATTGTAAGCTACTAAAAGTAAATCTCTTAAACAAGCAATGATGAAAATCTAATACTTCAAATGATTAAAACTACACTTGCTTAGACTAGTTTACTACTCTTGATAAACATGATTGTGATAACTTTCGTTAACATGTTGGTTATGATAATTAGTTTGGTGAACTAATCTATTGTTCTTACAAGTTAAACCTTCGTCAAGATTTTAGTTCATAAAAACAAGCATTACGATTAACCAATCAATTCAAGGTTCATAAGTTTGAGTTAACAAACTTAAACACAAAAATTGTATTTTGTTTTATCAAATATGCTTAGGAAATGGTCAATACAAAAGGTAACCGATCATAGACAAAAGGTCACAATTGATTGCAAACGACTAATCTTTCGACCTTTAAAGTGGTTTTCAATCAATCCAATTTGATAGAGAAAAGCATTCTTATTACAACCACAATTAAGTTTCTTTGTTAAACCAAGAATAATGGGTAATAACAATCATTCATAGACAAATGATTATAACTAGTTGGATAACAATAAATCTTTCGACCCTTAGCATTATTAACAACTAGTCAAACTTGATTAACAAATGTCACTATGAAACTTAACCACAATTGGATCTTAGAATTAACTTGAAATTGAATTAAAACATGTTATCACAATCATACGCAAATCATTATGTCATAAACATCATCTAAACAAGTGCACAAAGGCACTAGCCACTCATAGCAAACTTGAACATAAACTCAGAATTTTGATCAATAGAAATCATGATTAAAAGTCTTACAATGATTGAAATAATTTTACAAATGATAATGTAATGATACCACAAGTATTGGTGTTGACTTCTTGAGAGTTTGACTTCCCAATGTTGACTTCTTTGACTTCCAAAGTTTCCTGGATTTCTAAGGATGAATTTGAGAGTTTTTGTGAGAGTGGTTGATGAGTAGAGAGTTAATTGGTAATTGTGTGAGAATTGGTTTGGTAATTGGTGTCTAAACACTTCACAAATGGCCCTATTTATACTATTCTCAAGGCTTAGGGACTTAAATGCTGCAACTTGGCCTCCAAGCAGAATTGAAGGAACTAGAAACACTTTGGGAAGGACCTAGAATCGTGAGTAATAAGTTGGGACACTTAATTATGAAGTTTGGAATTACAGGTCACATCCAACCGATTGGTATTGGCTCCAACCGATCGGTTGGTCTTCTTTTACCTCCTCCATCCGAATCGGTTGCGGGTTGCATCCGATCGGATGGGAGATGTGCTGTAATGCAAATCTTGGACTTCCTTGTGTTTGGCTTGTATCTCTCTCATAGAACTTGTTTTTTTCTTTGTCTTGGATCTTTGTCAACTTGGAATGATGAATACTTGGACCTTTATTCTCTTCAATGCCTTTTTGAAATGTGGTTCTGGACACGGGAATCTTCGTGTGATCATAAATATTTCCTTCTTCCTCATTCTTTCACTTTTTCTTCCTTTTTCCTGTTTTTGGCTACATATACTTTGCAAACATACTTTGGTGCGATTAAGTAACAAAAGCATATAAATATAACCAAATAACATGTACAAAAGCACGAATAACGCTACTAAAAGCATGCACAATTTAAGCGTTATCAGTAAAGTTTGATATGAACGGGGTTTTATGTCAAGCCACTGAAAAAGTAGCTAAAATGACTGATATTGTGGGTGGAAAGGAACCATGTGATCTCTTTAAAAATTTTGATGACCTTTTTGCCTATGAGACACCTTTGTGCTTAATATTTGAACAGGAATGTAACTCTTGTGAAAGCGATGGAGATGGGTCCTTTGGGATTGATGATGAAGATTCCGCCGATGAACAAAGAAACAAAGCTCCTGTGACAGCTATTGGTAAGTTGCACTGTTGTGCACCCATGACGATAATGGATGATGGGTCTAAGCTAACTTTGCAAACATGCGACCCCTTCATCAAAGGATGCAATGGTGGGGGTAAAGCAAAAATAAGTGAAATAAAAAAAGGAGGCAAAAGTTTGGTGGTGCTTTGAAGAAGAAGGGATAATCAAAGAAACGGGGTTCCGCACAAACTTCATGAACGCTACCTTGTTTGAGAAGGTTCAATGGACGATTCACTTTTGCGAACCAGTTTTAGTAAAAAAAAGAGGAATGTTAGGTCACCTTAATAATTAACACAAGTCTAATAACGAGAGAGATGAGAGAAAGAGAGAAAGATATGGTTCGATTATATCACACAAGAGAATGACAAAGTGTTGCTTGCATTAGTGAAATTAACCAACAATAAGATAGTATGTTTACATGGGTATATATAGTACTCTACCTAGGGAAACGCCTATGATTCATACTTTAACACAACATACACGGCCCATGGCCTTGCTACAAGGGCCGAGAACTCTTTCTAACATACAAGCCTATTAAACTTAGAAACCTATTACATAAATTAATGACTGACACTTGATATTAATTAGACGTATTCCCAACAATCTCCCCCTAAAGGTTGGTCATCAAGGTTGCTTGACGTCTTCTTTGCTTCTTTGGCTTTGACGTCTCTATTATCTTTGTTCTTTGTTCTTGTTCTGTGTGATGTGATATTGTTGTGATATGCCTTTCATCAACGTCTTTAATTCCGGTGTCTTTACGTCTTTTCCACCATGCTCATACTTCTTTTGACTTTGATCTTTATACATCAAGTGGTTCTCATTCTTTAGCTTTGATATTTGACTTTTGAATGTTTGCTTCGATCTTTGATGAGAATTATCTTTGAATTTTCAATGACTTTCTGATGTAGGTATGAGCATGTAGAGATGGAATGTAGTTGATAATTATGGTGATAGTGGAACTCCCAGTCTCCATAAGTACCTGCATGAAAACAGTTAGCAATAAAGCATCCGGCACTTACAGGGTTGGACTTCGAGATCGTTATCAGCATAGTATGAAAACTTTCTCTAATCCTTGCCAAGGCCGTTCTTGAATCGGATGCCCCAAGAGGGCTTGCACAGATACACCGAAGTGTATCAAAGATTCAGGTGAGCCGCTGAAGTATATCGAAGTATCACTCCACGATGTAGGCCATTTGAGACCACCGTCAACACTAAGCGTAACCCACAAGGGATTACCGAAGTAACCTGCTGTCAGGGCTATTTGATGTAGACCCTGGCAGGAATTTCCATTCAATCACTGAGAATCACAATTGTGAATTCCCTCATGAATGTTCTTGGCAGATTGCTAAGATCTACATAGGAGTCTTGTTATTTACAACTGGTGTCCTTAATGTTGAACAACCAGTGTAGAAATATTAAGTGTTCCTAATAGATCTTTTGATGTATCTCGTGGCTCTAGACTCGATTTAGTGCATTTTCGTTTTAGTAGTCGGAGGCATGGAGCAAAGTACCTCCTTTTTCAATATCTACACATCTCGGAGTGAGAGGTCGATAGATTATGCGAGGTTCTCCGTGAGAAAGGAAACAAGTATCTTTTGAGAGATACTTGAGTGGCTAGAAGGTTTAGTGCAATGCATCACTGGGTCCATGACGTCTTTGTCTTCAATACTGGTGTCACCTTAGTAACTACCAGTAGCATATGAATTGAACCCGGTTTCTGCCCTAAGGTTGAACATTTGGAGGGCTATTTCTTTTCACCTAATTTCATAACTTTTCTTTTTAATTCTTCAACCCCTTCTTTCTCCTTTCATTTCTTTTCTCCTTTTTTCAATCATACCTAAGGAATTTCTTGTACTAAGCTATTTGTATTGTCCATGGGTAGATCCCTCCGGTTCTTGCGGATCATAGGACATATTTCTTAATCTTAGTCACCTTATAACTCCATGACAATCCTATGTTGCCATAAACCATTCATTTGAAATTCTCTCAAAATGTTTATAATTATAAAACATATTTTGTTAACACCTTGAGAGTTTTGCTTTTTCAGAAATACTCCCCCTTCACATGTGCTCATAAGTTTTTAAGATAAATTTGCACATGTCAGGTGGATTTTGCACTTTTTGAATTGATTGATTTTCAGTGAATTCTCGTGTTTAAAACCTCAAAAAGTGATTTCACTTGTTGAGGGGGAGTACTTGAAACAAATCTTTGTTCAAAACAAAAATTTCTTGTTGAATTCTTCCCATAAATCACAAAAAAGCATATTTTAATCTAACGTTTTTCCAAAATCAACATTAATATGCTATTTTTTAGGGGGAGAAAGAAAAATGTGATTAAAATATGTGTGTAAAGTATAGAATCTCGCATGAGCATGACTCAAATTTTACCCGATGAGTTGACGAAACTTAACTGTCATTAATCGAAAGGATTTGTCCTGGACGGGTAATAATTTCAAGCTGGTCTATCCAGTGATGTAAGCGTGTCTCGAATTGGACTTGTCTGAGTAGAGTGTACCGTTTCAAGAGATTTTCTTTGAATGTGACCAGGACGGGTAATAATTTCAAGCTAGTCTAACTAGTGATGTAAGCGTGTCTCGAATCGGGTAATAATTTCAAGCTAGTCTACTTGTTCTTTTGAGCAGAATTTTGAAAAGCTTATCAAAATTTTGATTAATTCTACTCAAAAGTAAGAAGCTTTCGCTCCTTATATTAGGATTGAGGCACTGAAGCGTACCTCAGGGTCCTTTCTTTACAAGGTACGGGTTGTGCACTGTTATCTGTACACAAGCCATAATGTTTCACAAGCAAAAATTATAAGAATACCCAAATCTTACATCAATCAGTGTTTCTAAAGACCGTGAATACTGGATCAGGTCATTGAAAATTCTTGATTGGAAATGATGGTCTGCCTCCAGCGTAGCTTTCAAGTCTCCTCATCTGATCTCTGAGAACAAACCTTTTTTCAATCTTCAGTATAAATTGACGAACTTCTTATAGTTGAGGAGCTGTCCACCTGCTAGTCTTGTACAACTCCCGATCTCTCACCCGAATCACTAACCCATCTCAAACTTTCTTGAGCGTGTGGTCTCAGAGAACTTATGAACCTCCTTGTATCCCATGAAGCAGTTGATGGAGAGATCTCTTTTGTAGACAAACCCAAAGGTTGGGTCTTTCTTCATGGTATACTGGGGTTCCTGGTTAATCTCAAGAAGGTGTAGAAGTGGTATGGTTAAGTTAAGCTTCCTTTGATAGCTCTCGCTTCCAAGTTGCAAGTCTTCAACGCGTTATTGAATGATATTTCTTTTGATGTAGTATAGCAATGAAGTTCTGAACGCGTATGTAAGATCAGTTGAGAAATGATGCATCTTCCCTTGAACTTTGATAAGATACATATCTTCAAGATCGTTGAGGTTCAAATCCGGGAAGTCTGCTTCTAAGAATGAGTAAATATTCTGATCTTGTCTTCTAACCCTGATTTTATGTAGAAAGGTATAATCATACCTCTTTTCTGCTTCAATGCTAACCACACTAATTATTTTGAGATCGCTCATCACCGGAGTTGGAGGCTTCTTCGTAAGTTTTCTTTTGTACCAGGTTCTACTTTTCACATTCCAGTGGTATATTCATCTTGATCGCACAACACTCTGTTTGTAATGAAGAGTCTTGTTGCTATTTCTTCGATGTCAGGTTGTGGATAACTTGCAGCAGGAATCAGGATTATTGACGTTGCATACTTGGGTTGACACTTGTCGACGTGTGAAAGAAGTTCCAGGTCATTGTTGAAGAAGAAGTTGTATGGAATAGCAGGTTGATCGAAATTTCCAATTACTGGCAGAGGCTTTGTCCAATCCGTAACGTATGGTTGTTTGTGTTGAGAAGTACTATCAATCACATACGTGTCTGGATTTGTCCAGCTGATATCATTAGACATTGCTCGTGCAATGTTTTCCAAGTGATATTCGAGCTCATCTGCATTAGAGGACCGATCTTTTAGCAGGTTGAACGCATCATTCTTTATGCGACGAAGTTCTCCTTTTGTAAGCTTCTTGATTCGTTGGTCACGTTTGAGTTTTTGTATGAACTCAAGTGTGCGTTCTTCGATCATGGAGTCACCTTTGACATATGGTTGAGCACTGACGAGTTTATCAAACCACTCATTCCCTTCAGTCGTGTCTTCGTCAAGCCATGAGACAACGGTTGTCTTTTTGCTCATTAACTTCTTTCCTTGTTTAGAAATTTTTGCTTTCGACTTTGGTGGAGAGTCCAATTGATCTTGCTATTGTTGAAACTCATCGTCTTCTGTTAACTCAAAATGATGTTCCATTGCTGTTGGCCCAGAGCCAGAAGCTTTTGGCGGTTGGTTGACTGTTGTTGTAGTTGCTGACGGTTTGAGCGGTTCTTGATGTTGAGAAGAAGAGCCGCCGACATTCTTTGGTTTCTTGGCTTGTGAGTTCGGGTCAGGGTCTTCATCTTCTCTTGGTCGTTTTCCTTTGTCATCATCAGCTTTGCATGACTCCTTCAAGATATTAGCCTTAATAGCCTTAGAAATGGCAATTTGTTCAGGAGTCGGTGATGTAAGACTTGTCAAACTTTCAAACAATTGAAGCTGAAGCTCTTCAAGTGTTGGTTCCTTTGGCTTCGTTGGTTGGGTTTGTAGGACAAGTGGAACTGTAGAAACAATATTCTTGAGAAGACCTTCGATGTTTGGTTCAAGATATTCTTTGACTTTCTTTGACGTGATTCTGGGCAAATACTTTTTTAAGTATTCTTCAGTATTGCCCTTAATAGCAAAGAACATCTTGTCTTGAATGTCATCGGAAAGGAATTCATCAACTCGAGCTTTGGTGTTTTGGAGCTCGTTCACTTGTCCAGCAAGGCCGGTGACCATATTTGTTAACGTTTCGATCTGGTCAAGAAGCTTGTCATTTTTCTTTACTCTTGCAAGCTTCACGGCCTGTTTCACCCTTTTTGATGCTTGAGAGACCAACGAATTGATGGGTTTCTTGGTTGATTTGCTTGTTGATGTTGTTTGTGTTGGTGGTGGTGAAGAATGTGTTGATGATTCAGGATGTTGTTTGTCTTTTGGAGGAGATGCTTGCTGAGAGACTGGAGGTGTATCACGGTTAATTGGAGGAGAGTGTGGAGGAGTAGTTGGAGGTGTTTGAATGTAATCGTCAGCTTCCTTCTCCTCAGCAGTTTTCCTAGCCAACCTTTCTTCCTCCTCCTTTGCCTTCTTTTCCAATTCCAATTCTTCAGCAGCTTTTCTAATAACTTCATCATCAATAAACACATTCTACTTGTTATCATCATCATTCATGTCAAAATCTTTAATTTGTTCTTCTTCATCCTATTCCTCGTCATTACTGGGTTGATTAACCAGATCTGATCGAGGTTGAATGACTCCTCTTGCACCTCCAGACCCACCGGGTTGATTAACTGGATTAATGAGGGTCTGATCTTCACCAAAATCTTTTTCAATTTCTTCATCTATTCTCATTTGTTCCCCAAGTATCTTCTTCTTTCTCCTCTCTTCATCAGCTTTAAGTGATTCACGACTTTCGTCCAAAGAAATCTTGGTAGCTATTTCTACTTTGTAGATTGTTGGTTCTTCATCGGTTTTTGTTTCAGAACCAGATTCATCTTCTTCTACAATTTGTTCATCTTCAGGCTCAGGCTTAGTAATCTTGACAGGTACTCTCCTCTTGGTTTATTTAGGAGGACCTGGTTTAATTTTCTTTGAGGTGCTAGATGTGTTGCCTGTCTTGCTACCTCTTTTTGCTCGATCTTAGCTGGAGCAGGTTCATCATCATATTTGCTGAATTTGACATATCCCTCATTGAAAGCTTTATCATACTTAATGTATGCTTGTGTTTTCTTGATCTTGTCCGTCAGAAGAGATTCAAGAAGTCTCATCCCTTGTTTGCGAGTACTTCCTTTTGGGAATTAGACTTGATTGACAGTTTTGTCCATAGCAAATAAATGCTTCTCTGGGTCTTCTAGACGTCAAGAAATGTCTTCATGGTCATCAAGAAGATGGTAGATGAGTAACTTGGTATATCTTACAAAAGGGATTTTGGTGAATGGCTTTAAGTAGTGGCTCTGAATCTGAAAGACTATGTCATCCCAGATGAGTTGAGCGTAATCGATTTGTTTTTGGTTCACTATTCCCCAGAAGATTTGCAAGTGAGAAAGACGAGGATTTTCATGACCACTGTCTCTTCCAGAGACTGATCTAGCCAAGATATAGTAAATGGTTCTCCATGGTTGGGGAATGAGCTTGGCTTCGACCTTGGAAAATGATTTAAGTGGCTTGTTCGGTCGTACATCATAACCAATCTCCAAGAGGAAGTTGAGAACGTCTTCTTCTGATGAAGTAGGATGAAACTTCTTGGTTGGTGTAGGATCTTCTGGCAGAAGTAAGGTTTTACGGAGATAGTTAACATCAACAGTGACTTCTTTCTGTCCAATGTGCAGGTGAATGAGTCTTCTCCCATATCTAACTTGATTGTGTGCCACATCTGGTGAATGTAAAACTCGGGAATGGAAGTATAATTATCTAGCATGCTCCTACACTTGTGTAGTTTGAGAATTTCAATAGCTATTTGACATGATGGTTCTGCACACTTGATCTTGTGAAATTCAAAACGTGCATTGTTCTTGCCAATTTCCACGTCATAATCTTGTGGAAATGTGTTTTCTTTAGTGAGCATGGGAAGCGGTTGTTGAGCAGCCATTAGTGAATTCTGAAACATCAATCAAAGACACAAATATGCACAATACATGAAAGTTAGGATATTGTTAAAGTTATGATCATTCATGTGTCCACATTCTTACATCATTGATTTAGCATGTTTAATGGTTATTAACTTTGCAAAATGACATGCATTATGTGACAAATTCAATTTGTGATGACACTTGTGCAATTTCGATAACATTAGACTTTATTCAAATTTCGACAACATGTGACTTTATTTGAATTTCGATAAAATTAGACCCAATTGCGACAATTAATTTGAATTGAGATGAACTTGGTCAATTGCGATGAAATTGGCCAATTCCGATGAATTTTTGAATTCTGACAGGTTTTATCCAATTCCGATGGATTTTGAATTTCGATGAATGCAATTGCGATGAAAAATCTTAATTGCGATTCCAATTGCGATAAAAAATTTGAATTGCGATAAACCATGTCTAATTGCGATGAAAATTTTGAATTGCGATAAACCATGTCCAATTGCGATTAAAATTTTGAATTTCGATAAATTTTGTGCAATTGCGACAAAGTTATCCAATTCCGATGGATTTTGCAATTTCGTAATTCTGAAAAGGTTATCCAATTCCGATGGAATTTGCAATTTCGACAATTTTTTATACAAGAAATTCCGATGACACTGTAGACGTACTTTTTATCTTGATTCTTTGTCGAAATTAGATTCCTGTCCAAATTTGATTACACCATAAGTTACAATATGATCTATAAGCTCCTTTAAACATAACCAAAAACAGTTTATCTGATTAAAGAACAATTATTTACAATTTCGATGAACCTTATTTCAATTTTGTCGAAATTCAAGTTAAATGATTAGATGTTTATGAGAATGATTCCTTTAGGTTCGTATGTTGATTCTAAGCTCAATGGTCTGAATTTTAAAAAATTTTATCCATGAATCAATAAAATTGAACCTGGTCAAGTTCTTCATAAACCCTACACATCGAAATTGATTCAAACATGTTTCTGGGTATGATTCGATGATCAAATCATGTTATATAACACATTAGAACACTATCCCATCCAATTAATTAGGCCAAAACATAAACATTTGAATTCCCCCAATTCATACGCAGGAACCCTAAATTGAAAAATCATCAATTCGTGTTTCTGGGTACGATTGGGATATTGAATCATGTTAAAAACTTGTTTAAGAGCATATCCCACCATAGAAATCAAGCTCAAGTACTCAAAATCAGTTCTACCCAATTCGACTAAACCCTAAACCTATTTCATTCGATCTAGAAAAGCCGTTGGATCACAAAATCATTGAAAACCGTTTCTTATATTTATCTAAAGATTCAAGTTTGAGAAAATGCAATTCAAGTGCAATAACTGCACTGTCATTTTTGTTTTTGAGTTAAAATTCAAGTTTTCAACATTTGTCACATATGGTCCTTTAACTAAAGATTGTGCACAGTTAGTCCAATTATCACAAAAATCAAACACTTAGTCATATATTTGGCAAGAACAAATTTAATACACCCCCTTATCTTAGGAATATAAGAAAACATTTTACGAACAAGGAGGGTATCACAAGAATAATATTACCAACACATTATAAAACAACATCTTTTAGGAAATATGCAAGTACAAATTTTAAGGAAAATTTTAAAATTTGAATTTCATACTCCCCCTCAACACTTGTTCAGAAAGAATGGTTAATTTGTTTTAAAGAACAAAATGTTGACGGAAATTTTGTACTTGCATTTTTTTTTAATAAAGAAAGAAAATAAAATGAAAATCTTTTTGTGTTTTTGACTAAGATATTTACAAGAAAGGTTTTGTTGTTTGACTTTCTTAGTTGTGTTTAAGAAAGTTTTGCAAATCATCTGGAGTCAAACACCTCATACCAATTTGGTGAACTAATTCCACAAATCTTGCATGGGGCAAGGCTTTGGTGAATAAGTCTGCTAATTGGTATTCAGTACCCATAAAGTATAATTCAATAGTACCCTTTTCAACATGCTCTTTGATGAAATGATATCGAAGTGCGATATGTTTTGACTTCGAATGTTGAACAGTGTTGCATGAGATGGCAATGGCACTCGTGGAGTCGCAGTACATGAAAATCTTATTGAAGATGTAACCGTAGTCCATCAGCTGTGATTGCATCTAAATGACTTGAGCACAACATGCTGACATGGCTACATATTCCGATTCTGTAGATCACAATGAAGTGCAATCCTGCTTCTTTGACTGCCAAGATACAAGTTTGTCTCCTAGAAACTGCACTCCCCCATATGTACTTTTGCGTGTGTCTAAACATCCTACATGATCAGCATCTGAAAAAGCTATTAGTTCAAAACCAGAATCCTTCGAGTACCAAATCCCCAAATGGATAGTTCCTTTATGTTCGAATATTCTTTTAACCTCAGAGAGGTGTCTTTTAGTTGGTCGTGACTGATAACGGGAGCATAGGTATACAGCAAAAACTATATCTGGTCTGCTGGCTGTTAGATACATGAGGAACCCAATCATACTATGGTATTTTGTAAGGTCGACAGGTGTACCATGTAAATCAGCATCCAGCTTCGGGGATGATGCAGACATAGGTGTTTTATAAGTATCACAACTTGTCATGCCATGTTTCTTTAAAATCTCAAGAGCATACTTGGGCTGATTTAGAAAAATACCACCGGGGGGGGTTGATGAACTTGAAGCCCTAAGAAGAACGTAAGTTCACCCGTTATGAACATTTCAAAATTTTGTTTCATTAATCTTGCAAAAGCATTTAAATACTTTTTATGTGTTGAACCAAAAATGATGTCATCAACGTAAATTTGAAAAATTAAGATATCATCCCCGTGTTTTTGAATAAATAGTGTGGGATCAACTGATCCTTTGGTAAAGTGATTAGCAAGTAAGAATGCGGACAGTTTGTTGTACCATGCCCTCAGGGCTTGTTTAAGGCCGTAAAGGGCTTTCTTGAGTCTGTGCACATGATTAGGATGATCTGGATCGATGAAGCCCTCTGGTTGAGTAACATACACTTTTTCATGGAGTTGCCCATTCAGAAATGTAGTTTTCACGTCCATTTGATAAACAATGATGTTCTTGTGGGCAGCATACGCTAAAAAAAATCAGACAGTTTCAAGTCTAGCCACTGGTGCAAAGGATTATTCAAAATCAATGCCTTCTTCTTGGCTGAAGCCTTTGGCAACCAGACGCGACTTGTTACGAATTATTGTTCCATCAGCATCAAGTTTGTTTTTCCAAATCCATTTAAGTCCGACAACATAGACTCCATCGGGTCTTTCTACCAATTTCCAAACTTCAAGATGTTTGAATTGATCGAGTTCTTCTTGCATTGATTCAATCCAATTGTCATAAGTCATTGCTTCTTTAATTTTCTTTGGTTCAGCTTGACTGACGGTGAGAGCATAAATGCATGTTTCACCATCCGTGTGAAGTCTTTGTCGTGTCACGACTGGATTATCTGGATTACAAATCACATTTACTAAGGGATGATCTCTTGTCCATTTGTGTGTTGAAGGGTAATGTTGAAAAAGAGTGTTCATATTTGACAGATCCAAGTTGCGTGTAGACGACTCTGCAATATCGGGAACGGTTGAAGCCGGAGCAAATGGATTAAAGAAGGCATTTCCATCATAATCCACAGGTGTGGGTACTTCTTGTTGTTGTAGATCTTCTGCTGCATTTTCAGTGTTGGAAGCGGTTTGTTCTGTTGTTGATGTAGATTCAATTGGAGGTGCATTTGTAGTACGGTTGTTGTTGTAGTAACAGGTGTATCAGGTATTGAATTATTATCAGGTTGTGCAGCGGAAATTGGTGATACAAAAGAATCATCAAACAGTGGGTCAAACAAGGTTTCTAAATCTTTACGGTTAAGTGAAAGAGGTGCAGCTGATTGATCTGGAAAATCTAGACGGTTGGTTGCGGGTCCTAAGCTGTTTTGCTCAGAAGCCATCTCTGTAAGCTCATCAAAATTAGCATGAATAGTCTCTTGAATTTCTCTAGTGCGACGATTCCAGATTTGAAAACCTTTGAAGTTCTCACAATCATTGGTTTAGTTTTCCAAAATCATCACAATCATTATTGGGATAGCAAAAAGCACCAAATACATGAAAGTATTGAATATTTGGTTTGCGGTTGTGAACAATCTCATAAGGAGTTTTGTGATGCCGTCTGGTGATCATACAACGGTTTTGGGTATAACATGCAGTTGATATAGCTACGGCCCATAAGTAATCTGGTAATCGAGCATTGATTAGCATCGTTATTGCAGCTTCCACTAACGTCCTGTTGCATCTTTCGACAACCCCATTCTGTTCTGGACTTCTTGCAATGGATGTTTGATGTTCAATTCCCACTTTCTCAAAATAAGATCGAAGAGTTTGATAAGGTGATGATCATTATAGGAGCTTGGTCTTTGCTTCAGAGAAAATAGACCCAAGCCCATCTAGAGTAGTCATCGACAATTACTAAAATGTAGCGTTTACCGTTTATCGTTTGAACACGCATAGGGCCACACAAATTCATATGAAGTAGTTGAAGAACGTGATTTGTATTGTGTTTGTTTTTGAAGGGAAATGTGCACGAGTACTTTTTCATTGTTCACAAGCTGGACATAAGTGATCTTTTGAATATCGAAACCTTGGAAGACCATCGACTAATTTGTGACATGCAAGTTCAGTCATGGTTTTGAAATTCAGATGAGATAGCCGTTTGTGCCATAACCATGATTTTGTCGAATGTGCTCTGGAGAGCAGACATATAGGAGAAGAAGCAATCATATCAGACATTGAGATGGTGTAAAGATTAGTTCCACATTTGCCTGACATTAGATCATTTCCTTGTAAGTCATGAATGAAACAAGTTTTCTCCCGAAATGCTACTTCCAAATCCCCATCACAAAATTGACCGACGGAGAAAAGGTTGTGACCAAGGCCTTCGACATAATAGACACGACTAATTTCGATGTTGCCATTGACATAATCTCCATAGCCCATGATAGTAGCGAAATGATCATTCCCAAATCTGACAGTGACGATGAACTTTTCAACAAAGTTTACTAAAAGTTTGAGATTGCCTGTCATATGTCGGGTACATCCGCTATCAACAATCCATAGAACAATTTGTACCACCTGCATCACACGAAGACGACGAAGATGGAGTGATGGTAATGGTAGAACCCCGAGAATTTGTGGGTTCCGTTGGGTTAGTAACACAGTTATAAATAACTTTAGGTAGCCATGTAAAACTAGGTTTCCTTTGTAACCAACGTTGCCATGTCCAACTAGTTTTAGCTTTCTTCTTAGTGAATGCACTAGGTGATTTCACTATCTTAGGATTTGTCTTTGCAACTATGGGAGTATCTAAGGCATTTAGAGAAACTACACTTGGTGGTTTTCCTAGTACAGACTTAGAAGCAATAATGGGCCTAGAGGGAATGCCAGATGTACGTTTCTTGTTACGAGATAAAAGAGATTTTGCAACACATTTCTTATGATCACCAGATAACATGCTTTTACGACAGAACACACAAGATGCATTAACATTTAAAACATTCAAAGTCTGAGCATTCGTTACATCGATATTAGAATTACAAGTTTTTAAGCTCGAATCTAAATCAGATGCAACATGCGTTTTATTCAAATTCCTAAGTTGATCTTCTACTTCTTGGGCTTCTAGATTTCCGCTTCTACGTTGCCAGATCCTATTCTTTTGTTTGTTGCTCTTACGCTTTGCTCTGCTAACGCTAGTAGTGGGGACTATTCCTGTAGAAGTGGAAGGATGCAAATTAGTAGTCTGAGGGGATGTTTGCCTAGGTGTTGTGTCCATTTTGTACATTCCTAGTGCAATCACATTTGTGTTAACAAACTTTCCTTTTTCTAGTAACTGGATTTTCTCTTTGAGTTCAATGATGATGTGATTCATTGGTTGAATTTTTGAATCAAGTTATCTATTTAAGCGGACGGTGTCATTACAATTTTGACAAACTTCATCGATTTCCTTTTCATATTTGAACATTTGACTTTTAAAACAGCATTTTCATCTTCAAGATTCTCAAATTTGGATGTTTAACTGTTATGAAAGGACATCGTTTCATTTTGACTTTGCAATTTTAATTCAAAATCAAGACTCTGAGTTTGAAACCATTGTAGCTTCTGATTAAGTTGAAAATTTTCTTTTGAAAGCATACTTTGCACATCATCATTGTGTTTAACGATTCTCTCTTTTTCTCTTTTTAAAATCTCAATTTCATGTCTCAACGTTTCAGTGTCAGTAGTGTGATCATCAACAAGCATAGCATTGCAAGACTCATAAATCGAATTCATAATCACAGATATAATATCATAACTTATAACATCTTCAAAGAGTCGATCAGCTTCATTTTGTAAAACTTTGTTTCGACGTTTTTGTTTTGAGATCAAATTTTTTGTTGCATTGAAAGTGTTCATCATGGATGTTACTTCTGTTTGGAGTTCCTATTCCCAGTGTGTAGCACAAAGACGCAAATGTTGAACGTATGGAAAAAATTGTTTTTGAAAAATTTCTCTCTTTTCTTTTTCGTAAGGAGATAGAAAAGTGGAAACAGTTATCTCAGAGTTACGTTCAATTGCTTGTTCTAAAAACTTGATGTCTTCCATAAACGTATCAAAGTATCTAAGTACAAGACATCGTTTAGGTAATGGTGCAATTACACCAGAAGTTGGTAAAGGACCATTTATTTGTGCCACTGGTTTAACAGGACCAACATCAGAAGAAGATTCATTAATTTGCATTACAAACCATTGTTGTTCTGTTTTATCTTTTTGAGGAACGAAGGTGTCAGAAATATTAGGCACTTTTGAATAATCAAATGGTTTATTGAACTTAGCATTGCTCATTTTTTATCGACTCTCTTCGTCCTGTTCCTGTTCTTCCTCACAGTTATATACAACAGCATGCATAATTGAATCATCAAAGAGGTGGTCTGCACTATACAACTTTGGATTTTCCTTGAGTGCTTTGGGTAGAAAACGTGGTTTGGCATCTCTAATAGCAAAACCATAGCCTTGGGGATATTGCTTTAAAGTAAACTTTAGAATTGTTGTTACAGACTCACCAGTTTTATAAAAAGCTTTTTGAAACTCTTTTAATTTACTTTCCAAATCTACGATTTCATCAAAATAAGAATCAATCCGTTTCCAAGATACTTGTTTATGTTTAGAAAACCTAGTTTGACAAGTTGACAACTCTGTTTTTTGTTTTTGAAAGTTCAAAATTGAGGTGTTCAACCTGTTGTTTGAATTCTAATTTTTCTTGTTCCATTTGAGAAATCAAGTTATTTTTGGAAGCAGTTAATTCTCGTATTTGATGTTGTAAATCTTGTTCTTTGACATAAGCTTTTTGAAATGCAACTTCAAAACCTTGTTCTTATTTTTCTTTTCTTTCAAAATTTATGAGTTGTATTTTAAAGCACTCAAGGTCCTTAGTTAATGATGCAACTTTGGCTTTTAAGTTTCTGTTGATCTCATTGCATTTTTCAATCTGAGATTTTTGTGAGTCCAACTGGGATTGGGTGGTCAATAGTAAGGTCATGAGTTCTGGATCTTGACCGAGCTAAGGTTCATTTTGTTCAATTTGATCATTGTTATCGTCATCAATTGGATCATCAAATGTAACAAGTGGGTTAATTTGATCTTCATCAAATGTAACAACTGTGTTCATTTGTTCATCTTCTTGAGGGGATAATAATGAGTCATTTTGAAATACTTGTTCCTCGTCTGATGCAGATGCAGATGGGGATACAATTTCATGTATTAGACATGTTGTTGGATCAGGTACCTAAGACATACCATCAGTATCATATACTGGGCGTGTGTTACTCATGTGAAGTTCCTTCATGTTTGCCATTAGCATCAAAGCTGCATTTGCTTCCAAATCCTCCATGTCATCATCTGAACATGCATTTGCCATGAAGTTGTTTTCTTTGTTAGTGAGAGTGCCCTCTAATTCATCCTTTAGAGCTAGAAGTAATACCTGTTTATGAAACACATTGCCTCTGACACTAGGTTTGGGACATGCATTAGCCAGATGACCTTTCCCATTGCAATTATAGCACTTGACCATAGTATTCCCAGATTCAACAATTTCAACCCTTTTCTGAGGAGCACCTACATTGTTCCTACTTCCACTAGCTGCATTAGACCGTTTTCCATTTCCTGAATTTTCCATATAACCTCCTGATCCAGTTCTTCCATAAGTACAATTCTGAATTTCAACTCGTTCATCTTGTACAACAGCTTGATTCCTTGTGTTAGATGAAGTGCGGAGACGATTGTTGGATTTGTTAGAGAATTTGTTGAAATCATGAGCAATGAGTGCAAATCCTTCATTCAAATAGTTGAATGCATCGTCTTCATCATTGTTTGTATTTTTGTAGTACATGGTGTCAGTGTTGCCATAGGGGACTAGTTGATTTTCAGTTGATTGTTGTGTGGAATCATATGGAATGAGTTGGGTAGAAGAGGTTTGTTGAGGATAGTTAAAGTGATGTTGATGTTGGACATAAGCACGATTTGACTGTGGAGGTGGAGCAAAGTGAGATTGAGCTGTCAGTGCCAATGAGTTTGGAGTTGTAGAAGGTAAATAAGTACTACGAAGAGCTCGATCTTTGTCAACTTCAGACTGATGGTGCTTCAGATACTCATACAATAACCCATACGATGCATTGTGTAGATTTTTAGCTTGACGAACAAACGTGACATATTTTTGCCAATCAGGACCAAGACAGCTGAGAAACTTAGTGTTGATTGCAATCCTTGGTAAAACAATGTTGTGTCTGTCCAAGTCATTGATGATGTTTGTAAACTGATGGTAATAAGACTCAAGTGACTCCCCTGATTCGATCATGAACATTGTATATTCGAGGTAGAGTTTGGATTCCATGTCTTCTTGGTTCAGTTCAGTGCCTTCCATAAAGAGATGAACGTGTTCCCACATATCCTTAGCAATTTTCTGAGCATCAATGCTTTGGAAAATCGGATTAGGTATTCCCTGAAGAATATATGACATTGCAAGTTCATTTGCTTCACGATGAAGTATTTGCTCTGCAGTAAGTTGAGCTACAGGAACAGGGGTCACGGTGTCAGGTCTTGGAGGAATAGCAGTTGGATCTCCAGGAACCGTTGTAGTTGGCATTTGGAATGGACCTTTAATTATAGCCTTTTTCATATATTTGCCATGTGGTTTCTTGAGTTCTATGAACCTTAAGAATCGACTTGCCCATTGAACATAATTACCATGAGTGAGCATTGGAGGTGTGTCAAGTGATCCAGCTTCATGTCTAGATTGTTGACTACTGATGGCCTCACACATTTGATCAAACCAATGTGGTTGTTTTGCAGGAAGTGGGAAGGATTGCATTGGTTGTTGTTGATATGGTTGTTGTTGAATTGATTGTTGTTGTGGAAAGAATTGACGTTGTTGCATGAATAGTTGTAGTTGAGGATACTGCGGTTGCTGAGGATACTGTTGTTGCTGAGGATACTGCTATTGAAAGTAGTTGAAATAAGGTGGTTGAGATATGATTGTGATTAGTTAACTTATGTTGTTATGGATCTTATAGACAATTGAGAAGTGTGTTGCGAGTTATGAAGTTTGGTTTTGGTTAAGTATGAATTAAGATGATTACTGTTCATGTCCAATTTTGACAAACACTGTTCACATCCAATTTCAACAAACACTGTTCACAATTTACCAATTGCGACAAGTTAACTGAATTGCGACAAAGTTACAATTGCGATGGATTTATCCAATTCCGAAAAAATAAAGTGAATTGCGATAGAACTTGGTCAATTCCGATAAGATAGCTGAATTGCGATAGACTTTGCAATTGCGACAGAACTTGGCAATTTCGATAAATTATCTGAATTGCGATGGAACTTGGCAATTGCGATAGCAGTTTGCAATTCCGATAGAATATGCAATTTAGATGTTATCTCACTAATCTTATACAAGATAGGATATTTCCACAAAGTCGAAGTATTTTCACGAGCTTATACAAGCTAGGAATATACTGAGTAAACCGTGAATCTTGAAGAAGAACTTTTGACGAATTACGGTGAACCCTTAGTCTGAATTCCGATAATCCCTAGTTCTCAATTCCAATAAACCCTCAATCTTCAATTCTGATAAACCTTATTTTCCAATTCCGATAAGAAAACAGTTTCCAAAAGGCTCGTTTTTTCAATGAAAAACAAATTTAAAAACTGTTTAGTATGATCAAAAACCTTTAAAAACTCCTAAATAATAATAAAGTTCAAAGCTTTGACGTTTTAAAGGAAATTTGAGCATGTTGATGCAAATAATGTTCTAAAAATGTTATTTATATCTTTCGATAACTTCAGGTTTTGAGGATGACGAAATGTGAAAACACGTTACGTTAAAATTAACGTAAACAAGTTTTTAATCGAAAGTTCCCATTTCTACACAAATCACTCTAGGTATGAACAAACAAATTTACAACTTGACAAATGATCAAAGAAATGAATTTTTGTTTTAAACTTCACATTTTTAATGTGACAAAACATTTCTTTCAAAAATATACTTTACAAATTATTTTTGAATAATTAAGAAATGTTTTAATGAAAAAATAAGTTCAAATAACATAAAAGCTATTTTACCCCACAAAATCAGCTCCAAACTTCCCCAAATAAGTTTTCACCAGAAAAGACAAAAAGAGGAGCGTTTTTGTCTGGCACGGTACCATGGTACCACTAAATTTAGTGGTACCGTGTGTGATTTAGTGGAGTCGTGCCTTCATAACGGCCTGATTTATTCTGCCTACAAATACCAGCCCACTTCACATTTTTTGGGCATCCTTTTTCACACAGAACTTTTTGAGTTTAATACTCTCACCACATCTTTTCTTCTTGATCATTTAGTTTAGTTTTTCTTTTTTTAAGAGTGATCCAATCATCCATCCAAGTGATCCTCTTCATTCCTCTTCAAGTGCAAGAGAAGAACACAAGGTATCCAAGAGGATACAAAGTGTTGTAGTTGTAGTTAGAGCACTTGTAACATTTGTTACACACTTGATTGTATCATAGTATACATCAAGATCATTTTTCTTTTGAGATATTGTGAGAGAAGATCATTGTGATCTTATATAGATATTGATTATCTCTGGTAGCTTGTGAGCTAGTGTGTTGATCAAGCGGATCATAGGTAGATCGGGTAAATCGAGTCTTGTGTGATTGTGTGAAGTAGAAAGGATCAAGTAGATTGTGGTAGATTGGTGCTAGCTAAGATTAGCACACTACATTTAGCTTAGTGTCGGAAATTGGATAAGCGATGTTGTACGGTTTTCTCCGCCTGAAGGGAGGTCTTGTTGACATAGTGCTTGAAACTCTCGAGTGTGGTACTCGGGGAGTGGAGTAGGGCGAAGAAGAGCTTCGTAGCCGAACCACTATAAATCTCTTGCTTCGTAGCCGAACCACTATAAATCTCTTTGTCCCGGTTTGATCTTTCCATCTCTTTTCTTTACATTCATTACTTATATTAGATAGTTTAGTTTGAGTGTTCATATTGGTGTTTATTGATTACACATAAGATTCGAATCAAAGTTTTCAATAAGCAAAGTTTTTAAAACAACTTAAAAATCGGTAAAACTATTCAACCCCCCCCCCCCTTCTAGTTTTCCACAATTGGTATCAGAAGCCACGTCAGTCAAGATTTTAAAGTAAATTGTATTTTAAAACTTGAATCGATCAATGGATTCCGACAAATATCTAGAAGGGCAATCTATGCAAAGACCACCACTTTTCGAAACCGATTGTTTTATATATTGGAAAACAAGATTCGAAACGTATGTGAAATCAAAAGACATTGATCGTTGGCATATTATTACCGAGGGTGACTTTCAACCGATTCAAAAGAATCCGGAAACCAAAAGGGATGAAATAGTTCCTTATGATAAACAAAGTGATGAACTTAAAAGAAAACTAGCCAAAAATAATGAGGCTAAAATGATGATTTACAATGCTTTGCCTAAAAAGGAATTTGAAAGAATTTTCATGTGTAATACGGCAAAAGATATTTGGAAAACTTTGTTAGTCACTCACCAAGGTAATAATCAAGTCAAAGAGAACAAGATAGATCTTCTTGTTCAACAATATGAACAATTTTTCATTTCGGAAGATGAATCAATAGATAATGATTTTGCTAGATTTAATACTATTATTACGAGTCTTAAAGCTCTTGATGAAGGTTACTCTAGCAAGAATTATGTTAGGAAGTTTCTTAGGGCTTTACATCCTAAATGGAGAGCAAAGGTCACCGCCATTGAAGAGTCAAAGGACTTGGCGACATTATCACTCGATGAACTAATAGGAAACCTAAAGGTTCATGAGATGATAATCAAGAAAGACTCTGATATAGTTAAAGGCTAAAGCGAGAGAGTTAGATCTCTAGCATTGAAAGCGAAGAAGGAGTCTAGTGATGAGGAATGTTCGAGTTGTGATATTAAAGATAAAGAATATGCACTAGCCGTTAGAAACTTTAAAAAGTTCCTTAGGAGGAAAGGTAGATTTCCTAGACAACCTCACAATGAAAAGAGGTCATTCCAAAAGAACCGAGATGAAAAGAAAGGAACGAGTGATAGGAAATGCTTTAGACGCGGAGATCCTAATCACCTCATAGGATAATGTCCTAAACCACCGAAAACCAACAACCAAAAAGCCTTCATAGGAGGCTCTTAGAGTGATAGCGGTGAAGACTAAGAGAAGAAGCCCAACGATGAAACATGCCTAATGGCTCAAGCTTCTAATGAGGTACATTCCGACTCTTCTTATTATAGTAATGATAATTCGTCATTAGATGACAATAGATTACATGACGAATATAATAAACTATGCGACGTAAGTTCTACAATTTTAGGTAGAAACAAAACACTAAAATTAAAATTGCATGAACCCGAAATGCAAGTTTTAGAACTAAAGAATCAAGCCAAAAGACTTGAGAATAATAAAGAAGTAGACGTAGGATGTAGGTCATGCATAAGTCTTCAAGTAGAGAATGAAAAACTCAAAGAAAATGCGTTAAGGATCATTAAGTTTGAAGAAGGGACAAAGGCACTTAATGATATGCTTGAAAACATTAGGTTTAGTGAACATGACCGTGCGGGCTTAGGATTTGACCCAAACCAAGCTTCTACAAGTAGTACTAAACAAGTAAAATTTGTAAAGCCTGAAGTATCTGAAGTTGTAGATCACGGCACCACTAAAGGTGCAGACGGTACCACTAAAATTAGTGGTACTGTGGTACCGTCTGATGCTAAAGTCAGATCTGGGTCAATCTTGAAAAATAACCTAAGTCCTAAACCAAGTCACTTAGTTCTTAATAATGTAGAAGTACCTAGTACTAGTAAAAAGAAAGTCAAAAGTATTTAGAAATCCTTGTTAACCGCCGGACTTGGTTTTGTAAGACCTGATGTTAGATCAAAGACTCCTTCACCTAGAAGAACAAATATTCCTAAACCTCGGTCAAGAACTCCTCTGCCGAGAGGTAACTTTAGAAGACAAATTTATCCAAGTAACTTTCCCGTAACTTAGAATAACCGTCAACCACAAAGTTACTTACCATGGAAAATGTGTCCTCCATTCCAACATCCCAAACAAATGCGACAAATGTGTAGGATGTTTAACACTAATGACTTTGGACCCATGAGATCTTATGGACCAAATGTTTGAGCTTCTGTCTTGCTAGATAGAAATGGTTGTGAAGCAACTTAAAGTCCAACCAATGGAGTATGATTAGTGATTACACTAATCTTGTGACGCAATGTTGTGTCGTGTCTCATGATGATTAGCTTTCAACAAAGGTAGTCTAGTCTTCTAGTTTTAAGGGCAACACCTCAGGCTAAGGTACGCTTTCTTAAAACCCCCTTTGTTAGTAGAAATGTTAAGAAAATAGTTTGAATCTTACTAAGTAGGCACTAACATTATGGACGTGAAAAGTTCATTCCCTAAATGGTTTGTCAACAAGGAGGTATATGTAGTACAACCTACAGGATTTGTTGATCCATAAAAACCATAACGTGCTCTTCACAAAGAAACGAAATTCACATCTCATCATGACTCAAATATTTGTCAAAGACAATTATGCTAAAATCAACTTGTCCAGAAATGTACAATGATCACTCAAAGATCATGCATGACAAGCTTGAAGATGAGCATGATGTGTGAATTAAGTTTCTGTCCTGGCAGTCATATATTATTCCTTAAAGATAGTATTTTCTTACGTCTAAGCAAATATCACAAGAGACGACGAAGGTGAGGGCGCGGATAGTACTAGGTTAGGGGCATAATAGGTAAATTAGTTTACCTAATGGCAAGTAGGCTCGATATCATGTCTAATGTCTGCCCTTGTGCTCGCTTGTAAGAAGGATCCCAAAACTTCTCACCGTAAAGCGGTTAAATGTATCTTCCGATGCATTAAAGGCACTATACACTTGAGATTGTGATATCTCAAGGAGATTGGTGTAGAAACTAGTATCTATACCAACTCTGATAATGCGGGAGATAACGTGGATCGAAAAAGTAAGAGTGATGTTTGTACCTTCATAGGTTGTTGTTTAATTTCTTGCTTCTCCAAGAAACAAACGAATCTTGCTATATCTGTAATACCCAAAAATCTAAAACATGCAAAAAGACCAAATTGCCCTTGTAATTTTAAAAATTTGATTAATAAGTATATAAAGTACCAAATTTATCCCAAACCTTTGGTAATGAGCAATATATGAAGTAAGGTAATTTTTATCACAACATGTCAACATTATACAATGTACACAAATACATGTTACACACAAAAATATAGCATGGGCCAAAAATACATATTAATGTATATGTATAAGTATTTAATTAATTGTTTAATAAACTAAAATGTATAAAATAAAAAGGAAAGTATCACAAATTATGGGAGATCTTCACAAATCTGTATTTGACCTTATCACAATCACCTAAGAACCGGATTTCATGCCCTCCCCTCCCTATGTCACACGTTTCACATATTTACCATATTTTCTCTTTCTAAAACCCTAAAAACCAAACCGTATAACACAAAACTCTCTCCATCACCATACGAATTTCTGGAGGCTGTTTATTATTTTTCATGGGTTCAATCAAGTTTAAGGAAGGTGGGAAAAATAGTTCTAAGGTCGTGGGATCGCTAGTATTCGCGTAGGAGTTTTGTTTGCTTCGTATTGTTCTAGCGAGAGGTAAAATTATCTGCACCTCATCCGATCATTCTAAACCACATCTGGTATTTTTCTAGTGCTTATTACATCACATATGATTCTTATAAAATAGCTATGTTGATCCATGCACGATAGATTAGTCGTGTTAATTTTAAATATCAAAAACGCAAATAAAACCTAAAATAACCCATACGATTTTTCTGGGGTTCGAACATATTTTATGTGAGTTCTATACATGTCATATGATTCTGGAAAAATGATATTTGGGTTGATCGAAGCTTAAATCCTCCATGGTGAATTTTTGTTCAAATCGGCTAAAAAGAGAAAATGGGTTAAAATAAGAAAGCATGGATCGAATGGGTTAGGGTTTGAGCTTTTGTGGTTAGATCTGAGTAATTAATGCAGTTTTAAGGTTATTTGATGATGTTGTAATGATTGGATTTGATTTGGTTAGGGTTTGATAATTTTAAAGTGATACCGATTGGAAATAAAAATTATAAGGGTGTGTTTTGTAATTTTTAAAACTCGTGGGATATTTTTGTAAGTCATTTTAGATCTGGGGTAATATGTGAAAAATATAATATGAGGGTGTCTTGTGTCAATTTTGTAATTTAAAGGTTTATTTGGTAATTATATAATTATTTATATTCGGTTTATAAATTAATTAAAATAGAGGGACTAAAAGTGTAAATTCTGGAAACTTGAGGTTGATTCGTATAATATTTTATATAAAGGGTTTAATGTGTATTTTTGGATATTTAAAGGCTTAATGCGTAATTATGAATAATTTGTAATTCGAATTTGTAAACTTTAATAATTAAGGGACTTGTTTTGTAAATTATGAAACTTGGAGGGTATTTCGTACCATATCTTAAATTGAAGGGTAATTCTGTAATTTTGATAAATTAAGGGCTTGATGTGTTAATATAAATATGGTAAGGGTTAGATTGTTATTTATGTAATTATAAGGTTTATTTTGTAATTTAATTAACAAAGGGGTATAAATTGTAAATTGGTGAAACTAAAAGGGTTAGAAGTGTAATTCTGGATAACTTATGAAGTTAAATGAGTAACTTGAGGTATTTTCATTTTAGACCTTTAAATTTGGTGTATTTACAATTAAAACCCTAAAATATGGAAACTTGTTATATATAACCCTAGACTTTTATAACTTGTTAAAATGAACCTTATTTCCATAATAAGACTTAAATAATGACTTAACTTAAATTATAATAGTTAAATCTTTCTGATTATGGAAACCTGCTAATTATGGAAACTTACTAAATAAGGAAACTTTCTAAAAATGGAAACTTACTAATTTTGGAAACCTGCTATAAATGGAAAATTACTAAAAATGGAAAGCCGACCTAAAAGAGAAATCTGATTTGAATAAGGTATTGATAATAAGACAATCATGAATGCGTGTAGATTCGCTGAAGATGGAGTTTGCTTCTGGTCTTTATATTCTAGTTGTATTTTCACTTGCGGTATAAGGTACAGATATTCTACCCTTTTTCAGTAAGGGTGTCCTTCTCATGACTCATTGATCTTGATTCATTTTTAAGATTCCCTAAGCCATTGCTATGTTCCCCTACACTTTGGTTCGTTTGTTTGATTCATTTTGACTTTGATGTTCGATATGACCCTTTTTGCTTTGAGCCTCTATAATGATCCATTTGATATTCGTTCGTGACCTTGTGATATTAGTGTTCGAATCACTAGATATTTCGAAGGTTCATTTGATTTTGGTAAATAGATGTGAAAACCTTTTCGATTATATCATGGAAATGTTTTGAGGAAAACTTATTTTAAAATGATGTTTATGAAATATGCGATACCACTTTTATTTGGAATTTTACTAAACTTTTATGAAAACTACTTTTAAAGATTACTTTTGATAAAAACAGTTATTAAAGATCATTTTAATGAAAACCATTTGATAAAGATTTCTTAAAATGAACCAGTTGATGATGAACCTTTGATCAGTTCGTTTGGATGCATTTGACTTTGATATTGGATATGACCGTTACCATGAACCTTTGATATTTGGACTTTGACTATTTGAACCTTTGCTATGATTTGGACCGTTGACCTTTGACCCTTCAGTTTGACACCCGAGTCAAGTTCGTTTCCTAGCCATGAAGGTAACATGGCCGTGTCATTGATGCACCAGTGGCATGACTCACGTGTGGGTGAGTGATTTCTCACACCGTCCCCATTTTGACATGCGCGCTTTATTATTTATTATGGCGAATATTATTGTTCGGGGGACGTATGGGTTGCAATCCTAGGTTCGTGTCCGTGTTCGTGGACTTAACATGATTTGATATTATATATTGTTCGGTGACTGATGCTGGGTGCAATCCACGTCTTTCACAAGTTCGGGAGTTAGCTACTCCATTTGAAGAATGAGGACACCCCTCATATTATCTGATTATTTGAGAGGTCTCCCCTCTATATGATTATGAAGATTTGGTTACTATATTTGATTTGTGTTCGGGCTCGTGGTGGATTACTAACCTTCCCCTTTCCCTTTCTTACTTTGTACCTTTGTCTATACCTTATGTTATTCCATTGCACTATACCATATATGTTCGTTTCCTTTTGCTTTCGTTTTCATTTATATATATCTGTTCACTGGGCTTTTTAAGCTCAGCCACATTTCTTTTCCTGCGGCAGGTTTAGTAGGGAGCTGGGAATGAGTGGAGAGTATCTTGGACTTAGAAGACTTGATAGTTATTCTGGATTAGAGTTGATTAGAAGATATTATATTTTTAGAATTTGTATTCGCATTTGTAACCTTGTAATTTCAGTATTTCATTTGTAACCTTTGAGATTCTTGTATTACTGTAAATGTATGCTTTGTTTTGATCTGATATGAAACCATTTTTGTGATATCTTTACCCTTGTCGGGTTGGGGTGTTACAATTATGGTATCAGAGAGACAGGCTGCGATTCGTAATACACTTACCCTTGGCCTGTGTAAGTTAGGACCACTAAGTTTTCCCTATAGGCGCTCGTAAGACAACCTTTGAAAATTTGCTTTAAGATTTCCCTATAAGAACGTAAGTTTTGACCAGTGAGGAAGGGGTAGACTATAAGGCATTGTTTAAGTATCATTGCTTCCGCATCACTCTGATTCGTGCCTTGCTTTTGGTTAGATCATGTTGATATCACATTTGGGAATTGAAAGCTTATGCTTTGCACCACCTAAGATTTGAAACCTAATTAAATCTTGAAGGCATTGAGAATTGCATAGTAATTGCCGGACACTATTTGATCCTTATCTTTAGATTTTGACTCTGACCTCTAATCCTTTCGTTAATCATTTTGATGCCTCTTCGGGCATTCTGAGAATCTCCATGGCGATGACGTACTTGATACATTTTGTTATTTGTCTTTTGCTTTGATAAACGTTTATGAATCTTCCGACACTATTTGATTTCGTTTCACCCATCTCTGTCCCTACGAGAAGTCTTGTGGTGTTTAATCACGAGTATAAGAATGTTTCCCTCTCACCTTTGAACGATAAGTTTTGCTATGCTGATCTGTCTTTCTTTGGGTAGTTAACTTCGATTTTATTCTGACAAGGAATTGGTTGATTGAGCATTCAAATATTGACAACTACCCTTCTATGTCTCACCTTTGGCGTTTGAAATAATTTTGAACTCCCTACTGCGATTACCGATTGTTAAACCCTTTGCTATCACTATTACTCTGGAGACTCGTGTGTTACTTTCGCGGTTATGAAGTTTTCCTAGGACCCATTTCGTACACCAATGAATGAATCGTATCTTGAACGTTATTTGGCACCCTGAATTTCTTGAATATGATTCCTGGTTGAACCACCAAGTTTTCCACCGGAGTGTGAAGTAAGATTTGACATGATATCGAGATATTGTCTAGTCACCAGGCAAAGATTTCCTCCGGATGTGTCCGGAATTATACCAGTTGATTTGAGCTACCGGGAAGAGCAGCAACCGAAGACCAGGAAGTAAGTTTGCTTAAGTGTATCTTCTGGGCGTGTTTTAGTTTCGATCGCGATAGAGAAGGATGGTGACTGGAAATGGCTGAACCGTATTACTGTTAGGAGCCAATATTCATCCACCCTGAAACGACTATGTATTTGTTTAATTTTCGGAGCGCGAAGTTTCTTTCTGATGAATTGAAGTTATTCTTGAAATCACTTCCGTATTCGTAACGACGGCTATGACGGTTAGTGACGCTAATAGTATTAGCTAAAGCTGTGACTGTTTCGTGAATATGATAAATAGTGTTTTCTCGTGAGTACTTGGGCAAATGGTCATTGTATGACTTAATAGTATGTTCGGAAACGAGGAAGAGCATGAAAATCATCTTTGCACTTTGCTAGGAAATTCTTCGACCGTTCGTGCATTCTGAGATTTGATATTTGTAAAGACAACGATGTTCTTATTTGAGGATACCTCTTTAAATCCCGCAAGTTTTGAAAACTATCACCAATTGGTCAAGACCGATAGCAGAATGGAAGAACTGAAACCTTTTGAACTTTGCAGAAGAATTCTGGAGGATGTTTGCAAATTATGATACCATTGAGAAATTCCATGAACAGAGAGAAATAACTTGGTTTGATTGAGAATGGAGTTTTGGAAAAGCTGAAATAGAAAGTAGTTTCCATACCTTCGGACGGATCGAATTTTGGGGCATTCCAGAAAGAGACTCGGTTTTACTCCCTTACAGCACAGAAGGTTTTGCGTACGCATCAAGACAACTAGAAGCGCATCAGAAGAATTACTTCATTGTCTGACCTGGAGTTGACAACACCGGTGGCTACCCTGAAGAGTGAAGACATTCCTTACAAGGCAGAAGTGTTGGCGATGCAGAAGAAGAAATTCTAGTCGAGATGGCGAACCTAGTGCTGATGAAGACATGCAGTCTCACTTCCCTATTCATCTTGGTTGTACTAAGATGAATTGAGAGCGGAAGTAGACTAGATGATGAAGAGATTTAAAGATCGTGCCAGAAATCCACGTTACTACATCACATTCCAAGAAGAACTGCAGGAGGCTTGATGAACCAGACAAAAGTACACGATTTTGTTTCACTTCCAGATTTATGGACAAATGAAGACAGATTAACCAGACTTGAAGAGATAGGATGTGTTGAATGAACAGATTTTTGAAACAAACCTTGTATGTTTGGGAAAATAAATGATTCTATGAAGGCCGAAGATTTTGGCGACTAACTTTCATTTCCGTTGACCCTCTTAAATTTCGTTATAAAGTAATAAGATCATCTGATGATTTAAGTTTCCTAGAAGCATTTTAGTTCGCGTTCATTTTTTCGTATGTTCGGTGATGGCTTTGTTTGAGAGATTTTGGCGAGTTGTGGAAGATATGATGCTTGTGACGGTGTACCTCACTTCTGCTAGGCAATCTGGGATTTTGATACTCTTACGAATAGTTTTGTTTTCCCTCTTGACTATGGTATTCGATTTTGGTTGACCTCTGAGACTGTAGAAGTACTAGGTGGATTAAGATAGGTGGTTTTGATTACGACTTGAGATAAAGTATGACCATCATGAGGGCATATTTATATGATGCCGGTATTATGACGTCTGGCCAACGTGATAATACTTACATCATATAACGTGCACTTGTTGTGGGCGTAGGATATCCTGGGGAGTACCTAAGAAGTTTAGAATTTGATCTCCGTTGGATTGCCTGTGATTAGTGAGACTTCAAGTTCATTCTACCTATGCGTATACTCTGTTTTCGTTCGTTAGATATCAGGATGACTTTGGACTCTCATTTTGCATTCCATTGACCTCAGTTATAAATCTTGAACTCTTTGCAGAGCTCTCTACTGTTGAAACAGTTAATTTGATTTGAAATCTTGTTCGTATTCCATACGAGCTTTCTAGAAGATTCGCCTATCGTCCATATTATGTTGCATGGACCTTTTGATCAGAATCAACTTATTTTGTCTTCTTCTGAGAAATTTGAACCCACCTCATTTTGATTCAAGTCATGAGAAACTATTTAGTCTAAAGATCTTTTTGGAAGAACCTCCTCGGGCGTGAGAATGTTTGTGACGACCTTTTGCGGTTTGCTACGACTTCGTTTAACCTGGCGACTTCAAATTTCGAGGATGAAATTTTCTTTTAGAGGGGAAGAAGTTGTAATACCCAAAAATCTAAAACATGCAAAAAGACCAAATTGCCCTTGTAATTTTAAAAATTTGATTAATAAGTATATAAAGTACCAAATTTATCCCAAACCTTTGGTAATGAGCAATATATGAAGTAAGGTAATTTTTATCACAACATGTCAACATTATACAATGTACACAAATACATGTTACACACAAAAATATAGCATGGGCCAAAAATACATATTAATGTATATGTATAAGTATTTAATTAATTGTTTAATAAACTAAAATGTATAAAATAAAAAGGAAAGTATCACAAATTATGGGAGATCTTCAAAATCTGTATTTAACCTTATCACAATCACCTAAGGACCGGATTTCATGCCCTCCCCTCCCCTATGTCACACGTTTCACATATTTACCATATTTTCTCTTTCTAAAACCCTAAAAACCAAACTGTATAACACAAAACTCTCTCCATCACCATATGAATTTTGGAGGCTATTTATTATTTTTCGTGGGTTCATTCAAGTATAAGGAAGGTGGGAAAAATAGTACTAAGGTCGTGGGATCGCTGGTATTCGCGTGGGAGTTTTGTTTGCTTCGTATTGTTCTAGCGAGAGGTAAAATTATCTGCACCTCATCGATCATTCTAAACCACATCTGGTATTTTTCTAGTGCTTATTACATCACATATGATTCGTATAAAATAGCCATGTTGATCCATGCATGATAGATTAGTCGTGTTAATTTTAAATATCAAAAATGCAAATAAAACCTAAAATAACTCATACGATTTTTTGGGGTTCGAACATATTTTATGTGAGTTCTATACATGTCATATGATTCTGGAAAAATGATATTTGGGTTGATCGAAGCTTAAATCCTCCATGGTGAATTTTTGTTCAAATCGGCTAAAAAGAGAAAATGGGTTAAAATAAGAAAGCATGGATCGAATGGGTTAGGGTTTGAGCTTTTGTGGTTAGATCTGAGTAATTAATGCAGTTTTAAGGTTATTTGATGATGTTGTAATGATTGGATTTGATTTGGTTAGGGTTTGATAATTTTAAAGTGATACCGATTGGAAATAAAAATTATAAGGGTGTGTTTTGTAATTTTTAAAACTCGTGGGATATTTTTGTAAGTCATTTTAGATCTGGGGTAATATGTGAAAAATATAATATGAGGGTGTCTTGTGTCAATTTTGTAATTTAAAGGTTTATTTGGTAATTATATAATTATTTATATTCGGTTTATAAATTAATTAAAATAGAGGGACTAAAAGTGTAAATTCTGGAAACTTGAGGTTGATTCGCAAAATATTTTATATAAAGGGTTTAATGTGTATTTTTGGATATTTAAAGGCTTAATGCGTAATTATGAATAATTTGTAATTCGAATTTGTAAACTTTAATAATTAAGGGACTTGTTTTGTAAATTATGAAACTTGGAGGGTATTTCGTACCATATCTTAAATTGAAGGGTAATTCTGTAATTTTTATAAATTAAGGGCTTGATGTGTTAATATAAATATTGTAAGGGTTAGAATGTTATTTATGTAATTATACGGTTTATTTCGTAATTTAATTAACAAAGGGGTATAAATTGTAAATTGGTGAAACTAAAAGGGTTAGAAGTGTAATTCTGGATAACTTATGAAGTTAAATGAGTAACTTGAGGTATTTTCATTTTAGACCTTTAAATTTGGTGTATTTACAATTAAAACCCTAAAATATGGAAACTTGTTATATATAACCCTAGACTTTTATAACTTGTTAAAATGAACCTTATTTCCATAATAAGACTTAAATAATGACTTAACTTAAATTATAAAAGTTAAATCTTTCTGATTACGGAAACCTGCTAATTATGGAAGCTTACTAAATAAGGAAACTTTCTAAAAATGGAAACTTACTAATTTTGGAAACCTGCTATAAATGGAAAGTTACTAAAAATGGAAAGCCGACCTAAAAGAGAAATCTGATTTGAATAAGGTATTGATAATAAGACAATCATGAATGCGTGTAGAATCGCTGAAGATGGAGTTTGCTTCCGGTCTTTATATTCTAGTTGTATTTTCACTTGCGGTATAAGGTACAGATATTCTACCCTTTCTCAGTAAGGGTGTCCTTCTCATGACTCATTGATCTTGATTCATTTTTAAGATTCCCTAAGCCATTGCTATGTTCCCTTACACTTTGGTTCGTATGTTTGATTCATTTTGACTTTGATGTTCGATATGACCCTTTTTACTTTGAGCCTCTATAATGATCCATTTGATATTCGTTCGTGACCTTGTAATATTAGTGTTCGAATCATTAGATATTTCGAAGGTTCATTTGATTTTGGTAAATAGATGTGAAAACCTTTTCGATTATATCATGGAAATGTTTTGAGGAAAACTTATTTTAAAATGATGTTTATGAAATATGCGATACCACTTTTATTTGGAATTTTACTAAACTTTTATGAAAACTACTTTTAAAGATTACTTTTGTAAAAACAGTTATTAAAGATCATTTTAATGAAAACAATTTGATAAAGATTTCTTAAAATGAACCAGTTGATGATGAACCTTTGATCAGTTCGTTTGGATGCATTTGACTTTGATATTGGATATGACCGTTACCATGAACCTTTGATATTTGGACTTTGACTATTTGAACCTTTGCTATGATTTGGACCGTTGACCTTTGACCCTTCAGTTTGACACCCGAGTCAAGTTCATTTCCTAGCCATGTAGGTAACATGGCCGTGTCATTGATGCACCAGTGGCATGACTCAAATGTGGGTGAGTGATTTCACACACCGTCCCCATTTTGACATGTGCGCTTTATTATTTATTATGGCCAATATTATTGTTCGGGGGACGTATGGGTTGCAATCCTAGGTTCGTGTCCGTGTTCATGGACTTAACATGATTTGATATTATATATTGTTCGGTGACTGATGCTGGGTGCAATCCACGTCTTTCACAAGTTCGGGAGTTAGCTACTCCATTTGAAGAACGAGGACACCCCTCATATTATCTGATTATTTGAGAGGTCTCTCCTCTATATGATTATGAAGATTTGGTTACTATATTTGATTTGTGTTCGGGCTCGTGGTGGATTACTAACCTTCCCCTTTCCCTTTCTTACTTTGTACCTTTGTCTATACCTTATGTTATTCCATTGCACTATACCATATATGTTCGTTTCCTTTTGCTTTCATTTTCGTTTATATATATCTGTTCACTGGGCTTTTTAAGCTCAGCCGCATTTCTTTTCCTGCGGCAGGTTTAGTAGGGAGCTGGGAATGAGTGGAGAGTATCTTGGACTTAGAAGACTTAATAGTTATTCTGGATTAGAGTTGATTAGATGATATTATATTTTTAGAATTTGTATTCGCATTTGTAACCTTGTAATTTCAGTATTTCATTTGTAACCTTTGAGATTCTTGTATTACTGTAAATGTATGCTTTGTTTTGATCTGATATGAAACCATTTTTGTGATATCTTTACCCTTTTCGGGTTGGGGTGTTACAATCTCCACGACCGAAGCCGAATACGTAAGCGCCGGAAAGGCATGACAACAAGCACTATGGATGAAACAAGCTCTAATCGACTGAGACAACCAAGGTGCAATAGACTTGACCGAGAACCCCGTGGATTGCTCATGCACGAAGCACATCGAAGTACATCATCTCCTCCGTCGCGATAATGTCCAAAAAGGAATCATTTTCTTAGAAAAGTTTCCCTCAAAGGACAACATCATCGATATCCTAACCAATACATTCTTCACATCCCTCTTATGACTATTTGAATATTTCTTTGGAAATATTGAAGTCATCTCTCATATCTCGTCTCATGACTCTCTAAATATTTCACTGGAAATATTGAAGTCACTTCTTACTTCTCGCCTCATGACTTTTTGAGTCATCCTTCTCATCCCACTCATGACTATTTAAATATTTCACTGGAAATATTAAAGTCATCCCTTACGTCTCATCTCATGACTTGCTAAATATTTCACTGGAAATATTGAGTCATTCCTTACGTCTCGTCTCATGACTTTAGATATTTCACTGGAAATATTAAGTCATTCCTTACGTCTCGTCTCATAACTTGTAGATATTTCACTGGAAATATTAAGTCATCCCTTACGTCTCATCTCATGACTTGCTAAATATTTCACTGGAAACATTAAGTCATTCCTTACGTCTCGTCTCATGACTTCTAAATATTTCACTGGAAGTATTAAGTCATCCTTCACGTTCCTCGTATGATTACTTGAATATTTTACTGGAAATATTGAAGTCATCTCTTCTATTTCATCTCATGACTTTTAGATATTTCACTGGAAATATCAAGTCAATCCTTGCGTCTCATCTCATGACTTCTAATTATTTCACTGAAAATATTAAAGTCATCCCTCGTATTCCTCCAATGACTACTTATGCATTTCCTCGGAAATACTAAGGTCATTTCTTGTCATCTCACCTAATCGTTTTTGTTAAAAGAGTTTATTAGGTATAAACTCTTCCCTCGTATCAAAAAATCTTACTAAATAAGTAAGATTAATTCATCAAAACTCAAAATGGAACAAAAATGGGCCTAAGACATGCACGACACCACTAAAGTGGCACGGCACCACTAAACTTTAGTGGTACCGTGGTACCGTATATCTTATGTAGCCCGTTTTCTTCCATTTTTTCCCTCTACACAATCATTCAAAACTAAATACCCACTTCTCCTTTGCTGTCAAAACCGAACACCACACCCAAATCCTACTACACTCTCGTAAATCAAGTTCGAGGCATTGCAATCAAATAATCTTAATCACTACAACATAAATTGTAAGTCAATTAACCTTAATTTCTTTTCAATTTGAGTCTAGGGTTTGTTCTTATGCATAAAATCGATTTGGGGTTTTTCAATTTTGGTTGAACTTTTATGCAATTAGGACTAGGATTAGACAATGTATAACTTACATGATTCCCTAAACCTAGGATTTTCATAAACCCACTTACATTATATAATTTAGTCCGAATTTCCCTAGTTAAATCGGATTAAGATTAATTATTTTTAGTGGAATCATGTCTAGGATACTTAAAATTAGATTAGGAATCATTAACGTTGAAGCTTTTCAATTTTAAGATTTTTGGCGCCAAATTGACGCGCTTGCCAAACACCCCAATTCAATTATTTTCGAAAAATTTCACGTATCTAGGATCATGAAATCTTTTTCGTGCATTGTTAATGCAAACTAAAAACGTTTTTGCATGCATACATGATCTCACAAATAGTGATCGAATTACATAATTAATGTGTATTCTTCGAGATATTTGATTGAGTAAAAGTGAAGTTAGGAGCGTTTGGGTAATCTCATTAGTTTTGTTTTTAGAGTCAAGATTATCGCACCTCCACATTGTTTGCATTTAGGCACACACATACTAAGAATGTGATCATCAAAATGCAACAAGTTAACATATACATAATTATATTTTTGTAGGTAACAATGCCTCGTATGGATTATCAAGATACCAAAGATTACATTCCCATTCTAATCAATGATCCAAACATCTCCGATGAGCAAAAAGCTTATCTCGTTAGAGTCCAACATCAATATATACACGAAGGTCGTGTTGTCGATGCTCATTTTGTTTTCTTGGATAACATCCAAGCATGTTTTCCTAAAATTCAATTTGATTGTTTATACAAAATAAATTATCAAATTTGTCCTCGTTTCGTCCTTGAATTCTACAGTCGTGTTCGTACCTTCAATGATCTTGAGGGTAATGTCTTCCTTGATTTTTGGATTCAAAACCAAAACATCATGTTGTCCATCACCGAGCTTGGTGACATTCTCGGTGTTCCTTCGTATGGTCAGTGTGCATACACTGAAGACCATTCTCTAGAGTCACTTCACTATCATCTTGAAAGTGAAGGTCCTTATCGTACCGAAATCCCCAACCTAGAAACCATAAAACAACTCATTCAAATTCCTCGAGTCGCCAACACGTATCAAAAGCATTATGGTTCCATAGTTTATCTCGACCCTAATCGAATCTATCTCAAGGAGATTCTTCCCGATCTCAAAAGTTGGGAACTCCTTCTGCGTGAAAACGTGTTGTGTCTTGCGGGCAACCGGGATTATGTTCCGGCGAGTCTTGCCCATATGCTCTATTGCCTGAGTATCGAGGAACCATACAACCTCGCATACTACATCGCAAAAAGAATGGCCAATATTCATAGTCGAACTGATAAGCTCATGCCATATGGTATGTTGCTTACTCGTCTATTCCGGTGGGTTATGGAAAATTAACCACATCTTAATAGTGTCAACTATTTTCTAGTCAATCCCGTCATGAAACCCCTTGGTGGACCACAACGCCGCACTAAGCCACGTAGTGACAAAGGTGCTAAACGTGGTTTTAAATCCACCTCCGATGCTACTTTCTCGTCTCCCTCCTTCGGTCATGGTTCGTCATCTCAACCTATGGATGAGGATGATGATGAGGTGAATGAAGAAGGAATGTCTCGTCCTCGTACTCCCTCTCCCGACACCTTCTTTCGTAACTGATGCGGTGCGATGTGTCGTTGCGGTTTAGCAGTATTAATGCCTACTCAAGTTTTAAATTTATATTTAGCCGACTTATCAATAACACACACACTTAACGAGCAGTGTACCCGGTCAGTATGAATATAATGGTAAGTAGAGTGTCGATCACCAAGAGTGGAACGTATTATCTAGTTATTCCAATCAGTATTTTAATATTCTAAGTTAGCTATACAACCTAATCTAACGCAAGGGGGTTCAGCCTGAGAGACTGGCACGTTTTTGTTGCAATTAAATAATAAACTAAACTAATGAGCACGAATCAGCGATAGGCATGCACGTACACAGATAAATACTCGAGACAATAAGAAGACCTGTCCTGATGATTAAGTAGATTGTCACTTGTTTTATTGATAGTTTTATATGAAGTGTATGTAGTTAACCCTTTCTCGTTGGTCCTAATCTTATCGGCGAGAAATCCCTTAATGATTACTTATGTCTAAAAGTCATTCCTAAGTGATCAATTTAGCAACAACCGTGGGAGCCACATTCTCTTCCGTAGTCAAATGCGCAGGCCACTAATAAACACAGAGGTTATCAATGCACTAATAAGTAGTAACCAAAGACATCAACATATAAACTTTAATTGATGGGAAAGCAGTTTTAAGGGAGTGTAATCTTTCTCCTCACATTACACAAGCCACCAATCCTGATGAATTAAAGTTTACTAACACAATAAAACAAAACTACTTAATGAATTAAATACATGCAGTACCTTCTTACAGCTCTTGTATCATCGTTCGGGTGTGTCTTGTGCTTCCTAATCGTCTGAGTTCGGCCTTAGGGTTTCTGTACTTCGGTCTTGTAACTGTCGAACTTTTGAACTCCGTCTGGTCTTGGGGTATTTATAGTTTCTGTCTGAGGGTAAGATGCGGCGCATCTAATAAGTAGATGCGGCGCATTGACTTAACTTCGCGTGGGGTCCAAGATTAATATATTCAGGATTATTCGTACACCGCCAGAAGATGCGGCGTATCTTCATTCTTGGATGCGGTGCATGTCCTTTGCCGTCTTGGATAATATCTTGTGAAATCTTGATAGTGATGCGCCGTATGCAATAAGCAAGATGCGGCGCATCTGGAGCAGATTTGTCTTGATTTTGTACATTTCAGTAGACTCTTAACTTCTTGCTTGTTTTGCTCCATAATTAGTCCAAAATCGCCAAGTTTCACCAAATGCTTGTTTTTAACTGAGAATTACAAAAGTAAACGATTAAGTATCAATTCTCACAGATAACATAATAAAACAAGTCAAATAAATAGGATAAATGATAGTAATAAAATGTACTTATTTGAGTTCATCAAATATCCCCCCACTTGAACTTTACTTGTCCCCAAGTAAACCTTAGAATTAATCTTATGAAAATGTATCCTAAAAGATATTAGGATTTATTTTTATATTTAAGCATGTATTCATTTTTGTCATAATCACACAACCAAACACTTAACGAATTAGAAGTAAAATAAAATAATTTGATAAAAGCAAATCTAATCGTTTAACTGTCCAGTCGTGACGAATATTCTATCATAAGCTTGGCAAGTATACACATCTCCCCCACTAAAGCTAAGGAATAACAAGTCTAAAGCGGTAAAAAGGGTTTGTAGGCTTAAGGGTTAATCATTCTCTTTAATCTCTATCGATCTCAAATTCCAGAAAAGGCGACAAAATCACAAATACATGATCGAATCCACGAACACGATACTTGCAATTGCTCAAATCCTTAACTCGAACAGGCTAAAGATAGGACCAAGTAATCTTTACCAATAATATTATATCAAAAAGGGCGACAAAATCATAAATACATAGCCGAATCCACGACTACGATACTTAAGATTGCTCAAATCCCTAATCTCAATAAATCAAAGGTTTGGATAAAGAATAATATAGGGTATGGATAATATTTGGGATACAAATTGGTGTAAAATGAAAAATAAACAAAACAAATAAATTAAAATCCTAAGTGTGGTTAATCACTATTCCAACCATCCCATGAATAAGACTCATATCATTGAATAACTCACGTTTTAACACTTGAAACACACGCTTTAGGTAGACACGAATTATACTCAACAAGATCTTAATCAAAGAATAACCTTAAGTTGGTGTTCCCATAACTGCCAACTCCCATTCAATCCATAGATATAATATACAACAACTAGTGGTGATATCGACCACTTAATACAAAACTTTACATAAGTTGGTCAAAACAAACATCCAACTTTTCCTTTTTTTCTTTTTCTTTTCTATTTTTTCGATTTTTTTTTTCAACATATAAACATAGATGTGTAAAATTTCACCACATCACTATAATGATAATTCTGGATAATTTTTCCATACTTTTCATGACTTCAGAAATAACGGTAATAGTGAAAGTAGTAAACACACGAAAAATAAACTCAAAGATATACAATATTTACTTTCACTCCAATTGCATTGTGCAATTTCCCGGCCTAAAGCAATTAACCAACCACGGATTTTAATCTACAGGGTAGGCTAAGGTGTAAGGGTGTAACGAAACATTTTAACAAAGGTGTAAGAAACGAAAGGAATGGCTCTGAGTGTTTTTCTAGGGGTATCTTACTCTAAAAGTGAGAGTAACAAAGGGTTTATACGGGGGTTAACTAACCAGTGTAGTTAGCTAATAACACATAACATATAATAGGCTATTTGGGTGTAATCCTAGAAATTTACCAATTTAGACAAGTCATTCCAATTATATAAATAATACTTATTATGGTGGTCTCGAATAGTATACAAGCCAAGTTCTAAAGTTTACAAGTCACCGGCACACTCATAGATTTGTGAATTTTGAAAAATCACAATTTTTGAAAATAACGTCATGTGTGCAGCTATGCAACTTAGATCTTAAACAAAAACATGCTAAAAATTTTAAATTTTGATATATTAAGCACATTTTAAGCATATTTTGAAAAGTTTATGACAAGTAAGTGTTAAGTGTTCTAATTCTCCAATCCCCCCACTTAAGTTAAACAACGTCCTCGTTGTTTGTATAAAAGGTTAAAAACTGGAAAATAAAAGAATTAGAACAGAAAAACTCCCCTGAGATTTGCTCGGTTTGATCCTCCATTTGTATAAGAGCAAAAATCGTCTTCTTGTGGATTAGAACGTTTAAGCTTCATATTTGATGTATCCACAGGAAATGCAGGAATCTAAAATACCACCAAGGCTTTAAACACACCTAAGTTAAGAAAGGTTCAAACTTGCATAATACATTAGTAGTTAGGAAAAATAAAACATAAAAATAAAAATGAAAATCATCAGGTCAGTCGATGCGCCGTATCTTATTGAAGAAGATACGCCGTATCGAGCCTGGAATAATTACGGATCAGAATAGAAGATGCGCCGCATCCTTAACCAGGGATGCGCTGCATTAAAATAAACTGATAAAAAGTTTTAAAGTCAAAAATAAAAAATGCAGAAAAATAAAGTAAGATATGACCAGTGCAGGAGATGCGTCGCATCTTGGGATTGAGATGCGCCGTATCCTCTGCGGCCTGACTGACTCGACTCAGAACAGAATAATAAAAATTTTCCGTGTTGTCTCCCGACCAACACTTGTCTTTATTCCAGAGTCTTCAAGTTAGACTCACGTTCAGCTCTTTATTTAGTTCTTGTCACGGTCCATCCTTCTTCCTTCATCCGAAAGATGTTCCCGTATAGCTTTGCGACATTTTCTTCCGTTCGACTTAATCTAGTATAACTCTTGGTCTTCGTCGCAACATATTCCTCATCTGGTCCCAAAGAGTATTTGATGATTTTAAATTTTTCAGAAATAATCATGGGTGGCTCATTATAAGGGATCCCAAGTAGTTGACACTTTCTTTTGGTGAATTCTTCCTCGTCTTTATCAACAAACTTAAAATAAGGATCCTTAATCAAATAGTCATCAAGTTCATCAATTAATGACTTATTGTTATCATCATCTTGAATTGCCTCCCACTCTCTTTCCAATTCCCATTGTAACCATCGACTAAGCTTCGTGTAATCATCAAATTGTTCATGCACCCATTCCCAGAAAGTAGTATTCGATGTTCCCTTTAGCTCTTTCAAGTATTCGATTCTACCCTTTTCTTGCAAAGCCTCCGCTTTTTGTGGGCAGTCTTCAACATTATCATACCACTCATAGTCTTCAAAGGTTACATCGTTTCCAACCCATTTCATCCCAATTATACTTCCCCTATTACAGGTTCCGTCACTCTTATAATCACAGGTCGGCCAAACACTACTCCCATCCTTGAAAACGAAGGGTGTACAGGTGTGATTAATGAGCTTAAATTCCCATGGTTTATCCCAAACCCATGGTATTTGGTCATTCCATTCGTAGTACCAGGTGTTTTTGAAATCATCATAAGTCTTGAATCCTGGTAGATCTCCAGTTAGCACATCATCGTCGACTTGAAGAAGGTAATTAAATTCTTTGAATTGTTTGCACAAGGGTGTCTCATAATCGAACACGTCAATGTCTATTCTGAATAATTCTTCAATGCCCTCATTGACTGTTGAATCATGAAGTGACGACCCATAGTCGCTCTCTACTTCTTCGTCTTCACCTCTCATCCAATATACCCATAACGCATCTTTAGTAGCTCGATCCATGCTCTTATGGTTATTGAACATACTAGCCAACCAATATGTAAAATCAACATTGTTAGGATCGTGGTGAACGTCAAAGCAAGCTTTACCAATCATTTTCCTCCTTATCTCCATGAACTCGTTAAATTGCTCCCTAAAACTCCGTGTCAACCATGAAGTCATAATCCGCTTGACTTCATTTGCAGGGGCAAATTTCGAACTACCATATTTAAGTTCAAGCCATTCTTCGAGGGAGAGGTCCATTGTTAGGAATATGAATATTCAGCTGAAGACTCGGTCACCCCGAGTAATTATTAGTACATCATAGCTCGTAGGATTATTAGTAATATTATTAGTAGCTTAGTTATTATTAATAGTATTGTGGAGTTGGTCAGGTCTTTACCCTCTGTCAGCTCACTCTACAGCCCGCTAGGGGCATAATATATTGTAAGTATAAATACCCCTTCCCACACATGGGAAGGGTTGGAACTTCACATTATCTTAAGCTAATACACACATTGTTTCTCTCTCTAGAAGTTCCCACTTTCTCTCTCTAGTTCTTTGTCTAATCGATCCATAACTAAGCCTCAATCTAGTGTTTCTTGCAGTGTGAATACCCTACAATTGGTATCAAGAGCCATGGTTAGGTCCATGAGAGTCGGTATTCACGGATTTGTGTAGTTTTTGAGGTGTTTTGGTTCGATTTGATAAGTTACTAATATTTCATTTTGTGCTTTGTTTAGAGATTAGAAGTTGTTATACCTTGTACTTTCTAGCTTAAGAATACTATTAGAGTGGTATTTGATGTTTGGATTCACAGATATAAGAACGGTGTGGTGATTTTGGGGCAATTCGTAGGTGTTTAGTGTTGTGTTCTTCGCAGCGGTTTGTGTCCTAGGGACATGTTCTTGGACTCGGTTTGTGTCAATTAGAAGTAACGGTTTGTCTTATTACTTGTTTAGGCAAAAAGACAAAAGGCAGTGAAAGCGACGTGCCTGGGAGTTTGTGTCTACTCGGTTTGTCCCTGCAGCGTGTACTCGATTTGTCCCTCCAGCGTGTACTCGGTTTGTGTAGACTCGGTTTGTCTCTGAAAAGTCTACTCGGTTTGTGTCTACTCGGTTTGTTTTTCCAGCGTGTACTCGGTTTGTGTAGACTCGGTTTGTCTCTGAGGAAAGTACTCGGTTTGTGTAGACTCGGTTTGTCTCTAAAAAGTCTACTCGGTTTGTGTAGACTCGGTTTGACTCTAAGGAGTTTACTCGGTTTGTGTCTACTCGGTTTGTCTTTGCAGTGTGTACTCGGTTTGTATCCTCAAGAGTGCTATTTGTCTAGGCGGTTTGTATCTTGGTGATTTTAGAAATTCCCGCGAAAGATTCGATTTCTCGGTTAAATCACAAGATCTGTAAAATCCCATATTCACTATGACGACTAACTCAGACCCCCTCACTTCGGAGGTTCTCAAACTGTACGATGCTATCAAAGATCATGGGAACTATAATTTCACATCTCTAACAAAAACAAATGAGACTGATTTTGCTGGAACTGATGAGTCACACTCGCAGTTACACATGGATGAATACCTTCAGGTTATGCAGGTGGATAATGATAAGGAAATCCAAGTAGCATGCTTCAGATCACTTCTATCACACATTAAGGCTTTGTTTGGTAAATCTGAATACGTGATGGGGTACAAACGGGCTTTCGCTTCACTCTTTGGTCAGGAAATTGGTGATTTCACATTCAGGATGACATTATATCTGGATCAACTAGAACAAGAGCTGGTCAAGGAAGAATATTCTGAAAATAAATCCAGAGCAGCTCTCAATGTGATCAACAATCAACTCCAAGTGTTCATCAACTCTCAATACACTATGGATTATAATTATGACTGCCAAGTGACTAAAGAGTGCTTCGCTAAATATACTGGGTCAGAAGTTGAAATGTACAAAACGACACTGCTACTGCTGATGAGGGATGTCCATGGGTTCATTGAGGAAAAAGGTAAACAGGGTAGAAATGGAACAAAATCAGACAAGACGGATGATGGTGTCAGCACAGGAAGTGACTTCACAAGATGTGAGAAGGAATCCTACAAACCTGATAATCACCAAGCACAGACTTCTATGGTACATCTGTCTCATCTAGATAATACTGTTTCTAATGTACTTGTGCATGATAATTCGTCGAGTTCCTTGCCTACGACTGAGTCTTTCAAATCACCTGATATGATTGAAAAGAGGGTTTACAACAAACTTTTAAAAGGATTTTCAAAACTGCAAAAACATTGTGTTGATCTTCAAATTTCAATGCAACAATTAAAAGAAAAGTTCCAAATTAACCTTCCATCAAAAAATCCGGAATTACCTGACTTTCGGGAATTTTTTATGATAAATGAGTTGAAAGATCAGCTAGTGGCCAAGAACGCAACTATTAACATGTTAAGGACCAAACTAAGTGAATTGCAAGAAAAGGTCAATGATGATAATACCTCACATGACTCAAAAACTGTTGAGTTACAGGCTGAAAATGATCACTTTCAAGCACAAAACCTAAAGAAAAGTTTCTCATTAGCTTCTTGTAGGAATGACTTAAAGAAGTCGGCCAAGAACAGGGTGAATCCTAAGTCTGTCAAACCATCAGTCTTGGGAACACCTTATCCAAGGTGTGCTCCCCAAGTTGGTGAGACTAAGAGTTTGCCTAAATCAGTCACTTTACAACCTAGACATAAGGGAACATTAGCTAAGAGTCACTTTCAGGATAAGTCTCACATGACACCAACAGAGGAAGTTAATGTTCATGTCACTGCATCCTCTACCTCGACTAACAATCACCATAGGCCTGTAAAATTAATGAAGCACCCTAGGAAGCCTAATAGATCTAGTGCTGAAAAACAAGAAATTTTCTCTCGTAAAAACACTAAGGTGCCTCAGAAACAGAGCATATTTAGAACGTGCCTAAGATGGTTGCCAACTGGTAGAATCTTTAAGCAAGTTGGTCGTCAGTGGGTACCTACTGACACGGAAAATGCCTCTAAGAATGTTTGCAAGAAATCACAGAGACAGGACCCCACAGTCACTAACCAATACATATGCAAACAAAATACTTATGATAGTGCAGGGAGACGGTTTCCGCGTGCAGCTACTCTCACAGAATGCATCATGAAGAAACTCAAGGTGTGGCTACCAAAGGGGAGATCAACTCCCAAAGAGGAGGCTAAGAAAACACACCTGTGATGTAAGGTGACAATGACTTTTGAACAACTCAGTTCAAAACTCGTACTGTTCTGAGGAAAAGATTCTCATGTATCCTTTTTCTTGTTGTGTATAGTTTCTCTTTGTTTATAGGTGCATGTGTATTGTGTATATAGTCATTTGTGATCTTGAATAAGGAGAGGCATGTCTTCTGGATATCGATAACATTTACGATCCTAGAAATGTCATTCAATAATGACACGGGGTTTTAAATGAAGCTCGAACAGAAGTTGTTCCTTATAAGTAAATCATGTCTCTAAGGTTTGCTATTACTTTAGATAGCAACCCGCGTTCCCAGGTGAAGACAGATTGTCACCATAATGACAACTATTCTTCAAGGTGATGTTCACCTGAGCATGGATTACTTTGTATTCATGTTCATTCATATTTCTCACCAAGTGATAAATTGCTGCTCAATCAATCAATGTCTACACTTCTATACAGAAGGTTAGTCATTGATTGAGGGGGAGAGCTACAGCAATTTAAACTTGCCTATGAGATCTCACAGTGCAATATCTGAATCTATTGCATCTGTCTGGGCTATCACTATGTATTTAGGAATTCTGTGTGTTATGTTTGAAAGCTGTGGATGCCTTTGAGTGTAAGAATTTTCTAGTGACAGGATAGTCAGAGACCTAATGTGCCTTTCAACTAAATAGAGAGAGTTAAGAGTTGGTATGAGTTAAGAGTTGGTATTTAAACTTGTTACCTAGGCGGTTTGTCAAGTCAACAAAGACAGGGACCAGAAGTGTCATATGGTTAAAGTGGAATGTTAGGTGTAGATATTTAAACTTGTTACCTAGGCGGTTTGTCAAGTCAACAAAGACAGGGACCAGAAGTGTCATTTGGTTAAAGTGGAATGTTAGGTGTAGATATTTAAGGATCAAAATTCATACGGTTTGTCCTAATCACTCTCTCTCCTCCTTATCAAACCGAACCCATTTTTTTTCTTCTCTACCTAAACCCACGATCTCTAGCTTTATCCATCCATCGAGCTTCCTCCTAGGTAATTAACGATCCTCTCTCTTATCAGTAGACTAGTTCTCGTATCAGTCCTAGATTCTTATCATTTCATTTGGTTTTTCTAGGTTGATTCATAAGACGCGTCAATCGATACTAGGTTTGTCTATTGTTACTTGCTTTTGATTGATGGGATTCTGATCTATGTGTGTAATAACTGATATCATATGCTTTTATTGCTTCATCTTTTATGATATGATTCGGATTGTTGTGATTTATCGAACAAGATTGACTCCAAAAAGTCAAAATTGTTCTTGTAGCTAAGTGTAGTTCGTATAATTTTCGATTGGCATGTCTCTAGGGTTGAGCGCATTAATCTTTGCTAACAAGTTGAGGAATCGGTTCTGTTAAGTAGTTAGCTATTGTATGTTTGAATGCGCTATGTCGATTGATTGGTGGTTCGGTTTAGAGTGAGGTTAGGTTAAGACAAGTTTGATTGAATTTAAGCTCTCGCATTGTTCCTTGTATATACATACAGTCTTCAAATTATGTGTGCTTAACCTATTTCGTATGGTCATGTTCAACGATGTGGGTTGTATGTTCTAGGTCGAGTATTTGCAATGCGTTGTATGTAAACTCTGTATGAATTTATTGATATGTTTGAGAAGTGATTAGGCATTTCAAGTGTTGTTGCTTTCAAATATTATCAAGGGTGTATGTTTAGATGGTATGATCTTCGATGCGGTTTGTCTGTATGGTTATGTGGCTGCTTGTATGTGTGTCCATGGACTCGGTTTGTCTGTTTACTCACTGACTCGGTTTGTCTGTTTGCTCACTAACGCGGTTTGTCTGTTTGCTCACGAACTCGGTTTGTCTATGTGCTCACGAACTCGGTTTGTCTATGTGCTCACGAACTCGGTTTGTCTATGTGCTCTCGAACTCGGTTTGTCTATGTGCTTACGAACTCGGTTTGTCTATGTGCTTACGAACTCGGTTTGTCTATGTGCTCACGAACTCGGTTTGTCTATGTGCTCACGAACTCGGTTTGTCTATGTGTTCACGAACTCGGTTTGTCTATGTGCTCACGAACTCGGTTTGTCTAAACGCTCACAAACTCGGTTTGTTTAAATGCTCACAAAGTCGGTTTGTCTAAATGCTCATGAACTCGGTTTGTCTGAATGATCACGAATGGGGTTTGTTTATGTGGTCATGGATGCTGTGTGTATACTTAGTCATGTATGGTCATGAATGCGGTTTGTGTACATATTCACGAACTCGATCTGTCTATGTGCTTATAAACTCAGTTTGTCTATATGCTCACATGTATACATTTAAGCTGTGCAGTTGATACTTTAGTATGTGCTTGATGTATGATGCATATTTGGTCTCTCATAATTGAGTGCTACTTGATTTACTGTAGTCTCTTGCAATGTTCACATGGGCTATGTGCTAACCTTGAGGATTGATTCCCGTCTAACTTGTATTGGCATACTGTCTTTCCGTGAATGTATGTGTGTAGATACAATGACTGATACTGAGATCCCCACTTCCTCTGAGCCAAACCCCGAGGTCTCAACACCTGTTCGCACAGATGAACAAATCCTTCCAAAGAACAAATGGATCCCTATTGGAAGGAGAAACTGTTATATCGATGTGACAAGACCTCAACCCAATCCTATTTACAAGATATCTGTTGATATCTTAAAGGAAACTTCTTTCTTCAGAGCATTCACAGCATGTGCAACCGTTCCTTCCATATACATACAGCAGTTCTGGAATACGATTCAACTCAACAAAGACACTGGAAATTACCATTGTCAGTTAGATGAACAATGGTATGAGCTGACCAAAGACACCATCAGAAAGGCTCTTCAGATCTCACCTGTTGTCATTGATAAACCCTTTGCTCAACCTCCTACATCCGAGGCTCTCGTCCACTTCATTAATGATCTGGGTTATCCCTCAACCATCCTCAAGGTGTCAACAATAGTCATGAGTGAAATGTATCAACCATGGAGAACACTCGTCACCATCCTCAACCTATGTCTTACTGGGAAGACTTCTGCTTTTGAAAAACCAAGGGCTCCAGTGCTTCAAATTCTATGGGGAATTGTTAAACGTTCCAACATAGATTTCGCTGAAAGGATCTGGGAAGAATTCATTCACTCCATTCACACCTTCCTAGAAGACAAAGTAAAACTGGAGTCTAATTTGGCCAGCAGGAAGAAAGTTAGAAAGATATTAATTCCTAGCATCAGATTCACAAAAATGATAATCCACCACCTCTACTCTCATTACAAGTTCCATCCCAGAACTAATTCTCCTCTCCATTTGTCCTCTAAAGAATTTGTTCTGGGAAATCTCAAGTGGGCTGCTAAAGGGGCCGATCAAGAAGTCTTTGGAAAGCTTATTCCTGAGCCTCTTATTTCAGATAACATTCGTCAAGCCTCCTATTATAAGGAATATCTTAGCAAAGTAGAGGGATATCAAAAGTCTCTCTCTGAGAAGGTAAGAAGTGAAGCCGAAACCCTTGAACCAGAAACCCAGAAATCCATCAAACAAACCCAATCTAAATCAAAATCAAAGAAAAGAAAGGATGCACCCACAGAAGTTGAGGGATCTAAGAAAAATAAGAAGATCAAAAGGAAGGGATCAATCAAGAAGTTGAAATCTAAGAAAATCAAGACAAAAGGTCGAGATGATGATGAAGAGATGGTGATACCTGAACTAGGTCTAAGAGATGAAGAAGATCCGGTTCTACAACAAGCCTTGGAGCTGAGTGCTAAAGAACACGCTGAATCAACAAGGAGTGCTACGAAAGGAGTTGTCCTTAGAGAACCTGTTGTTGAGAGCAGTAAACCATTACCTGAAGTAGAGGGCAAAGGTAAAGGAGTAGCTACAGTGGTACAAGCTGCTAAGACTCTTCTTACCATATCATCTCCGGCATCCAAGACAACAACACGATTTGTGCTCAGGAAACGTGATCAGGGATCATCTAGAGCACTTGATCTTTCTGAAGGACATCAAGAAGAATCACCAAGCTTAGAAGTTGCTCAAGATTCCAGTGATACAGAAAGCGATGAACAGTTGTACAAGGAGAAGAAGGTGGAGATGAAGATCACACATACAGAAATAAAGGATCCACAAGATCAAAGTGAGAGTCAAGATGAGGAAGTTCATAAGGAAGCTGAGTCTGATAACATCATTAAGGAAAAGAAGGTGGAGATGAAGGTCATACATACTGAAATTAAGGACCCACAAGATCAAGGTGAGAGTCAAGATGAGAAAGTTCATAAAGAAGCTGAGTCTGATAACATCATTAAGGAAACTCATGATCAAATAACAACAACCACTACAGAACCTCCACAAGAAATACAACATGAAGAATTCGTGGCTTCTACATACCCGGGGGTTCATGAGAATCTGAAGATGAAGGAGGATGAGCAATCTCACCTGAATGAACCAACAGGGTCTACTGGCACTCTATCTTCTCTGAAGAACCTTGATACCGACTTCAACTATGGTGATCAATTCATCCTGGATAAAGCCAACGACAACACCACAGAGACTAACATACCACATGATGATAAGGAAGTGGAGTCAATGGTGTCTGTACCAATTAAACAAGACATGTCTGGTATTAGACCTATGACAATTCCTGTGTCCACAACAGCAACTATCATAGTAGATCCCTCACCAGAAGCAACACCAGCGACACCCATCCCTCCAGAACTGCCATCTAATTTAGCATCACAACTAACTGCCGCCACAAAGCTCATTGATGACATGTCACGGAAGATGAATAATTATGAGTAGAGACTACTTAATGTGGAAAAGCTTAATATAGATCAAAAGGTGGCTCAAGCTGTGAATGATCAGGTAGAGGAAGCGGTCAGATGGGCAATGGAAGCTCCTATGAAGACACGATTCAGAGATCTTCCTACTACTGATATGAAATCAATCCTCTATGACCGAATGTTTGAATGTGGTCAGTATCAAGGCCATGAAGATCATCAACGGCTTTATGAAGCCTTGGAAAAATCGATGAGTCGTGATAATCAGGATTTCCTCATGGCTGAGCTTGAAGAACAACGGAAGAAGAAGAAAAGAAGACAAGACAAACCCTGTACACCTCCTGATTCTCCACCACATCCACCTCCACCTCCTCCACCTGATGGTGGCTCTGGTGCTACAAGGTTTTCAGGAGCTTCAGGATCTATCCAAGCTCAACCTCATCATCATCCCACTGTGTCTTCTGGTGGAAAAGACCAATCCAATACTTCGTCTGCCCCAAGCAAGTCTAAGGGAGTTACAAAGGCTGGAACACTTGCGTGGACAACTGTTGACACCCAACCTAAGTCCTCATTCTCACCAACTCCTGAGGACTTTGTCATGAATGAGGAATCAGAAGTGGAAGATCTGACCACTCAGAATGATGAAGATGAAGTCTCAGCTAATGCTAATATCCCAACAGTTGACCCTAATCAAAAATGGTGGTTGGAATTCTTACGCACAGACAAACCTGATGACTCAGAATCCTCGAGAAAGCGACCCACCAGGGAAGATATGGAATCTTGGATGAAACCTGTATCTGAAGAAGATCGAGAACCAATTCCTGAACCTAATTGGTCTATACCATCATCAGACAAAAGCGTTCCTGTAAACAATTGGGCAGCTACTATTGCTTCGCAACACAACTCTCCTTCAGAGAACTCATTGCTGGCAAAGACTAATGACATGGGGGCATTTATTAATTGGTTCTGTAAAAAGAAAGGCATCACAAATCTCACTCCCCAAGACTTGGAAGGTCCTGCATATGAAATCGTCAAAGTGTTTCATCCTGATGTGCATCATCTTCAATACCAAATGGAAGAATGTCATAGACTATTTACTGATCAAGTTGATGACCGGATCCTTTCCTACGACGTCAACCGACCTCTTCCCTTTGATGGTCCACCAGGTCAAAAGAACATTCAAGCAGATCTCTTCTTTAACAACGATCTGAATTATCTCCGGTTCGGGAATAATGGTGATCGTCAGGCATTATCCATTTCCAAGATCGAAGGCGGCTCACTACCCTGACGTTGGGCTAGAACAAATGGTGCCTGATCAGGTATGGTCAGATGAAGAATACAAGTTTGAACTTACTGCTTCTTATGGGGTCACACATTGGTGGTTCCACAAGAAACGATTTTACATTGAACGGCACGCAGGAGAGGGTAGTCGTCAGGGTATACGCTCACATCTAAGAATCTTAAGTGTTATCAAAGTTGATATTCACCCAATGTATGGGTATGAGTATCTTAAAAGGATAGTGCTTCGTCGTGCTGATCAGAAGGAGTATATCATTTCTGAAAGCGACTTCAAATATCTATCTCCGAGTGACTTCGAGGATCTCTTCCTTCTGAATCTTCAAGGGCACCTGAATCATCTTCCACCTCGCGACAAGAAGGCGCTTGCTGCTGCTGTTAACTTATGGATCCGGGGTCTTGTCATCAGGCAAAGGGTGAGTGATTTTCAACTAGGGATAGAGAGCTATCAGACCAAACTCAATCTCACTAGGCCAAATTGGGAACGTAAGGGTCTCGAGTACATTCACGACTTTAAAGTCATCGAATCTCCAAGAGCAGTCAAGTTCACTGACCAACATGGGACTCCCATGATGATGCAACTCAGTGAGATTCATAAATTCAGCGATGGTACCCTGAGAATGATCGATGAAGCACTGGATTTCAGGATTAAAGACTTCAAGATAAATCCTCACAACCCACAATTGAAGACTCAGTTCTGGACTGATCTGGATGTACAAAGGAGCAAAGAGTTTATGAGAGCCATAGAGCGTAGACTGAAAACAAGAAGAATCTTTCGCAACCTGGAAAGCTTCGTTGGGGGTAGAGTTCGTGAAGGAGATTACAGATTGATGGAAAGAACGACATGAGCTGATTCACTCCATAAGTGGTCTTTGTAGTGATATTATTCTTTTGTTGGGCACTTGTAATTTTTCAATGTAATTTCCTCTAATCTTGTAATACTCTATGTGTGATCTGTGCATATTGACAAGTAATCCTCTCTCGTGGTTTAAGGGGGAGCGTAGTATGCTCCTAAATCAGAATACATTTTAACCTGACCACATTTTCTCCCAAATTTTTCTAAACTTATTTAAATCACTTGGGATCACAAATCTCAAATGGTTTGAAATTTTTGATCGGGGGAGAGAATGTGATTTAAATAGGAAATTCTGATAAAATGTGATGATTTGGATGTTAATGTAAGCTCCCCCGTATGTGCTAAACCATTTTGCATATCAAGGCACATATTGAGGGGGAGCAAAATGTTTTGGTCATAAACGCAAGCTCTTCCACATGTGCGAAAATCTTTCTTAACATCGATGCACATATTGAGAGGGAGCAAATGTTTTTAACAAAACAAAGGATTTGGCATCTTATGTGAGCAAGGCTCAGACTTCACCAATGAATTGATGAAACCTATACTGTCATTGATCGAAAGCACATATCCTGGCCGGGTAATAATTTCAAGCTGGTCTAACCAGTGATGTAAGCGTGTCTCGAAAAGGATGTGTCTGACTAGAGTGTACCGTTTCGAGAAACTTTCTGTGAACTTGACCAGGACGGGTAATAATTTCAAGCTGGTCTAACTAGTGATGTAAGCGTGTCTCGAATCGGTCATGTTCACTGAAAGTTGATCAATTCAAAAAATGCGAGCTCTTCCTAACATGTGTAAATTTATAAAACAATCATTAGAGCACATGTTGAGGGGGAGCATTTGAAAAATATAAAACTCTCAAGTGTTTGCAAAAATGTGTTTCAGAATCATGAACACTTTGAGAGATTTTTCAAAGATTTGGTTTGGCAATCGTGGATGAATACCAAAGACCGACCATTTTAATTAATGTATGGAGTTATAAGGATGGTTAGGTTAGGCTCAAGTTCCCACGATCCCGCCAGAGCCGGAGGGATCTACCCAGGGACAATCCACTAGTTAGTGTAGAAGTCCTTAGGTATGATTAAAAAGGAGAAAAGTAAATGAGGGAAGAGTGCCGACTGAGATGGAGCTAACACTGGAACAAACCCAACAAGGTGTTAGTCATGAAGTCTCGGTAAGCACTGAAGGGGTTGAAGAATGAAAAAGAATTGTAAAGAGAAAGGGTGAAAAGAAATAGCCCTCCTTACAACTTAGGCAGAAACCGGGTCAATACATATGCTGTCAGAATCACTTACTTGATTGCTGGCATTGAAGACAAAGTATCATGGACCCAGTGATACACTGCACAACCCTCCTTAGCCACTCAAGGTCCCTCAAAGGACTCTTGTTTCAATTGTCACGGAGTTCAATACATTCCTATCATCTCTCTCACTCCGAGTTAGATGATATTGAAAAGGTGGCAGTTCTCTCCAGCCTCCGCTCACTAAATCAAATCGCACTATCGAGTCTAGAGCCATGAGATGCATAATAAGATCTCATAGGGACACGAATTATTTCTACACTGGTTGTTCAACATTAAGGACTCCAGTTGTAATCTCATGAGTCCTACGCAGATCTTAGCAATCTGCCAGAACATTTATGAGAGAATTTACTTATGTAATACTCAATGATTGAATGGAAATTCCTGCCAGGGTCAACATCAAGCAGCCCTGAAAGCAGGTCACTTCGGTAATTCCTCGTGGATTACGCTTAGTGGTCGCGGCGGTTTCAACCGGTCTACAGTCGTGGAGTGATCTCCAGCGACTCACCTAATCGTTGATTTACTACGGTAAAATCTTAAAAAGCCCTCTGTGGGTTTTCGATTAGGAACGGTCTTGGTAAGGATTAGAGAGAGTCTTCACACTATGCTGTTGACTATCTCGAAGTCCAAACTTGTTAGTACCGGTCGAATTATTGCTAACTGTCGTATGCAGGAATATCTGGCGGTTGTTGCTGTGGAACGCTGTAGCTGGTTGCTGTTGTAGCTGGTTGCAGAAAAGATGCCAATCCATCACCACATGTTCACACCACATCATCATCAAAGAAGTCATGATCACCCTAAAAGACCTTCAACACAGCTTCTGCTAACTCTAATGTTGAAGATCATGACTCCATATCATGTGAGCATGTCGGCTCTAAGTATATTTCATCACATGGAGTCTTACTACAGAAAGATGACTTGGAGACTCAAGTGGGATGATACTTTCAAAGATTACTCAAAGTTCATCCAAGACAAAAGAGAAGTCATCTTCAGATCACTGATGTTTGCACAACAATCTATGACATTGAAGATTCAATGATTACGATCTATGATGTCAAGATCCAAGGAAGAAGTGCTGAAATTCAGAACATTACTTCTGGGGTGACCTCCCTTAGGGGGAGATTGTTAGGAATATGAATATTCAGCTGAAGACTCGGTCACCCCGAGTAATTATTAGTACATCATAGCTCGTAGGATTATTAGTAATATTATTAGTAGCTTAGTTATTATTAATAGTATTGTGGAGTGGGTCGGGTCTTTACCCTCTGTCAGCTCACTCTACAGCCCGCTAGGGGCATAATATATTGTAAGTATAAATACCCCTTCCCACACATGGGAAGGGTTGGAACTTCACATTATCTTAAGCTAATACACACATTGTTTCTCTCTCTAGAAGTTCCCACTTTCTCTCTCTAGTTCTTTGTCTAATCGATCCATAACTAAGCCTCAATCTAGTGTTTCTTGCAGTTTGAATACCCTACATCCATCAATCTTACCAACCTGCCATGAAATAGTAACTCCGCCACAGCATAAATTCTTTCATCGTCCAGATAATTCTCATTTAATCCCCAGTACTGTTCGGAATAAGGCATGTAAGAAATTTGCATAGGTTGGGTATTGCCTCCACCACAACTTTTATTGCTTGAGTTCATGAATTCAATTTGGAATTTCCCATCATTCTTTTCGATAATAGTCCAAGTCAATCCTTTAGATTCCATGATGGGCCATAAGAGTAGCAATTCATCTTCAGTGTAGCTCATTAGTAAATCATACGAGAATATCCCATCTTCAATATTGCATAAGCGCTTGAATTCCTTATAAGTAGCTTCAAGAGGGGTTTCCCAAGAAAATAAATCCGCATCAATCATGAGCACATTGAAGTTGACATCATCAAAAACTTTCACTTCGAAGGAATCCGAAAGCAAGAGTTCCTTAGCAAGATATCCGTTCACTGACATGTCTTCCATAGCAAAACCTGTCATCATAGGTAAAATCATCAGTAGGATTTGTTCGCTAGAAGAAAAATTAATGAATTTAGAAACGGATATAAGAATAAAAATAAATGATATCTGCAGACGATGCGCCGTATCCAAAAAGTTGGATACGCCGTATCTTATAATCGTTAAAATTTAATCAGACTTTTATTCAGAAAATAGATACGCCGCTTAGAAATTAGAATGCGCCGTATCAATTTATTTATCAAAAATCGATATTTATTTAAAATTAAATGCGTCGTATTAACAAAAGTTAATGCGCCGTATTTTCGTTATGTTTCAAAATATAAGATTTTTGATTCAGAGGATACGCCGTATCGACAGAGATCGATGCGTCGTATCTGTTTAATAATTCAAAAACTGTTTTTAATTAAAATAATAGATATGCCGTATCTGCTAAGGCAGATGCGTCGTATCGCGTTATCGCTTGAAAAAAAATTTTCTTATTAAAAACAGATACGCCGTATCTTGGGGAAAAGATGCGTCGTATCGAATTAATTAAACGCGTTGTATTTTATAAAAATTAAACGCAATACGCCGTATCTGAGAAATCAGATGCGCCGTATCGTTCGATTTAGCACAGTACAACGATAGCAATATGCAGAAAATACGAAAAATAAAAACAAATAAAAACACAAACGAAAACAAACAAAAATTAAAGCAAACAAATAACACACAAAACAGAAAATATGCAAAATAATACAATGAATGCAAATTAATCTAATATACAACACAGTTAGCGGTTAGATTAAAAATTAAAAAGAAAAACCTAATTAAAATACGAATCAAATTAACAGATAATAACAATTCACACCCCGGCAGCGGCGCCAAAAACTTGATGCGGTGCGATGTGTCGTTGCGGTTTAGCAGTATTAATGCCTACTCAAGTTTTAAATTTATATTTACCCGACTTATCAATAACACACACACTTAACGAGCAGTGTACCCGGTCAGTATGAATATAATGGTAAGTAGAGTGTCGATCACTAAGAGTGGAACGTATTATCTAGTTATTCCAATCAGTATTTTAATATTCTAAGTTAGCTATACAACCTAATCTAACGCAAGGGGGTTCAGCCTGAGAGACTGGCACGTTTTTGTTGCAATTAAATAATAAACTAAACTAATGAGCACGAATCAGCGATAGGCATGCACGTACACAAATAAATACTCGAGACAATAAGAAGACCTGTCCTGATGATTAAGTAGATTGTCACTTGTTTTATTGATAGTTTTATACGAAGTGTATGTAGTTAACCCTTTCTCGTTGGTCCTAATCTTATCGGCGAGAAATCCCTTAATGATTACCTATGTCTAAAATTCATTCCTAAGTGATCAATTTAGCAACAACCGTGGGAGCCACATTCTCTTCCGTAGTCAAATGCGCAGGCCACTAATAAACACAGAGGTTATCAATGCACTAATAAGTAGTAACCAAAGACATCAACATATAAACTTTAATTGATGGGAAAGCAGTTTTAAGGGAGTGCAATCTTTCTCCTCACATTACACAAGCCACCAATCCTGATGAATTAAAGTTTACTAACACAATAAAACAAAACTACTTAATGAATTAAATACATGCAGGACCTTCTTACAGCTCTTGTATCTTCGTTCGGGTGTGTCTTGTGCTTCCTAATCGTCTGAGTTCGGCCTTAGGGTTTCTGTACTTCGGTCTTGTAACTGTCGAACTTTTGAACTCCGTCTGGTCTTGGGGTATTTATAGTTTCTATCTGAGGGTAAGATGCGGCGCATCTAATAAGTAGATGCGGCGCATTGACTTAACTTCGCATGGGGTCCAAGATAAATATATTCAGGAATATTCGTACACCGCCAGAAGATGCGGCGTATCTTCATTCTTGGATGCGGCGCATGTCCTTTGCCGTCTTGGATAATATCTTGTGAAATCTTGATAGTGATGCGCCGTATGTAATAAGCAAGATGCGGCGCATCTGGAGCAGATTTGTCTTGATTTTGTACATTTCAGTAGACTCTTAACTTCTTGCTTGTTTTGCTCCATAATTAGTCCAAAATCGCCAAGTTTCACCAAATGCTTGTTTTTAACTGAGAATTACAAAAGTAAACGATTAAGTATCAATTCTCACAGATAACATAATAAAACAAGTCAAATAAATAGGATAAATGATAGTAATAAAATGTACTTATTTGAGTTCATCAGTAACCTTGACACATCATCGTTCGAACAAACAACCGACCTTCCTTTCAACCAAACCAACTTAACTTCGATGATGAGAAGGCAAACAACCATGTACAACCGACAAGTGTCGATGCATGAACAAACGATCAGGGGGTTCAAGTCTATTGGAAAAGCAATCAAGGGGCTCGGGAACAAGATTAAGAAGTTGGGGAAGAGAAGAGATTAGATAATACTAACTTAAGTAGTATCAATAACTCAAGTAGTATTAAGATATTATTAATGGGGTCATGGCTATGTCCATATAACATTAACAAGTTTGAATTCTCTTAGCATTTCTTACTTGACATTGGTAACTTTGATTAGTTAATCAAGCTTAATGTTTAATTATTTTTATGAGCTTTATCTAGTTCATACATTTTACATTTCTCTTGCATGCACTAGATGATAAAATTTGCTTGGTATGATGCATGCTTAATAATTGCCTAAACATAGATTATCACATGATCTTATTAGTTGCTAATTGAGACTAGTGTTAGGAAAACTATGTGATTGTTCTTTAGTGATTTGAGGCATTAGGATTTGCAGCAAATGGATTCCCTAAAATTACCCATTTAGGCAGCCTGGAACCTGCAGAACTGGAAAAAAGGTCAACTGCAGGCCACGGCTCCACTAAATAGGGCACGGTACCACTAAATTTAGTGGTACCGTACCCTGGGGAGACGTTTTTAACTGTTCTCTTCCACTTTTTGACCTTCTTTTCCTGAGAATCTGCAAACATATGCTGATTCCAATACTCCCAAATCCCCAAATCCACCATCTTATCCATCCTTGCATGCTATGATTTGGCTATATAAGCTCTTATCATGCATTGCTCTTTCTCACCATTCCACATTCACCATACACTTATCATGTCCTCCACCATGGCTACTACTTCTCATCAAGCAAAGAAGCCAAGCCTTAACCTCAAACCAACCAATGAGATCATTCTCATTGATCTCACTTTGGATGATGATGAAGATGTCCACACTCCACTACCCTCAACCAAATCTACCTCTTCAATCTCTACACCCCTAGCTCCATCAAAGGCCAACTCAACTAGGCCAACATCATCATCCTCCTCCACCATTAGAATCACCACACCTTTACCTCAACCAAGTCCTCCTCAACCACTAGCATTAACCTTCACCCTTTCACCCACAACTCCCTTTGAGTTTGGGTCCAACACCTCATCATCCTCGGCCTCACCACCACCACAACCATTAATGGGTCACCCCATTCTTTATCCCCTACAACCACATACCCTAAGTTGTGCATGTTGTCATCACAACCAACACCTCATCATGTGCCTTAGGGATGAGTTGAGCTTTAGGTTCTCCTACCTTGAATACCTCCTCACACCATCACAAGGACCCATCATACCACCTCCTCCACCACCAAATAGCCCAACCAACTAAACATGTTTATGTTTAGTTTTTCAAATAATAGCTTAGGACCCCTTTTGACATTTGATGCAAATCTTAGGGCCTCGAATCACTCAAGATTTTTATATGCTTCTTGTATTTTTCTTTTGTTGTAGTCATACTCTTGTATGACATTTTATTTCTATGAATGAATGGGTTTTATATATGTTTGTTTTATTTTGTTGTGGTGATTGACTACTTAGTCATTTTTTTGTGGATGGATATTTTTCGTAATTGCTACATGTTAGATATTGTATACTTGTCATCTAACTTTGTTTTATAGCAAAAACCATTGCTCGATTCTTTGGTGTACTCCAAACGAGGGGGAGTATACATCAAGGGGGAGCCTTAGCAACCTTTTTGCTTCGACAAAAAAGGGGAGAAATGGGAGTAAACTCATTAAAACTTGTTAAAACTAATTTTAACTTAAAATGAGTTTATGTTTTGTCATCATAAAAAAGGGGGAGATCGTTGATGCAAATAATGTTCTAAAAATATTATTTATATCTTTCGATAACTTCACATTTTGAGGATGACAAAATGTTAAAACACGTTACGTTAAAATTAACGTAAACAAGTTTTTAATCGAAAGTTCCCATTTCTACACGAATCACTCTAGGTATGAACAAACAAATTTACAACTTGACAAATGATCAAAGAAGTGAATTTTTGTTTTAAACTTCACATTTTTAATGTGAAAAAACATTTCTTTCAAAAATATACTTTACAAATTATTTTTGAATAATTAATAAATGTTTTAATGGAAAAATAAGTTCAAATAACATAACAGCTATTTTCCCCCACAAAATCAGCTCCAAACTTCCCCAAATAAGTTTTCACCAGAAAAGACAAAAAGTGGAGCGTTTTTGTCTGGCACGGTACCACTAAATTTATTGGTACCGTGTGTGATTTAGTAGAGCCGTGCCTTCATAACGGCCAGATTTCTTCTGCCTACAAATACCAGCCCACTTCACAGTTTTTGGGCATCCTTTTTCACACAAAACTTTCTGAGTTTAATACTCTCACCACATCTTTTCTTCTTGATCATTTAGTTTAGTTTTTCTTTTGTTTAAGAGTGATCCAATCATCCATCCAAGTGATCCTCTTCATTCCTCTTCAAGTGCAAGAGAAGAACACAAGGTATCCAAGAGGATACAAAGTGTTGTAGTTGTAGTTAGAGCACTTGTAACATTTATTACACACTTGATTGTATCATAGTATACATCAAGATCATTTTTTTTTGAGAGATTGTGAGAGAAGATCATTGTGATCTTATAGAGATATTGATTATCTCTTGTAGCTTGTGAGCTAGTGTGTTGATCAAGTGGATCATAGGTAGATCGGGTAAATCGAGTCTTGTGTGATTGTGTGAAGTAGAAAGGATCAAGTAGATCGTGGTCGATTGGTGCTAGCTAAGATTAGCACTCGACATTTAGCTTAGTGTCGGAAATTGGATAAGCGACGTTGTACGGTTTTCTCCGCCTGAAGGGAGGTCTTGTTGACATAGTGCTTGAAACTCTCGAGTGTGGTACTCGGGGAGTGGAGTAGGGCGAAGAAGAGCTTCGTAGCCGAACCACTATAAATCTCTTTGTCCCGGTTTGATCTTTCCATCTCTTTTCTTTACATTCATTACTTATATTAGATAGTTTAGTTTGAGTGTTCATATTGGTGTTTATTGATTACACATAAGATTCGAATCAAAGTTTTCAATAAGCAAAGTTTTTAAAACAACTTAAAAATCGGTAAAACTATTCAACCCCCCCCCTTCTAGTTTTCCACAGAGCAATTTCGATGAAGTGGAAATAAGTAAACCGAATATAAAAACTAGTGTAAATTGAAAAAGATGCAAACTTTCGACACTAAATCAAACTTCTAAACACTATAGAGTTCTTAACACTTTACAAGCATGAAGAATGAGTGCTAGAAATGTGATTTTGTCATTAAATAACCACAAAACCAACTCGTATAACTAGTAGAAGGTACGAACTACACTGAAACACACTACTCAATGATCTTTAGGCGATTGATACCACTTGTTAGGTCACCTTCATAGTATAACACAAGTATGATAACAAGAGAGATGAGAAAAAGAGAGAAAGATATGGTTCGATTATATTACACAAGAGAATGACAAAGTGTTGCTTGCTATAACATCCCGTAAATTTCCACTGTCATTTGTAAACGATTAACGAACAATAATCCATAATCACGATTTAATTAACCATTTTTACGGACTAAATTTTCGTTTTTATTCCACCGTACTACGAATCCGGACATTTCGACGTGATTCACCATTCTTTGTAATAACTTCCTCTATTTCAAATTATTACTCTTTGAGCGTTTACATTTGATTATTTAACGAGTAATTATTTCACGTTCAACGAAACGCCACGCGTACCGACACCGCTGTTATAATGGTTTAAAATTTATAAACATTACTCGGAGTCCATAAATTCGTTCTTGTATTTTATTATAAAACATTTCCAAAAATACATTAGTTCGCGTTTTACCAAAACTGGGTACAGCATTTACACTTGAGCTCAACGGGACACGAGATAACCACAAAACTCTTAATATTGACAACACTCATCACTTGTATACTAATTCTTGTACGCAACCCTTATTCTTTGTATCTTCAAATCAAAAGCAGCTTATACTTGTACTCAACCATTTGCGTGTGGAATAATAACACAACTTTATCAGTATATTGTCCCATCTCATTCCCATTTGATATAGACTGAACATGTATATCTCTCTCTCTCAAATAAAAATTTGTCCCAACTCACCCTTCTCTCTATTAATACAAACACAACTCCCTCATTATTGATACAATTCCTGCCCTCTTGTGTTTGGGAGTTAACGGCGGCCAAAAGCCTCCACAAGCAACCATCATTCCAGTCTTACAATAACTCACTTCTCCACTGTGAGTTACACTCTATTTTCACACTACAAATAAACAAACACGTGAATCTCATTCACCCTTAACTTTGTTTTGATTTCTTCCTCTTGTTTCTTAGTACCGACTGATAAAACAAGAACCCACATCGTTTTACTTCACTTACACACTCATTCGTATGCCACACTCAACCTCACTGACATACTCAATCTTTCACACACTCTATTCTTCATGCCACATCAAAACAAACAAATGAGTGTATAAACTAACATCCAAATCAAAAGACCACTTGCAACTGCATTCCTCCTTTTCTTTGGTCTATATATTTATACGTATACTAGCAGAAAGATCACAAACTCAAAACACAAAGAAAGAAGATATACTTCTTCTTCCTCCCTCTCCCTCTCCTTCCTTACTGCCGCCGCCGGCACCCCAAGCATCACCACCACCGCCGCCTCCATAGCTACACCACCACCATCAAACCGCTCAGCATCACCTCCTCTACCACATACACTACTCCACACGCCCGATCGACTCACCACTGTCACCCTCGCTAAAACACGCGCCATCAAGAACTCGTCCTCACCACTTCTTGACACTCACCGAGTGTTAATCGATAGAATATGAGGTATAACTCGGTTTAGATCTTATTATTTTGGGTAAAAATCAAACGGGTTTTAATGACTTTTAATTAATAAAAACATGTAACAAAATCGTTTGGTATCAAGGTGTGTTTGTTTGGTCAAGTCCTTCGAACCGGGAGCTTAAGCTCACGGTATACATGGTACTTTTGGTTGTTTTTGGTTGTCAATAGCTTATTTCGGATTGTGTTTGATTAAATCGGCTTGGTACCGATTGATGAACTAGGATTGATTATAGATTTGGGTTTGATTATCTTGGTTCTTGACTTGATTGGTTCTATTATTTGTGGTGTCGAATTGGTTTGATAAACACCTAGGGTACGTTTGGTTATTGCTACTGTCGAGTGGTTGAAGACCACTAGGGTCCATTTGGTTCGGACTTGGTTTTGGTCGAGACCCTGTGGGTCCGTTTGGTTGGCTGTTGTAGCCGAGACCCAAGTAGGGTCCGTTTGGTTTGTGTTGTTGGCATGATAAGGGTACTAATGATGTTAATATTTTGGTCATTATTGTTGTTGCTATTTTTGGGAGCGGATGGGTAAGTGGTTAAATGTTGTTGTTGACGGGTTAGCCGCGAACCCCTAAAGGACTCGTTGGTTTAGTTGGTTTTGCCGAGAGGTAGACCGAGACCACTAGGGTCTCGGCATCGTGGTCATTATTTGGCAAAGTAAAACATTGATATCGAGATTGGACTTGGATATACTTCGGATAATATGGTCTTGTGCTGTTAGGATTAGACGGCCGGGAAATAAGTATAACTTATTTCTAATGATTGTGAATAATTTAACTTTCGGAAACTATTAATTTGAAACTAGATTATGTCAAACGGGACTAAAGCTATCGAAATATAAACTTGAGTTATGAATTAATGATTAATTTGTTATAAATGACTTGGTATTAAAACTTGATAACATATAGAGCTCGATGATGTATAAAACTTATAAGTTAAACTACTCGATTACTTAACTAGTTGGAACCTATAAACTACTCATAAACTACTCGGAAACATGTAGAACCTGATGACATATACTACTCGGTAAATTAATTAAATAGATTAACTCTAGTTAAGATGGATTAGAACTTAAACCATTTGGTAAACTATTTAACCGGAATAGCTTTGCTTGATTTTACTAGAACTTAACCATTCACTTATTTTAAACACTTATATGCTACATGATCTGTACATGTTTATTTTCTTCTTATACTTGAGCTATATGTTTTATATTTTGGTGTGAGTTCTTGAGTCTCAACATTCAAACCACTACACGTTTGACGATACCAAACATTATTAAACGGATATAACGAAAATACTTTTTGGAAGTAAGTTTTGAAATAACATTTGGGAATGGGAACAATTATCTATTGGAAACCTTTACGCTTTCGTATATGCGTTAAGATGAATTCTATATTCTTTAGATCGTGCCGAATTCCCTATCATCGTGCGCTGACTCTTGACATCGCTGATGTTACTCTATTCTGCTACACTCTTTGGCACCATTATATTCCTCACTACACTACACTCCAGGTGAGTTCATAGCCCCACTTTTCTTGTTTACTATTTTATAAACTCTTTGGGGGGAGATACATGCTCAAATACAATGCTTTTACTTTTCATAAGTACTCTTAACTATTTACACAATACTGTGAGTTTCATATCCCTTACTTTTAAATGTTTTGAACTACTTTTGGGGGAGATACATGCTTGTATTTCATATAAACTTTACTAGTTTACCTTAAACATTATACTCATTTGATAAACCACTCTACTTGTTATTGAAACATAACACTTGCTTTTACTTTCAAAGGCACTATAAACTTTAACGAATTACCATGAACTTATAAATCCTCTTTTATACATTTTTATATCTCATGGAGAGATACCTGCTATAAACATGAACACAAATGATTTTCAACTGTATGCTATACCTGATTCACTATTGCTTAAGTTTACCTTTATTGCCATGTTCGAAGTCCCTCACATCATGAACCTTAATCACTTGCGAGTGAACGTAAATAATTGTGAATAGATCTATTTGGGACTGACAATCCCCGTTTGGGTCTGCTGTGATGAGCCACCCAAGCGCACCTTATTTAAACAAACTCTAGGTTATTGGCAAATACCTACCTTGAGGGCCTTTATACTTTACATCATTTTGATGCCTGTTAAGCGTTGAGTTTCATGAGGCTTAGAGCAATAGAAACGATACTGTAGTCATGATACAGTATTGCCATGATTTTATTTAACTTGAACTTGTTTTCACTATATAGCAGAAAATCACTATTTGACAAACTATAACTATTTTGTGTTGACCCGGTTAGGGCAACCCAACAACTATGGAAGTATAACAACTTAACTCACCACTTACTTTATAACCAACCAACTATGGGAGTATAACAACTTAACTCACCACCTACTTTATAACAAACCAACTATGGGTGTATATTATCATAACCCATCGCTTATTTTATAAATAATTGTATTTGCTACAATTACTACTTAAACTTGAAATTATTGATAATCAACTGATTTTATATAAACTCTATGGATTAACTCGCACTTCGATTTTTGACAATCAACTGGTTTACCTATAAACACTATGGTATTACTCACTTTTCGATTTTGATAATCAACTATTTATTTACAACTACTATGAACTCATAAACTCTTTGATTTTGGAAAATCAACAGTTTTTAACTACAAACTCTATGAACTCACCAACCTTTGTGTTGACGCTTTTAGCATGTATTTATCTCAGGTCCATAATGAGCACGGATGGTACGGAGAAGCACGGATACTTATGAAGGCTATAAATATCATTCGAAAACCTATTTAATAAACTTTGGAAACCACTGGGACTTGTTTTGTAAACTCTGATATTCGAATGATATATCTTTTAAAACGACCAAATTGGTGATCGTTTTCTACTATTCAACTGTTGTGCCATGAAGTAACACCCAATTTGAATTCCGCTGCATATCACGAAATTGGGGGTGTTACAGATTGGTATCAGAGCTACAGTTATAGAGAAACGGGTCTAAATGAGGTCCGAACTATAACTACTTTTACAAACAAAACATTTTATAGCCTTTCGCTCTCCGTGCTTACCATCCGCCAGACGCTCATATGACTTCTAGATAGTTTTGCTACACCAACACTCTAATATACTGATATATATACTCATCAACTATTTCGAGTACTATACCAACCATTCTTAATTATCTTACTCCCACCTTTATAGATGCGTGTGACGTACTCTATCCGTATTCCCGAAAAATCCACGCATGGATTATTTTGTGGATTAGTACGAGTGTTAAATCAGAAATTCTTAAGTAGGATGGTTTACAATGCTTTATTTAAATGATTGGGATGCCTTTTATTTAAATAAAGAAATTGTAAAGCGCCGAACCATAAGTTTATATTTCCATATTTACATTGTTTGGGACGCCTCTCTATGTAAATAACGAATTATAAATAAGTGGGCTTATTTGTATCTGAAATGACACGAGTATGAAACCAATAATCACAAAAATTCATCAAACACACAACATAACTCTCATTAGAAACCATAAATATTGATACATAGTGATATGATTAGCATTGGGAATGCTAACATTACAAATATCACTAAGAAAGGCATAACATCGTCAATCGGTTGACCCGCTATGCCAAGGAAAAACACCACTACACCCGCGAGAGCAAGCACCACGACTGGGTACAACACCTCGAATATCCTGTACGACAAGAATAAACAAGTATTAATGCAATAAAACATTAATACATGGTGTTAGTATATGGATTCAAAGCAACACTCCTATCGTAATACTATCTCTTACCCCCATATTTCATCCGCGCTGACGGCCAAAACCACGAGTGCTAGGAGAAGTGCTATGACCGTGGCCAAGGACTCCAGATCTTCATCTGGGACGGAAGCCAAGAAGACGGCTGCAGCAGCGTACATAATTACAAGAACTGTATAGGTGTAAGACATTTTGTAAATGTTGGGTGAGAGAAATGGGGGTGATGAGGAGTAAAATCCGGCATCTATATAGAGGAGTAGCAGTGGGACTGCTATCCTAGCCACGTGAGTTCACTATTCCTCACACAAGGACAAACAGGATTTCTCATCCCCTAAAGCAATTTTCTCTACATACACCGAATCCTCATTCAAATATCTCTGTGTAAGAATCTATTATCAACAAAACTCTTTTGTTTAACGGGTAGGTTACCCGCACAGATTCTTGTAATTGGAAACCATGTGAAATTTCATAAAAGAATAACAATAGTTATTCCAAAAGAAATTTTTCCAAGTTATGAAAATAATAAAATTTCACATGAGATTACAATAATTTCATCTATTATTAAGACATTATGAGCTGCATAATGGTCTTACTTATTCCTCTAACGTTGTAAATTTCACGATGCTCCCTCTAAACTCCCAGACATTGTATGTGATTACAATGGTCTCAAAATTTCTCTGTAACCTTACGTCTCACCACTTTGAAATTATCACAAAACTCTAGTGGTCTATATTTTCTTAGCAGACACTGTAAGTAAATACAGTGGCCTCTACTTTTCTTGGACACTGTAAGTGACACAGTGATCCCTATATTTCAACCTCACGCACTGTAAATTCTACCAAAATCTCAATTAAATTCAAAACACCACATTATTCAAATAAACTTGACAGAAATACTTAAACATTACAAACGATACTGAAATTAAAACATCACATAAACATAAACCTAGACTTCAAAGGTAGTCCGGATGATCCCAGGTTTGAGATTTGTTAGACTGATAACCGTCATCATAAGGATCAAAGCTCGCCAATTTCTCTTCTTCCCATTGAGCTTTCAACCTGCTCAACTCCCACTCCATGGCAGGAGTCCAACCACCATCATCAACTGCCACATTCTCCTCGAAACTTGGCTGGAAGTGATCCAGATGAGGCAAATGTTGTTGTTGCACAACCACCCTTGGTGTAGATGAACTTGATACACCTTGATGAAATAGTGGTTGTTGTTGCTGTTGAGGTGGTGGTGGATTTTGTTGTTGTTGTTGTCGTTGATGTTCAACCCTAGCAGCTTCCACATTCTCTTCCAAACTCCAACGGATCTTGTTGGAAATCTGGTCATCTATCTGATGAACACAAGCCCACAGCAATTCGATGACAGCAGCATCCTTACAAGCTTCATCATACAAAAACGTGTCGATTACATACTTCCTACCATCTGAAATGTCTGTGCACATGGCATAGTTTTCTCTAAGTCGTCGTTTCAGTTGCTTCATAGCCTCAAACTGCAGGATGACCTTCACAATAGCATTTTGACGATCTACGTCACTACCCTCAGTTTCTGCCTTGATAAATAATCGAAATTGTTCCGCAGTATGTGGTAGCTTACAAGCCATTGATTGTGTGTGTATGAATAACACAAGCATGCAAATGGTATTTATAAGGGTTTGAAAAATATTTTTCAATTATTTGTATTCAAACAGTAAAACTTTCAAAAATTTGAGTCTATACTAGCAACTAGCTCTGGAGTACGTAGTAAAAATTTTTACTTTGGTTTTCACATTTCAACGTAAGAGGCAGAAACAAATCGCGTTAAACACGCCACACCACGACTTAAAAAAAAAATCATAAACACGCCACGTATAACACCTTTCCGTACGATTTGACCTCTCAATCTCTAGGAGATTGTGAATCTCCTAACGGCTTCTCAAAACTCTCAGGCATTATACGAGATGTTTATGATCTCGAAACTACCTCGTGACCATATATGTCATGGAACGTATGTTCAACATTTCACCTTCTCCAAACCAAACTTATCTTTGAAACATAAATTCTCGACTCATTGCTCACAGCAATCCAACGCATCTTTGTTTAACATTAAGCCTTTTATCATTGAAACTCGAGCCCAACTCTAATTAAGCTCAACGACTTGAGATTTATTTCAAATCAACTCCTGCCCGTTTACTTTGGGTCATTCACTTAACAATCTATCAACATTCTTACACGTCTCGATCATGTGTGACAATTCCTTTCCAATTACTCGATCAAGTTATCATCAAAGCTCAGCCCGACTGTCATGTTCTCAAATTGCTTCAACTAAACCAAAAAAAAACCATATAATACCTAAGTACTTTGTTCATTTCGAGCTCCAAACAACCTTAGCAAAACACAAACGAACCCCCACCTAGTTATTTGGTCATGTTATTAAACCCTTTGTGGACTCAACTACAACCAAAACCAACCAACTTTCGTATTACTCTTTTATCCCCAGCAACGGTTAACAAACCCCGAGGAACCAAAATGATTTTGAACTACAACACATTTCATCTTATGACATATTGATTTCCCCTATTAGCTTCCATATCTATCTAGCAACTTGAATATTTTGAAAACGACAAACAAATTATTAACGTAAGACACCATATCTATCTAGCAACTTGAATATTTTGAAAACGACAAACAAATTATTAACGTAAGACACGATTTTATATATAAAGCAAACAAAATTTTGTGAAGCAAACTGATTCATCATCTACAAAAACTTGGAACCAATTTGTGTTATCACTTAAAACTTTATTTAACAAATTTTCTTTACAAAAGCTGAAGTTCAACAATTTTCTTTACATTCATCAAATTATCATCCGAAACCCTCAATTGTCAAAAATCCATTACTTACAAACTCCTTGTTTAATGGGTAGGTTACCCCATAAATTTTTGATTTTCAGAAATTATGAACCATGTTTATTTTCAAAAAGCAATATAATAACAATTTTCATTCAATATGAAATTTTCTCAAGCCATGTTGACTACAAAAATAGTGATTTCCACATAAACCATAATAAATTCATCTCTTTCGAAATTTATATGACTCCAACGCTTGAAATCCTTTGTTTATACGTACACTCTTTCCGGCACCTCGTATAAAGTATTGCTCAGCATACGACTTCATAACAACTTATCATGCGAGAATCTTCATCCCAATGACTTTCATTTATTTCAAAACAACCCTGACAACCACCTTAGACTAGAATCCCGGGACGGGATTCGGTTTAACGGGTAGGTACTATAACATCCCGTAAATTTCCACTGTCATTTGTAAACGATTAACGAACAATAATCCATAATCACGATTTAATTAACCATTTTTACGGACTAAATTTTCGTTTTTATTCCACCGTACTACGAATCCGGACATTTCGACGTGATTCACCATTCTTTGTAATAACTTCCTCTATTTCAAATTATTACTCTTTGAGCGTTTACATTTGATTATTTAACGAGTAATTATTTCACGTTCAACGAAACGCCACGCGTACCGACACCGCTGTTATAATGGTTTAAAATTTATAAACATTACTCGGAGTCCATAAATTCGTTCTTGTATTTTATTATAAAACATTTCCAAAAATACATTAGTTCGCGTTTTACCAAAACTGGGTACAGCATTTACACTTGAGCTCAACGGGACACGAGATAACCACAAAACTCTTAATATTGACAACACTCATCACTTGTATACTAATTCTTGTACGCAACCCTTATTCTTTGTATCTTCAAATCAAAAGCAGCTTATACTTGTACTCAACCATTTGCGTGTGGAATAATAACACAACTTTATCAGTATATTGTCCCATCTTATTCCCATTTGATATAGACTGAACATGTATATCTCTCTCTCTCAAATAAAAATCTGTCCCAACTCACCCTTCTCTCTATTAATACAAACACAACTCCCTCATTATTGATACAATTCCTGCCCTCTTGTGTTTGGGAGTTAACGGCGGCCAAAAGCCTCCACAAGCAACCATCATTCCAGTCTTACAATAACTCACTTCTCCACTGTGAGTTACACTCTATTTTCACACTACAAATAAACAAACACGTGAATCTCATTCACCCTTAACTTTGTTTTGATTTCTTCCTCTTGTTTCTTAGTACCGACTGATAAAACAAGAACCCACATCGTTTTACTTCACTTACACACTCATTCGTATGCCACACTCAACCTCACTGACATACTCAATCTTTCACACACTCTATTCTTCATGCCACATCAAAACAAACAAATGAGTGTATAAACTAACATCCAAATCAAAAGACCACTTGCAACTGCATTCCTCCTTTTCTTTGGTCTATATATTTATACGTATACTAGCAGAAAGATCACAAACTCAAAACACAAAGAAAGAAGATATACTTCTTCTTCCTCCCTCTCCCTCTCCTTCCTTACTGCCGCCGCCGGCACCCCAAGCATCACCACCACCGCCGCCTCCATAGCTACACCACCACCATCAAACCGCTCAGCATCACCTCCTCTACCACATACACTACTCCACACGCCCGATCGACTCACCACTGTCACCCTCGCTAAAACACGCGCCATCAAGAACTCGTCCTCACCACTTCTTGACACTCACCGAGTGTTAATCGATAGAATATGAGGTATAACTCGGTTTAGATCTTATTATTTTGGGTAAAAATCAAACGGGTTTTAATGACTTTTAATTAATAAAAACATGTAACAAAATCGTTTGGTTACAAGGTGTGTTTGTTTGGTCAAGTCCTTCGAACCGGGAGCTTAAGCTCACGGTATACATGGTACTTTTGGTTGTTTTTGGTTGTCAATAGCTTATTTCGGATTGTGTTTGATTAAATCGGCTTGGTACCGATTGATGAACTAGGATTGATTATAGATTTGGGTTTGATTATCTTGGTTCTTGACTTGATTGGTTCTATTATTTGTGGTGTCGAATTGGTTTGATAAACACCTAGGGTACGTTTGGTTATTGCTACTGTCGAGTGGTTGAAGACCACTAGGGTCCATTTGGTTCGGACTTGGTTTTGGTCGAGACCCTGTGGGTCCGTTTGGTTGGCTGTTGTAGCCGAGACCCAAGTAGGGTCCGTTTGGTTTGTGTTGTTGGCATGATAAGGGTACTAATGATGTTAATATTTTGGTCATTATTGTTGTTGCTATTTTTGGGAGCGGATGGGTAAGTGGTTAAATGTTGTTGTTGACGGGTTAGCCGCGAACCCCTAAAGGACTCGTTGGTTTAGTTGGTTTTGCCGAGAGGTAGACCGAGACCACTAGGGTCTCGGCATCGTGGTCATTATTTGGCAAAGTAAAACATTGATATCGAGATTGGACTTGGATATACTTCGGATAATATGGTCTTGTGCTGTTAGGATTAGACGGCCGGGAAATAAGTATAACTTATTTCTAATGATTGTGAATAATTTAACTTTCGGAAACTATTAATTTGAAACTAGATTATGTCAAACGGGACTAAAGCTATCGAAATATAAACTTGAGTTATGAATTAATGATTAATTTGTTATAAATGACTTGGTATTAAAACTTGATAACATATAGAGCTCGATGATGTATAAAACTTATAAGTTAAACTACTCGATTACTTAACTAGTTGGAACCTATAAACTACTCATAAACTACTCGGAAACATGTAGAACCTGATGACATATACTACTCGGTAAATTAATTAAATAGATTAACTCTAGTTAAGATGGATTAGAACTTAAACCATTTGGTAAACTATTTAACCGGAATAGCTTTGCTTGATTTTACTAGAACTTAACCATTCACTTATTTTAAACACTTATATGCTACATGATCTGTACATGTTTATTTTCTTCTTATACTTGAGCTATATGTTTTATATTTTGGTGTGAGTTCTTGAGTCTCAACATTCAAACCACTACACGTTTGACGATACCAAACATTATTAAACGGATATAACGAAAATACTTTTTGGAAGTAAGTTTTGAAATAACATTTGGGAATGGGAACAATTATCTATTGGAAACCTTTACGCTTTCGTATATGCGTTAAGATGAATTCTATATTCTTTAGATCGTGCCGAATTTCCTATCATCGTGCGCTGACTCTTGACATCGCTGATGTTACTCTATTCTGCTACACTCTTTGGCACCATTATATTCCTCACTACACTACACTCCAGGTGAGTTCATAGCCCCACTTTTCTTGTTTACTATTTTATAAACTCTTTGGGGGGAGATACATGCTCAAATACAATGCTTTTACTTTTCATAAGTACTCTTAACTATTTACACAATACTGTGAGTTTCATATCCCTTACTTTTAAATGTTTTGAACTACTTTTGGGGGAGATACATGCTTGTATTTCATATAAACTTTACTAGTTTACCTTAAACATTATACTCATTTGATAAACCACTCTACTTGTTATTGAAACATAACACTTGCTTTTACTTTCAAAGGCACTATAAACTTTAACGAATTACCATGAACTTATAAATCCTCTTTTATACATTTTTATATCTCATGGAGAGATACCTGCTATAAACATGAACACAAATGATTTTCAACTGTATGCTATACCTGATTCACTATTGCTTAAGTTTACCTTTATTGCCATGTTCGAAGTCCCTCACATCATGAACCTTAATCACTTGCGAGTGAACGTAAATAATTGTGAATAGATCTATTTGGGACTGACAATCCCCGTTTGGGTCTGCTGTGATGAGCCACCCAAGCGCACCTTATTTAAACAAACTCTAGGTTATTGGCAAATACCTACCTTGAGGGCCTTTATACTTTACATCATTTTGATGCCTGTTAAGCGTTGAGTTTCATGAGGCTTAGAGCAATAGAAACGATACTGTAGTCATGATACAGTATTGCCATGATTTTATTTAACTTGAACTTGTTTTCACTATATAGCAGAAAATCACTATTTGGCAAACTATAACTATTTTGTGTTGACCCGGTTAGGGCAACCCAACCAACTATGGAAGTATAACAACTTAACTCACCACTTACTTTATAACCAACCAACTATGGGAGTATAACAACTTAACTCACCACCTACTTTATAACAAACCAACTATGGGTGTATATTATCATAACCCATCGCTTATTTTATAAATAATTGTATTTGCTACAATTACTACTTAAACTTGAAATTATTGATAATCAACTGATTTTATATAAACTCTATGGATTAACTCGCACTTCGATTTTTGACAATCAACTGGTTTACCTATAAACACTATGGTATTACTCACTTTTCGATTTTGATAATCAACTATTTATTTACAACTACTATGAACTCATAAACTCTTTGATTTTGGAAAATCAACAGTTTTTAACTACAAACTCTATGAACTCACCAACCTTTGTGTTGACGCTTTTAGCATGTATTTATCTCAGGTCCATAATGAGCACGGATGGTACGGAGAAGCACGGATACTTATGAAGGCTATAAATATCATTCGAAAACCTATTTAATAAACTTTGGAAACCACTAGGACTTGTTTTGTAAACTCTGATATTCGAATGATATATCTTTTAAAACGACCAAATTGGTGATCGTTTTCTACTATTCAACTGTTGTGCCATGAAGTAACACCCAATTTGAATTCCGCTGCATATCACGAAATTGGGGGTGTTACACTTGCATTAGTGAAATAACCAACAATAAGATAGTATGTTTACATGGGTATATATTGTACTCTACCTAGGGCAACGCCTAGGATTCATAGTTTAACAAAACATACACAGCCCATGGGCTTGCTACTAGGGCCGAGAACTCTTTCTAACATACAAGCCTATTAAACTAAGCAACCTATTACATAAATTAATGACCGACACTTGATATTAATTAGACGTATTCTGATGAAGCGAAAAGTGTACCGCTTTTAAGGGGTCATTTAAGCCCTAAATCGTATTTATTTGATCAAATATTGCCCTAAATCGTTCCTTTTGTCATTTTAGGTACTTTTGAGGAGAAATCTGGAAAAGGAGGCATTTTGGACGTTTTTGGAGCATAAAAGTGAAGAAAACGACAAAGTCTCAAAAATCGGCTAAAAGTTACCTTTGACGGCGTCAGATTTTACTCTGGACGGCGTCATGGCTTGGCAAGAAAAGGTGGATGTGAAATTTACTCATGATAAGCCAGTGAAAATTGCATGTGAATTCTGACGGCGTCACGCTTTAACCTGATCAAGGGCGTCACGGCTTAATTCAAAGAGGGACGGCGTCACGTTCAAGGTCTGACGGCGTCAAGCCTTGATAAGCCAGAACGGATTTTGGAGAGCTTAAGAGGGACGGCGTGTGGAATTTTTGGGAGAAAACCCTAAGACGATTTTAGCATCTTTTTCAAGGCTTTTTGCCTTGAGATCTTCCATGTTACATTGAAAGATAAGTTATCAATTAATCATTCAATATGTCTATGTGTTGTTTGATTCTATCTTGTTCTTGTCTTTTGTTTAACATGTTAGGCTAGATTTATCTTGTGTTTGCTTAGATCTAATGAAACCTAGCTATTGATTATTGGTTATTAGTGTGTTATTAGTTGTATTGGATGATTGTTTATCTATGTTAGGCTTAAGAAAACTGGCTAACTTCCTATTCGGTAACTTGCTTGAACGTCTTAAGAAACATGAACCAAATGCATACTAAAGGTTTTTATGGTTGTATTTAATGCACAAGCGAATTCTAGTGATCCCATGTTAGGAGCTTCCTAGCCGGCTCGACATAGGAGTGAAGTAGGAGCTTGTAGAGTTGGGGAAGTACGTACGCCACCCCACGATTGGTATTAAGGAATACACCCGTCATCCACGCAACTAATACACACTAATCAACCGGTAAAAGATAGTTAGGGAGTAAGGAAATCAAAGTGAACACATTTCTCTACACTTAAGTTTTCACCAACTTTTTATTTTCAGTTATTTTATTTTATTTGCATTTGTAGTTATTTGGGTTAGTTGACTAGCAACTAATTCCGCCCACTCCTTCAAACCCGAGATTTTACTTGCTTTCATAAAAATATAAAAACACAAAAAAGAATCTTCCTCAACCCTTAGACCTATTAGAGTAGTCTTTCATACCTAACGAACACTATTCCCTGTGAAGAACGATCAATCCCCCGTACTTACCACTACACTATACTACATCGGTCAGGTACACTGCCTGGTGGGGTTGTAAGCCACTTGAGATCCCTCGAGAGGTAAAACCTGTTGTAAGGTTGCAAAACCACGCATCATATTCCCAACAAGGAACGACTCAAGCATGGCCCACTTGTAATCCCTTTCAATAAAAGTGCAATGGAGGAGAATCCAGGAAAGAAAACATGCTCGAACGGTTCACAAACGAATGGGCATGCTTTAACGGGCATAAAAGAAGTAACATTGGGTATGAAGATATATCTTTCAAAGACTAGATCAAAATTAAATTTAGAAATGCTTCGCCAAGTAAGCAAGTCGAAATTCATTTTCGAGATGAATAGGTCAAGGCACATTTTCCACCAAAAATGCAACGTTACCTCCCTTTCTCAATGTATCCTAAGGAAAACAGGAACTTGGAAGGTTTAGACTCATCCTTTAGTTCATGGAAGGGAAGGCAGCTGGAATTGGACGCGGATAGGCGCGCCAGTAAGGAACCTTGAAACACCATGGCCTTGAGTCTAACTTAAAGGCTTGTTAATAAACAAAAGTTCTTTTTCGGGAGACAACCCAAATTATCCTTTTCTTTCATTTTCATTAGTATAGTTGGGTTTGGTTTCTTTTGTTATGACTTGTTGCAGGATTGGAGGAAGTAGGATGGCTTGGAAACGCACCATGGAGTCTTTCACTCCTGGAATTTGTCTCCGCGAGTTTCTATGGCGTAACCCTATGCTAAGGCTACGCCATAACCATCGTCAGATATCTGCACTATTCTCAGGTGTCATTACTTACGGTGTAACTTAATTCATGAGTCTACGCCTTAACTTTCTCCTGTACCAGAAAAATTGTAATTTTTAAATAACATACATACCATAACCTTGTATTAGATTTTAAATGAACTTTGTAGGTGTGTTCCCTGTAAACCCTCACGATACTTTACTCGTCCACTCGGGACACCGAGTGGTTTAAAAGACTTATTGCATACGCTAAATGCAACCGGGATTCCTACGAAAGTGAGTTAGGATTTTGTTTTGTTTTTATTTTCTTTTTATTTTTAGATTTATGCTTGTGGGTAGTGACGTGATTTCAGGGATTTGGAGTTTGCTCATTAGGCGAAGCGAAGGCACGTTTGCTCAAACATGATCCTTCTATCAATTTCAAGAGCAAATTTCAGGGGAGTTTTCGTTCTAATTCTACTTTTCTCCTTTATTATTGCATGTTGACGTATAAAAGGGACTTTGTACATTTCAAGTGGGGGACGAGAGTAGAATTATACTTGAACTTTATCTTGCCCGTTTTTCTAGTTTATTTTGAAAAATTATGCCATTTTTAAAATTTTGACATGTTTCTCTTAACCTAACTAGAATAGACCTTAACCGAGCGCACTATAACCTTTGATTTCCTTGATGAGATTTAGCCTTTCCGTTTCGCCATATTACTCAAATCCACCAAATATTGAGTGTGCCGATAGTTTGTAAACTTTAGAACTTGGCTTTTACATCATTTCGAGACCATAGATGAGTAGTGTGTCAAGTTAGCTTGATACATTTGGGAGGGACATTTTGAGAATCCCCGAAGGAAAACATGCTCGAACGGTTCACAAACGAATGGGCATGCTTTAACGGGCATAAAAGAAGTAACATTGGGTATGAAGATATATCTTTCAAAGACTAGATCAAAATTAAATTTAGAAATGCTTCACCAAGTAAGCAAGTCGAAATTCATTTTCGAGATGAATAGGTCAAGGAACATTTTCCACCAAAAATGCAACGTTACCTCCCTTTCTCAATTTATCCTAAGGAAAACAAGAACTTGGAAGCTTTAGACTCATCCTTTAGTTCATGGAAGGGAAGGCAGCTGGAATTGGACGCGGATGGGCGCGCCAGTAGGGAACCTTGAAACACCATGGCCTTGAGTCTAACTTAAAGGCTTGTTAATAAACAAAAGTTCTTTTTCGGGAGACAACCCAAATTATCCTTTTCTTTCATTTTCATTAGTATAGTTGGGTTTGGTTTCTTTTGTTATGACTTGTTGCAGGATTGGAGGAAGTAGGATGGCTTGGAAACGCACCATGGAGTCTTTCACTCCTAGAATTTGTCTCCGCGAGTTTCTACGGCGTAACCCTATGCTAAGGCTATGCCATAACCATCGTCAGATATCTGCACTATTGTCAGGTGTCATTACTTACGGTGTAACTTAATTCGTGAGTCTACGCCGTAACTTTCTCCTGTACCAGAAAAATTGTAATTTTTAAGTAACATACATACCATAACCTTGTATTAGATTTTAAATGAACTTTGTAGGCGTGTTCCCTGTAAACCCTCACGATACTTTACTCGTCCACTCGGGACACCGAGTGGTTTAAAAGACTTATTGCATACGCTAAATGCAACCGGGATTCCTACGAAAGTGAGTTAGGATTTTGTTTTGTTTTTCTTTTCTTTTTATTTTTAGATTTATGCTTGTGGGTAGTGACGTGATTTCAGGGATTTGGAGTTTGCTCATTAGGCGAAGTGAAGGCACGTTTGCTCAAACATGATCCTTCTATCAATTTCAAGAGCAAATTTCAGGGGAGTTCTCGTTCTAATTCTACTTTTCTCCTTTATTATTGCATGTTTACGTATAAAATGGACTTTGTACATTTCAAGTGGGGGACGAGAGTAGAATTATACTTGAATTTTATCTTGCCCGTTTTTCTAGTTTATTTTGAAAAATTATGCCATTTTTAAAATTTTGACATGTTTTTCTTAACCTAACTAGAATAGACCTTAACCGAGCGCACTATAACCTTTGATTTCCTTGATGAGATTTAGCCTTTCCGTTTCGCCATATTACTCTAATCCACCAAATATTTAGTGTGCCGATAGTTTGTAAACTTTAGAACTTGGCTTTTACATCATTTCGAGACCATAGACGAGTAGTGTGTCAAGTTAGCTTGATACATTTGGGAGGGACATTTTGAGAAGGCAATGTTTAAGATTTACACCAAATAGCCCATATGTGTTTAATTGTGTGTGTTTATCGATTAGTCACCTCGACTCTTCGACCCCCGTGATAAACCCTTTTATTGCACTCACCTTTAGTGCAAGATACCCCTAGTTACACCCTTTTGAGCCATTCTTTTCGTTTCTTCACCCATATAATGTATTGTTTCGTAACACCTATTCGCCTTAGCCTACCGTGTAGTTTTAGTTTATGATTGGGAATTCACTGTTTGCTCGAGTTTGAGGTTTGGGTAGAGAGACTCAGGAATTACGCGTACATTGAAGACATAAATTTGAAGATCATTAAAGACCCCCTATATTCCTCATATATGATTCATTTCAAGTAGGGGGTGATTTATTTGTATATATTAGTTGTAAAAAAATAAAAAATAAATAAATAAAAAATTAGTGGAAAAGAAATAGTAGTGTTTATGTTGTACAAAGGAAAGTGCAAGTATCATTAGCACTAGTATTGGAACTTATTGGACTAGAATTGAGGAACCTATCTCGATCACATTTGATTGATGATCAAAGTCGGTGGTTTATCTACATCAGCTAGTTGTTGAAGACCAAGTTAGTGTGCACCTCGCCATATGACATCTACATTGGCACACTAACTTATTACATCATGATCCGGTTTTTGCGTCTTGAAGCTTGGACTTTGGATGAACGGTGGGCGGTGATAACTTGGTTATAGGCTAAGACTATTTGCTTGTTATTTTTATTTTTCACCATTTATATGCATCCCAGGTCTTAACCTACCCTTTAGTTATGAATCATGCTTAGGTAAGGGAGTGAGCAGTCATTGGTGTCTTGGCCATGGATTTGGTCATGTATCGATGGTCTTTGTCGCTTTCGCCATAGCATGTTAGTAATAACAAATCACCCCTAGCCTTATATATTTATTCACCCAACATTGCCTTTAAGGATTGTCTTGACCTTAGCTCCAGTGGTGGAGATTTGTGTAACTGTCAAGCCTATGAAAGAATACATGCTACAACCGTGCAATGAGTGACCACCCCGAAATTGACACATAGAATAGAGAGAGTATGAGTGTTTTGTTCCCATTTCGCGAGGTGCTCGACTTTGATAAATTCTAGCATAGGAAGTTTTTAAATTCATATTTTCCAATTCTTTTGGGAGATATCTTTTTTAGAATGATTCTAATAAGGTCTACTTGAGGGCAAGTAGAGTACAAGTGAGGGGATATTTGATAACATCAAATTGTCCTGATATTTAGTGTCAATTTCCCCCTATAATGCTCATCATTTGTATCATTTTACTTGAATATACACTTGTATTCGTTAATATTTCGTTTTCAGGTTATTAATGAGCATAGGAACGAAGAGACGCGGATTTGGAAGGTTATTAATGCAAATACACAAGAGTATGCTGACCAGACAAGAGTTACGGCGTAAATCCCTACTCTACTTACGCCGTAACTAGGATTAACACTAGAAGACCAAAGTCAACGCAGATCAAGGTTACGGCGTAACTCCAACATAAGTTACACCGTATATACATTTCCAAGACTTATAAGAATTTCGTGGTCCAAGAAGTTACGACGGAACCATTTGCATGGTTATGGCGTAAAACTGTTAACGAGAGTTCTACGTTCGCAACCTATCTTTAGGTTATGCCGTAGTGTCATCACTGAGGATAAGATCGTCCTAGATTCAAAGGTTACGGCGTAACTAACCCTAGAGGTTACGCCATAACTTAGTCGAGGCTATAAATACAAGCCCTAATTCTGCATTTTTACATATCTTATCAACACACAAAAACCAGAGAACGATTCAGGGCTTCAAGGAGGACGATATTCAGTAGCATATAAGTCATTTTCAAGGGAGAATTCATGCCATACACTTCATAAGTTTTAGTATTTCGTATTACATTCGTTTATTTAATTCCATGTCTTCATTCATGATGTTAAACATTGAATTTTCTGCATGTTTTAATATGACCGGCTAAACACCTTTGGTGTTAGCCTAGTTATGTGATTTGACAATTTATATTCTCAAAAAGGGAATTCACAAAAGGGAAATAATGTGAAAACCCCGAGTTCGTTGTCCCGATTGAAGATTGAATGGAATTTGTGATTTCGGGATCGTGATTCGTGAAGTGAATAGTGAAAGAGTGAGATTTTGTGGTTTTTAAACTTAAGTGATGAAATATAATCTAAAAACAATTAATAAGGCAAGGGAAATATAATTCTAAGGCTAATGTAGCTAAAAACGCAAAAGAAATCCTAAAAACGCGTATTCCCGGGCTAATCCCGAGAATAAAGGTGAAATTAATGAAATACTAAATCTACGGGCGAAAATATATTTTTCCTAAATGCTAAAAACTAAAAGAAAATTTTAGAAAAAAGAATTATATTTTTTTGGCTTTTATATAATTTTTTATGAATTAAAAACTATTTTTAAGAAATAAAATGATTAAAAATATTAAAACAAATCAGAAAATTATAAAAGTTTTATGGAAAATACTTTAAGCTATTCTAAATGAAAGAAAAATAAAACCTCTGAATAAGCTACTTTGGATAAGTAGTAAAAAGCTAAAGCAGCTAAAATAAGCTAAAAGATAGAAACTAGTATAAGAATAAAATGTTGTAATATAAAACACAAGCATAACTAGAGCATAATGGTAAGGGTGTGTGAGTTTGAGTGAGGAGGCCTGGGTTCGAGTCCCAGGTCTGCCTTTTTTTTGCTAACTATTTTTTTTTTTTTTTTTCTTTTGAAATCTCAATAAGCACTAAATAATAAGCATCTTTTGAAACTACATCTATTTTCAAAAATTTGAAATAAGCTCAGACTGAGCAAATGAAAATAGAACAGTAGTGATATGATTAAATAAGGACTAAAACTAAAGCAATTAAACTAATAAGCATTTTTAAGCTAAAAGAAAATTAAACTGAGCTGAATTATGCCAAATCTAATCTTAAATGAACCAAAGTTAAACAGATTAAGCTTAAAAAAAAAAGCAAATAAGCTCTACTGATCAATTAAGCAAAGAGTGAAAACTTGCAGGCCTAAAATGGGTGAACTGAGCAGTTTGGGGCTTAAATTTGAGCACTTAAATGAGCACTAAATACTTCTAAAAGCCAGAACAGATTATGTTGGTACTATCATCTACTAAGAAAACCAAGAACAACCCAAAAAGATCAGCCACACAAGCCAGAAATAAGCTGAGAAGGAGGGCTAGTAACTGATGCAAGCTGCAAGATGTGCAGGGTATCTAGAGCAAAGGTGAACCCAAAACCTCTACAAATCCTAATGAGATATCACTAAATCTAACTCAACCAATGGTGAACACTAAAATGAACACAGAAGGACCTCAAATAAGGCCCACAACAGCTTACTTCCTCTAATTAGCTTATGAGATCAGGAATGATTTTAAAGTCTGCACTATCTAATTTAAAACCCTAAAATCATTCAAATAAGCTAAAAATCTTCTAAAAACAACTCAAATGAGTAAACTGTTGATATAAATAATGCCTAAACACGTTATTAATATTTTTCGATATCTCTACGTTTTGATAATCACAAAATGTAAAATCATTAAACGGAAAATTATGACGTAAACAAGTATTTAGTTGTAAATATCTATTTCTACAACTCAAATCACTTAAGGTATGAATGAACTAATGCTTAATGCATTATATGATCAAAGGAACATTTTCTTAATCACTAGATTTTTTATAAAATGTCAAAAACATTTTATATCTTTTAGAAAAACATTTTTGGTAATAAATAAAAAGGTTTAATCCATTATAAATTTATGAATTCAAATTTTCAACCAAAAATGGCAAAAATGTTCCAGAAAAACCTTCCCCACAAAAAGACAAAACTGGGCAACGGTTATGCTGGGCGGCCCCCTTAATTTTAAGGGGACCGCCCCCCTATTTAAGGGGGCCGGCACGCTCCTCCAGCTGTCCAGTTTTTGCCTATAAATACTGGCTTTTCCCTGGACATTTTCTCACCATTTGCACCTCAAACTTTCTGTTCTAAATCTCTTCTTCTATCTCTCTAAATCCTTTGATCATATACTCTTAATCTTTTGTTTCAAGTGATCCAAAGCTTCAACCTCTCAAGTGCAAAAGAAGAATACTTCTATCCTTCAAGACAAGAAGTATTACAACTTGGTGTATTTCTTCCATCCAAGTTGTTGGTGTATCGTTATTGTAAATCATTCATTTATTTGTATAAGTTGTGAATACTTGTTAGATTAGTGTGAGTATAGTTGGTTAGGCTAGATTGGTGTGTAAGTAGTCAAGGTGTGAAGAAGTCAAGGTGTGTAAGTAGTGAAGGTGTGAAGAAGTTAAGGTCTGTAAGTAGTGAAGGTGTGAAGAAGTAGAAGAGTACATAAGTAGTGTAGAAGTTGTGAAGCCGTCGTGAAGAAGTTGTGAAGCCGGTGTGAAGAAGTTGTGAATTAGTTGTGTGAAGTTGTGAGATTGGTTCTAGCTACGATTAGAACTCGACATTTAGCTTTGTGTCGTTAAACCGGTGTAAGCAAAAGTTGTGTAAGGTTTTCTCCGCCATAAGGGTGCTTGTTGATATAGTGAAGAAAACTCTCGGGTTAGGTGCTCGGGGAGTGGAGTAAGGCAAGGAAGGTGTCCTTGTAGCCCAACCACTATAAATCCTTTGTCTCGCGGTTAGATCTATCCATCTCTCTCTTTCATTTCATTTCATTACATTACTTGCATTGTTAATTTAGATCTACTTATATTTGTTCATATTGTTCAATAGTTGAGTTCACATAAAGTCGAATCTAAGTCTTCAAAAAATAAACAAAGTTTTTAATAAAAATTAAAAAGACGTAAAACTATTCAACCCCCCTTTCTAGTTTTCCACAATTGGTATCAAGAGCCAGGTTAAACAAGATTTTTAAAATATACTGTATTTTAAAACTTGAAACGATCTATTGAATCTGAAAAATATTTAGAAGGGCAATCCATGCAAAGACCACCACTATTTGAGAGTGATGGTTTTCTTTATTGGAAAAATAGATTCGAAACTTATGTGAAATCAAAAGATCTTGATCTTTGGCATGTTATTACCTATGGTGATTTCCCCCCTATTCAAAATAATCCTTTAACTAAAATAGATGAAATTGTACCTTTTGAAAAACAAAATGATGATTTGAAAAAGAAACTAGCAAAAAATAATGAGGCTAAAATGGTAATTTATAATGCGTTACCACGTAAAGAATATGAACGAATTTTTATGTGTCAAACCGCAAAAGAAATTTGGGATTTTTTACTAATCACTCACCAAGGTAATAGTCAAGTCAAAAATAACAAAATAGATCTTCTTGTTCAACAATATGAACAATTTACAATTCCTGAAGAGGAATCTATTGATAATGCATTCGCTAAATTTAACACTATCATCACAAGTTTAAAAGCACTTGATGAGACTTTTTCCAGCAAAAAATGTGTAAGGAAATTTCTTAGGGCATTACATCAAAAATGGCGCGCGAAGGTCACGTGTAACACCCCAACCCGGCAAGGGTAAAGATGTCACAACGATGGTTCCATATCAGAACAAACATAAGCATTAGACATAAATAATACAATAGAAATTCAAGGGTTACAATGGAAACTCTGAAACTACAAGGTTACAATAAAATAACTCTAAATCTGAATATAAATTCTTCTAATAATCTTCCATAGCTAGTAGGGTCTTCTAAATCCAATGATACTCTCCACTCATACCCAGCTTCCAAACTAAAACCTGCCGCAGGAAAAGAAATGCGGCTGAGCTACGAAAGCTCAGTGAACAGATATAACGATACAAAGCAGTAGTAAAGGAATAGTGAAGTAAATGGAATAATACAAGGTGTAACAAGAGTAGGAAGGAAGATAAAAAGGATATCAAGAAATGTTTACAATCGGTAGGTGTAAAGTAAACCGTAACCCACCACCAGCCCAAGTTCAATTCAAGTCGAGTCAAATATCAAGTCATAGGGTAACAGAAACAGAATCCACTACGAACCCAGAACATATCAAATCAAGTCAAGTAAACAAGTATACATGTATACGGAGGGGTGACCTCGGTATGCCAAGTATAATGTGAGGGGATACCTCCAAGGGTTGGAGTCATGAGCTCCCAAGAGTGAATGACGTGTATCGCACACACCCATCATGTCACTAAACAATTCAAGTAATCAAGTCAAGTCAAGTCAAGTACAAATCTAGGATGCATCCATGCGCCCCTGTAGGCTGCCACAATGTCTTCATCTACGCGCAAGTCAAGTATCAAGTCATGGCAGGGACGGGATAGGTAATCACTTTCCTACCCAAAAGTCAAGCCATTGGTGCAACAATGACAAGGAAATGAAACCCTCATGCCTAGTATGGCTCGTAGTCTCAAACTGTGGGTCAAGGTCAAGGTCAAGTGTACAAGTCAAGTTCAAGTATCAAGTGGTTCAAGTATCAGGTTTCAAGTTTCATGTTTCAAATTCAAGTTCAAGTTTTATCAATGGGTTCAAGTCAAGTCATATATCAAAGGGTTTATATCAATGTATCAAGGTTCAAGTCAAATGGTCAAGACAAGAGATCGTAGCAAATGTTCATAGTAAAGGTTCAATCTAAAAGTTCATTTGAAAACAATCCTTTTAAAATAGTTTCCATAAAATAATCCTTTAAAATGGTTTTCATAAAAATAGTATTTTAAAATGGTTTTCATAAAAATAGTATTTTAAAATGGTTTTCATAAAAATAATCTTTAAAATAGTTTTCAATAAGATAGTTTTAGTTTTCTTAAAGTATTTCCATAAATAAATAAAAAGGTTTTCTCATCCCGCTAAAATCTCAAGTATATCAAGGTTCAAGGCAAGGTGTATGGCGAGGTTCATATCAAGGTTCATAGCAGGGTTCAAGGCAAGGTTCAAGACAAAAGGTCAAGGAAAGGGTTCAAAGCAAAAGATTCAAAACAAGGGTTCACAATACAAGGGAACATAGCAATGGCTTGGGGAAATCCTAAACGAATCAAAACAAGAGATCAAGAGAACGAAGGCTCCTTACAAGAAGGGCAGAATATCTGTACCTTATTAGCAAGCAAAAACAAAGACAAAAGCTGATAGAGACCAGATTACTCCTTCCTCGAACCTCTCGGCTAACTTATATTCGACAAACAAAAGCTCCAACGATCCACGAACGAACCCAAGACCTCCAAACTATTTTTCCCAGCCTCCTTAGAGTATGTAGAACTCCAGAAAAATAAGCCACGAATTTTCCTTGGTCGATTTGAGGCTATACGATTTTTGGTAAAGGTTTTAAGGGTTTTCGGTATATATCTATATATTATATATAACAGGATGCGTATGACGTCATCAAATGCATGATTGATGAATAAGCGCTGGATTGATGAGTAATCATGCTCTTATTCCACCTAAGCAGTCCACCTAAGCAAGATTTGACCAAATTTTCGAAGGTTTGACCTTCAAATCCGAAATTTTAAAAAATGACCATAGTGAGATTCGAACATGCATGTTTAGGTAAACATGGAAACGTCTCAACCAATGGAACCAAGCCATTGATTGTGATGAAGCACCTAAAACAAAAAAGATATACTAGACAAAAGAGCAATTTAAATTGTCAAGCATATCTTTTCCTTAAATATAGTTCTGCAATATTAATTATATTAGATAATTAGGAGAATCCCTACAAGTTAGCCAACCTTAATCAAAACAAACAGGTAAAAAAAATCTGCACTTCATTCATAATATATTTTTTCTCAAAAACCCTAATATTTTTTTTTCTTTTCTCTAATGCTCATCTACTGACTTTTTTAGGTGTTCATGTATTAGAGCCAATTAATTATAATTTGTCAGGTTTGTGAGTTGTTATTTTATAGAAAATAAATTGATTCATTTGTTTGATTGTGAACAGGTTATTGGGTACTCATCTTCTTATTTGGATTATTGTTATTTATTTGTTTCATTAATACTGCTGGCTCAAAAAAGTTAATACTGTTAGCTTTATCGGATATATTGTTAGTACTGCCAGCTTTGTAAACAAAGTGGACATTTGATACTCTGTTGGTTTAGATATCTCAGGGGTATGTTTTTATTTTTAATTTTTATAATGATAAAGCCTAATGTTCACCAACCCACCAAATCACGACCCTATATTTTTGAAACGTCAATCTTCACCAACCCACCACCTGCCACCATAAACAAACGGTATGTACTCCGTGATTGTTCATTGCTTCAATCATTCAAATATGCGTCTTGCTGATTTGGATCTCATTATTACAGATTTCTCATTGCATATGTCGTCATTTTGGTTGATGAATGAGATCAAAGAGGAGGATGGAGAGTTGAATAAACACATGTATGCAATTGTTAGCGCTAGCAGCTCTTATTTTATCAATCAGTAGAATACCTGTTTGGGATTGCTTTTTAGTGGCTGCTTGGCATCTTTTGTAAGCAATCCCAAACAGGCACGGTAAGCAGTTCTAATAAGCAATCCCAAATAGCAGGCGTGTTTGAAATTGCTTATTGAAAACAAGGGTGGTCTGGGATTTGTTACTGAAACGAAGCATCTAACCGGGAAGTGTGGTGACACGTATGTACATGATTAGTTAGTTTGTCATCTAAAACACTTGAGACTTTAAAGTTTATGCATCAAGAAACCCAAAAAATGTTTCTTTCTTCAGGTCAAAATGGTTAAATAACTTTTTTTGATCTTTAAATAGTCACTCTCTGTTGTGCCTGTGCAGCCTATCCCGACAATTGGAGAGACCAAAGAGTTGCTTGGACCCAAAAAAAAGGGTATGTCTTTGACTTGAATGAAAGATAGTCATTATCAAGGTTCATTTACTCTATATTAGCTATTTGTTGACCAAAAAAGTATACGTTGTTAGTCATTCTGTACTAATTAATACGGAAAGGGTTAGAACGACAAGGTACCACTACGAATACGTGGAATGCATTGTTACAATTGAAATAGAGTTGGTGTTTTTGTCGTGTGTCGGTCGTCGACTGGAATAGGTTACATTTTCAGGTTTGTGTATCATTAGGCGAGAGTAATAGAGTATACAAGTGATTTAAGCGTTGTTCATGGACATTGTAATTTATCTACCATATGTAAGCCGTGAACGGGTTGGTAGGGCCTCACCGTGTTAATTAGACAATAATTAATAACTTAGGGTCAATGTTTAGGATTAAGGTCCTAAAGATTCTATAAATTGGAAGACGCTCATGTTCAACATTTTTATTGGCGTGTTTAGTACTTTCTTATGGTTTCATTTAGGAAATTTGGTTAGTTTTTTTATGTGTTATTGGTGACAATTTGATCCGGAAGTGATGAAAATTGAAGTGTGATTAAGTTATTTTTGTTTGAACTTTAGGGTAACGGGGTATTTTGGTCGTGTGCAGTGAAAGCTTTGAATGAAAAAAAAGGCATCTCTTGGATGGAGGGTGGTTTATGTTTGGGTTGCAGATGATCCGTGTGGAGATGGTGATTTACCAGCTTGGTATGGTGTCACGTGCTCCATACAAGGTGATTACAGAGTCGTTATCGGACTGTAAGTATTGCATCACTTTGGTTCATATATATAAGATTATTCGATAATAAAGACTTACAATCTTACCCTATTTCATGTTTTTGCACTTACGTATTGTATAATCATCTGATGTTTTATAAAATTTCTTACATTGTAGGGAAGTATATGCGGTGTCAATCGTTGGCCCTTTACCTACTGCTGTACATCTTACTAGGCTGTACGCCTCTCTGTCCTTATAGTCCACTAATTTTTCCTTTTGTTTCCTCATTTGTTCAGATGATTGGTTGGATTTGTGTTTTTATATCATCTGTTCTATGTTGGCAGGGATCTACATAACAATAAGCTGACGGGAGCAATTCCTCCTCAAACAGGGCGTTTAAAGTGGCTTAAAATACTGTACTCTGCTTTCCTGAACTCTTTATAGCAATAATTTGTTGTGTATCTGCGTATAGCTAATGAATGAGGCTTCATATTGTCTTTGTTGCTTTTCCAATCATCTTATGGTTGTTAATGCACCTTTATATACTTGACGCATGCAAGGATCATAATGCGTGCAGCCTACGGTCAGTTGACTTTGGATTTTGCGCTGGGAATGGTTCGACATGAGGTAACCGGAGATCATAATACGTGCAGCCTGTGGTCAAAAGTTGTTTATACCTACGAAATACCCGCAATACCTACGAAATAACCGGAGATCATAATATTGGGTTTAGAATACGGTGTTGCAATTTTGCACGTGCCTGAATTTGGGGTGTGGCTATGGCACCTGTTGTTGGTGAATAGGCAGTTGTAATTGCTGAACGGGATCCAATTGGTAAGTACTTTTAATGGTTTTGTTGTATTAAAGTTTTTTTTTTTTTTTTTTTTTTTTTTTTTTTTTTTTTTTTTTTTTTTTTTTTGTTGGGATTATTATGGTTTAGAAATCGTTAAGAGTGTTTGGGAATGGTTTCTTGATTATTGTATAATGGGGTACTAATTTGTCGAGATGGGTGAAACGCTGCATTAAGTAGTTTATGCCAAAAGTTTATGTTTTTTTTGGTAATTTTCTGCTCATTGAAGAGTAGTAGGAACTTGGGATGAAAGTTATGTAGTATGTTAATATAAAAATATTCTTGGTAGCCATTATATTAAATACTTTTAACTGGTCAATTTTCTAAAGTTGATTACTTTTTGTTAACTAGGTGGGAATGGGAGGTGCATTACAAAGTTTATGTGGGCAAGCTTACGGTGCGTTCACAGAGCTAGGTTCTTAACACAAACAAATCTCACAGGTATGCATCGCAGTTCTTGTGAAATACATAACGACTATAGTCAATGTGGAAATCTGTGTTATATAGTGTGTTTGGATAATGCTTATGCGGAAATAGTGTGCATTTGGATCTGGTCAATTGAGAAACAATGAGTGTTTGCAACAGACGAGGTCAGAAGCCATCCCAAAGAGTTGCTGAAACTGATAAAAAGCCAACGTATCAGGTTTGTTTTCATTTGAACAGGTCTGATATCTTGGCATGAAACTTGCAGAGATTGTGGTATGATATCTTGGAATGATACTAGGGTTGTTCGGGACTTTTTTTTTCCTTTTATTTTTTAATTTTTATTATTATTTTTTTTTCCATATATAATAGCTTATAGCATATTTAAATTGATTTGGGATATACATAAATTTTAAAGTAGTGTTTAACGTATGATGATACTTTGTGATAGCTTGCAGGCGTAGCACCAACAGATAAAGATTCGAGGTTTGTAGAGTCATGGAAAAAGAAAAGCCTGAGATGGAAACGGAAGGGACGGTGGTAACAATTTTGCCTTTTGCACTTTCACGTGCTTCAATAATTACAGTGAGCATTCTTTTCCTTAAAACTGTGCTAAATGATGAGTCTGAACAAGACTATCATAAGGTATTGGCTGGAAGGGACCGAAAGTAGGCACAACTGAGGTATTCCTTACTGATTGTGGGGACATGAAAAATATAAAACGGGCTGCAACTGATGGAGAGTATTGGGTAGCAACCTCGGTGTTGGATGTACAGCAAGGAATAAGGGTTAATGAGTCTGCAACAGTTCTGGAAACCGTCTCATTTACACAGTTTGTGAACATGACTGTTACTGTGGTTCAGGAGAAAAACAATGCACTATATGTGGGTTCGAGTCACGTCGATTTTATTGGTAATTACACGAACTAGAATCGTGTATCTGACCTATGCTACATTGCTACTGACAGTAAAAACAACTATAGAAGGCTACCTGAACTACCAAAACTAACTCAATCACAATTGCTAAATGAGCTATCAAATAATATTTAGAAGCATTTTTTTTTCCAGATTTTTTATGCATTAAATATACAGGTTATGCGACTTTGACCCATTTAACCTTTTTTATTTATCTATGTGAGCACACATTTGATCTGTTAGAGATTAAAGATAACCAGAATAGACCCGTTTATAAGTGAATGTGTCGAAATTTTGCCATTTTTAGCTGTCATGTTGGTTAACATGTTCCTCGCTAACTTCAGTGATTGGCCTTTTGAACACGACGGCTCCAAAGTTTTAGTTAAAGTAAATCCTTGCTCAGATTTTCATGACTGATCACTGCTTAAAGGTCATACAAAACTTCCATGTCTGTTAATATATTATGGTAGGGAAACCATTTATCACATCTACGAACGCAATATATCAACATATGTAAAAGTAATCAAATGCTATTCTAAATATAACTTAAAACAAACTCAATATTGTATACAACGACATAAATAATCTCAACATTCTTTAATTCAAACATTAATAAAATAATACCTACTTACATGACTCTATCTGTTAATTATAACTATACAATATAGCTGATATCCGTACATGAATAAGTAAAGTTATAACTATACAAGAAAACTGATATCTTTACATGACCAAGTCAAAATGTAAATTACAAGTCATGCCCGCCCATCATGCGGGCTTAGAAACTATATATCAAAGTGGCATTGAGTAATGGTCACATCTCCAAATACTATAACGTCTTCAGGTGCAAATATCATGTCAGTAGGGTTATGCTATGCAATATCATTATATTTGTCACAGGATAAACATATCGTGCAACATAGATATTCTTATACATATAATACATAAACGTTAAAACACCTCTAACATATTCGCCGATGGCCCCAAACCTACACAAATACTAATCCTACACGATTACTGATGACATGAAGAATATCCTTAATCTTTATATTAAGATATGATTGTGCTATCAACATCGAAGATCTTTTAAAACTCAATGATGTGATGAATGGATATATATTAACATGCATCAGATGATCATTTTCTACTACCCTTCTTTCGCTACAGTAAAATATGCCAACAATAATTATAAGACATGCCCGCCTGAGGCGTATGTCAACGATAATTATAAGTCATGCCCGCCCAACGGGCTATAGGGCGGGCTTCGACAACTAAAACCATCCAAATTATAATTAAAAGTCATGCCCGCCCAGTGGGCGGGCTTTGAAGTCTAGTTATATATATATATATATATATATAAGGAAAACGTGTATATATGATAAGGAATCATATTTTTCAGCCCAAGCAAGTCTAATTAAGGTCAAATACTGATTGTGATCTTTTTCTAATTTTATTTGCATTTATCTTGTATTTATTCTATTTATTTTGTATTTTTAATACTTATTAATACACGAAATAAATACATAATCGGTCAAATAATTATTTTGTGTATATTATACTTTTCTAAATATTAAAATGAAATAACCAAAAATTATTTTGATTCATATCTAGTTCATTCCCGAAGGTTTGGGATTTATTTGGTGATTTATATGCATTTTAAACAATTTTTAAAATTGTAGGGGCATTTTGGTCATTTTGCATGTTTTAGAATTTCAGGTATTACAACTTCTTCCACCCTAAAAAAAATTTCTTCCTCGAAATTTGCAAGGAAGCAGAAAGGCAATAGAACGGAAACTCATACGGAATGCGAACAAGATTTCAAATCCATTTAACGGTATCAACAGTAAAGAGCTCTACAAGAGTTCAAGATTTATAACTGAAGTCAACAGAACGCAAAACGAGAGTCCAATCTTATCCAAATCTCTAATGAACAAGGGCAGAGTATACGAACAGGTAGGATGAACCGAAGGTCTCACTAATCACGGATAATCCAACGGGAATCAAGTTCTGAACTTCTTAGGTACTCCCCAAGATATCCTATGGCCACAATGAGGGCACGTTATATGGTGTAAGTATTATCACGTTAATCAGGCGTCATAATACCAGCACCACATAAGTATGCCTTCATGATGATCATACTTTATCTCAAGTCGTAACAATAACCTATCTTAAACCACCTAGTACTTCTACGGTCTCAGAGGTCAACAAAAGCAATGTCATAGCAAGGCACGAATCAGAGTGATGCGGAAACAATGATGCTTAAACAAATACCATATAGTCTACCCATTCCTCACCGGTCAAATCTTAAGTTCATATAAGGAATCCTAAAGCAAGTCCTCAAGGTATCCTCCTATGTTCTTACAGTGAAAGCCTAATGGTCCTAAACTCACAGGTCAAGGGTAAATGTATTACAAGTCGTCAGCCCGTTACTCTGATACCATAATTGTAACACCCCAACCCGGCAAGGGTAAAGATGTCACAACGATGGTTCCATATCAAAACAAACATAAGCATTAGACATAAATAATACAATAGAAATTCAAGGGTTACAATGGAAACTCTGAAACTACAAGGTTACAATACAATAACTCTAAATCTGAATATAAATTCTTCTAATAATCTTCCATAGCTAGTAGGGTCTTCTAAATCCAATGATACTCTCCACTCATACCCAGCTTCCAAACTAAAACCTGCCGCAGGAAAAGAAATGCGGCTGAGCTACGAAAGCTCAGTGAACAGATATAACGATACAAAGCAGTAGTAAAGGAATAGTGAAGTAAATGGAATAATACAAGGTGTAACAAGAGTAGGAAGGAAGATAAAAAGGATATCAAGAAATGTTTACAATCGGTAGGTGTAAAGTAAACCGTAACCCACCACCAGCCCAAGTTCAATTCAAGTCGAGTCAAATATCAAGTCATAGGGTAACAGAAACAGAATCCACTACGAACCCAGAACATATCAAATCAAGTCAAGTAAACAAGTATACATGTATACGGAGGGGTGACCTCGGTATGCCAAGTATAATGTGAGGGGATACCTCCAAGGGTTGGAGTCATGAGCTCCCAAGAGTGAATGACGTGTATCGCACACACCCATCATGTCACTAAACAATTTAAGTAATCAAGTCAAGTCAATTCAAGTACAAATCTAGGATGCATCCATGCGCCCCTGTAGGCTGCCACAATGTCTTCATCTACGCGCAAGTCAAGTATCAAGTCATGGCAGGGACGGGATAGGTAATCACTTTCCTACCCAAAAGTCAAGCCATTGGTGCAACAATGACAAGGAAATGAAACCCTCATGCCTAGTATGGCTCGTAGTCTCAAACTGTGGGTCAAGGTCAAGGTCAAGTGTACAAGTCAAGTTCAAGTATCAAGTGGTTCAAGTATCAGGTTTCAAGTTTCATGTTTCAAATTCAAGTTCAAGTTTTATCAATGGGTTCAAGTCAAGTCATATATCAAAGGGTTTATATCAATGTATCAAGGTTCAAGTCAAATGGTCAAGACAAGAGATCGTAGCAAATGTTCATAGTAAAGGTTCAATCTAAAAGTTCATTTGAAAACAATCCTTTTAAAATAGTTTCCATAAAATAATCCTTTAAAATGGTTTTCATAAAAATAGTATTTTAAAATGGTTTTCATAAAAATAGTATTTTAAAATGGTTTTCATAAAAATAATCTTTAAAATAGTTTTCAATAAGATAGTTTTAAAAATGGTTTTCTTAAAACATTTCCATAAATAAATAAAAAGGTTTTCTCATCCCGCTAAAATCTCAAGTATATCAAGGTTCAAGGCAAGGTGTATGGCGAGGTTCATATCAAGGTTCATAGCAGGGTTCAAGGCAAGGTTCAAGACAAAAGGTCAAGGCAAGGGTTCAAAGCAAAAGATTCAAAACAAGGGTTCACAATACAAGGGAACATAGCAATGGCTTGGGGAAATCCTAAACGAATCAAAACAAGAGATCAAGAGAACGAAGGCTCCTTACCAGAAGGGCAGAATATCTGTACCTTATTAGCAAGCAAGAACAAAGAAAAAAGCTGATAGAGACCAGATTACTCCTTCCTCGAACCTCTCAGCTAACTTATATTCGACAAACAAAAGCTCCAACGATCCACGAACGAACCCACGACCTCCAAACTATTTTTCCCAGCCTCCTTAGAGTATGTAGAACTCCAGAAAAATAAGCCACGAATTTTCCTTGGTCGATTTGAGGCTATACGATTTTTGGTAAAGGTTTTAAGGGTTTTCGGTATATATTATATATATATAAATAAGGAAAACGTGTATATATGATAAGGAATCATATTTTTCGGCCCAAGCAAGTCTAATTAAGGTCAAATACTGATTGTGATCTTTTTCTAATTTTATTTGCATTTATCTTGTATTTATTCTATTTATTTTGTATTTTTAATACTTATTAATACACGAAATAAATACATAATCGGTCAAATAATTATTTTGTGTATATTATACTTTTCTAAATATTAAAATGAAATCACAAAAATTATTTTGATTCATATCTAGTTCATTCCCGAAGGTTTGGGATTTATTTGGTGATTTATATGCATTTTAATCAATTTTAAAAATTGTAGGGGCATTTTGGTCATTTTGCATGTTTTAGAATTTCAAGTATTACATCACGGCTATTGAAGAATCGAAGAACTTGATGACGTTATCGCTTGATGAACTTATCGGCAACTTGAAGGTTCATGAAGAAATTATAAAGAGAAATTCGGAAACGGTCAAGAGCAAGAAAGATCAAATAAAATCACTTGCGCTAAAAGTCAAAAAGGAAATTAGTGATGATGACGATTCAAGTGACGATAGTGAAGACGAAGAATATGCAATGTTCGTAAGAGAGTTCAAGAAATTTTTTAAGAGACGAGGAAGATTCACAAGACAACCACGAGATAAAAGAAGATCGCTCCAAAGAAGTAGGAATGATAACTACGGGAAAAGAAAGTGCTTTAGATGTGGAAGTCCAAACCATCTCATTGGCGAATGTCCGAAGCCACTGGGTTATGATTACCAAAGCGCCTTTGTTAGTGGAGCATGGAGTGATAGCGACAAAGACGAAGCGGACAAAGCAAACGACGAAAAATGTCTTGTAGCTCAAGCTACCGATGAAATATGCCTAGGAATAAATTTGGAGCCTGACGAATGGATTAAGGATAGTGGATGCTCGAAACACATGATGGGGAATCGCAAGCTATTCTCCTCTTACAAGCCTTACAACGGAGGTAACGTTATTTTCGGTAGTGACTTTCGTGGTAAAATCATTAGCAAAGGTACGATTTCTCAAGACTCTCTAACTATTGAAAATGTTGAGCATGTAGATAATTTAACATACAACTTGCTTAGTATAGGACAAATATGTGATAATAAGTGTAGAGTTACCTTTACCGATAGAGATAGCAAAATAGTTAAGGACGGAAAAGTCATAGGTAGAGGAATTAGGAAAGGTGGCGTATATGTAATGAAACTAGGAAATAAACCGGAAGATAAAATATGTCTAGCAACATTAGATGAAAACTCTACATTGTGGCATAGGAGATTAGGTCACGCTAATATGCAACAAATACAATCCCTAGCCTCTAAGGAATTAGTTAGAAATTTGCCAAACCTAAGATATGACCAACACTTTTGCGATGCTTGTAAAATGGGAAAACAAGCACACGCTAGTCATAAAGCTAAGAATACAGTCTCCACCACTAGATGCCTAGAATTATTACACATGGACCTTTTTGGTCCATCCGTAGTGCGGAGTTACGGAGGTAACCGATATACCTTGGTAATTGTAGACGACTATTCACGATACACGTGGACTAGATTTTTAAGTGATAAAACCGAAGCCTTTAATAAGTTTGAAATATTTAGTAAAATGATTCAAAACAAACTAGGATGTTCCATAGTATCTATTAGGATGGACCACGGTCGGGAATTTGATAACGAAGTGCAGTTTGGAAAATATTGTGATTTAAATGGTATATCTCACAATTTCTCCGCTCCTCGCACTCCACAATCAAATGGGGTAGTAGAAAGAAAGAATCGTTCCTTACAAGAAATGAGTAGAACAATGCTAAATGAACAATCTATCCCACAAAAATTTTGGTGTCACGCTGTAGATACGTCAACATACATAATAAATAGAGTCTCAATTAGGCGAATATTAGGAAAAACCCCATATGAATTGTTAAGAGGTAGAAAACCTAATCTAAATTACTTTAGGGTATTCGGGAGCAAATGTTTTGTTCTCAATACAAAGGATTACCTTACTAAGTTTGATCCTAAGTCGTACGAAGGAATTTTTCTAGGGTATTCGCAAAACAATAAAGCTTATATAATACTTAATAAACATACTATGAAAATAGAAGAATCTTTGAATGTAACATTTGATTAAACTCCACCACCACCTAAAACATTGCCCCTAGAAGATGATGACCTAGTTGAAGAAGAAGCTATTGAGGTTAGTAAAACTAAACCCCTAGGTGATGATAATGGAAATATAACACAAGGAGAAAACGAAATAGTAAATAGTAAAGAATCAAAATCACACCCAATAGATAATATAATAGGAAGCCTAAATCAAAGAACCCTTAGATCACAAGCTCAAGATAAAAATAATTTATTTTGTTTTCTCTCAATAATAGAACCTAAAAATATAAATGAAGCCTTAAAAGATGAAAGTTGGGTTATGGCTATGCAAGAAGAACTAAATCAATTTAATACTAATGACGTTTGGGAACTAGTCCCGAATCCCATGAACATGACCATCATAGGAACTAAATGGGTATATAGAAATAAGTTGAATGAAAATGGAATTGTTACTAGGAACAAAGCTAGGTTAGTCGCCCAAGGTTATAATCAACAAGAAGGAATCGATTATGACAAAACTTATGCCCCCGTAGCTAGATTAGAATCTATAAGAATACTCCTTGCCTATGCATGCGCCCTAGACTTTAAGTTATTTCAATTGGACGTGAAAAGTGCATTCCTTAACGGTTTTATCAATGAGGAGGTATACGTGGCACAACCTCCAGGATTCATTGACTTCCCAAAACCTGATTATGTTTATAGACTCAAGAAAGCTTTATACGGACTCAAACAAGCTCCTAAGGCTTGGTATGATCGATTAAAAGCTTTTCTCATTAAACATGATTATTCCATAGGAATGGTAGATAACACTCTTTTCACGAAAAAGAAAAGCCCAAATCTCATCATTGTTCAAATATATGTCGACGACATTATATTTGGATCTACTTGTCAGGATATGTGTGATGAATTCCCCAAAATCATGCATGATGAGTTTGAGATGAGTATGATGGGTGAACTTAATTTCTTCCTAGGATTACAAATAAAACAATTAGAAGATGGAATATTTTTTAATCAATCTAAGTACATTAAGGAGATGGTTAAGAAATTTGGATTAGAAGACTCTAAGCCTACGAAGACACCGATGTCTACGGAAGTAAAACTCATAAGAGATGAAGAAGGTGAGTCCGTAGAAAACACTAAGTATAGAGGGATGATAGGTAGTTTACTATACTTAACGGAAAGTAGACCGGATATCATGTTTAGTGTCTGCCTTTGTGCTCGCTTTCAAGAGGATCCCAAAACCTCTCACCTAGAAGCGGTTAAACGTATTTTTCGATACATTAAAGGCACTATACACTTAGGATTATGATATCCTAAGGGATCCGGCATAGAAACCATTGTCTATGCAGATTCGGATCATGCGGGAGACTACGTGGATAGAAAGAGCACTAGCGGTATTTGCACGTTTATGGGATGTTTCCTAACATCTTGGTTTTCGAAGAAGCAAACCGCTCTTGCTATTTCTACTACAGAAGCCGAATACGTAAACGCTGGAAAGGCATGTCAACAAGCACTATGGATGAAACAAGCTCTCGTAGATTATGGCATTAGGTTAGATAATGTCCCAATTATGTGTGATAACAAAGGTGCTATAGATTTAAGTAAGAACCCCGTTCAACACTCCAGGACTAAACATATAGAGATACGTCACCATTTCCTTCGTGATAACGTTCAAAAAGGAAACATATCTATAGAAAAGGTTGCATCGGAAGATAACATAGCGGACATATTTACTAAACCCCTTAAGCGTGAACTCTTTAACCACTTACGTTTAGGCTTAGGAATGATGGAACAAATTGACTGAATTTTCCGCATTTTTTGTCCATCAGATGGGCGGCCCCCTTAATGTTAAAAAGGCGGCCCCCTTAATTATTAAAGGGACCGACCTCTCATTAAGGGGACCGGCCATCTGATAACATTTAATTTTTTTTTTCTTTCTACCTTCCTCTCATCTGTGTCTAGGAATCTGTTTTGCACAAACCTAAAGATTGGGAAACATTTTTTTTTTTGCATAAACATATTTATATACAAAATCCAATCTATTTTATTCAAACCATTCTCACTTCTAGGAAAACACATGAAAACCATTTTCCTTGCATTGTTGAATAATGCTAAAAACACTTTTCTTTCATGCATAAAATCTCACATGAATTGTCAAAATATATAATCTAATATATATCTTTGATATTCATATACTGAGCAAAATCAAATCAAGGAGTCTTTGGATTGTTTCTTAGGAAATTTTTGCATTTAGGATTCAAAACAATCACATCTCCACATGTGTTGCATATAGGCACACACTAGAACAAAATTGCATATCACAACTCCATTTTTGTTCCATCATTTTCTTGTTAGTTTCTAATGCCTTTAGTCTATTCCCCCCTTGCCTTATGTGATTAATAGTCTCAATATTCTTGATTGCTAGATATAATTACTTGCTTATTTGCTTAATTGATATGTCTTGCATAATTATTAATATGTTACATACTTTCTTGCCTCAAAGAGTGGGACTTGCCTAAAACCAAAAGCTCCAAACATAGCCCTCCTTACCTATTTCTGCAGAAAAACTCATTTCTGCAACTCAGAATGACACCAGATGGGCGGCCCCCTTAATTATTAAGGGGACCGGCCCTAATTAAGGTTACCGGCCATCTGCAGGACGAGTTCACATAATCTTTTTCTATTTTTTTAGCCAATTTCATCCTACACTTCCCTAAATTCACAAAAATATTCTGTCATGATCACCCCAACAAGTTTATCCATCCTTAATCACATCAATCCTCCACTATAAATAACCCCATTACTCACCATATTCACTCATCCCATCATGTCTTCTCCCATCAACCCAAAACCAAAAACCTCAAAGCTAGCAAGGATGACCATGAAACCCGGGTGGAAAAGAAAACCTCACCCTCACAACAAGTCCATCACTAATGGTGTGACTAGACAACTGATGTTTTATACTTTTATGAATTAAGCTACCACTAATTACCTACTAATTACCTACTAAATCTAGAGAGTGAAAGCTAGAGAGAGAAAGAGATGGAAGGGAGATGATTACACACACTTAATAATAAAACTTCTTAATTAATCAACCAACAACCCTCTCCCTTGGATGGGAGGGGTATTTATAGTTTTACATGAGGTTGGGCTACTAGCCCTACTTACTTAACATAATACATAATAAACCATAATAAATGATAAAATGACACAGCCCATGGGCCTTCTACACGGGCTGGGCCTAATAACAAACCTAAAGGCCTAAGCAACCTAATACAAATGATCAATACTTGAAATATTACAAAACATGTTCCCAACAATCTCCCCCTAAGTATTGGTCATCAAGGTTGCTTGACGTCGTCTTTGCTTCTTTGGCTTTGACGTCTTCATAATCTTTGTTCTTTGTTCTTGATAGTGATGTGATACAATATGGTAGTGATCTGCCATGTTCCAACGATCTTTGCTTCCGGTGTCTTCACGTCTTCTCCAGCATGCTCATATATCTTTTGACTTTGTTTCTTCACTTGTTCTCACTTCTTTAATCTTTAACTTTGAGAAAGGTTGTAGTACTTGAATCTTTAGACTTTTCTTCAACAATTCTGAACCTTTTGATATTACTGAGTCTTTGTAAGAACTTCTCTTTGGGATATGAGCATGATGGAGTCTTGATGGTGGTTGAACTCCAGGTCTCCAAGCTCCGAAGCAGCAGCAGCACGAACCAACCGGTACTTACAGGCTCAGACTTGAGATCATCAACAGCATAGTGTGAAGACTTTCTCAAATCCTAACCCAGACCGTTCTGAACCGGATTCCCCCGAAAGGGATAACACGGACACACCAAAGTGCACCCACGATTCAGTGAGTCGCTGGAGATCACCCCACGACTGTAGACCGTTTGGAGCAAAACTAAGCGTAACCCACAAGGAGTTACCGAAGTGACCTGCTGTCAGATTTGTTTGATGTTGCTCTGGCAGTATTTCCATTCAATCATTGATAATCACAATTGTGACTTTTCTCATGAATGTTCTCGGCAGATTGCTAAGATCTGCGAAGGACACTTTCTTAATTTTACATCTGCTGCCCATGATGTAGAACAGCAGAGTAATACTAAGTGTACCTAAGAGATCTTTTTATGAATCTCATGGCTCTAGACTCAATTAGTGCACATTTGTTTGGTCGTCGGAGGCGTGGAGCAGATTGCCTCCTTTTCAATATCAACACTCTCGTAATGAGAGGTCGATAGATTATGAAGGGTTCTCCGTGTGAATGAAACAAATGTCTTTTGAGAGACACTTGAGTAGCTAAGAAGGTTTAGTGCAGTGCGTCACTGGGTCCATGACAACTTTGATCTTCAATACAGGTGATTCTTGATCAACCAGTAGATTATGAATTGAACCCGGTGTCTGCCCTAAGGTTGAACAAATGGAGGGCTATTTCTTTTCACCCTTTTCTTTTGCTTTTCTTTTTAATTCTTCAACCCCTTCTTTCTCCGTACATTCATTTTCTCCTTTTTTAATATCATACCTAGGACTTTCTAGTTCTAAACTATTGGTATTGCCCTTGGGTAGATCCCTCCGGCTTTGGCGGATCATAGGACGGTTTTCCCTAACCTTAGTCACCTTATAACTCCATGACTATCCTAATGATGCCATAAAACCAAACCTTTTGAAAATCTCTCAAAGTGTTTATGATTGTAAAACACATTTTGTTAACACTTTGAGAGTTTTGTTATTTTCAGAAGAACTCCCCCTTAACATGTGCTCATATTCATTTAAATAAAATCTGTACATGTCGGGAAGAGTTGGCAGTTTTTTGAATTGATTGATTTTCAGTGAACCTGATCATCGCGAGACACGCTTACATCACCAGTTGGACTGGCTTGAAATTATTACCCGTCCAGATCATATTCAAAGATCATCGCTCGAAATTGGTACATTCTACTCAGACATATCCATTGCGAGACATGCTTACATCACCAGTTGGACTGGCTTGAAATTATTACCCGTCCAGGATATGTCCTTTCGACTACTGACTGTTGTTATCGTCAATTCGAGGGTCAATTCTTGAGACTTATACTCATGAGATATCATCGTTGCTTCCACCATATTTTAATCACATTTTCATTCTCCCCCTCAAAAATAGCATAATAATGTTGTTTTTGATAAACTTTTGATTAAAATATGCTCTTTTTGAGGTGTTTGTGGAAGAATGTCAAGAACGTTTGTATATTTGGAACAAAGATTTTTCAAATACTCCCCCTTAACAAGGGAGTACTTGTCCGTATGAGCAGAATGTTTGAAAAACTTTAGAAAACATTCTGGTTTTAATTCTGCTCATAAGTAAGAAGCTTTCGCTCCTTTTTCAGGATTGAGGCACTGAAGCGTACCTCAGGGTCCTTTCTTTACAAGAGCGGGTTGTACACTGTTATGTGTGCACAAGCCGTAGTGATATGTGAAGGTGAATGATGAAATGAAATGATGATGATCAAATGAGACAAATTGTACCAATCAAATTAGGTAGGACGTCGGAAGGTGAGAATGTTTGGAAGTCTTGCTCGTCCTCCCACATAACTCTCCAATCTTCGCATTTGAGTCTGAAACTGAAGCTTTTCGTTGATTCTTTTGATGAACTTGGTTGCTTGCTTGGCATCATTTCTGCTCCATTTGACCTCTTGCATGACTCCCGTTTTTGAACCCTTGTGGTAATTATCCAAGATTGACTCAAGTTCTGTCTTGACCATTACCAATGTCTTATCCCCAAATTTTCTCAGTTCTTCAAATCCCATGAAGTGTGGACTGCTGTTGTTCCGTTTGTAAACCACTCCAAACGGTTTATCCATGAACATATAAGGAGTCTTGCCATGAACACCCGGCCGGTCAAGATCTGGCTTGATTAGATTAACTCATTTTTGGTAGCTTTCTACCCCAAGTTGTATGTCCTCAACTCGATGTCTTATGATAATGTTGCGGATGAATATGAGAATGGAGTTGATGATGTCATACTGAAGACGTCCAGGAAGATGTTCAAGTTTTCCCTGGATCTTCAGTAGGTACATGTCTTCGATATCATTGCGGGACAAGTATGGGTAGTCAGCTTCACAGAACGAATACTCTTTGTCATCGGATCTTCTCACGGTGATCTTGTTTAGAAAGTTATACCCGTACAGTGGTTCGGTTTCAGCACTGGTTATGGATAGAATCCTGTTAGGGTTCCTCCTATCTATGTTTTTTGAAACTCTCGTGGTGACCAAGTATTTGTAAGACAGTCTCCTCATATGTCGCCAATGATGAATCCTAAAAATAGCATCGTCATTGTAGACATAAACATCATGGTTCCATAAATCGTTGACCTTTTCTTCCAAATCTTCTATGGAGTATGAAGCTGCTGGATACTTGGATAGTGATGTTGCATATCGTACTATAGGATCCGTGCTTCTACTCATGAGATAGACTAGGTCGCGATTGAAGAAGTATTCTTTTGGTAACTTAAGATTCTTTGGGTGACCAATGAGGGGTAATGGTTTGGAGTAATCATTGTAGTGTAATGGTTCTTTTGGTTTATGGGTTTGTTCATCAGCAATATTTTCTCCAAGGGCTCATGCAACTTGTTCAAGATTGTACTCAAACTCTATCTCAGTAATTGTTACCATCTTAAATTCAGTAAAGACTGTGCTACGAACTCGAATGATATCTGACAACCCCAACTTCTGAACCTTGATTGCCTTTTTCAGTCTTTTGGTAAAATCTACAATTGATCCTTCCACGGGTGTGCTGTAATCTTCATCAGGGTATGCATCAACCATATTTTCAAACTAGTCGTACTTTGAAGCTCCTGGATCGACCCATTCTGGTAGTGGTATATCATTTACTGGACCAGAAGAAACCACAGCTTCTTGAACACTTATAGGTACAAAGGGTATTACATCATCTGCACTGATGTTCTCGTGAAATTCTATGTCCTCAAATTGACCACTTCCAATGGGACTGAAGACTAGTCCACTTGATTGTTTTCCTTTTCCAGATGAGTATGCTATGGGACCACGGCTTGAAGACGAAGGTTTCCACCTTTTCTTTCCATGATCCTCTGGGTCATCCTGACGACGCTTCAATGTCTTGGTTGGTTTGCATGGTTCATCTTGTTTTTCAACTTGTTTCATTGAGTTAAGTAATGCTTGTCTGAGTTCATCTTCTGCAGGGTTTTCTCGAATTTCTTCAAGAAGTTGTTCTCTGAGAGTTGATCCAGATGGTTGTGAAGGTAACGTTCTGATTGTGATTGGTATTGTCTGCATCAACTTTGCCACAACCTCTTCCAGATTCTTCTTGGCATATTTGTTGAGCATGTCAGGAAATGCATCTTGAAGAGTCGTGAAGACCTCAGTTGGAACCAGTTCAGCGACTTCCTTTTTCAAATCAACGTTATCACACTTCAGTATATGGTTGTTCATCTGCTCCTGAAGTCTAGACAGTTTCAGTTTTGTTTCTTGATATTCCTTGTCACGGGCTTCTTGAGTACTCAGTACTTGATTTAGTTTACTTTCAAGCTGACTTATGACATTTGATGATTGAGCCACTGATGATGTAGGTGGTGATTGAGGAATGGTTGTGTGGGGTTGAACATCTGGGTTATCTTGGTCATCTTGAGATTTATTATCATCATCATCATCACTTTCATCGTTGTTGACACTACTATCTTTGTTATCCTTGTCACTTTCTTCATCATTGTCTTCATCATCCTCACTTTGTCTGTCATCATCAGATTCTTCAACTTCAGAACCAGATGGGGTATGGATGTGTTCATCTGATTCGTCACCCTCTTCTTCTGAGCTTTCAATCGGTGGAATCGGTGAAAAACTAACATCTATTGGTTTGATAGATTTGCCCTTGCCTTGCTTCAGTTTCTCATCAGTTGAACCCATAATAGATTTCATCTTTTCAAGACCCTTCTGTGCTTTGACTTTCTTGAACTCAACATTATCATCATTTTCTTCATCACACGATTCATCACGAAGTTGCCATGCTGATGAAGCTTTGGTGACTGTTTTACCTTTCTTAGCTGTTTCAACTTTCTTTGATCGGCAAGTAGTGGCTCGAGCTGGGAGTGAATGACTCTTCCCTTTAGTCCTTGATCCTTTGGGTAATGCATCCCTTTTCGGAACAAACCCCACTTTCTGATCTTTAAATGCTTTAACATATGTAAGATATGCTGCTGTGTTCCTAATGTCATCACTCAGGAAATAATCAGGGATTGGAGCACCTTGTTTGTCTGTATCGGTCATGGACTGGATGTTGAGGCGAGTGAGGACATGATCATGTTGTTCGGTATGCATCTGCTCAGAATTTGGATGTTGTAGCACTGGGTGTGTTTTCATGACACGAGCAATGAGGAGTTTGGTGAAGCGAGGAAAAGGGATATTTGAATCTTTATTGCTCTCTTGGAATTTTTTACATTGAAAGATCATGTCATTCCAGATATACTGTGCAAAGTTTAGATGTTTCATGTTGACAAGACCACAGAAAAACTGTAGGTGTTCAAGTCTTGGGTGTTCTAAGCCGGTGGTTTTTCCAGTGATGCAGTGATTGATGATGGCGAACATTGTTAACCAAGGTTGTGGAAAAAACTTTCTTTCAACTTTATAGATTGAAGACATTCTTTCAGTTGATTCATCATACCCTAGCATTTCTAGAGTTCTAGCCATCTCTGGAAATGTTGGGTTATTTTGAAACTTCTCGAAATTCCCTGAGTTTTCCTTGGGTAGCTCAAGAATGGTCCTCATAGTGTCAACTGTGAATGAGATTTCCAGAGTATCCAGAGTGACAGTGATTGATGCTTGATCTTCGCTGACAGACATTGATTCCCAGAACTGATTAAGATAATCCATTGGAACACTTGCTGTCTTGGTTAAAGCAGGGCGAATGAAGTGTCTAGCTAGGATTTCTGCGATGATTTGACATGATGGATGACACTTGATTTTATCGAAATCAACTCTTGAATTACAACGGACGATCTTAGATTTTTCCGTAGCTTGAGTGACCTTCTTGGATGTGTGTGATGCTTGAGATAATGTATGTGACATGTTTTGACTGCATAACACAAACATACAACAATACGCAAGAGCATATATTATGAGTGTTAGTGAGTATGTTAGATATGCCCTTTGTATGTTAGACTGCTTATCATCATATAGACACAAGTTCAGACAATTAAGCAAGAGAACACTTTTCATCAATAATCACATAATCTAGTATCACCACTTAAGCAAAGAACATCTTAATGCACATATTAATCTGAACAGCAGAGCATAAGGAATATGATGAAACAAGAATTATGAAGAAATACAGCACAGATGGAAACAAAAAACAACTCATTCAGTAAACACAGGCCAACATATGAATACAATTCATCTCAACAATCAAAGATACTTAGTCAAAAATCGATTATACACACTCAGTCCTGAACTTCGAAGAAAAACAAATGTTCGATCAATCAAAAGTTTGATTGAAACAAAGTTCGATTGACCAAAGTTTGATTAACCAAAGTTCGATCAAACAAAGTTCGATCAAACAAAGTTCGATCAAACCAAGTTCGATCAAAACAAAGTTCGATCAAAAAAGTTCGATCAAACAAAGTTCGATCAAACCAAGTTCGATCAAACAAAGTTCGATCAAACAAAGTTCGATCAAACAAAGTTTGATCAAACAAAGTTCGATCAAACAAAGTTCGATCAAACCAAGTTCGATTAAACAAAGTTCGATTAAACAAAGTTCGATCAAACAAAGTTCGATCAAACAAAGTTCGATCATTCCAGACATGATTCTCCTAACTCGGAGATCAGTCCTATACTTCGATTACACCAATAGTTCGATTATTGTTCGATCATTTTCACATATTGGAAGTTCGATTATCTCAAAGTTCGATTATTCATCTTTTATGCTTAACACAGATTAACTATGTCACAAGCAGATTCAGAAGCACAAAATAAGCACAAACACCTTCAAGCATAAACCCTAAATCAGATTAAAAACCTAATATAAATCTAACAAAAAATTATCTCTGAAGTAACGTTCTCAGTTAAAATGAGTACCACAGAAATCAAATGAGAGACTTACAATTAGAGAAAAGTAATCGAATTTAGAAGTATGAAAGATTCAGAAGAATGAAGCGCGCGTTTTTGTGAGATGAAACTGTATGTATGAGAGTGTGATAAAAATTTTGACCTAAGTCAATGAGTTGTGGTATATATTGAATAGAGTTAACCTAATTGACTGTTTTTGTCCTCATTCTTTTCCATTTTACACTTTTAACCTTTTAACTTTGCTTTTCTATTTATATTTAGTCCAAGGTTAAGAGATGTATAGTTTAATGGTTAACACAAGCTGATGAAAAGCAATATATGATGATTAGAAAGATGACGAAGAATTTTTATGGATAAATGTGCAAAAGTTTCTCCCCCTCAAAATATGTGAGATTTTGGAAAAAATGTTAAACTTTGAAACAATGGGCAAAAACATATTTTGATTGAGATCTACGTTTGCACACTTGGTTTTTTTTTTTTTTTTTTTTTTTAATATATATACAAGATAGTGAGAGAGCATGACTCGATTAGTTGTTCTTGAGAAAATTCACTAATTCTTGAGGAGTCAAGCATCTCATTCCAATTTGGTGAACCAGTTTCACAAAATGATCATGAGGTAAAGCCTTCGTGAAAAGATCCGCCAATTGGTGTTCCGTTCCCACAAAATACAACTCAACGGTACCCTGCTCCACATGCTCCTTGATGAAGTGATATCTGAGAGCGATGTGTTTGGACTTGGAATGTTGCACTGTGTTGCACGAGATAGCGATAGCACTTTTGGAGTCACAGTACATCGGGATTTTGTTGAATATGTAACCATAATCCATCAGTTGTGATCGCATCCAAATGATTTAAGCACAACAGGCAGACATGGCTACATATTCTGATTCCGTGGATGAGAGAGACGTACAATCTTGCTTCTTTGACTGCCAGGACACCAGCATATCACCTAGGAATTGAACACCACCGGATGTGCTCTTTCTTGTATCAATACATCCCGCATGATCCGCATCTGAAAAAGCAGTTACTGCAAAACCAGAATCCTTTGGATACCAGATCCCCAAATGAATGGTTCCCTTGATGTATCTAAGGATTCTTTTAACAGCTGATAAATGTCTTTCTGTTGGGTTAGACTGATAGCGTGAACATAGGTATGTGGCAAATACAACATCCGGTCTGCTAGCGGTGAGATACATGAGAGACCCAATTATACTACGATAATTTGTAGGATCAGTGGGTTTCCCATGTATGTCAGCATCTAGCTTCGGGGATGAGGAGGACATAGGGGTGTTATAGGTGTCACTAGATGTCATGCCATGCTTTTTTAATATTTCTTGTGCATATTTAGACTGACTCAAGAATATACCACGAGGTGATTGGTGAACTTGTAATCCTAGAAAAAAGTTTAGTTCACCGATCATGGACATCTCAAAGTTTTGTTTCATAAGTTTTGCAAAAGCATTTGAGTACTTTTTGTGGGTAGACCCAAAAATGATGTCATCCACATAAATTTGTATGATGAGAATGTCCTCCCCATGTTTTTGTATAAACAAAGTCGGGTCTACAGAGCCTTTAGTGAAATGATTAGCAATAAGGAATGCTGAAAGTTTGTCGTACCAGGCCCTCGGGGCTTGTTTAAGGCCGTAGAGTGCTTTCTTAAGCCTGTATACGTGATTAGGATGTTCTGGATCGACGAAGCCCTCTGGTTGTGAAACATACACCTCTTCACGAAGTTGTCCGTTCAGGAATGCTGTCTTCACGTCCATTTGGTAAACTGTGATGTTCTTATGAGCCGCGTACGCCAAGAACATTCTTACTGCCTCAAGCCTAGCCACTGGAGCAAAGGATTCCTCGAAGTCAATTCCTTCTTCTTGGCTATACCCTTTAGCAACCAACCGTGACTTGTTACGAATAACCGTGCCTTCTGCATCCAGCTTATTTTTCCAAATCCATTTTAAGCCCACAACATAAACTCCATCAGGTTTTTCAACGAGTTCCCAGACTTCCAATCTTTTGAACTGATCCAACTCCTCTTGCATTGATTCAATCCAATTGTCATAAGTCATGGCCTCTTTAATATTTTTCGGTTCAGCTTGACAAACGGTGAGAGCGTATATGCAGGTTTCACCATCTGTGTGGAGTTTTTGTCGTGTCATAACTGGGTTATCTGGATTGCCAATCACATTAACTAACGGATGATCCCTTGTCCATTTATGATTAGATGGGTAGCGTTGAATGTTGTTATTCAGATTATACGGTTCCATGTTGCTCGAGGAAGATTCTCCTGGTTCGAGAATGGTTGGGGGTGGAGCAAATGGATTGAAAAGGCATTTCCGTCAAAACCTGGTGGTGTTGAAACTTGGTTAGAAATGGGAGAAGAATCTTCAACTGCTGGTTGAGGTGTTTTATCTATTGATGATGATGGTTCAGGTTGTGGTGCATCGTCAGCCACTACTGTAGAGATAGATGCTGATGGATCAGGTGCTTGATTTGGGAGTTGTTGAGCAGCGGAACTTGTGGAAGCCTCTGACGCACTTTTAACCAAACTGTCATCAAACATAGGAGCAAATAGATCTTCCAGATCTTTTCGTTTGAAAGGTAATGGTTCAGCTGAAGATTCTGGGAAGTTCAAACGGTTGTTTGCGGGTTCCAAGCAGTCTTGCTCAGAAGCCATTTCAATGAGTTCATCGAAATTAACGTGTATCGTATCTTGAATGTCTCCGGTCCGACGATTCCAAATTCTGTATCCCTTGGAGTTCTCACAATAACCAACAAATATCCCTATATCTGCTTTTGCCTTCAATTTACCAAGATCATCTTTATCATTCTTTGGGTAACATAAAGCTCCAAAGATACGAAAATAGTTGATATTGGGTTTTCTGCCTTGTATTAGCTCATATGGAGTTTTGTTATGTCTTTTGGTGATCATGCCGCGGTTCTGAGTGTAGCAAGCAGTGTTAACAGCTTCAGCCCAAAGATAATATGGAAATTGGGCATTGATCAACATAGTTCTTGCTGCTACCACGAGTGTACGGTTTCATCGTTCAACTACGCCATTCTGTTCAGGAGTGCGAGCTATAGAATATTGGTGAACAATCCCATGTTTCTCTGTAAATTCTCGAAGGATTTGGTTTTTGAATTCAGTATCGTTGTCTGTACGAATGATTCTGACAGTGTTGCGAACTTGCACTTGAATCTTTGTGAGAAACGTGGTAACTATAGACGGAACTTGATCTTTTGTGCGGAGAAAGTAAACCCATGTCCATCTTGAGTAGTCATCCACTATTACCAGAATATATCGTTTCCCATTTACAGACTGAACCCGCATTGGACCACACAAATCCATATGAAGCAGTTGTAGGACCTGGTCTGTGCTATGTTCTGTTTTTGGTGGAAAATGAGCTCGGTGACTTTTTCCCTGTTCGCATGCAGAACACAGATGATCCTTGGCATATCTGAATTTTGGTAAACCATCTACCAATTTTTTCTTTGCCAGGTCGGTCATGGTTTTGAAATTTAGATGAGACAATCGTTTATGCCATAACCATGCTTTCGTGGGATGAGCCTTGGAGAGTAAACATATAGGAGTCGAAGTTGTCATTCCTTCAAAGGATATGGTGTAAAGACTAGTTCCCTGTTTTCCTTTCATCAGATCATTTCCCTGAAGATCACGAATAAAGCAGGTTTTCTCCCTAAATGCTACTTCTAAGTCTCCATCGCAGAATTGACCAACCGAGAATAAATTGTGACCCAGACCATCAACATAGTACACACGACTTATTTCGATGTTCCCATTTACATAGTCGCCATAACCCATTATTGCGGCGAAGTGGTCATTCCCGAACCTGACCATTCCTATAAACTTTGCAACGAAGTTTTTGAGAAGCTTGAGATTGCCGGTCATGTGTCGGGAATAGCCGCTATCAACAATCCATAGAACGATTTGAACCACCTGCATCACAATTAGTAGAAACAGATGGAGTAACGGTTGGACCCGTTGGGTTAGAAGCACATGTTTTAAGTATCTTAGGAACCTATTTAAAGTTTGCTGTGTTCTCTAGCCAACGTTGCCATTTCCTACTACTTTCTGCTTTCTTCCTAAGGAATGTGCTAGGTGATTTTGTCTTTTTGGGATTTGCTATAGGTGCAACTATGGTCTGCTTTGAAACTGCTAGTGATGGATTCCCTAAAATTGATTGGGCAACTGTGTTAGGCTTAGGGAGGCCACTAGTTCGTTTCGCTTTTCTCTTCAGCAAAGTTTTAGCAACACATTTTTGATGATTACTAGATAAGATACTAGTATGACAAAACACACAAGAAGCATTAACATCATTCATAACTATTAAAGATTCAGCATTCATTACATCTTTTGTAGAATTACACTTAACCAAGCTAGATTCTATTTTAGACATAACATGCGTTTTATTCTCACTAGATGCATTAACTTCTACTTCTCCATTCTTAGATATTCCACTCTTAGGTAGCCAGATACTAGTCTTCTTTGGTCTCTTTGTGGTCTTTGATCTTCTACCCTTAGATGTGTGAACTAATCCTGTGGAAGATGAAGTAAGAGCATTAGTGGTTGTTTTTGATGATGCATTATTAGGTGCGCTGTCTACTTTTTGCATCGTTTGTACAATCTTATGAACTTTGGTTTTGCCTGTGTCTAAAACTTTGATTTTCTTCTTCAGATCAACAATGATGTGTTGGAATTCTTGATTTTGTGAATCTAATTTTCTGTTTAGGCAGACTGTGTCATTCTTGTTTTGAAGAATTTCATCGAGTTCCTTTTCATTTTGAAACAGTTTAAGTCTTAAGAAAGCCTTTATTTCCTTATTATTTTCAGGAGCATGACTGTTTTGAAATGATAAAGATCCTATGAGATTTTGAAATTTTAGTTCAAATTCAGCACTTTGAGTTTGACACCAATCAAGCCTTTTTTGAAGATAAAAAACTTTGTTTGCCACATCATTGTTGATTTGTCGAAGATCCTCATTCTCTTTCACTAGATTCTTAATTTTGATTTGCAACATCTTTGTATCAACAGCATGATTTTTCATAAGACACTCATTACCAGATTCATAAAGTGAATTCATCAACACAGAAATAATGTCACAACTAAGAACATTTTGCAAGAGTCGATCATTTTCTTTTTCCAAGTTCTTCTTTTGAACTTTTTGTTTTTGAATTTTGGAGTCTTTAGCTTTGAAAATGTTCTTCATTGATAGAACCTCGTCAACTAGATCTTCTTCCCATTGTGATGCACATTTCTTCAAGTGTTTGACATGAGGTAAAATTTTCTTTTGAAGAATTTCTATCTTTTCTTTTTCCACAGGAGAGAAAAAAGAAGAGACAGTGATTCTAGAATTAAACTCAATTTCATTTTCTAAAAATTTGATGTCTTCCATAAATGTCTCAAAATGTTTGACAATTTTAAATGCTGGAGGCATTTGTGGATCAACATCATTCTCTGTCAAATAATTGTCAAGATGTGCATCATTTTAGGAGAGATGACATATTTGTTCTGAGGTACGTATCAGCGTTTGTTCTGGTTTATCTTTTGGTGGCACAAATGATTTGCTTATGTAAGGTCGTGCATTATAATCATGATGTAATCTTAAAAACTTGTTTTGTGAATTTGATCGACCCTCAATCTTGTTTGCAAGAAAATCAGTTTCTTCATCAATAGAATACATAACAACACGTTGAAAGGAATCATGTAACAAAAATGTTGCATTGTATAACTTAGGATTATCTTTGAGTGCTTTGTGTGAATTTCAGGGTGTGTCACTTCCAAGTGCAAAACTTACTCCTTTAGGACTTGGTTTCACAGTTAGTTTTTGAATTTGTGTTACAGAATTACCCGTTTTATACACAACATTTTGAAATTCTTTGAGTTTGGTTTCCAAATCCAGAATTTCCTCAAGATATGAGTCAACACGTTTCCTAGTGGCTTGCTTTTCGTCAAGAAGATCCTGCTGAGATGTTGAAAGCTCTGATTGAGTTTTTAACAACTCCTAAGTTAAAGCATCAATTTATTTTTTGAATTCAAATTGATCCTTTTCTTTTTGAGAGAGAAGCTCAGCTTTGTCAACGGTTAGCTCACGAACTTGACTTTCTAAATTTTGAACTTTTACGTACTCTTGTTGGAAAGCAATTTCAAAACCTTTTTCACGTTTATCTTGTTTTAGATATCCCGAAATTTGTAGTTTATAGCACTCATTGTCCTTCGTTAACATTGCAATCTTTTCTTTTAGATTATTATTGATTTCATTGCATTTTTCAATTTGTGATTGTGTGGTCATTAACAAGGCCTGAAGCTCTGAATCTTGATCAGTCAAAGGATCATTTTGTTCAAGATAATCCAAATTTTCATCATCAATCGAATCATCAAATGAAACGACGGTTTTATCATCATCAAATGATACAACAGTGTTTATTTGATCATCTGATGGAGATGAGAATGATGAATCATGTTGAACAGAATTGTCATTTGTAGATGAAGATACAGATGGTGAAGCAATTTCATGTATAAGACATTGTGGATCAGGTACCTGAGATAGACCATCGGTGTCATAGAGCGGGCCTGTCTCGGACATGTTCATCTCTTGCATGTTTTCCCTGAGCATTACTGCTGCGTTTGCCTCAAGATCTTCCATATCATCATCTGACTCTGCATTTGCCATGAAGCTTTTTTCTTTCACATTCATTAAACTTGCTTTTTCATCCTTAAGTGCCATCAAGAGAGCTTCTTTGTGATATGCACTGCCCATAGTACGAGGCTTTGGACATGCAGTAGCCATATGACCATTCCCTCCACAGTTGTAGCATGTGATTGAAGTATTTGCAATGCCTTTTGATTCCTTTCCATTCAATTGATTCCTGTTCTGATCTGCCCCCATATAATTCCTATTACCCCCAGACTGAAACCTTTGTTCTCCAGCTTGAAACCTTTGTGACCCATATCCTCCTCTGTTCCCTGAACCAAACCTTCCTGATGATTTGTTCTGAATTTCTACCCGACCATCATTAACAACTGCCTGATTCCTTGTGTTTGAAGATGAGCGAAGGCGGTTGTTTGATTTGTTTGTGAATTTTCCAAATGCTTTAGCAATCAACCCAAATGCTTCATTGAGGGAATGGAAAGCTTCTTCTTCTTCATCATATTCACTGTTTGTGTAAAAGTTGGATTCAGTGTTGTTATAGGTTACCATTTGGTTGCCTGATTGTTGAGATGCTGGTTCATATGGGACAAGTTGGTTTTGAGGTTGAAAGCTTGGTTGATAAGATGAGTTTCCAAATTCCTGAGAAGGTAGAGAGAAGTTTGGTTGAGCCATTAGAGCAAGCGAGTTAGGTTGTGGTGCTGCTAAGAAACCTCCTCGTGCTGCCACTTCTTTGTCCACCTCAGATTGATGTTGTTTGAGAAAATCATAAATCAAGCCATATTTGATCTCACCAATCTTCTTTGATTGCCTAACAAATGTTGCATATTTCTGCCATTCAGGACCTAGGCATCCCAGAAATTTGGAGTTGATTGCAATCCTTGGAAACTTCATGTTTATGACGATCAAGGTCATTAACAACATTGGTGAAGCGGTGGTAGTATGATTCGATTGTTTCCCCTGGTTCCATAATAAAATTGTTGAATTCCATGTACAATTTAGATTCAAAGTCTTCCTGATTGAGCTCTGTTCCTTCCATCAGAAGATGCACATGCTCCCACATGTCCTGAGCAGTCTTCTGAGCATCAACACTTCGATAGATGGGATTTGGAATTCCCTGAAGGATGAATGCCATTGCCATTCCATTTGCTTCTTGTTGTAAGGCTTGTTCGGTTGTATAGCTAGCAACAGCAACGGGAGTGGATGTTTCTTCTCTTTCAGGAGTTGCTGGAACAACAATTACTGGTTCAGGAAAGGGCCCCACAGTGATGACATGCTTCAGATACGGTCCATGGGGTTTGCGGAGTTCAATGAATCGGAGAAACCTACTTGCCCACTGCACATAGTTTCCAGGTGTTAACATGGGTGGAGTATCTTGATTTCCAGCCTCATGACGAGATTGTTGACTGCTTATAGCTTCACACATCTTATGAAACCAGTGAGGTTCCCTGGACAATGAAGGATTGTTCTGAAGGTAATTTTGTTTCATTATTTGTTGTGGAGATAGTTGTGGTGGAGGAATGAATTAATGTTGTTGCACATATGCATGATGTTGTGGATATTGTTGAGGAAATTGTTGTTGTTGTTGAGAGTATTGTTGTTGTTGAGGATATTGCTGTAGCTGGTAGTAGTAATTAAAGTGTGGTGGTTGAGACATCGTGTAGTATCTTGTGACGGTTAAGGATCTTTAAAGGATAAAGACGGTTGTTGTGTGAAGATTAGATATGGTTAACTATGAAAAACGTGAAGAAATTATGAGGATTTTACTCTAGAAACTCAGAGATTTCAAACGATGAAACACGGAGGATTTTACACTAGAAACTCAAATAATCTGAAATGCGACTAAATAGTTCGATGAAACAAATTCGATCAATCACTTGTTCGGTTAAGCACTTGTTCGATCAAAGTTGTTCGGTTACTGAAGTTCGATTACTGAAGTTCGGTTACTGAAGTTCGGTTACTGAAGTTCGGTTACTGAAGTTCGGTTACTAAAGTTCGGTTACTGAAGTTCGGTTACAGAAGTTCGGTTACTAAAGTTACTATAGCTCGGTTACTGAAGTTCGATCAAATAGTTCGATTAAACCCAGAAATTCGATTATATCACCTAACTCGGTGAATAATCAGTAGTTCGATTAACGTACAAGTTCGGTCAATGAAACTAGGTGTATAAACTTCGGTGAACAAGAAATTCGATGAATATATATCTGAAGAACAGTAACAACTCGGATGAACAGTAACTATTCTAACAATTCGGATTTCTTAATTTTTTCTTAGATCTAACCTTCTAACAACCTAAATTACCCCTAGGCGAATGATACCACTTGATGTTTTATACTTTTATGAATTAAGCTACCACTAATTACCTACTAATTACCTGCTAAATCTAGAGAGAGAAAGCTAGAGAGAGAAAGAGATGGAAGGGAGATGATTACACACACTTAATAATAAAACTTCTTAATTCATCAACCAACAACCTTCTCCCTTGGATGGGAGGGGTATTTATAGTTTTACATGAGGTTGGGCTACTAGCCCTACTTACTTAACATAATACATAATAAACCATAATAAATGATAAAACGACACAGCCCATGGGCCTTCTACACGGGCTGGGCCTAATAACAAACCTAAAGGCCTAAGCAACCTAATACAAATGATCAATACTTGAAATATTACAAAACGTGTTCCCAACAACAACCAACACCTCCATCCACTTTCATTCCCAACTACTCTCCAATATCTCAACATCATTCCATTGAACCATTTCACAATCCCTATCATGTTGGCCAAACATCCACATTCATTTCAAACTACACTTCTAAACCTAAAACCAACTTCCATGAAACCTTCAAAAATCCTCATCATTTTGGTCATCCATCACCCCAAATTTCATCCATTCCCACCAAATGATCAAATCCACATTCCCTCGGAAAGGCAAAAGTTTCATGAAAAGCTTAACCAAATCCACGATCTTAGTGATCTCCTTGCTATGCATCTTGCACAACGCAACAAGGGACAACCTCCATCCTCACCCTACTCAAATTGCTTACCCCACTCTCTCAACTTAGATCAAGTGACAAACCACACCCACTATTGCCCTTGTTGCATCTTCCTTCAAAAACAAATTCTCCAATTAAGTGAAGATATTTCTTGGATCGAATATCTACCCACTCGTCCTCATCCTATTCCTCCCCTAAACTGGTACAACATTGTTAGATCCACTTCATCCGCTCCATTTCCCTCACCATCAAATAACTAAGCCCTATTACCATGCTTTCCGCCCCAAAATAAAAACCCTCACCCTTTTGTGTCGCAAGCAAGTCCAATCGCTCTCTTTGGCAATATTAGGACCATTAGTATTTTTCTTTTGTAACCTTTATATTTTAAGCATATTGTGTGATGTAATGATGATTCATGTGATCATCTTGAATGAATGAATAAGATTAGTTATTTGTTCTAAATATTTTTGCTATGCATATATATGTCTTGTGTTATTAACTTGTTTTTGCAGCCATGATTTCCATAGCTCGTCTCCTTGGTGCCCTCAAACGAGGGGGAGCACACATCAAGGGGGAGTTCTCGTCCCGACAAATTTCATATCTAAAACTTGTCGGCATAACCTTTTTGATTCTACAAAAAGGGGGAGAAATAGATGTAAACTCACTAAATACTTGTCAAAAAACTAATTTTTCAATTTAATGAGTTTAGGTTTTGTAATCATCAAAAAGGGGGAGATTGTTGATATAAATAATGCCTAAACACGTTATTAATATTTTTCGATATCTCTACATTTTGATAATCACAAAATGTAAAATCATTAAATGGAAAATTATGACCTAAACAAGTATTTAGTTGTAAATATCTATTTCTACAACTCAAATCACTTAAGGTATGAATGAACTAATGCTTAATGCATTATATGATCAAACGAACATTTTCTTAATCACTAGATTTTTTATAAAATGTCAAAAACATTTTATATCTTTTAGAAAAACATTTTTGGTAATAAATAAAAAGGTTTAATCCATTATAAATTTATGAATTCAAATTTTCAACCAAAAATGGCAAAAATGTTCCAGAAAAACCTTTCCCACAAAAAGACAAAACTGGGCAACGGTTATGCTGGGCCGCCCCCTTAATTATATAAGGCGGCCCCCTTAATTTTAAGGGGACCACCCCCTATTTAAGGGGGCCGGCACGCTCCTCCAGCTGTCCAGTTTTTGCCTATAAATACTGGCTTTCCCCTGGACATTTTCTCACCTTTTGCACCTCAAACTTTATGTTCTAAATCTCTTCTTCTATCTCTCTAAATCCTTTGATCATATACTCTTAAGCTTTTGTTTCAAGTGATCCAAAGCTTCAACCTCTCAAGTGCAAAAGAAGAATACTTCTATCCTTCATGACAAGAAGTATTACAACTTGGTGTATTTCTTCCATCCAAGTTGTTGGTGTATCGTTATTGTAAATCATTCATTTATTTGTATAAGTTGTGAACACTTGTTAGATTAGTGTGAGTATAGTTGGTTAGGCTAGATTGGTGTGTAAGTAGTGAAGGTGTGAAGAAGTCAAGGTGTGTAAGTAGTGAAGGTGTGAAGAAGTTAAGGTGTGTAAGTAGTGAAGGTGTGAAGAAGTAGAAGAGTACATAAGTAGTGTAGAAGTTGTGAAGCCGTCATGAAGAAGTTGTGAAGAAGTTGTGAATTAGCTGTGTGAAGTTGTGACATTGGTTCTAGCTACGATTAGAACTCGACATTTAGCTTTGTGTCGTTAAACCGGTGTAAGCGAAAGTTGTGTAAGGTTTTCTCCGCCATAAGGGAGCTTGTTGATATAGTGAAGAAAACTCTCGGGTTAGGTGCTCGGGGAGTGGAGTAGGGCAAGGAAGGTGTCCTTGTAGCCGAACCACTATAAATCATTTGTCTCGCGGTTAGATCTTTCCATCTCTCTCTTTCATTTCGTTTCATTACATTACTTGCATTGTTAATTTAGATCTACTTATATTTGTTCATATTGTTCAAGAGTTGAGTTCACATAAAGTCGAATCTAAGTCTTTAAAAAATAAACAAAGTTTTTAATAAAAATTAAAAAGACGTAAAACTATTCAAACCCCCCCCCCCTTCTAGTTTTCCACATAAACTGAGACTAGATCAAAACCTACTAAGAGACCAATGAACAGTGACATTCAGTTTTTACCCATTTTGCTGCATGATCCAAACACTGCTTTGAAAGACTGTTTAGACTTTTAAACTGCAAAAGACTATTTTAAGCTACAACTTTGAAAGAGAATTGATCACATAAGTAAATAAAGGTTAAAGACTCAGTTTTATAAAAAATTTAAGCACTAGAATAAGCTGAATAAGCAATTTGACTTATTTTGACTTTTTGAAATTATAAGAGATTTAGAAGAAGCACACTAGATTAAACTAACAGGAAGCTATGGATGAGCTTCTATGGGCTTATGAGAGCAGTAGTGAGAGATTGTAACTATTGAACAACTTATTGAAAGCTTGAAGTAAATTGCATTAGAATTTAAAAACTGAATTGCATTAATACTGAAAAGAGATTACAATACTGGAATAAAAAGCTGAACATAAGCTAAAGCTAATACTAAATTAAGCTAATCTACTCCTAAAGCTCCACTAGATTACCCTACCCTTAATCCTAATAACTAACACACTATCTAACCGCCCCATTTGTGAGTAAATAGGGCTATTTATAGCCAGCTGCTAGGGTTTCTTGAAGCTTCTCAGCTCTCATCTTGGCCCTTGATATATCCTTGGCCTCCAATAATTAATCCTCATCCCTTGATTCATTGAGTGATGTGGCTTGACCAATAAGATGCTTCCCTTTGTCCACGTATCATTCCATATGTCAGCACATGTGTCAGACCTTCTGGAAGGTATTAAGGTTGGGTAATTTTGGGTGTGAAAAGGGTAAAGGTGGGGTTGAGGGAGGAGCTACAGTAATTGGCGGTTAAAGTGGTTTTGGGGATAACTGGGTTATTTATTAGGATACGGGTTGATTTGGTGGGCGTGGGTTTAATTATTTTGGGAATGGGTCAAAGGTGGGCTGGGTTAGGATAGTTTTTGGATTGGGTTTATTTTTGGTGTTTTGGGGTATTTAGTTCTTTTGGTTTAAAAGGTTTAGATGAAAATTTGGTAAAGTTTTAAGGACCAAAGCTGAAATTCTGAAAATTCCAGGGACTGATTTTGCCAAGTCTTCAAATTTTGCTCGAAGGATTATTTCTGACACTCTTTGAATCTCCAAGGGTCTTTTTGGCATTTTGAGCTCAATTTTTGATATTTTGCTTCCCCGGCTTCGGCTTTCGATCTTTTCCAAATCTCGTGCTCGTTCTCTTGGTTTTTGCTTGATTTTGTCCATATTTCTAAATATCCGTACCTGTATATAAACAAACACAAAAACACAAATATCATTGGCATTTTGATTAGTTTTTTGGTCGTTTTTTTCTTAATTTGGTAAATAAAAGGTATGTGAATCAGCACATACCAAAATCCCCCAGACTAAGATATTGCAGTGTCCTCACGCAATGTTATAAAAAACACGTTTTTGAAACAAAAAATTTCCAATCTCTTTTTACTAACTTTGAGAAGTAGCAAAATTTTCAAAAGAGATTAAGAAATCTTTAAGTTCTAAAAACTCCCCGATTTTCCATTTTATTTTTGTATTTTTATCTTTTTGCACGTGACGGTTTTGTTGACAATCATTATCTATCAATAACTTTTAGGGTCAACGAGTAAGAAGCACGACTCATAAAGACGTGACCATATGGATAAAATTCGTCATCCCTGATTTTTCACGAGCCCCCAAACTAAGCTTAAAAACGAAATCATCGTTATTTACAAGTTAGATGCTAACACTACCCATGGAAGTTACTTGTGTAATTACCTCTTGCTCACATTTTCCTAATTCGCCTCTATTTATTTTATTTTTGGTGAGAAATGAATTTTTTCATATTTTCTCGTTTTGATAGGTTTTTAATCCGATAAAGATACTAAATTAAGACGCTAAGCAGTTTTCAATCTTCTCTCGAGAACCGTTGCTTTGAAAATGAGGTCCACATCAAGGTTTTTATTTATATTTTTTTATTTTTGCATTTTTCTCTTTTTTCATTCATCACCATTTTTTTTCATTTTTCATCTTTTTTCTTTTCTTTTTTTTTATCACTAACTTTTCACTTGCGTACTCTAAACGATGGAGCTTCACGGTTTAGTTCCAAGACCTTACACATTCCTAAATAAAGGATCCAAGGGCCGTTACAACGGAGTGTTCCAAGACTCTAGACATTCCTGAAATGAGGATCCAAGGTGACCAAGACCTCACACATTCCTGAACTAGAGGTCCAAGGGCCGGTGCAAGAGGGTAGCCAAGACCTAAACGCCTTCCGGAAATAAGGATCCAAGGCCCGATCTCGAATCCGTAGCTTAGAGCACTTAACTTATTATTATTAAACGTATTTATTAAGTAACCTTGATGTGTACCCAATTTTTAAAGCAATGATTCTTTTAAGAAGACCAAGAACAAACCATCGGCAAAACCTAACATCTTTAATTATTCTTACAGTTATATATGGTGAAACAATTTTGTGGGAGCAAAAGGCCACAAGTAACTTCGATGAGCTCTAAAGAGAACCAACTACTCCACGCTTAGCATCTAACTTCTAAATAAACTCTATCATTTCTCGTTCTTCGCAAATTTAAAATCTTAAATAATAAGATCCGCGAATGCTTAGCCAAGAAAGGTTAAGGGGACAAGCTAGGGCTCAACACGCCCGATCAAGTCAGAATTTTATTCCTACTCTCACCAGTGGAAAGTCAACAAAATGTCAAAACACTTATTATATTTTTGCAAAAAAATTTAAATATTCTCATTTTTCGGATTTTTTTTTTCTTTGTTGGAGGAAAAACGGGGTTGCATGAGTAAACGGCAAAAAATGCAAGGCATAAATCAAATCGAAAGATTACCCCTCCCCCCAAGACTAAAACGAGACATTGCCCTCAATGTCTTAAACGTAAGGGTTTTCCTAACTAAATCTAAGGCCGTTTATTAATTGTGCCAAAGATAAACGTTAGACAATAAGATTTAGGATATCGAATGAGCAACGAATGATGAAACTCGAGTGGAGAGAAGTAAACCACGAGCACGAGAGTCTTCATTATTCGGGCAAATCCTGGACACATAAAAAACAACCACGAAACACGACAAATGGAAGAGGTAGCCCTCCTCACGACACTTATTAGAAAGAAAATAGAAAGAAGATAGAAGGATAAGCATGGGGTGCCTCCCACGAAGCGCTTGTTTTTGATTGAGTCGTATAGCTTAGACTCGCCCCGAATTTAATTGTTCTTGGGGGAGCAAGTGGAAAAGATAATCTCCATCGGACTTTCATTCAAGATGTTTGGATAAACATTGAAGCACATGAAAGTTCCACTCCGATGAGATGCCCACGTGATGAACTCAAATAAGTACATTTTATTACTATCATTTATCCTATTAATTTGACTTGTTTTACTATATTATGTATGAGGATTGATACTTAATTGTTTACTTTTGTAATTCTCAGGTAAAAACAAGCATTTGGTGAAACTTAGCTATTTTGGACTAATTAAGGAGCAAAACGTGCATAAAGTGAAAGTCTACTGACATGGACAAGATCAAGTCAATTCTGCTCCAGATGCGCCGCATCTCACTCTCAACATGCGCCGCATCTCTATCAAGATATCACCAGATACGATCCAAGATACAAGAGGACATGCGCCGCATCTAATAAAGAGTTACGCCGCATCTTCTGGCGGTGTACGAATATTCCTGAATATTATAATCTTGGACCCCACGCGAAGTTAAGTACATGCGCCGCATCTACTTAGTAGATGCGCCGCATCTTCCCTCAGACAGAAACTATAAATACCCCGTAGACCAGACGAATTAAAAAAGTTCCAAAAACCCTAACACCGAAGACCGAACAGTAGGAACAAAGGACGAATTCAGTCAAGGAGGCAGCACAAGACACACCCAAATCAAAGATACAAGAGCTGTAAGAAGGTGCTGCATGTATTTAATTCATTAAGTAGTTTTGTTTTATTGTGTTAGCAAACTTTAATTCATCAGGATTGGTGGCTTGTGTAATGTGACAACGGAAAGATTGCACTCCCTTTAATACTTGCTTTCCCATCAATTAAAGTTTATATGTTGATGTCTTTGGTTACTACTTATTAGTGCATTGATAACCTCTGTGTTTATTAGTGGCTTGCGGGCATTTGACTGCGGGACATAATGTGGCTCCCACGGTTGTTTCTAAATTGATCACTTAGGAATAACTTTTAGACATAAGTAATCATTAAGGGTTTACTCGCCGATAAGAATAGGACCAACGAGAAAGGATTAACTACATACACTTCATATAAAGCTATCAATAAAACAAGTGACAATCTACTTAATTATAAGGACAGCCCTCTTATTGTCTCGAGTATTTATCTGTGTACGTGTGTGCTACTTGCTGATTCGTGCCTATTGGTTTATTTTATTATTTTAATTGCAACAAATCGTGCCAGTCTCTCAGGCTGAAACCCCCTTGCGTTAGGATATTAAAATACTGATTAGAATAACTAGATAATACGTTCCACTCTTAGTGATCGACACTCTACTTACCATTATCTTCATACTGATCGGGTACACTGCTCGTTAAGTGTGTGTGTTATTGATAAGTCGGCTAAATATAAATTTAAAACTTGAGTAGGCATTAAAACTGCTAAACCGCAACGACACATCACGCGCATCAAGTTTTTTGGCGCCGTTGCCGGGGAGTGAATTGTTATTATCTGTTAATTTGATTAGTATTTTAATTAGTTTTTTTTTTCTTTTTTAGATTAATTGCATCATTGTACTATTTTGCATATTTGTTGTATTGTGTGTTAATTGTTTTCTTTTATTTTTGTGTGTTTATTTTTGTTTGTGTGTTTAATTTTTTTGTTTTTATTTTTCGTATTTTTTCTGTTCTGCTATCGTTGTACTGTGCTAAATCAAACGATACGGCGCATCTGATCTCTCAGATACGGCGTATTGCGTTTAATTTTTTTTAATACAACGCGTTTAATTAATTCGATACGACGCATCTTTTCCCCAAGATGCGGCGTATCTGTTTTTAATAAGAAAATTTTTCTAAGCGATAAAGTAATACGACGCATCTGCTTTAGCAGATACGGCGTATCTGTTTTTGATAAAAAATTTTCTAAACATTCACGCCATACGACGCATCTGCTTTAGCAGATACGGCGTATCTATTATTTTAATTAAAAACAGTTTGCGAATTATTAAACAAATACGGCGTATCGATCTCTATCGATACGGCGCATCTTACTGAATCAAAAATCTTTTATTTTTAAACGTAACGATAATACGGCGCATTAACTTTCGTTAATACGACGCATTTAATTTTAATTAGATAAGCTGATTTTTGATTGATTAATTCGATACGGCGCATTCTTAAATTCTAAAGCGGCGTATCTATTTTCTGAATAAAGTCTGATTAAATTTTAACGATTATAAGATACGGCGTATCCAACTTTTTGGATACGGCGCATCATCTGCAGATATCAGCTATTTTTATTCTTATATCCATTTCTATATTCATTAATTTCTCTTCTAGCGAACAAATCCTACTGATGCTTTTCGTGATTGTTTCAGAAGGATAATGGAAGGATACGGAGAACTGATTGACTTCGACTTCGAAGCCAATTTTATGAATGAAGTATTAGTGCATGATAAATCACTCGAACGTTACGATGGGGACTACATTGAACTTAATGACCTTAATGGACCATTGAAATCCAATGACCTGTTCATGGATGATGCTGAACCTGAGTTAGAAGAAGGAGAAATTGTGGATAGTCCAAAAGTCAACGTTATTAATACTAGGAATTACGATGAATTTGAGGGATATGATGGTTCTTGGGATTATGGTAGAAGGATCCACGCCAATTGTGCTTACAATTTGCAATTCCCATGCATGATTGGATACAAATGTATTGACGCCAATTTCTTTCCTATTTTGCCGATCAATGTTATGTCAAGAAGCTTTTACAATTCTATTATGAGAAATAAAGTGGAGTGTAGGGGAAAGAATGTAGTTGGAGCCTTCATTAATGTCCCGATCTTCGTTGGACGCTTTACTATTGTAACTGAGCTCGCCGTTGTTGAAGACATGAATGCCTATCGTGACAGCAGTATGGGCGACGTGATTGTTGGAAAACCATTCTGTAGGGAGATCACTATTAATGCAAAGCGATTTGAAGGAAAGATCACCTTTCAATGTGGAAGCGACGTTATCACTTATATGATGCCCCGAACTCACCCTGGATTTAAACATGCTACTAATAGGGTCTGCCACAAATTCTCTCCATTCCTTTTTATTAGCAATGATGACATGAAGAGAGGGATTGAATACCCGTATCAGATGATGGAAGAATTCTATAAAGGAGTTTTGAACTTGGGACCTGAATATATACGTGACGAATTAGTTGCTAAGTGGATCCTACACGGCAATGTAGGAGTCAATGATCGATACTAAGGAGCTGAACGTGAGTCTAACTTGAAGACTCTGGAATAAAGACAAGTGCTTACCGGGAGACAACCCGGATTTATCTTTTATTATTCTGTTTTCTGTGTCGAATCAGTCCAGGCCGCACGTAGATACGGCGCATCTCAACTCTGAGATGCGACGCATCCTCTGCAATGGTCATATCTTATTTTATTTTTTCTGCATTTTTATTTTCGACTTTAAAACTATTTATCAGTTTATTTTAATGCGGCGCATCCCTGGTTAAGGATGCGGCGCATCTTTATTCTGATCCGTATTATTCCAGGCTCGATACGGCGTATCTTCTTCAATAAGATACGGCGCATCGACTGACCTGATGATTTTCAGTTTTAATTTTTAAGTTTTATTTTTCCTAACTACTAATGTATTATGCAAGTTTGAACCTTTCTTATCTTAGGTGTGTTTTAAAGTGTTGGTGGTATTATAGTTTCCTGGATTTCCTGTGGATACATCAAGTATGAAGCTTTAACGTTCTAATCCACAAGAAGTTGATTTTTTATACTAATGGAGGATCATACCGAGCAAATCTCAGGGGAGTTTTTCTGTTCTAATTCTTTTATTTTCCAGTTTTTAACCTTTTATACAAACAACGAGGACGTTGTTTAACTTAAGTGGGGGGATTGGAGAATTAGAACACTTAACACTTACTTGTCCTAAACTTTTTCAAAAATTATGCTTAAAATGTGCTTAATATATCAAACTTAAAATTTTTTAGCATGTTTTTGTTTAAGATCTAAGTTACATAACTGCACACATGACGTTATTTTCAAAAATTGTGATTTTTCAAAATTCACAAATCTATGAGTGTGCCGGTGACTTGTAAACTTTAGAACTTGGCTTGTATACTATTCGAGACCACCATAATGAGTATTATTTATATAATTGGAATGACTTGTCTAAATTGGTAAAATTCTAGGATTACACCAAATAGCCTTTATATGTTATGTGTTATTAGCTAACTACACTGGTTAGTTAACCCCCGTATAAACCCTTTTGTTACTCTCATTTTTAGAGTAAGATACCCCTAGAAAAACACTCAGAGCCATTCCTTTCGTTTCTTACACCTATGTTTAAAATGTTTCGTTACACCCTTACACCTTAGCCTACCATGTAGATTAGAATCCGTGGTTGGTTAATTGCTATAGGCAGAGTGTGTTTCCTTACATTACCTGTGTTCGTGTGCGTAATTCATTATCTATGGTTAGGTCGGGAAATTACACAATGCAATTGGAGTGAAAGTAAATATTGTATATCTTTGAGTTTATTTTTCGTGTGTTTACTACTTTCACTATTACCATTATTTCTGAAGTATGAAAAGTATGAATAAAAATTATCCGGAAAGAAAGTTGTAGTGATGTGGTGAAATTTTACACATCTATGTTTATATTTAAAGTAAAAAAAAAAAAAAAAAAAAAAAAAAAAAAAAAAATCGAAAAAAATAAGAAAAGAAAAAGAAAAAGAAAGAAAAGTTGGATGCTTATTTTAACCAACTTATGTAAAGTTATGTAAGTGGTCGATATCACCACTATTTGTTGTATTATATCTATGGATTGAATGGGAATTGGCAGTTATGGGAACACCAGTTAAGGTTTATTCTTTGATTAAGATTTTGTTGAGTATAATTCGTGTCTACCTAAAGCGTGTGTTTCAAGTGTTAAAGCGTGAGTTATTCAATGATATGAGTCTTATTCATGGGATGGTTGGGATAGTGATTAACCACACTTAGGATTTTAATTTATTTGTTTTGTTTATTTTTCATTTTACACCAATTTATATCCCAAATGTTATCCATACCCTTTATTATTCTTTATCCAACCAAACCTTTGATTTATTGAGATTAGGGATTTGAGCAATCTTAAGTATCGTAGTCGTGGATTCGGCTATGTATTTATGATTTTGTCGCCCTTTTTGATATATTATTATTGGTGAAGTGTGGACCTATCTTTAGCCTATTCGAGTTAAGGATTTGAGCAATTGCAAGTATCGTGTTCGTGGATTCGATCATGTATTTGTGATTTTGTCGCCTTTTCTGGAATTTGAGATCGATAGTGATTAAGAATAATTAACCCTTAAGCCTAAAAACCCTTTTTACCGCTTTAGACTTGTTATTCCTTAGCTTTAGTGGTGGAGATGTGTATACTTGCCAAGCTTATGATAGAATATTCGTCGCGACTGGACAGTTAAACGATTAGATTTGATTTTATCGACTTATTTTATTTTACTTCTAATTCGTTAAGCGTTTAGTTGTGTGATTATGAAATGAACGAATACATGCTTAAATATAAAAATAAATCCTAACATCTTTTAGGATACATTTTCATAAATGAAATTCTAAGGTTTACTTGGGGACAAGTAAAGTTCAAGTGGGGGGATATTTGATGAACTCAAATAAGTACATTTTATTACTATCATTTATCCTATTAATTTGACTTGTTTTACTATATTATGTATGAGGATTGATACTTAATTGTTTACTTTTGTAATTCTCAGGTAAAAACAAGCATTTGGTGAAACTTAGCTATTTTGGACTAATTAAGGAGCAAAACGTGCATAAAGTGAAAGTCTACTGACATGGACAAGATCAAGTCAATTCTGCTCCAGATGCGCCGCATCTCACTCTCAACATGCGCCGCATCTCTATCAAGATATCACCAGATACGATCCAAGATACAAGAGGACATGCGCCGCATCTAATAAAGAGTTACGCCGCATCTTCTGGGGGTGTACGAATATTCCTGAATATTATAATCTTGGACCCCACGCGAAGTTAAGTACATGCGCCGCATCTACTTAGTAGATGCGCCGCATCTTCCCTCAGACAGAAACTATAAATACCCCGTAGACCAGACGAATTAAAAAAGTTCCAAAAACCCTAACACCGAAGACCGAACAGTAGGAACAAAGGACGAATTCAGTCAAGGAGGCAGCACAAGACACACCCAAATCAAAGATACAAGAGCTGTAAGAAGGTGCTGCATGTATTTAATTCATTAAGTAGTTTTGTTTTATTGTGTTAGCAAACTTTAATTCATCAGGATTGGTGGCTTGTGTAATGTGACAACGGAAAGATTGCACTCCCTTTAATACTTGCTTTCCCATCAATTAAAGTTTATATGTTGATGTCTTTGGTTACTACTTATTAGTGCATTGATAACCTCTGTGTTTATTAGTGGCTTGCGGGCATTTGACTGCGGGACATAATGTGGCTCCCACGGTTGTTTCTAAATTGATCACTTAGGAATAACTTTTAGACATAAGTAATCATTAAGGGTTTACTCGCCGATAAGAATAGGACCAACGAGAAAGGATTAACTACATACACTTCATATAAAGCTATCAATAAAACAAGTGACAATCTACTTAATTATAAGGACAGCCCTCTTATTGTCTCGAGTATTTATCTGTGTACGTGTGTGCTACTTGCTGATTCGTGCCTATTGGTTTATTTTATTATTTTAATTGCAACAAATCGTGCCAGTCTCTCAGGCTGAAACCCCCTTGCGTTAGGATATTAAAATACTGATTAGAATAACTAGATAATACGTTCCACTCTTAGTGATCGACACTCTACTTACCATTATCTTCATACTGACCGGGTACACTGCTCGTTAAGTGTGTGTGTTATTGATAAGTCGGCTAAATATAAATTTAAAACTTGAGTAGGCATTAAAACTGCTAAACCGCAACGACACATCACGCGCATCACCACGGCTTAAAAGAATGAGAGATGCCGGGGTCAAAGATGGTGTCTTCACTCCCAAAGGAGTGAATGAGAGGAGAAGTCACCGGATAGGTGAAGAAAGGGAGAAGGATCTGAATAACGATTGTGAGATAATCGTCATCCACACTCCTGAAAGAGATAAAAAGGGTGGGTTGGGTGGGTAAAATATTAGAGAGAATTCCATCATCTGGTGGTTTAGCAGGAGGGCGAGGGGATGAAGGATCAACGTGAAATGACTCAGTTTCTGGAAGGGGATCACAGTTAAGCAATTTTTCAAGAAAAAGTACAACCCCTTCTGAGTCATGGGAATCGTCGGGGCGAGGTATTGGTAAAATTGGCTCATCAAGTGTAAAGTCCTCGTCCTCAACATTCTCTAACCCTCCATCGAAAAGAGGATTAACTTTGCAAGAAGTATACTCATCATTAAATTCAAAAAGAGGGTTAGAGAAAATCCCGGAAGTAACCTCAGAAAAATCAAGAGAATCACCACAAAATTGCAAATCACTTTCACCGTCGAATATTTCCTCAGACTCACTTGGAATTGGGACGAGGTTCTCAGCACACTAAACTTTATGAATTCGTTTTATTCCTTTTCAGGAATTGTGCTAAGATGTTCGTCCCCTATTATGAGAGAGTCCTTGGGTTCTTTGGTTGGTAAGACGGTTGTGATTGCAGTTGACGACTCCTTATAATCTATCCCAATAGAATCCTCGTCATCATCGTCATCGTAATAAGTGAATGACATATTGGCACAATGAAGGTTTTCAACTGGTCGAAACACTTCCCTCTCTTCTGAGCAATATAAGTCAACGGGGGGATCTTGTTTTTTGAGATTCAACTCCTGAAGATGGTTTATATCAGCTTGATAGTTCTTGATAATCATTTCAATAATCAATTTATTTTGAGCAACCATTTCAGTAATCATTTCAACTTTCTGAGAAAGTGTCAGAGGGGTGGTGTATTGTGAAGGTTGGTCAAAACCGGATGAGTCATAGCAAGGATTAGGTTCATAGTAATTTTGACTCCACAGTTGACATTGATAATCATTATGAGGTCCCCCACAATTTGTACAAGAAACATTCGGTGAATTTTGAAACGATGTATCGTTGAAGCTTTGATAATACGGCTCTTGCTCATATGAATTTTGTGGAGGGAGGTTGAAATTGTTTTGAGGATAATTGGAAAAGTACGGATTAGAATCATTAGTGAACGTATCCTCAATTCTCGAAGCACAATTAAAACAAAATCCATTTATAAGATCATTTCCACACTGCTCGCAAGTACATCGTCGACATCGAAAATTATCTAACGGATCTCCACAATTAAAGAAATTATGTGGGTTGAATGAAGACGGCTGTGGCTGTGGTGGGTAATCAGAAAAATTTGGTGACTCATTGGAAGAATTTATATTTGTATTAATAAATGAGTTGCACCAATTACAATATCCGTTACTACAATTACCCCCACACTGCTCACAAATACACTTGTAACAACGATACGCATTCTCCATCGGACTTTTGCAATGAAAACAATGATAGCCGAGAGATGCCATAAGAATTAAACAAAAGAGGGATAAAGAGATAGAATTAAATGGTTTAGAGGATAAAGAATATTATTTTTGGGTTTTTAAATTTAGAAACATGGAAAAACACAAAAGAAAAATGGAAAATAATTTGTAGAATAAAGTATTTTTGGGATTTTTATATTTTCAAATATTTACAAATGAAAACGATAACTTCACGAGGAAGGATCTTCAAAACACGAATCGATAAACGGAAATCACGAACTCGCTTCAACCTTCCCTGACAGCGGCGCCAAAAATTGATTTGACAATTTATATTCTCAAAAAGGGAATTCACAAAAGGGAAATAATGTGAAAACCCCGAGTTCGTTGTCCCGATTGAAGATTGAATGGAATTTGTGATTTCGGGATCGTGATTCGTGAAGTGAATAGTGAAAGAGTGAGATTTTGTGGTTTTTAAACTTAAGTGATGAAATACAATCTAAAAACAATTAATAAGGCAAGGGAAATGTAATTCTAAGGCTAATGTAGCTAAAAACGCAAAAGAAATCCTAAAAACGCGTATTCCCGGGCTAATCCCGAGAATAAAGATGAAATTAATGAAATACTAAATCTACGGGCGAAAATATATTTTTCCTAAATGCTAAAAACTAAAAGAAAATTTTAGAAAAAAGAATTATATTTTTTTGGCTTTTATATAATTTTTTATGAATTAAAAACTATTTTTAAGAAATAAAATGATTAAAAATTTTAAAACAAATCAGAAAATTATAAAAGTTTTATGGAAAATACTTTAAGCTATTCTAAATGAAAGAAAAATAAAACCTCTGAAAAAGCTACTTTGGATAAGCAGTAAAAAGCTAAAGCAGCTAAAATAAGCTAAAAGATAGAAACTAGTATAAGAATAAAATGTTGTAATATAAAACACAAGCATAACTAGAGCATAATGGTAAGGGTGTGTGAGTTTGAGTGAGGAGGCCTGGGTTCGAGTCCCAGGTCTGCCCTTTTTTTGCTAACTATTTTTTTTTTCTTTTTGAAATCTCAATAAGCACTAAATAATAAGCATCTTTTGAAACTACAACTATTTTAAAAATTTTGAAATAAGCTCAGACTGAGCAAATTAAAATAGAACAGTATTGATATGATTAAATAAGGACTAAAACTAAAGCAATTAAACTAATAAGCATTTTTAAGCTAAAAGAAAATTAAACTGAGCTGAATTATGCCAAATCTAATCTTAAATGAACCAAAGTTAAACAGATTAAGCTTAAAAAAAAGAAAATAAGCTCTACTGATCAATTAAGCAAAGAGTGAAAACTTGCAGGCCTAAAATGGGTGAACTGAGCAGTTTGGGGCTTAAATTTGAGCACTTAAATGAGCACTAAATACTTCTAAAATCCAGAACAGATTATGTTGGTACTATCATCTACTAAGAAAACCAAGAACAAGCCAATAAGATCAGCCACACAAGCCAGAAATAAGCTGAAAAGGAGGGCTAGTAACTGATGCAAGCTGCAAGATGTGCAGGGTATCTAGAGCAAAGGTGAACCCAAAACCTCTACAAATCCTAATGAGATATCACTAAATCTAACTCAACCAATGGTGAACACTAAAATGAAAACAGAAGGACCTCAAATAAGGCCTACAACAGCTTACTTCCTCTAATTAGCTTATGAGATCAAGAATGATTTTAAGGTCTGCACTATCTAATTTAAAACCATAAAATCATTCAAATAAGCTAAAAATCTTCTAAAAACAACTCTAATTAGCTTATGAGATCAAGAACGATTTTAAAGTCTGCACTATCTATTTACCCATCTGTTTTTCATAATAGTCACAATCTTTAATAAGATGATCATAACTACGACACACAAAGCAAGATTTCTTTCTAGAGGACTTTTTCTTAACATTATCTTTCTTATTGCAATCAGAAGAATTCAAACCAACACATGAATCAAAATTATCTTTAACAAAATTAAAATCACAACCATAACTGTTTGAAACAAAACCAAAACTAGAAACATTATTGTTTTTAACATTATCAAAAGAAACATCTTCAGCTCTTTGGGATTCATCAGTAGCCACTTTTGAAGACAGATCTTCTGATTTTATTGATGCCGACTTCTCACTTGATTCACATGTGACATAGTCATCAGTCTTGATTTCTTCAGATTTGTCACTGTAAGAACAAGAGACAAATTCATTAGAGTCACAATCAAGATCAGGCAAGTTCTTTGCCTTTTTTCCATAAGTCATTTGTGAATCATCAAAGTCAAGGTCAAGGGCTGAGTGGATAGGGATAGGCTTGAAAACACCTCTTATAGGTGGAGGAACTGCATTCATCCCTCCTTCCTTAACAAACTTAACAGGAATTTGATAATCAACTTCCTTAGGGTAGGGTCAAATATTCTAGGGTTATATTCCCCAACATCATATCCCAACCCTTTCTTACGCCAACCAGACTGATTACCATTATTATAGTTAACAAGATATTTTTCTGATTGTTGCCATGAATTTATCCTAGCTACTTCACTATCCAGTTTAGCCTTTAAATCCTGATTTTCTAATTTGATCTTAGCAAATTGAGATTCAGAATATTTAAGTTCATTAGTGGTGTTTTCTAAATCTCTCTTAAAACCCTTATTTTCTCTTCATAAGCAAGCTGATTTGCTTCATGCCAAGCCTTTTGTTTTTCCACAGTTTTAAGAGCCTTTTTATAAGCTTGAATTTCAACAAATAGTTTATTATATTCAGGCTCAATTTCATCAAACTCCCTTTTTAACTCAGTGTATTTAATTTCACTATCCTTTTGCAATTTAGTATATTTAATTTCACAATTAAAAGGACACTTAAGTACCTGAGATGGATGGCCCATCATTCCAAATTCTCCAGCCACATGTGTCTCAGCTCCATATCCAGCAATCATCCCATAAATCCGTGAAGCTCCAGTCTCCTCATGTTGTTCCCAATCCAGCATTGAATCCACAGACACTAGGGCTTTGGCTTCCTCTGGCTCCAATTCTTTCATTCTGAATGTCGAATACCTTGTTCTGTCATCAACTTTCTTGTCTTGGCATTCTCTGGCAAATTGACTTATCTGACCACATTTGAAGCACTTCACCTTCCTTCTGTCAAACCTTGCACCTTCCCTTCCATTGAGATTGAGCTTCCTCCCTGACTGCTGCTCAAACCTGTTAACCTTTAATGACAGCATAGCCAGCTGCCACTTAATGTCCATCTCCTCCAAATCAAATTAATCAATTTGATCAAAGTCATCATACATAAATTGCTGTTGTGGAGTACTTTCAGCAACAAATAAATGAAGAATTTCCTCAACAACATTGTCAGTCCTTGATTGAGATCTTGGTGTTGTAGGAGAATAGGAAACAGACAAAGATGAGGGATTTGGACTATCACCATGAGAGACCTTGTTAGTGCTGGTAGCACTAACAAATGCAGTATGAGTAGGTGTATGAGATGAATAAGTAGAAACCCCTTTGATATCAATCTCTAGGGTCTTGAGCTTGTTGTACAGATCATCAAAACTTAGGTAATCCAATCCACCTTTGGCTTTCAGGGTTATGGAAACTTGAGACCAGGATGGAGGTAAAGCCCTCAGAAACTTTGTGTTGCAGTCTTCATTGTCTGGTCGAGCCTGCAACTGATTAAGCTTGCTGAGGATCTTGTGAAATCGATCATACCCTTTGTGAATACCTTCATCCTCAGAGATCTTAGACTCCTGGAATTCCTGCTTAAGCATGGATTTCCTCATCTTTTTGGACTCCTCATTCCCACCGAATCTAGCTTTTACAGCAAGCCAGATTCTCAGCATCATCCAGTGAGAACACCCATGTGATCCTCTGGGAGAGCCTGAAGCAAGAGAGTTCTTGCTTTAGTTTCCCTTTGCACAGCCAGCTGCTCCTCAGCTGATGCAGGAGGGAGAATCATGATGTTCCCATTCCGATCTCTTCCAATTCTCTTCTTGGTATTCCCAGTGAGGATAACATTCCAAAGATGGTGATCACTGTTGGAGATCCAGTACTCCATCTTCATAGCCCAGACTTCATACTCTTCCTTCTTGAGATATGGGAACTTAGCATTACTGTTGGACACAGTGGTTGTAACAATTTGTTGTTGAACTTTTGTGGGTTCAGGTTCTTCATTGTTAATGGTAGCGAATTCAGGGTTTTCTTCGCCCATTGTGAAAGGGTTTAGAGAGATTGTTTTGAGAACTTTTGCTTCTTGATCAGAGATCCTCACGAGGCTCTGATACCACTTGTTGAATCTAACACACCTGCTAGATCTTTGAGCCTTAGTGGATCGATAGGATGCCTATGTAATCACAAGCACACTACAAGAGAATCTCTGAGTACGAACTAGAAAAGAAAAGAACTAAGACTATGATCCTCTATGGATCGTATAATGAACTAAAAGATATTATTATTGAAGATTGTTAAGACGTAAAAAGATATATCAAACTCATAGACGGGTGTTCCTTTTATACTAACAAGAAACCCTAACCCTAACCCGTTCTACAAGAAAACGTGTGAAGAGATAAATATGATCTCTTCTAAAATAAATCTAACAAACATTCTAAACATACGGGATAACAACTAACAATACCCGCAGCAACAACTACTATCAGCAGAAATAAGACATAACTATCAGCAGCAATGAGCTTCAGCAGGAACCACAGCTATCGGCAGGAACCAGCTTTACACTATCAGCAGCAACAAGAAATATCTTATTTCCTGAATTCCTAAAAATCCTCCCCTAATCTTGAAGTTGACTAGGTTAACTTGCAAGATTCCCTGATAGATCTTTGAAGTCCATAGGCAGAGGATTAGTCCAGCAGCAGCATTAGAAAGTGATCAGCACCAACATCCTGATAGATCTTGAAGTGAAATGACTTCCAGCAGCAACTTAAACAAACGGAAGCAACAGGAAATCATATCAGCAGCAACTAGGCACCTTCTTGACAGCAACCATGACAAAGTGTACATCAAATCAGTTAAGTTTCATACTATTCTCATCACATCCAGGTGTGTTAACTCCTATGAGAGGTGAATCATTGAAAATTAATGGATTTGATGTCTATTTACCAATAGCCATTACTACTGGAGTAGCCAATGTATTGGTGTGTAAGACCATGGTTCATTGATAACCATCTGATTTTTAGTAAACCAGCAACTGTAAACGGATTTGACTTGTCTTTACCTGTAGCCATTTGCTCAGGACTAGCCAATTCTTGGGTTACAGCAAACCTTGGTGAATTGAATACCAAATATGGATACCAATTGTCTTTACCACAAACCATACTTTTGTGGACTAGCCAATTCTGTGAATCCCATAAAGGGTTACATCCATGGTGAATTGAGAACCATTTCAACTCTCAGGAATGAACCATGGGTGAGTTGAAGTACCCTATAGCTTTGAGCAAGCTATTACAGCTATCAATAGATTTGACAATCACACCAGAGCTGTACTCTCATGGTGAGTCAACTATTTCTTGTCTGTGAGACATGGTGAGTTGAATACCATGTGTTGTGTAGGTGTAAATACCAACACTGTGCCTGCAAAGTGTTGCTTAAAACCAACTTATTAGCACACAAAATATACAAGAATTTTTTTTTTTTTTTTTTTTTGAACTAACAGATAAGAAATAAGAAACAAACCAAAAGAAAAAGAAAGAAAATAAGAAAAACCAAGAAAGAAAGATATACAACAACAACAAGTCTCCCCTTAGGCTTAAACTTCCCCTTAATCTTAGCACCTAAGGATTGAGCATTCCAATATGAACCACCAGATAGTTGAATCTTGGACCATCAAATGCTTTAGTCAACAGGTCAGCCACGTTCTCATCAGAGTCTATCTTAAGCACCTGAATGAGATGCTTCTCATAAGCATCCCTTATGAAATGATGCCTAATCTCTATGTGCTTTGTTCTTTGATGAAACACTGGATTTTTAACAATACAGATGGTACTTTGGTTGTCAATGAAAATTTTAGTGTTCATGAAGTTGAACCCATAGTCTAACAATTGATTTTGCAGCCAAAGGACCTGTCCACAGCAACTAGCAGCAGCAACATACTCTGCCTCAGTAGAAGATGTAGCCACAATAGTCTGCTTCTTGCATTGCCAAGAAACCAACCTTCTTCCCAAAAACTGGCAACCCCAAGTAGTAGATTTTCTATCAAAGTTAGCTCCAGCATAGTCACTGTCACTATAAGCTTCCAGCACAAAAGAAGAATCCTTTAGGTACCAAAGTCCCAGCTTAGGCTGTCCTTTTAAATACATGAAGATTTTCTTGACAGCATTTAAATGGGAAGTCAAAGGTGTAACCTGATTTCGAGCACAAGCACAGACTGCAAACATGATATTAGGCCTTGAAGCTGTCAAATACATCAAAGAACCTATCATAGACCTGTATAAGTGAACATTTACAGCATCATCAGGTTCAGTATTGGATTTAGGCTTTGAAGCTTCATAAGGTGTTGTAGCAGTCCTCACACTTTCCAAGTCAAACTTCTTAAGTATGTCATGAACATACTTTTCTTGGCTAATGAAGATACCATCTGGTCGCTGTTGAACCTGTAAGCCAAGAAGAATGTCATCTCCCCCATAGCACTCATTTCAAATTCACTTTTCATTAATTCCTCAAAATCCTTACACCAAGCTTCATTAGTGGAACCAAAAATAATATCATCTACATACACTTATACCAAGATGATATCTTTAAAATTCTTCCTTATGAAGAGTGTTTTATCTATTGTTCCTCTTCTGTAACCATGTTTAAGTAGAAAGGCAGACAACCTGGCATACCATGCTCTTGGTGCTTGATGAAGTCCATAGAGTGCTTTCACCACTTTATAAACCAAATCAGGATGTTGTGGATCCACAAATCCCTGTGGTTGAGTAACATACACTTCCTCTTCAATACTTCCATACTGAAATGCACTCTTCACATCCATCTGATAAACCACAAACCCCATAAATGAAGCAAAAGCCAAAAACAATCGAATAGCTTCAACACTTGCTACTGGTGCAAACACCTCATCATAGTCGATACCCTCTTCTTGTCTATGTCCTTGAGCTACCAATCTAGCTTTATTTCGAATCATAATTCCCCTAGCATCAAGTTTATTCTTGAGAATCTATTTAGTTCCAATTGCATGTTTTCCTTTAGGCAATGGTACTAATACCCATACTTTCTGATTCTTGAACTGCTGCATTTCCTCTTGCATAGCCTCAACCCAATCAGAATTATCAAGGGCTTGAGCTACACTACTTGGTTCAATTTGAAATAGAAAGCAAGCATAGAGGCAATGAAGATAGTCAGTGTGATTGCTCCTTAACTGTTCCGGAATATAACTGAGAAAAGTAGATTCTCCAAACTTGGATTGACTTAACCTGCTTCTTGTTTGAACAGGGGAATTGAGATCACCAAGAATCAAAGATTGAGGATGTACAGTGTTAATCCTCTTGGTAATAACAGGATCTACTTCATATGTTGTAGCTTGATTAGTAATAGAGGGATTTGCTTCACCATCATAAGAAGAGTGAGTGAAAATTCCAGATCTTGATTGATGATGAGGATCATTCAGCTTAGCTGCTGAAGAGAGTGAATTTCCAAGATCAGATAGACTTGGGAATCTAGTCGGAGGCTCACTGAATCCCAATAAATCAGCAGATGGAGTAGACAAAGAAGCAGCAGGAGTGGTGACATCGGCAGGAACAGCAGATGTATCAGCAGTAACAGGTGTACTACCAGCAGAATTGACATCAGCAAGAATAGGAATACCACCAGCAGAAGCCATTTGTCTTCTGAATTCAGCTTCAGCATTTCTCAATAGCTTTACTGTTTCTTGTGAAAACTCATAACCAAACTTTTCAGCAGCTCTCTTGGCTTGATATTCTTGTCTTTGAAGCCTAGCAAGGTCTTCTGCAAAACTTGAATTATCTTCAGCCTTATCAGAAGTATCTTTGAGTTCTGTACCTGAAAAGTGGTTAGAAGGAAAAGAAGGAACAACTATGGGTTGTTCATCACACTCTAAATCAGACTCATCATCTGAGGTACCTGCATTGTTAGATGGATAAACATGTGTACCTACAGATTGATTTACTTTATATCTAAAATAACCTAATGAATCAGTCAGATAATCCAGGTCAAAATACCAGTCATGACCTGCACCCTGTAAATTAGGTTTGTCCTCTAGAAACCTTAAGTTGAGTGTTTCTTCTACCCTCTTAGCAGACAAGTTATAAACCCTATAGGCCTTACTATGAGCAGAATATCCTACAATGAACCCCTCATCTGCCTTCTCTTCAAATTTACCTAGGTGATCACTAGTATTCAAAATAGTTACATGACATCCAAAAGGCTTAAGGTAACTAATATTGGGAACCTTTCCAGACAAGAGCTCATAAGGAGTTTTGTTGTGGGGGTTAGTAATAGATACTCTATTCAATACATAGCAAGCAGTGCTTACTGCTTCGGTCCAAAACATGGTAGGCAACTTAGAGTCAGCTAGCATAGATCTAGCTGCTTCTATAAGGGTCCTATTTTTCCTTTCTGCAACCCCATTTTGTTGTGGGGTTCTGGCATTACTATAATCTCTTTTAATCCCCTTATTCCCACAAAATTCAATTAAATTAGAATTTTTAAACTCAGTTCCATTATCACACCTTATAGCCTTAACCTTTCTATTTAGCTGGTTTTCAATTAAGGTAATAAAATCCCTAATCACAGAATAGGTTTCATTTTTAGTACCTAAAAAGAAAGTCCAAGAAAACCTGCTAAAATCATCAGTAATCACCAGACAAAAATACTTATGGTCTCTACTTCTGTAGAAGTTGGACCAAAAAGATCCATATGAAGCAGCTGCAGAGGCTCAGAGATGGTGCTCACAGCAGTAATGGCCTTGTATGAAGCCTTGTGTTGCTTTCCTTTATTGCAGGCAACACAGTTGTGTTCATTTGTGAAGGTCTTGAAAGGGAGCCCTTGCACTAAGCCATTCTTTGCCAGCTTGTTGATAGTCTTGAAGTTCACATGAGCCATTCTTCTGTGCCATTTGTTTGCTTCATCCACAGAAGCTTTTGCCACCATACAAGCAAGTTTACCCTCAGGCTTAACATCATTCAGATTGAAACAATACAGGTTGTGAGTCCTTGGAACTTTGAGTACTATCTCACTTTCATCAGGCATCTTAAAGTCCTTGGAGAGCACAAGACAGTCAGTCTCAGTGAAGAGAACCCCATTCTTCTTGTCACATATTTGTGAGACAGAGAACAAATTGAAGTTCTTGAGTTCCTTCACATAGAGAACATTCTCAAAGTCCAGTTTAGGAGTCTTAATGGTTCCTTTCCCTGTAATCTTTCCATCACCTCCTCCAAATGTCACAGTTCCTCCATATAAGGGTACAAAGTCATGCAACCTTTCCAAATTTCCTGTCATACTCCTTGAACAACCACTGTCAACAATACCTACATCTTTACTCTTAAAAGGAATGTCCTACAGAACAAAAATACATACAACAATGTTAGATACATGGGAGGCCCAAGTCATTACTGACTTGGGTCTGCCTTGTGGATCAATAAAAATTAAACCATGGAGATTTATGAGATCCACCATTGTTCTTGGACCCCATTCTCATATATTGGTTATTGTTTCTCCAAGAATAACCTGCTGAGGACTTAACGTCAGTTTCCCATCTTGCCTCTCCCATGTGTAAGGTGTCAAAATAAACAGGCCACATATCATTTTGAAAGTAAGTGCTAGCAGCATTGCTTCTCCAACCAGCAGGATTGATCCTACCAGCAGGAACTGGATCACCAGCAGGAATGGACTTGCCAGCAGCAACCGGCTTACCAGCAGGAACTGGCTTGCCAGCAGCAACAGGCTTACCAGCTGGAATTGGCTTGCCAGCAGCAACAGAAACTCTATAAGAGTTTATTCTTGCTGCTTGTGGAATATATGGGGGAATTTCATTGACATTGTTCCACACAGACCTATTTTGACAAGCATATTTACCCATCTGTTTTTCATAATAGTCACAATCTTTAATAAGATGATCATAACTACGACACACAAAGCAAGATTTCTTTCAAGGGGACTTTTTCTTAACATTATCTTTCTTATTGCAATTAGAAGAATTCAAACCAACACATGAATCAAAATTATCTTTAACAAAATTAAAATCACAACCATAACTGTTTGAAACAAAACCAAAACTAGAAACATTATTGTTTTTAGCATTATCAAAAGAAACATCTTCAGCTCTTTGGGATTCATCAGTAGCCACTTTTGAAGACAGATCTTCTGATTTTATTGATGCCGACTTCTCACTTGATTCACATGTGACATAGTCATCAGTCTTGATTTCTTCAATTTGTCACTGTAAGAACAAGAGACAAATTCATTAGAGTCACAATCAAGATCAAGCAAGTTCTTTGCCTTTTTGCCATAAGTCATTTGTGAATCATCAAAGTCAAGGTCAAGGGCTGAGTGGATAGGGACAGGCTTGAAAACACCTCTTATAGGTGGAGGAACTGCATTCATCCCTCCTTCCTTAACAAACTTAACAGGAATTTGATAATCAACTTCCTTAGGGGTAGGTCAAATATTCTAGGGTTATATTCCCCAACATCATATCCCAACCCTTTCTTACGCCAACCAAACTGATTACCATTATTATAGTTAACAAGATATTTTTCTGCTTGTTGCCATAAATTTATCCTAGCTACTTCACTATCCAGTTTAGCCTTTAAATCCTGATTTTCTAATTTGATCTTAGCAAATTGAGATTCAGAATATTTAAGTTCATTAGTGGTGTTTTCTAAATCTCTCTGTAAAACCCTTATTTTCTCTTCATAAGCAAGCTGATTTGCTTCATGCCAAGCCTTTTGTTTTTCCACAGTTTTAAGAGCCTTTTTATAAGCTTGAATTTCAACAAATAGTTTATTATATTCAGGCTCAATTTCATCAAACTCCCTTTTTAACTCAGTGTATTTAATTTCACTATCCTTTTGCAATTTAGTATATTTAATTTCACAATCAAAAGGACACTTAAGTACCTGAGATGGATGGCCCATCATTCCAAATTCTCCAGCCACATGTGTCTCAGCTCCATATCCAGCAATCATCCCATAAATTCGTGAAGCTCCAGTCTCCTCATGTTGTTCCCAATCCAGCATTGAATCCACGGACACTAGGGCTTTGGCTTCCTCTGGCTCCAATTCTTTCATTCTGAATGCCGAATACCTTGTTCTGTCATCAACTTTCTTGTCTTGGCATTCTATGGCAAATTGACCTATCTGACCACATTTGAAGCACTTCACCTTCCTTCTGTCAAACCTTGCACCTTCCCTTCCATTGAGATTGAGCTTCCTCCCTGACTGCTGCTCAAACCTGTTAACCTTTAATGACAGCATAGCCAGCTGCCACTTGATGTCCATCTCCTCCAAATCAAATTGATCAATTTGATCAAAGTCATCATACATAAATTGCTGTTGTGGAGTACTTTCAGCAAAAAATAAATGAAGAATTTCCTCAACAAAATTGTCAGTCCTTGATTGAGATCTTGGTGTTGTAGGAGAATAGGAAACAGACGAAGATGAGGGATTTGGACTATCACCATGAGAGACCTTGTTAGTGCTGGTAGCACTAACAAATGCAGTATGAGTAGGTGTATGAGATGAATAAGTAGAAACCCCTTTGATATCAATCTCTAGGGTCTTGAGCTTGTTGTACAGATCATCAAAACTTAGGTAATCCAATCCACCTTTGGCTTTCAGGGTTATGGAAACTTGAGACCAGGATGGAGGTAAAGCCCTTAGAAACTTTGTGTTGCAGTCTTCATTGTCTGGTCGAGCCTGCAACTGATTAAGTTGGCTGAGGATCTTGTGAAATCGATCATACCCTTTGTGAATTCCTTCATCCTCAGAGATCTTAAACTCCTGGAATTCCTGCTTAAGCATGGATTTCCTCATCTTTTTGGACTCCTCATTCCCACCAAATCTAGCTTTTACAGCAAGCCAGATTTCTCTAGCATCATCCAGGTGATGAAAATCACCCATGTGATCCTCTGGGAGAGCCTGAAGCAAGAGAGTTCTTGCTTTAGTTTCCCTTTACACAGCCAGCTGCTCCTCAGCTGATGCAGGAGGGAGAATCATGATGCTCCCATTCCGATCTCTTCCAATTCTCTTCTTGGTATTCCCAGTGAGGATAACATTCCAAAGTTGGTGATCACTGTTGGAGATCCAGTACTCCATCTTCATAGCCCAGACTTTATACTCTTCCTTTTTGAGATATGGGAACTTAGCATTACTGTTGGACACAGTGGTTGTAACAATTTGTTGTTGAACTTTTTTGGGTTCAGGTTCTTCATTGTTAATGGTAGCGAATTCAGGGTTTTCGTCGCCCATTGTGAAAGGGTTTAGAGAGATTGTTTTGAGAACTTTTGCTTCTTGATCAGAGATCCTCACGAGGCTCTGATACCACTTGTTGAATCTAACACACCTGCTAAATCTTTGAGCCTTAGTGGATCGGTAGGATGCCTATGTAATCACAAGCACACTACAAGAGAATCTCTGAGTACGAACTAGAAAAGAAAAGAACTAAGACTATGATCCTCTATGGATCGTATAATGAACTAAAAGATATTATTATTGAAGATTGTTAAGACGTAAAAAGATATATCAAACTCATAGACAAGTGTTCCTTTTATACTAACAAGAAACCCTAACCCTAACCCGTTCTACAAGAAAACGTGTGAAGAGATAAATATGATCTCTTCTAAAAATAAATCTAATAAACATTCTAAACATACGGGATAACAACTAACAATACCCGTAGCAACAACTACTATCAGCAGAAACAAGACATAACTATCAGCAGCAATGAGCTTCAGCAGGAACCACAGCTATCGGCAGGAACCAGCTTTACACTATCGGCAGCAGCAAGAAATATCTTATTTCTTGAATTCCTAACAAATTGGGTAAACCCACGAACTCTTGTAATCATTAGGTTACGGAATAGGACGCTATGGAAAATAGGCTAGACAAATTGACCATAAGAGTCTAGTGACTTTAATCCCCATATGGAGCAATAGAAAACACTAATTAGAAAACGTAATCATGGCATAACCAAATTAGTAACTAGGCTAGCACATTTCTCTCTATTGATTATCTCTTCCACTTTTAATTGCTTTCATTTTTATTTCATTTCATAGTATAATTAATCAATTCTTAAAACCCCCTTTAAAAATCAATGACACTAGAACTTAAATTAGATCCACACTGTTAATACAAATATCGTCCCAAAAACGTTATTTATATTTTATGATCTTTACTTAGTTTTGTTAATGACAAATACAAGTTATATCTTTTAGAAAATCCTAAATACAAGTTAAAGTCTTTTTAGAACACATTTACATTTCACAAGATCACTAGAATTTACATTTTATACATTTACATGTTTATTTCCTAAAATAGAAACTTTATTAGTTAAATATTAGGATGACATCATGGCATGCATCATGTACACAATCTTGGTAAGATTTTGTGATATTTTGTTTAGATCTTCAAGCCAAAAAGTTGACATTTGAAGATATGGAAAGATATGGCAAGATTTGCAAAGATTTGAAGATCTCTTAGCTGGCCTGACACGGCGGATCCAAGTGGATACAAAGACGGATCCAAATTAAGGGATCTGTCGGATCCGCCGCCTGTTGCTCAGCTTTGCCTATAAATAGAAAGCTGGTCATTTGGCCATTCTCATCACTCATATAGCTTAAATACATATTCATTCATTTACTAACCCATTTCATATCATTCATTTGATCTTTCCTTTTGTAGCAAAGGGATCAAACATACAAGGATCAACGTTCTGTCGTTATCCGTTGAGTTTAGTCACTGTGTGATCTTGTACTAGTTTGCATATCATTGTTTGTATCATTTACATCAGTAGAGTGAGGTTAGTGTTTTAGTCCTTAAAACACAAAGAGTGTTGGGAGTGGTTGTACCCTTGTAAAGAACCAAACGGGAGTGGTTGTACCCTTGTGAAAGAACCAAACGGGAGTAGTTGTACCCTTGTAAAGAACTCGGTGTTTAGCTTAGTACCGGAAAAAGAAGTAAGCGACGTGTAAAGGTTTTCTCCACCTAAAAGGGAGTTTGTTTCTTAGTGAAAGATAACTCTCGAGTTAGAGGCTCGAGGAGTGGAGTAGGGCAAGGAAGAGAGTCCTTGTAGCCGAACCACTATAAACATCAGTGTTGTGTGGTTTGATCTTTCCTCTCTTTACTTTTCATATATATTATGTGATTATTTGTTTGTGTATAATTTCCTTGAAATCACATTAAGTAACAAAGCGAATCAAATTTTAAAACGGTAAAACTATTCAACCCCCCTTCTAGCTTTCCACACACACGCATAGCTCTTGGGACGACCTCGACTTTACCAATTACTACACTACACACAACCGGGTACACTACACATTAGTGCCTTAGGTAGATGAGACTTTATAAATATTAAAACCTGGTCAGAAATCCTGCATCATTTAGTCTCTCCTTATATTTTTCCAAAAGGGCATTGTAGTAGGGAGAATTTGTTAAGACATCAAGAACCGGACGTTCAAGATATGGATCTTTGAATTCATCATCAATGGTTGAGTTAGGTTCTTGTTTAGGTGGTATTTCAATCACTTAGTTGACCGACACATTAGTTGGTGTATTATCTTTTTGGTCATTTTGAAAAATTTGGGTTTGTTTGAAACACTTGTTTATTGCATTGACCGAGTAGAATTGAGGACAAGAACTAGGAGACAAAACCGATGAGATGGAGTTAACATTTAGTTTCAGGTTCCTGATGGTGTTACTTGGGAGTGCTCTCAATACTCGATCATTGAAAACCTTTAACATGTTGTCAATTTTATTGGTCATCTCGCTTGGTTGTTGTTTGAAATCGGATTCAAACTTGGTCAAACGAGCCTCTTGAGATGCCATAAAATTGGACACTAACCCTTCAAGATTATTGGAATTGTTGGAAGTATTATTGTTGAAGGTGTGGTTCGAGGATGAACCGTTTGATTTAAAACGATTAGGTGGATTTGAAGAATTGTTTTTAGATGAGTTTTGGTTTTGTTTCCACCTAAAGTTTGGATGATTCTTCCAAGAGGGGTTGTATGAATCACCATAAGTGTTTTGCTCGGTTTTGAAAGTGAACCACTTATCTCTCGCTCCGTCGGTACGCGAGGATGCATAATCCGCAAAAGCTTGTTCAGGGAGTTCCATGCAATCACGAGTGTCATGGGGACCACTAAATATTCGCGTGAAGAAGTGATTTTGTTCACTTGACTTGAAGGTTTTGGAGCTTCATGGTATGTCATGAGAAACTTGACTTGGTCTTCAAGTTCCATGATCCTACGGTCGGGAATGCTTGAGTTATTTGAAGGCAAGGATATTACCTTGACCGTTTTGCTCAACTCGAGGGGGTCATTCCAACATTCGTTGTCATAGAGAGCAAGATCTTCTATGATTCCCCACGATTCTTTCGCGTTCTTGTTACGTAGCTTGCCACCGGCCGCTTGGTCAATGGATGGCCTTGTGGATTGATTGACATGATCATAGAAAATTTGGATTTGAAGCCAAATATCAATGCCATGATGAGGGACTTTTTGGAGTAAGTCCTTGAAACGAGTCCACGCTTCATAAAGAGTTTCACCTTGACGTTGTTGGAACAACAAGATGTCATTCCTTAGCTTGGTAGTTCTCCCTAGTGGGAAAAATTGAGCGAGGAAACGAGAAGTGAATCATCCCAAGATGAGATGGATCCCGCGGGTAAACGCTCAAGCCAATGACTAGGTTGGTCACGTAGAGAAAATTGGAAGAGACGCAATCACGTTGTCTCTTGAGTGGCAACATCAAGGTCTATGGAATCTACGATTTTAAGAAAATCCTTGAGATGTTAATTTGGATATTCGGAACAAAGTCCATGAAATGCACATCCGCTTTGCACCAACCGGATGGTGTGGGATCGCAAGGGAGACACATTGACTCTTTGGGGAAGCTCAATGGTGTTTCGATAGCCTTGATGGCTTGGTTTGGAGTAGGGTTGAGCATCGGTCCCGGACCAGACCGGACCGACCAAGACTAAGACCGAATTAGCCCAAAATCCGAGACCGAGGACCGGACCGGTCTCGGTCGGTCCGGTCCAACAAGGCAAAATAGTCGGTTTGTGGTCCAGACCGGACCGACCAAAACCAAGACCGAATTAGCCAAAATCTGGAGTACTCACCTAGAGTACGGGCTCGAGGTTGTTCGGGTGGGTCTTGGTGTGCTTGGTGTTGGCCAATGGTTTCATAGATATTATCATCGACCATGATGGCAAATGATATGGATTACGAATAAAGGGAACAAAGAAAAGATAGACTAAAGAAAGCTAATAAATAGAAAATAAAATCTCACTTGATCGGAATCTAGTAAGTAGACCTAAATGAGATAGAAATTGAACCTAAACAATAACTAGGCAGTGTACCTAATCGTTGTAGTGTAGTATAGGTAAGACTCGGAGGAAAGTTCATTCTCTAGGGGAATAGGATCGCTAGGTCAAGATGTATGACGAGATACGTCTAAAGGTGAGGGATGATTCTTTTAGTGTTTTTATATATTTTAGAAAGCAATTAAAAATCTCGGGTTTTGAAAGAGTAAGCAGAATTAGTTGCTAGTCAACTAACCCAAAACTACAATTTAAACTAAATTAAACTAATTAAAAAGAAAAATAAATTTGGTGACTTCTTATAATTACTCCCTAGTTATCTCCTACTGATTTTTCAAATTGTCACGTCCTTGTTTTAATTGAAGCGTTGTATTCCTTAATATTGGTCGTGGGGAGGTGCCGAAGTCCCCAACTCTATGAATCTTAGTCTCCCCTAAAAACCTTAAAGTCTATTAAGTTTTTCTAGGATCTACAAGTCGCAATTCACGCAATAAATACAACGAGAAAAACCAATAGTTCACTCTACGGTTGCGTTTCTAAGACGTTCAAGCTAGTTACATATAAGAGGTCAGCCAGTTTTCTTAGCCTAACGCGAAGCAATCAACTAAACAAGAGACGACAAATCAATAATCAACAACTAGGTTTCATTAGATCTAAGCAAACACAAATAAACTTAAGCTAGCATGTTAAAGAGAAGAGAAGATAAACAAGTAATCAAACAACACATAGACATATTGAATGATTAAACGAATAACTTATCTTCAATGAAACATGAGTTTTGGGGATTGTAAAACCCTTACAAAAGCTGCCAAATTCGTCCACAAAACCCTACTCCAAGATGTTACACAAATTATGAAAAACAAAGGAAAGTATATATAGATTTACAACTCTGACGGCGTCAGCTTATGGGCCCTGACGCCTTCAGCTCGCCGCCAATTAGGGTTTCGTCTTGTGCAAGTCGCCGTTATGACGGTGTCACCTTGTAACCTCTGACGCCGTCACGTTATCTCTGACGTCTTCCCTTAGTATCTGGTTCTGGGCCGTCTTTTGTTAGTTTAATACGTGACTCTCATCTTCAATTAACACCTGACGTCATCATGTTGTGTAGTCTTCAGATTTCATCCGAGGCGTCTCTTGTTAATCTTGATCCAAAAATCCATTTTAGTAACAACTGACGGCGTCACGTTGTAGCTTGTGACGCCTTCAGGACTCCTTTTCCTGACAGATTTGACACTTGATCGTTTTCCTCACTTTTCTTGTCCAAATATGCCCTAAACGTGTCGATTTCCAGATTTTTTGTCCCAAGTACCTAAAATGCAAAAAGAAACGATTTAAGGCAATATTTGATCATATTATTACGATTTTGGGCTTAAATAACCCCTTAAAAAGGTACCAAAAAAATCCTTATCACTTTGATTTTTTTGCCCTCATATGAAGACTTCTCAGCAGGTCATGTAATACCCCCAATTTCATGATACACAACGGAATTCAAACTGTGTGTTACTCGATAGTATAACAGTTATAACAATAGAAAACGAACTCTAATTGAGTCATTTTAAAAGATTTATCATTCTAATTATATCAATATCAGAGTTTACAAAATGAAGTCCCAGTAATTTCAAGGTTTACAAATTACATTAAATGAGTTTTTGAATGATAATAAAATTTATAGCCTTCTTGAGTATCCTTGCTCCTCCGTGCCAGCCTCGATCATTATGGACCTGAGATAAACATGCTAAAAGTGTCAACACAAAGGTTGGTGAGTTCATAGAGTTTATGGAAATTATTGTGGAAACTTTGTAAAAATCATCGTGACAAGTATATGTAAATACTAAATGTAAATTCTAAGATTCCAAGTGTATGACTATTGTACTAAATACAATATCACATGTAGGTAGTGTTTCTGTTGCTCTTAGTTCTTCACATCGAAACCTTAAAATTTTGTTTCTGGTTTGTTCACAATTGTACCAAGTTCGTTGGTTTGTTATTATACCAATTCTATTAGTTTCGAGATTACACCAAGTCCATTAGATCATATAGTTTGTACCAAGTACATGAAATTATCCCATTTATCCCGGTACGGAGCCACCAATCGTTCTGTGTCTGGGTTACGTTGTTATACACCCAAAGCGTTGAACATTGTTTGTTATCTCGAACATTGTTTGTTATTGCACTATCATTATGAAAACCAAAATGTAAATCTCGTATTAATAGAAATTGGATTAACTGTTGCAATCATAGCCTAGTAGGTAATCTGTTGTTATACCTAGTGTTCTCAAATGTTTGTTGCATTCTGTTTGCTCTAACTGAGTCAACTTAATGGTTACATTAATCCCAATAGATCTAACCATAATATTCGTACTCACTACGCATAGTGCTTAATGGTCAATGATATAGAAACTCTAAGTGTGGAAATACTGTTACTTAGTATAAATAAACATTTAGTTCATATAAGACATACAGTTTGCAAATAATCGTGATTGTCATAAAATAGTTGAGCATGTATCTCCCCCAAAGAGTTTATAAAACAAGTATAAAAACGGGGCTATGACTCACCGTGAGTGGATGATGTTTAAGGATATAATGAAATCGCTGGATAAGCTGGGAAAATCTCTACGTGCAACTTAGAATAATTGTTGCGTCTTAGATTTGGAATAATGTCTATGAAAACATAAACGAGCCTATATATGTCCTTATATTGATCATGATGTAGTACTTGGTAGGTTGTGTATGTCGTTTTATAGAAACGGGTTATGCAACATTTTTAGTTTATATATCTCGTACTACCGTTCGGGACATCATAATTCAGAGGTCATGCAGTAAACGTTCGAGGAGCTAGGACACTTTACTTCGTCAATCCAGCAACTCGTCGATCCATTTACCCAAATGAACCCCTCACATGAAGCTCCCTAGTTTTGTAGTTTTCGATATGGAAAATCATGTTTTGCTTGTTTGGATCCATGATATATGTGTCAAAATGATCATATAGTTTGTAAACATTTGTTATAAGGTTGTTTGGTCATGATTAGGAAATCATAACGGTTATTACAAGTTATGAGTATAGTTTCATATGTAAAAACTTATAAGTTAGGATTTATTATTTCACTTTTGAAAAACTAGTTTTCACATGTGAAAAACACTATTCCGAAAGTAAGGTAGGTGGTTTTATTTGACAAAAGTGATTTTATAATTATATGATGAATGTGGCGAAGTTTCATGAGTTATTGAAGTCGGGAAAAGGTCCTTTTGTAAAATCGTTTTGTATATGTTTTGGTTTGCCAAGGTTAAGGCTTTGGCTAATGGTCTCGGTTAGGAAGCCTTGAGGCCTTAACTGTGGCTTTGGTCTCGGCTTCCAAGGCCTTGAGACCTCAGCCTTGGCCTTAGCCACGGCTGTGGTCTCGGACAAAGGCCTTTAGGTCCTTTGGTTTGCCTTAGCCGTGCGGCTAAATATATAGTTATGTGGTTATATAAAATCTGTTAAGATTTGGACAAAAATAGCTTTCTTTTTGCGTTTTCCGAACCCGTGCTCCTGGATTTTTGAAGAAAACGTCGTTCCGGACAACTTTCGTGTTTTAACCTTTCGATGAATCGGAACAAAAGTGCCTCGAAAATCATGTTTTTAAAACTGTTACAGAAAGGTTTTCCAGTTTTCAGTTTCGGGTTTTTGGTAACTTCATTTGGCCGTATCTTTTGACTCGTGTGTCCATTTCGGGTGATTCAAGTTGCTACGGTTTCATTTTAACCTTGTCTACAAAAATATATAAATTACTAAATCTATATATGTAACATCCCGCCTACTCAGACCACAATATTGTCTGCTTTGCCCGCAGGCTCACGGCTTTGTTTTTGTGGCCTCATTTGAAGACTTCCCGGCAGGTCACCCAAGCCAGTACTACTCTCACATGAGCACGCTTAACTGCCAGTTCCTAAGAACCCCACTCGCAGTAGACCACAAAACGCGTTGTGTCATTGTAAGGCGAATGTAATCTTATGAACCCAGCATCTCTCCAGGCCACAGCCGATGTGGGATTTGCCTAGGGTGTTACAATCACCCCCCCTCAGGGACTCATCGTCCTCGATGAGGTTTGCCCTACCATCCCGAACGGCTCAGGAGTGGCTCTGATACCACTTGTAACATCCCGCCTACTCAGACCACAATATTGTCCGCTTTGCCCGCAGGCTCACGGCTTTGTTTTTGTGGCCTCATTTGAAGACTTCCCGGCAGGTCACCCAAGCCAGTACTACTCTCACATGAGCACGCTTAACTGCCAGTTCCTAAGAACCCCACTCGCAGTAGACCACAAAACGCGTTGTGTCATTGTAAGGCGAATGTAATCTTATGAACCCAGCATCTCTCCAGGCCACAGCCGATGTGGGATTTGCCTAGGGTGTTACAATATAAGATCGGTTTTGCGGCAAAATTGTACATAAGTTCATTAGTTTACACTAGTTAACATATAAGTTTTTAAACTTGTTTTTATAGGTTTTGTACATCATGAATACAATATAATTACCATATATAGCATAGATTTAGAATAAGAAACATGTAAATGGTGTTGATCAAGAGTGTGTTAGACTTTCTTACAACTTTTGGCTTTCAAATAAGAAAGGAAAATAGACAAGGACTAGAACTTTGATTGAGCAATTTCTCCACACTTTAGTAATTCCTTCTACACCTTTGTATTCTTGAAGGACTTTGTGTTGAGATGTTTGGTAACTTGAAGGGATTTTAATTCAAGAAGATCACCAAACTTGCAAAGAGTGTTGATGTAGTTTACTTTGTTCTTTAATCTTTTCATAATACTTGAAGTTGAGAGAAATATGAAGAGTGTTTTGTGTGTGTGATGTTTTAAATGGAAGAGGAGGAAGGATTTTATAGCCTCTTGAGGAGGTTACATAATGCATGAGTCATATTACTTACAAAGTAAGTAAGACATGTGTTGCAAGATCTTAGTAAGATTAAGCCATGTGCAGTTAAGTAGCAAACTTTTCTTTCTCTTCTAATTAAATGTGCGCCTTGGTGATTAAGGGTGTGTTTGTGATTGGTTAACATGGTGTGATTCATCTTATGCAAAATTAAACCCTTGCATGACTTGTGTCCTAATGAGTCATTTAGGTGTAAGAGGTAATCAAATTGATTACTTCTACTTAGGGATGAGTTGTAGTAAACATTTATTAATAGTCTTAGGGACTAAGGGTGTGTTATTAGTTAGACATGTGTTGTAGTAATATATCATCAAGACATATTGTCTTGGTGATTCACCATAGTGACGCCCAACTTGGAGGAGGAGGAGGAAAGTGATGAGGTGGAAATAAGTAACCTAAAGTGTTTCCTTGTCTAGTATACTAGGTGTTGGACTTGTTGTGTTACACATTTGTTATAGGGAATTATTAATGTCAAGTAATCTAAGTAAATAACTTAAATTTGAAATAGGTAAATTATTTAAGACTGATAGAAATTATTGATACTAGAGAATATACTAAATCTTAGTATATGAAGATGTATAATTGTTTGTTGGAATCTATAATCGTAGGTTTGGGTTATGCGAAATATTAATCGTACAATGTTTTCATAGAAACGGAAAAACAAAAAATGTGGCTCATAAAATGTTTACGAGATGAATAGTAAAAGTGAATAGTAAAAATACGAGGATGAATAGTAACCTGAAAATGCGAATTGTTATAGGTCACCCAAGCCAGTACTACTTTCACATGAGCATGCTTAACTGCCAGTTCCTAAGAACTCCACCCGCAGTAGACCACAAAATGTGTTGTTTCATTGTAAGGCGAATGTTAACTTATGTCCCTAGCATCTCCCTTGTGTGTCAGCCGATGTGTGGATGGTCACTCTTTTTCAATGAAAACGGCCACAAACTAAACAATGTCACCATATGCCACCTACGGTGGCGCAACCTTTGGTGACACACACCAAAAAAAACGTGTGTGACTATATGCATATCGTCACACATTTTTGGAGTGACCAATACCACTTTTTGTACCAGTGTCATCCATAACTCTATTTTTGAATTATGTCCCACCAACTGATAATTTTGACTTTCTTATCAACTTTTCTATCTCAGTGATAAAGTTCTTAAGAATGCTACTGGTTTCATCCTTAGTTCCTAAAAAGAAAACCCATGTAAACCTGCTATAATCATCTGTGACCACAAGACAGTACTTTTTATGCATTAGACTACCTATAGATGCACGACCGAACAAGTCCATATGAAGCATGAATAATAATTGAGTAATAGAGTTTTGAGACTTGGGCTTACAAGAAGCTTTGTGTTGTTTGCCCTTAAGATAGGCAACACAAGTTTGGTCATTTTTAAAACGCTTCTGAGGTAAACCTCTTACCAAACCATCTTTTACAATCTTATTAATGGTTTTAAAATTAACATGACCAAGTCTCCTATGTCAAAGCATTGATTCATCCAATGTGGCTTTTGCAACATGACAAGTTAGACTCACATTAGGAACAATTTTCTTCATATCAACACTGTACATGTTGCCCTTTCTAGGAATTTTAAGTAGTCCTTGACTTTCATCAGGTAACTTAAAGTCTGGAGATAAGACATGACATTAAGCGTCAGTAAAAAGAACTTTGTTCTTTTTGTCACACATTTGTGAGACACTAAAGAGATTAAACTTAAGTTCATGCACAAAATACACATCTTCAAAATCAAGTTTACCAGTTTTTATTGTACCTTTACCAGTAATCTTTCCACCTCTTGCTCCTCCCCCAAAGGCAACATATCCTCCATCAAAAGCTTTGAAATCTGAGAGGTAAGACATGTTCCCAGTCATGTGCCTAGAGCATCCACTATCAGCATATCCTTGATCTTCTTCATCTTCTTGTTGTGGATGTCCCTGCACATAGAATAAAGGAAATTAGTTTCCTTTGGGGACCCAAGCCTTTACTGACTTGGATCTGCCTTGTGCATCAATGTAATCATATTTCTTCATTGTGATTGATGCACCATTTGGTTTGATAGGTCTCCATACCCAACATGCTGAGGCCTTAACAGCATTGCCCCCTTTTACCCTGACAGCATTTCTTGGCCTAGCAGTACTAACTGCTGGTCTAGTAGTACAAACTGTTGGTCTAACAGTCTTAACTATTTGGCTATATAATGTTGTTTTATACTGAAAGGACCTTCTAACAGTGTGTTGTGTAGATTTAGAAAAGCTTGATGTTGGTTTAGCACTAACATCTGATGATTTGGGGTAAGCAGTATGAACTAGTCTAACAGTATTAACAATTTTTAGGCCACTCTTCATCAAAGCTACTCTAGGAGCCATATTTCTGTTAACACAAGAGTGAGTAGATTTAGCAAAACTGTTGTGATTCACCCTTTTATTCCCATGTACCATCCTTTTCCCCTGATGGTAATCACAAAAAGCCTACAAATGATTAAAACTACCACAAGTATAGCAAGCCTTATTGTACATAAGAAAATCACTGCCTAATTGTTGGGATTTTAAATTGTTCCAATTTCTCTGGTTACCCCTAGGCGTGTGTGATCTATACATCTCAGCATATTTGACTGTTTTCCTAGGTGGTTTCACTTGCTCTTTAGGTTTAACAGTTTTTACTTTAGCATCACTAGAAACAGTATTTTGCTTTTTTACCTCAGGTGTAGACTCAACCTGATCCTCATTATCAGATTCCCAATCTTCAATAATTGGTGCATCTGAATTCATCTTTTCTTCTGACACCTTCTCCTCAACAAAAGATGTGTCAAAAGTTTCACCAACCTCTTTGAAACTATCCTCACTGTCACTCTTAACTTCTTTAGATTCAAGTTCCTTTTCTTCCTCCAGATGGGACAGATCAAGCTTTGGGCCTGGAAAGTTCCCTCTATGTGGTGGTGCAACACTTTTATAACCTAGACCTTTCTTAAAATTGTTTGTTAGCTGACACTCTATAATTTTATCTAGACTCTTGGTTAACCCTGCATATCTCTCTATATTCACTTCAATGTTGTCTTTATCTAGCTTAAACTTTTCTAGTTCTCTTTTAAGCTCATTTATTTCTAAGTCTTTAAACATAACATCTCTTTTCAAGACAACAATATCTTTAGTGAATAAAGTTTCATTCTTTTTGTATAAAACAAGTTGTTCTTCTACAACAGCTAAACCTCTCTTATGATTTGCTAAATTAAAATTTGATTGGTTAAGCTCTACTCTTAAGTCATCATACTACCTTTTAAGTTTTTCATAGTCTTTTAAAACTAAACAAGATTTTGAACAAGCTTTAACTGTATGTACCTCAGAGTCAGAGAAAGCCATTAGTGCCATCTCTGTTGGTGCTTCTTCCTCAGCCATGAAGCTCCAATCAAAACCAAGTCCATCTATAGCCACCATTACCTTTGAAGAAGACTCCTCCTCACTTATAGCCTTCCTGTTGCTCTCCTGAGTCTTTGATCCTCTACTTCTGCTTTTCTAGTTTCTGGGCCCTCTACATTCTCTAGCAAAGTGTCCCAACTTATGGTAGTTGTAACACTCTACCTTTGTTTTATCAAATCCAGCAGTATCACTACCATTGATAGTGATATTCTTCCCTGTCCTCTGAAAGAATCTCTTGGCCCTCATGCTCAGCAAAGCTAATTGCCACTTCAAATCCATCTCCTCCAGATCATCTTCATGAATTTGAATTAGGTCTTCATGAACCAGCTGAGACCCATTTGCTTGACTAGCTAGAAAAGCATACACAGTATCATCACCTTAGCTAGCAGTACTAGTTTCTGAACTAGCAGTACTAACTTTAGGGTTAGCAGTACTAACTCCTGAAGCAGTATTAACATCTTCTTGACTGCAATTGTTGGGGGATGACACAAATGCCATGTTCTCAGAGCTTGAGCTTGAGCTTCCAGTCTTCTTTACCTCTTGTTCAACAATTTTGAAGTTGTTGTACAGATCATCAAGACTCATTGTATCAATTTCTGGCTTGTTTCTCCAGACTACTACATGAGTGTTCCATTCAGCAGGCAAACTTCTTAGGAATTTGAAATTAAGATCCTCATGTGGGATCTCAACACCCGATACAGCCAGTTGGCTGACTATCTTCTGCAGCTTGTTGAAAATATGATCAAGAGAATCAGTGCTTGTGACACTAAAATTCTCATAATTCTGCTACAACAAAGTCTTATGTGTCTTCTTGGTGGCTTCATTTCCACCAAACCTTGTAGTTATGGCTTCAAATAGAGTCTTTGCATCTTTGTATTTGCTAAAAGTTAACAGTTGCTCATTAGTAATTACCATCAGCAACATACTCTTATCCTTGAGATCATTCTTCTTCTGAAGCTTCTCTTCTGTAGTAACAGGAATATTGTTTATTGTTTGAGTTTTGACACCATCAATAGTTGATTCAGTTATTTTAGGTGTAAAAGAGTTGCCATTTTCTATGATTTCCCATAGACCATAATCATGTACTTGAAAGTACTGCTCAATTCTGAGCCTTCACATCTCGTAGTCATTCTGCTTGAGCAAGGGGAGTTTAGATGTGGTTGTAGTTTGTGTTGTTTCAAGATTCATCTTCTTAAATGAAATTAGAGTTCTTCTGGTATGTTTCTTCTAGAACAAAGTTTCAAAACCTTTAGCTTTGATACCACTTGTGGATCCCAATACACGGATCTTGCTGAGCTTGTTAGAAACTTTGTTTAACACCAAAGAGTATGCGGAATCTACTCTTTAATACTTAGAAGAATGTTTAGAATGTATAAAGCAATGTAACAGTGAACTCTTTATAAACACAATGTAACCAAAATGATTCAATATTATTAAGCAAATAATATGAGTGATCTGAATATCACTAGGGTTTACAACACTGAATCTTAACAAAAACATATATCTTAAGATCTAACCTAGGACCTCCTTTTATAGGCACAAGGAGTCCTTTACAAGATAACTATCAATATTCTAAACATGCAGAATATTCGTATAAGTCTAATTATATAAGATATATCCTAAATATCTTCTATACATAACTCTTTATACGTATTTATCCCTTAAGCAGTACAAATCTTCATTCAGCATACTCAACAGTACAAAATATCTTCTAGCAGTACTAACTCAGTTACACTGGCAATACTAATATTTATACTGGCAGTACTAACTTAGTTAGTACTGTTAATGTATTCTTTAGCAGTACCTTCTTTCTTTAACATATTACACTACAGTACTAACTGGTTTGTACTGTTAGTGTAAGTCTACAATAGTTCCAACTTTATACTTGGCAGTACCTTCTTGACTTGCCAATACAAATTGTTTGATCATTTAATTCCCAACACACAGGGACTAATATTGCCATCCTTACATTCTCAGGTTGTGCTGGTTGATACTTTGGGAAGCTAATGATGAAAGCTGGAGAGTTGAAGGGATGATATTGACAAGATAGAAGTTTAGTCGGTGGATGGAGTATATAAGCTTAAGAGTCAAAGTCAAGGCTCATTATCTCAAAAATGCATTCTCTCTCTGCTCTCATAGTTTTCACACAGTTGTAACCCTAATTTGATTCTTTAGTATCTGATCATCTTGATCAGTTTAGGTTGTGATAGATTGATCTTTTGTTCCTGACTGAGATCAGGTTGTGGTTGTATTAGTATAAGCTGATTGAGATCAGTTTTTTGTTAAGTTTTGGTTTTTAGGAATAATAAGAAGATTGTTTTAGTGTTAAATTGTGTTTTCGTACATGGTATCAGAGCCAGGTTATCTAATCTTGCTCTAAAATCGTTTTCTAAAAAACTAGGCTTTCATAAAATTTGGGGGTATTCTAAAATTGATTGTGTTAATACAAATATCGTACTAAAAACGTTATTTATATTTTACGATCTTTGCTTATGTTTTGTTCATGACAAACACAAAGTATATTCCTTAAGCAAATTATAAATACTAGTTAAAGTCTTTTTCAAAACACATCTTTTATTTAACATGATCACTAACATTATATTACATATACATGTGTATTTCCTTTAATGGAAACTTTAATTTAAAAGTTACAAAGTGACATCATGGTATACATCACAAATACAATCTTGGTAAGATTGTGTGATATCTTGATTAGATACTCAAGTTATATAGTTGACATTGGAAGATATTGATTTGACAACACAAGGATATGGAAAGATTTGAAGAGATCTCATGTGCAACATTAGCTGTCATATCGCGGATCCAAATCCATACAAAGACGGATCCCATCTGAGGGATCCGCCGGATCCGTAGGAGCCTTGCCTTGTTTGCCTATAAATAGCAGGCTTGGCATTTGATCTAATCATCCACTTAGGAAAGAAAACACATACATTCACTTTAGTTACTAACCACAGTAGTTATATATATATATATATATATATATATATATATATATATATATATATATATATATATATATATATATATATTATATATATATATATATATATATATATCATTGATGTTTCTTTTGTAGCAAAGAAGATCAAGTTAACAAGCTTCAAACAAGCAGACTATTGTGAAGTTGTAGTATAGGTTCTGTGTAAACACTTTAAGTGTTTCTTATCATTTGTATCAGTTAGATCAGTGAGTGTGGTTAGTGCTTTAGTCCTCAAAGCACAAAGAGTGTAGGGAGTGGTTGTACCCGTGTAAAGAACTCGACATCTAGCTTAGTGTCGGTAAAGTAATTAGGCGACGTCAGGTTGGTTCTACCTTGTGAAAGAACCCGGTGTTTAGCTTAGTACCGGAAAAGGAAGTAAGCGACGTGTAAAGGTTTTCTCCACCTTGAAGGGAGTTTGTTTCTTAGTGAAAGATGTCTCTCGAGTAAGCAACTCGAGGAAGTGGAGTAGGGCAAGGATAAGGATCTCTTGCAAACCGAACCACTATAAACACTTGTGTTATGTGGTTTGATCTTTCATCTCTTTATCTTTAGTTTATATTGTGTGATAACTTAATTTGTGATTGTTTCCTTTGAACTAACAAATTAAACAAAAGAAACGGTAAAAACTATTCAACCCCCCTTCTAGTTTTCCACAATTGGCATCAGAGCTACGTTACTCAAGATTTTTAAAAATAAACTGTATTTTAAAACTTGAAACGATCAAATCAATTTTGAAAACTTTAAAGAAGGGAAATCCTTGCAAAAATCACCAGACCTCAAAAACAGTTTTTAAAGTTTGGAAAAACCATTTTTGAAATGTCAAAAGACTCAGATCTAGCTAGACATAATATTTCACCTAAAGCTTTTGATGAATCCATTTCTAGTAAGTATTTTGACAGGAAAGATCTTGACACAAAATGGAAAGTTAAAGCAACAAAAATTGAAGATTCTAAGGATCATTCAAGGATAACATTGGACGAGCTCATAGGATACCTCAAAACTCATCTAGCAATAATCGAAAAAGATTCGGGGATACCTAAAGGCAAAAAGGAGTTGATAGCTTCTAGTACTTCAGCCAGATCTAGTTTCAACAGTGAAGATATGCTAAAAGACAACAAAGTGGATAGTACGGCTAACAAAACAGAAAAGGTATCCTCTGACTCTTCATATATATTTAATGACTACGACACATTAGATATAGAACACAATAGATTAAGTAAGTTCATTATAAACGTCATAAGTGAAAATAAGATCTTGAAAACCAAAAAGGAATACTTGATGAATAAAATACATAAGTTGAAAGAAAAAGTTAAAAGCTTGGAAGAAAATATGGAAACTGAATGCTGTGCATCATGTCAAGAAATAAAACCTGAATTAGAATCACATAAACTCACACTAAGCAGATACATAAAACAAAATCTCAAGTTTCAAAGATTCAATAAACACATAAACTGTGCAGATGACACTATGAGAATTCTTAAATCGTCTCATGGTAGCTTCAAGCCTGATTTTATGGAAAATGGTCATTAAAGTGATTTTTGAAAGTCAAACGATAAATGAAAATCAAATCACACCAACTAAGTTGGTAACCCACGGATCCCACGGATCCAAAACTTTGGATCCGCGTAGTATAGACAAAGGATCCGTAAGTACAGTAGAAAAATTGAAAAATCAATATTCTAGTAAGACTAATTCAAAAACGATCAAAGACAGGGATGTAGTTAAAACAACAGTAAAATCATGTTCATACATAGGAAATGAGCTTAGTAGACAAATACCATTTGACTATCTCGGAGATATTAGTGAACCATGGTAATATGTTGTTTAACTCAATAAGGACCCATGAGATATTGGGGACCAAACACTCAAGCTTTCTTTAGGTATGCTTAAAAGGATTTGGTCTTTATGATCTTACTTAATCCCAAGATACATTGTTGAATACAAAGGTATCTTCTCTAATCACTAAAGTGCTCATCCCGATCAATAGCACTTTTGGTATTAATCATCAAAAAGGTATGAACTCTCATAACCCTACTCATAATGATTATTCTCATAGATAATTCATGATTTAATAACTATTTCTTTGTGGTATGATTAATTATTACTACATATGTAATAATAGAGATTCTATGTGTATAAGATAAGATGATTACTAGGATAAGGTTTTTAAAACCTTTGCTAAAACCGGATATAACATCTCAAGACAAATGTTGTCTCATATTCTTATATCTCAACACTTAGGTAAAACCCACACATGGATAAGTTCTTAGAACTTGCAAGAACTTTAACCAAGATAAGATTTAACCAACACATTTGTGATTATCACATCCACTAATGTTCCTAAGTAAGTTCTAACTTAATTATTCATAACCTTAAAAAGTACTTGGAAGAAAATTAATTTTAGGATAATCTCACCATATTATAAAGTTTTATCTCTCCATAACTCATTTTGATAATACATAGGTCTAAACAATATTGTTTGTAATAATCCCATCCATTAGAAAACATTGAGATTTAAATAATTTAGTTTTTCTCTAGAAACTAAGTAAGATTGATAACTCTAGAAATAAGAGCATAAATCAAAGCCATCTAATTAAAATTTAAACATATAGGAAAAACATATTCTCCTATTTTCGTACATACTAACTTTAGCTAAATATCTTAAAAGTTATGGAAACACAAACGAACTTAGTAGAACCTCATCTCCTTATCAAGATATGCTATGACCAAAAATCATACATGATAAGTAAAACTTTAAGTACCAAACAACTAGGAATAAAAAAAATGGTTTCACTCAATCATGAAAATTTAGGATAAAAATCATTCACATTAAGGATCAAAATAGTTAAATCATTGGATAACCTTAAAAATAGTAATAAATTAGTAGAACACCAAACCTTGTGTATAACTATCATTCTTAGATCATAACAATTAGGTAGATCTCTAAACATGTTGTGTACCAATGTGAGACATTGTACCACAAGTCACTAAGAAACTAACGTTCATTGATACTTAAGTGGTTAAGGAGAAGTGTGGAGAAAATACCCGTAGTTTATGTCTTTAAGTCTCTATTGCCAATCTTCTCCTGTTTCTTCAACCTTGCAATCATTCATCTCAACAATTACTTAGCTCGACTGTTTTATCCTTATTTAAAACAGTGAATACAACATGTTGAGAAAGTCTCTCAAAAAGGATTACAGTGGTAAATCCTCTTACAAACATTTCTAGAAAGAAATCTCCGTTCCTTATAAAACATACTAATAATCAAAACATTCGTCCAAACCTTAATTTAACCAAAAACAAAAATACCTCAAACCTTGTTCTGATCCTGCGGATCCAATTGACAACAAGGGCGGAACCCTTTTTAAGGATCCGCCAAATCCGTGAGTTGTCAAATCCGACTATGAATTACCAAACACTCCTTACTGCACTACACACTTAATTAAACCCTCAATATCAACTCATAATCGACTCTCATCATCCCTAACTCAAAAATTAGATCCTTCATATCAATTCGTGCTTGATCACTCACTGTAAGTTCACTAATTTATTTCAATTCAAAATTAGGGTTCATGAAATTTCAATAATACATTTTCTTTTGTCAAAAGTTAATAGGAATTCTATTTTGTTAAACACTTTAACAAAATTCAATAAAACCAAAGAAACCTCTATTCTAATCTTTCAAATTAGAATAAATTTTCATAATTAAATGAATTTAAAACATTGCTAATACAAAATCAAAGAAAACGTCAAACAGGAATGTTTGGGGTATAAAGTGTTTTGTCACAAAACATATTTTCAAACATCATAATATGTCAAAGATAACCACACCTCCATATTTGTCCACATTTCATGTATTAGTGTAACTAAAACTATAAATTGTTTATGACTAGGAATATCATGCCTCCTGCCACTAATTACGATCACAAGAAAACAAAGAAGTACCTACCCAAACATCATCAAACAAAAGGACTCACAGAAGCGCAAGTCCAACTTTTCAAAGCTTTAGAAAGTCGGTATGTTCATGAGGGTAGAACCGTAGACTCTTCATTTTTAGAAGAAACAAACATTCGTGAACAAATGGCCACCATTCAATTTGATTCACTTCTCGACATAGATGAACCTATCATTCCTCGATTCATTCTCGCATTTTATGCCTCAGTAAAACTTATTTCTTACGACAATGGATCATTTAGCATCAACTTCAACGTAAACCAAAACTCCTACAATTTTCCTTTAGATCATTTTGGGGAAGTGTTACACATCCCAAGTGAAGGAACATGCTTCTACTCTGACAAATGGTCCTTAACCATTCTAAATTCAAATCTAGGAAGAGAACATCCATACGACACTCCCCTAACTCCTAAAGAAATTATCAGAGATCATCTTTTTAACACTAGAACCAATCCAATTAAGAAACTTCGGGGCAAAGATGTCAATCGAGATCCATTTGCCATGGAACTCAATGAACTCAAACCTGAGTTCAAAAGACTCGAAGAAATTCTAAGATCTAATGTCATTAGTACTATTGGTAACAAAGATCACATGAATGCTGGACTATGCTATATGCTCTATTGTATTTCAACTCATCAAAAATTCAGTCTTGCTTACTATATCGCCAAAAGGATGGTTGATATACGTGTCCTAGGGAAAACCACATTGCCATATGGAATGCTACTCACTCGTTTGTTCAAAGCTTCCATTCCCATCCTTCCAAATTCTGTTGGTTTTGTCCCAGATTATCCCGAAATCAAACACACCTTTGTCCCTCTTAGTGACCATAGAGTGAAAGTAGGAAAAGGGAAACGAGCTTGTCTCTCATCTTCATCTTCATCATCTTCATTAGCTAGTGACGAAGATGGATTACCTAACTCAAAACTTCCACTTTTAGATTACCTGAGTCAACTTCCATCTCTCAATAATGAATCTGCGGAAAGCCGACAAACAAAGGGAGTTCTAAAGTGTGCAGGACGATGGATGATGAAACTCCGAAAAGATCAAAAGAAAATACTCAAAGTATTAAAAGAAAAGCGAGAATAAATGAAAGTTTGGAACAGTTGTCCTTTAGACCATATATGATCATATTTCTATGTTTGATAAGACATGTCTTTAGTACTTTATGCTTATGTGTTCTAGCTCAACTTTAACTGATGATAATGCACATGGTTATCAATTTTCCAAACTTATGCCACTGTTTGGCTTAAACATCATTCATGATGACATCATTAATGATAAGGTCTATTTTCATACTTGATTGTGTTTTATTTTGTGTATAAGAACTAACTAATTATTGCAGATTGATAACACTCGAGGTTATCAATATACCAAGTCTAAACCTATGTTTGGCTTAACTCCTACTATGGTAAGTTTCTAAGAACGGATTAACCTATGATCTATGGTGCGTTAATATTATCACACTTAGTTGTTTTGCTATACATATTAGATGTTAAGTAAGGTCTAGATGAATTTTCAGGTTTTCATCGAATAACGCATAATATAACAAGTCTTCTGTTTAGTTTTAGAAAATTAGGGTACGGATCCGACGGATCCTTAAAATTGGATCCGCCAAGGCTTATCGTTGGTTCCGCCATCCTCCAACCTACGGATTTGGCGGACCCCTCACTTTGGTTCCGCACTTGGTACTACTTGGATCCGCAGCTTTCTAAGTAAGTATAAAACTTTTTTGACTCATCCCGATTCTTAAATCTTAGTGTTTAGTATCATTTAGGATTCATTCACTGATCATAATTCATCTTAGAATCATATAGGAATTATTAGAAACCTAGGAACAAAATTTCCCACCAAAATTGAAATTTTTGAACTTTAGGTATGAGTTACCAAACCAATACAAATAAGGAACCCTTTTTAGGGATCCGTCAAATCCGTGGAAATATCAAATCATCAGATTTTCCACTATCTCCTTGCATTTAATGCAAATCCACAACACATCACTCAACCCAAGCTCAATAGATTGACTTCCTTGATATGACCTGCACAAATCTCTGTTCCAAACCATTAGAAACCATTATGAAATTCAAAGAATATTTTATTGCAAAATTTGATCCCATCACACACACAGACTGAACTTACTTCTATTAATCAATCTAATTTAACCCTTTTGAGTCATTTCTCTGCATACTCTTATGTCAACTCCATTTATATGGTTTGACTTTGTCAATAGGACAAACAACTTTGTCTTGTTTCAAGTCATAGATATTCACACTCATTTAATCCAAACACCAATCTTCATACAATTAGGAAGTATAAATTAGAACCTTACAGATGATCATAGCACATTCAATCTCCACAAAATTCACATATCATCTCCAAAAAGTTCACATGTCTAGACAATACAGACGAACGGCTAGAATTAGTGTCAGACCTTATTGGTATGCAAACCCACTTCGTAATGTAACCTTTCCCATTAGATCCTCAAACACCACAACAACTCCTATTACGACTCCCATAGTCAACATATACTCTTCTTCAAATTCACCCGCTACAAACTCATCCAATACAACAACATCACCTCCTACCATTACTCCTGTAGCAACCACACCACCACTCGCTCCCGCTCCACCACAAACTGAGAAGTCTGCCTCATCACCATCCTCACCAAAACTCCAACCTGTTGATATAAATAATGCCTAAACACGTTATTAATATTTTTCAATATCTCTACGTTTTGATAATCACAAAATGTAAAATCATTAATCGGAAAATTATGACGTAAACAAGTATTTAGTTGTAAATATCTATTTCTACAACTCAAATCACTTAAGGTATGAATGAACTAATGCTTAATGCATTATATGATCAAAGGAACATTTTCTTAATAACTAGATTTTTTATAAAACATCAAAAACATTTTATATATTTTTGAAAAACATTTTTGGCATTAAATAAAAATGTTTAATCTTTTATAAAAATATGAATTCAAATTTTTAACCAAAATCAGTTAAAATGTTCCAGAAAAACCTTCCCCACAAAAGGACAAAATTGGCCAACGGACAGAAGGGGCGGCCCCCTTAATTTTACTAGGCGGCCCCCTTAATTATTAAGGGGACCGCCCCCGCTCCAGTAGACTTCCAGCTGTCCAATTTTTCTCCTATAAATACCAGTCTTCTCCTGAACTTTTACTCACCTTTTGCATACTAAAACTTTCTGTTCTAAATTCATTCTAAACATTGTAAATCCTTTGATCATATTTTCTTAAGCATTGGTTTCTAAGTGATCCAAGCTTCCACCACCAAAAGTGCAAAAGAAGAACTCTACTTCAACTAGTGAAGAAGTGTTATTACTTACCTCATTCAATTGTGTTGTTGTGTAAAGTGTTGTGTAGTTGTGATAAGTAGATCTAAGTGTAACTACGTAGTTGTGTTGTAAATTAGTTGTGAAGTAGTTGTGAATAAGTAGTTGTGAAGTAGTTGTGAAGAAGTAGTCGTGAAGTAGCCGTGAAGAAGAAGAAGTCGTGAAGAAGTCGTGAAGCCATTGTGAAGAAGTCGTGAAGAAGTCGTGATTAAGTCGTGTAGAAGTTGTGTTTAAGTTGTGAGATTGGTTCTAGCTACGATTAGGACTCGACATCTAGCTTTGTGTCGTTAAGCCGGTGTAAGCTAAAGTTGTGTAAGGTTTCTCCGCCATAAGGGAGTTTGTTGACATAGTGAAGAAAACTCTCGAGTAGGTGACTCGAGGAGTGGAGTAGGGCAAGGAAGGTGTCCTTGTAGCCGAACCACTATAAATCTCCGTGTTGTGGTTTGATCTTTCCATCTCTCTCTCTTATTTCATTATATTTACCTTACTTGCATTACTTATCTATATTTGCATATATATGTTCATATTGATCAAGAGTTGAATTCACATAAGATAGAATCGAAGTTTTAAAAAAATAAACAAAAGTTTTTATAAATTAAAAAGACGTAAAACTATTCAACCCCCCTTCTAGTTTTCCACAATTGGTATCAAGAGCCATGTCAAACAAGATTTTTAAAATAAACTGTATTTTAAAACTTGAAACGATCTATGGAATCTGAAAAATATTTAGAAGGGCAATCTATGCAAAGACCACCACTATTTGAAAGTGATGGATTTTTATATTGGAAAAATCGATTCCAAACTTATGTGAAGTCAAAAGATCTAGATCTTTGGCATGTTATTACCAATGGTGATTTTTTACCTATTCAACATAATCTTGAAACTAAAAAGGATGAAGTTGTACCTTTTGAAAAACAAAGTGATGATTTAAAAAGAAAACTTTCTAAAAATAATGAGGCTAAAATGGTTATTTATAATGCGCTACCACGTAAAGAATACGAAAGAATCTTTATGTGCGAAACCGCAAAAGAAATTTGGAACTCTTTACTAATAACTCACCAAGGTAATAGTCAAGTCAAAGATAATAAAATAGATCTTCTTGTTCAACAATATGAACAATTCACGATTCCGGAAGAGGAATCAATTGATAATGCATTTGCTAGGTTTAACACAATCATCACAAGTTTAAAGGCACTTGATGAGAGTTTTTCCAGTAAGAATTTTGTCAGGAAATTTCTTAGGGCTCTTCATCTAAAATGGCGAGCTAAAGTTACGGCGATTGAAGAATCAAAGAACTTGTCAACTCTTCAACTTGACGAGTTGATTGGCAACTTGAAAGTCTACGAAGCAATAATCAAGAAAGACTTCGAGATGGTCAAAGGAAAGAAAGAGCAAAGCAAGTCAATCGCGTTGAAAGCTAGGAAAGCATCAAGTGACGAGAATAGCTCAACCTCCGAAAGTGATGATGAAGAATATGCCATGGCAGTAAGAGACTTCAAGAAGTTTTTCAAAAGACGAGGAAGATTCGTTAGACAACCATATGACGAAAGGAAAACACTCCAAAGAAACAAAGACGACAAAGGTAGCAAGAGCGAGAGGAAGTGTTTCAAATGCGGTGATCCAAATCATCTCATTGGAAGATGCCCTATGATGTCAAAGGAGCAAAACCAAAAGGCATTCATTGGAGGAGCATGGAGTGACAGTGAAGAAGACGAGAAAGAAACCACAAAAGAAGAGAAGTGTCTTATGGCTAAGACATCAAGTGAGGTACGTTCCGAAACCGAATACTTTAGTGATGAAAATTTATCATTAGATGAAAAAGACCTAGATAACGAATATAATAGGTTATGTATATTAGGCCAAAAAGTAATGACTAAAAATAAATCACTAAAACACATTAATAATCAATTAGAAAAAGAAATACTAGAATTAAAAATTAAACTACATAACTTAGAAAAGGGAAAAGAAATTCTTGAATGTAAAACATGTCTAGAAACAAAAAATGAAAATGAAATACTTAAGGAAGAAATTTGTAGGCTTAACAAATTCGAAAATAGTAGTAATTCTCTTAAGGAAATAATAAGTATTCAAAGAGTATCAAGTGATAAAACCGGATTAGGATTTAATTCAACTAAGGATTCAAATAGTCAAACTAAAAATGTAAAGTTTGAATGTGAAACTAGTGAGCAAAAACCTTTTGAGTCAAAACCTAAGTATATACTTATAAAAGATAGAAAAATACCCATAGCTAGTGATGAGGAAGTAAAAACCTTTTATAAACCATCTTTAAAAAATGAAGTAAAATACTCTAAACCAAGGTTAAGGTCAAAAACATCTCCACCTAGAAGACCACCTAGTCCTCACCCTCGGCCTAAAACTCCTCAACCTAAAAGAAACCAAAATATACCAAACCGTCATAATAATAGTTACCCAATGTGGAATTACCCAAATCCACCAAGCTACAACCCTTGGGGAATGTTTCCACCATATTTGCACCCAAATCAATTACAAACCATGTTTGGGCCAAACAACCTTGGACCAATGAGACCATGGGGAGCAAGTGGCTAAAATCTCAAGTCATCGGGAATATCGGTTAATCTCTCATGCTTGGCTTTTATAAGTCAACACTCTTTGAAGATTTTGAAGACCACACATTGAAGACTAAAAGGTACGCACCTCCTTCATGCTCATTATTATATACGTAGATCAAGTAATTAGCCTATTGCATGCTCCCCATTAGTTTAAGATGCCTGGTTTATTATTATTATTTAATTATTAGTATATACTTCCTCTATACTCATACATATTATATATACCTATACTATTATACATACTACATATATATATATATATATATATATATATATATATATATATATATATATATATATATATATATATATATATATATACACACATAACCTAGATACGTCATTTGTTGATTATCTAGAACTAAAAGAAATTGTTCGTCCTCGAACCTTTTCTTCCCCCTTTGCCTCCTTTGAACTTTTACGTTCAACACGAAAATCTTCCGTGCCCTCTATCACATAACTCATGGTGATGAAGAGAAGTGAGTTAAGTGGGTTAACGTAGAAGTAACTCTTGGACCGTCAAACCAAGAAAACTATGGATGAAACAAGCTCCCGTCGCCGTTAGCACCTATCTACGTCATTACCTCATCATTCCTCAAAATCTACTCAACATCCCACACCTACACATAATACTAATATATATATATATATATATATATATATATATATATATATATATATATATCTACATATAATATATAACAATATGCGTATGATGTCATCAAATGCCATAATGCCCAGTAAGCGCCCTTAAATGCCCAGTAATCAGGCATTAATGCCCAGTAAGCAGCCATTAATGCCCAGTCATCATGCCACGTGGCAAATTTTCTACATGCTCAATTTTTTTTATCATTTATTTTAATTTTGGAGTTTTTTCCATTTTTTTTTACCATTTATTTAAATTATATGAAAATTCGGAATTTATCATATTAAAAAATGACCATGCCGAGAATTGAACTTGGGTTGTTATTAAAATTACCACATATGATTACCACTAGACCAACACAATTTTTTGATTATATCTTGAAAAACCAAATCTATAATGCTATGAAACCAATTATTGACCAGGAAATTAATTTCTTTGTTAGATAATTTAAATTTAGAACTTATCCACCATATCTAATACGTATTTAGAATTTTAAAAACCCAATTCCTTCATAATAAATGATCGGTTTTTGAATATTAGGATACATATTCATTCCTTAAATATAGCTTTGTTAAATATAAATATTAAAAAAAACCCACCTCCCACACAAAAAACTACGCTTCTTTTTCTTAATACGGTGTTTGTGTGTTTTTAGGTTTACAGACTCATACATTTTGGGATCCAGTATATGCAAACCAAGAGGTATTTGTTTGATGTTATTGTGGTGAATGATGTGTATATGTGCTTTATGTTTATGTGAATCAGAAAATGGAAGATGATCTAAATATCAAACGTAGAGGGAGGCCATCAAAAAGAGTAATGGGTATGTTTTACAAAGCTAAGTGTACTTAATATTCTGTATTCTCTAATTACACAATTTAGTTAACATATTTTAATCACAGATGTAAACAATAAAAGTGATTCAAGTATTCAACATCCAGGAATAGCATCGAATGTCAGAATTGGTAAACAACATTTACCAATCAAGTTTGTTATACAACTGTTGCTATTAATTGATGACTTTGTTATGTATTTTATTATTAAGTCATAAATTTCTAAAAATTTCCATTTGTAGACTATTCTAAAAAACAAACATGTGCACCGAAGAAAACTATCTCTGCAAGTGATACACCAGGTAACTATCGAGAGGGTTTTAAGGGTAGTAAATATAAAATCTCTGCGATTTGTTCATCCAGGTTAAAGAGTGATGCACCTTCAAGACAGTTTCAAGGTATCGTGTTTTTATTATCTTTGTTACACGCATGTTAATGTTATTTTTTGAGTTACTGATATCATGCAATGATTTAACAAATATGTTTTTTTCAATTTATCTCAGTTAACGTTGCCAAAAAAAAAATCGCCCCCATTAGATACAAATTTATTTGCAAATGACACTCCTGGAAGTCAGCTAGAAGGTATTGTTCTTTTACAGTTTGATTGTTGCCAGTATGATGACTGTCTACGTGTCATAACGTTGCGCAAGTAAATTGTTTATGCTTATTTAAATATCATAATTTAAAAGCACATGAATAATATCGTGTCTTGGTAACAGCATTCAGAATACCCAAAAAAAATGTTCCAGGTAGTTCAACTATAGGAAACTATACAGCAAGCAACGTGTCAAAGCATAAATATAATATGAGGGTTGAAAGTAAAAGCAGTAAGAGCAATATGTCCAATTTTACATCTGCTTCACAAGGTTAGGTTTTAATTGATTAACATGTATAAATTGTGTTTTTAATTCGGCCGTTAAGTATTACATGTTCTTAACTTGATAGGATTTAATCGCCATCCGAATAAAGGTTATGGAAATCAACCAGCATATATGGTAGAAGATGATGTTGATACTTCATATTATGGATCTGTCTCATAATATAAAATCTCTGCGATTTGTTCATCCAGGTTAAAGAGTGATGCACCTTCAAGACAGTTTCAAGGTATCGTGTTTTTATTATCTTTGTTACACGCATGTTAATGTTATTTTTTGAGTTACTGATATCATGCAATGATTTAACAAATATGTTTTTTTCAATTTATCTCAGTTAACGTTGCCAAAAAAAAATCGCCCCCATTAGATACAAATTTATTTGCAAATGACACTCCTGGAAGTCAGCTAGAAGGTATTGTTCTTTTACAGTTTGATTGTTGCCAGTATGATGACTGTCTACGTGTCATAACGTTGCGCAAGTAAATTGTTTATGCTTATTTAAATATCATAATTTAAAAGCACATGAATAATATCGTGTCTTGGTAACAGCATTCAGAATACCCAAAAAAAATGTTCCAGGTAGTTCAACTATAGGAAACTATACAGCAAGCAACGTGTCAAAGCATAAATATAATATGAGGGTTGAAAGTAAAAGCAGTAAGAGCAATATGTCCAATTTTACATCTGCTTCACAAGGTTAGGTTTTAATTGATTAACATGTATAAATTGTGTTTTTAATTCGGCCGTTAAGTATTACATGTTCTTAACTTGATAGGATTTAATCGCCATCCGAATAAAGGTTATGGAAATCAACCAGCATATATGGTAGAAGATGATGTTGATACTTCATATTATGGATCTGTCTCATCAGGTTTTATTTTTTTATTCATTAACATTATGTATTGTTTAATAATAATATTGGTAATATATTAAAGGCCGTGCAACGTTCAAATTCTTTATACATTTATAGGTAAAAAAGGATCTCAGAGCAAAAACCCAATGATGAATAGATTTACCAACATTGGTATTCCTACAGTTTATTTTCTCATTAACCTGTGTATTTTACTCACTGTAACTTGGTTAATGAATTACTGCTATTTACTATTGATTTGAATAAATATATCATCTGAAGTATGTGTTCAATTTATCAGGGACCCGTGTGGTTGAACGAAGAATGACTTTAATTAAAAATGTCGATCCTATGATTGTAAACATTGGTATTCCTACAGTTTATTTTCTCATTAACCTGTGTATTTGACTCACTGTAACTTGGATACAAATAATGAGTATCACGAACAAGATTGTGTTGGTTTGTGTTATTCTGAAACATATTTTGTATATCTTTTAATAAAATATTTTTGTTATAAACCAATGATAGAGATAAAATTTATTGAATGTTCTGTAACAATTGAATAATTATAATTTCTTTGTCGTTGCAGAAATTAGGGAACCATTATTTTCTTCTTATGAACGTCCTCTAAACCAGGTTTTTTTAATGCTGATCTACACCTTTTTTTTTTTTCTGTCCTAATCGGCCATAAAAAAAGTGTACTATGAATATTGAACTTGCTTCTGATATGGGGCGTGATGTATTGTCAAATATTGTCTTTAGGTACTTGAGGGCTAATTATCTACAGGGTGGGATTCCTTCAATATTGAAAACCTTACCCTCCTTAATATATTGTAAGTCGGTTTAGTCTTTTTGTATTTGTCCAATGTTTACGTTATTGAAATTACAATTCTATAGGGCTTTAAAAGCTACTGATATACGAGTTTTTGAGTTTAAATGCTGGTGATTTCATAGTAATTGCCGCGCTGTAGTAAAGTTTACCGATCACAACCTATCACCAAAGTGGGCTCTACTCATGGGGCAAGTAAGGAATACGAAAATAATGGGCAACTTCAGAGTGGTTTTCTTTGCTGGAATGAGTAGCTTTAGTTTGATGGTGGTAAGAGAATGTGTAGTTGAGGATTTGAATTTGGCGGTTGGGAGTGAACGGGGGAAGCCATTGCCCGGATTTCATCAATCTCCTCATTAATGACCAACTTTATTAGCCCTTGCTGAAGCAGACAGGAAAGCGAAGGCAGCTGATGCTGCAACTGAAACAAATACACACGGTAATCAGAAGCTTTTACAGCCGTTTCATGTTGGTATTCATGGATTTGTCATGCCTATAGCATCGGCTGTGGATTCCCATTGTATACTTCAACCTTGCATATGGGAGCTTTCACAGATTCGGTGATAACGAAAAAGTGTAAGTTAACTGAAATCTGAAGTTTTATTTGTACTATTTATGGACCATTGGCTCTTAGTTTAGGTTGTTTGAAAAATATTTATAATAATGACATAATAGCTTGATTAGAATCCGTTTTGAGAGCTTATTACAGCAGCTAACAGCCTTAAGTCATACGAAGTAATAATTAGGGGCTGTTTGAACTATTCATGTCGATCTAAGTGAATCACAAAACATGTGTATACAAAATTTAAAAATGTGTATACAAAATATCACATGTCTAATGCGAATCACAAAACATTGTGTTTAGATGCTAACGAATTTGTCACTGCTAATAAGGTTTTAGGTACACCTCTCTCAGGATCTTCATACTTTCTAAACACAGGTTGTTTCTTCATAGTTTTAAACTTAACTGTTGTGTATGAGATCTTCATAGTTTTAAACTTAACTGTTGTATATGAGATGTTTAAATAATAACATGTTGGTCATACAAGTTGTTTCTTCATAGTTTTAAATAAAAATAAAAACTATTTCAATAAATAGTTTATGAATGCATTGTCTTTATGGTACATAGACCTCAAATATGGCTCAATTTTCTAATTTCAGTTTCTATAACCCAAAAAGTTTTATAAGTTAAAGTTTATGCATAAGTATCTCTTTTATACTAATGCAGAAAATTTAGGGTGTGGTAGGTGAAACAGACGACGAGATGGATAAGATGCTTCTCAGTCACAGTAGAAGTGTTTGGATGATAAGAGAGGAAAACTACAAAGTCAAGGTCACACCTTCTTCAGAATCGTACGTGAATTTATTTGCGCCCTTCATATTACTGTAAGGAAGCCCAAATCTATAAACCCACGACAAAGTAAGGCTAAATATTTAGCAAACTAAATCCAATATTATCAATATCCGGTCGTATATTATTTTGTTTCCCAAAACCCTAATATCGCTCATTCCCTCATTCATCTAATTATCAATATCCGGTCCATTGAAATAATAACTCAAGCTATGGCTTAGGGTTTGAGACGAGGCTACCCAAATTCAAGCAACAACTATAATACAAATAATGGTATCATTACAGTGGTTTTTTTGCTAGAGAGTCTTCAAATCAGTAATTATCCCTTAATTTTGTGCGTATTCAATTTAATATATTTGATTTGATTAAGTTCAAACTGTTCTATATTGATGCATTAGAACATTGGGATGCTGAGTTTTAAAGTTGTTATCTGTTACGCAGATGCCCTTGGTGCTATTCTTTCAAACCATGTAAATAAGCCCCGTATATACATTGGGTGTATGATATCTGGTGGTGTTTACTCCAATACCGATTAGGTATATATTCTTATATACCTTTGATCACAAGTTTTAACTACAAACATGTTTATTGTTATTAGTCTTCAATAGTTTTTTCATTGTGTGCCACAGGATTGTTACAGCTGGGAGATAGCTTGCGAGGAGCTTAGAGTTACAATCATTGAATGATTTGGGATTTTCTAAAAGATACGCTAGGTGCCTACAGGTAAATGTTCTTGGTTGATTTTTATTGTTATTCGTCATTTTTTTGTATATTTTTGTAGCTTTAATTGAATAATTTCAATATTCCTCACTTGCATTTGACCCATTGGTTGATCTTAGTGCACTATAATTCCTTGATACAAAAGATTGTATTTTATTGGTTTAATAAAGTGCTGCTTTGATAAGTAATTTTGAGTATGCCTACTAAACTGCAACATTTTTTATAATTGTGGCAAAGAGATGGAACACAATAAAATGTAGACGTCAAAACCATTGGACTTAATATAAAGATTGGTTAGAATTGGTTTGTGGTGGGTGTGATTTTCCGACCCACTGTTTGGACTAAAACCCAACAGTAAGGGTGCAAGTTAGTTTTGTTGATTTTACTCACATTTGGAGCATATTGTGATGCTAATAGTATTACACACAATTTACATATTCTTGTGATTATGGTGGATGATATAAACGTTTTCATCTTTGCCGCCCCCTCTCTACTTCATTGCTTGACCAAAAAAAGAAAACATCAATAGGTTATTAGTTGGTATGTAATATAATTATGCAACTTACATATTAGTTATTTTGCTGATATATGTTTATATATATCTTCTTGGCTGAAGAAGTTATTATATTTATATGATTCGTTAACATCATTAGTTGTTATGATGTTTTATGCAGGAAAAAAAAAAGGTACGTCTCCTTATGTTGATTTAGAAAGGTATATTACATGATCTTTTGATTTTAATCAAAGTGGTTTCGTTAATTGTGATTAGTTTAATTCAGATAGAAATTGAAGTTGCCTGGATATATTTATAAATCTTGCAGGAGGTATCGGATGGTTTCGGGTGAACATGGAAAAGATAAAGATTAGGAATGCAAACTTGGAGGAGCCTCGATCAAACGGAATCTGATATTAAAAACAGGAAAAGCGTAGATTTCAACGAACAAGCTCAACGCTTTTGTTGTAAGTTTTTGGAGTGCTTAAATTTGTATTTTTACAGATTGTTTCTGCCACCAAATCTTACTTTGAAGAAATTTGTTGAATTAGATCTTGGAAAGGAATCAACTTTAATAAAATTTATTGAAATTAAATTGTGTATAAAGGGTTAAAGGGAAAAGCAGTTTTTCCGCAATTTAGTGGAGCTTTCTGTATAGCATCAAAGGATTTGACGACTTCTCTAAATAATATGTTCATCATAAAGATGGGGATCATTATTTCCCTTTCTTTAAGAATTCAGTTCATACTATTTTTTGTATTGATTCATGTCGTCAAGGTAATTTTTCTTTGTTTTGAATAAAGCCTTTTTTGACTGAATTTCAGCGTCTTTAGATGAAAATGTAACACAGAAAATTGGTCAAGTTAAAGACACGGGTTAGACGGGTCATCCCACTCAACAAACACGGGTCATAATATATTGTGAAATACTTTTTTTCTTTTACTTATTACCGGTATATATATGTGCACAACGATTAGCTGAATCAATTGATCGAAACAAAATTGAAATTCGTGTAGAAAATGATAAGGAAATGAAGCTTTTAATGAGTATTAATGGTGTAATTTTGTCACATTATTGTACTTACTGTTGATACCCCGAGCCTCGATCGAACGGAATCTGATATTAAAAACAGGTAAAGCGTAGATTTCAATGAACAAGCTCAATGCTTTTGCTTTAAGAATTCACTTCATACTATTTCCCTTTTCTTTAAGAATTCACTTCATACTATTTTTTATATTGATTTATGTCGTCAAGGTGATTTTTCTTTGTTTTGAATAAAGGCTTTTTTGACTAAATTTCAGCGTCTTTAGACAAAAATGTAACACAGAAAATTGGTCAAGTTAAAGACACGAGTCAGACGGGTCATTCCACTCAACAAACACGGGTCAGACGGTTCATCCCACTCAACAAACACGGGTCATAATATATTGTGAGATACTTTCTTTCTTTTACTTATTACTGGTATATATATGTGCACAATGATTAGGTGAATCAATTGATCGAAACAGAATTGAAATTCATGTAGAAAATGATAAGGAAATGAAGCTTTTAATGAATATTAATGGTGTAATTTTGTCGACAGAATCAGGTATAGTGAACATTTTAACTTGACAACCACAAAATTTATACGCCCAATTATTTAATTTTCAGAATGGCTGCAGCAGCATTTAATGGATGTATTGGTGCTATCAAGTCTCACGGGTACATCAACAATTATGCACTTCATCAAGAAGTCGGAAATAGTTCTCTGCGGTTGAACTCAAACGGTTTCAAGATTGATCTTGGAGTGTCACTGCATGTTATTTGGCATATGCCAGTCCATGTCACTTTGTAACTTTTTTTTTTTTTTTTTTTTTTTTTTTTTTTTAATAATTATGTTCGATAAACATTGTTTTCTTTTCATTCTTAATGCATTCATTTAATACTTTGGTATGTTTATAATTTATTTTCATTAACTTAATTTTTCCAACGATATTCATAAAGCTCGCCCACCCATCGGACGGGCTATGCTACTACAAATGTTGTTTATAAAGAAGCGTTATTCCGCATTTGAGTTTAAATCATATACTATGGCGTTGCAAAGAACAGTTTAACAAACACAAACAATTTGACAAACAGTTGTAGTATTCTTTTAAAAATATGTGTATAATAAACAAATTTTTAACAACAATATTTAACTAAACAAAAAAAAAATATAAACGATAATTACAAGTCATGTCCGCCCATTGATGAATTTGTGAAAGGATTTTTGGACTATTTATGTTCAGTAAAATGGTTCCTGTAGGGCGGGCTTTGAATTTTTAATCATATATAATTGGCTCTATTTTATTTTATTTAATATAACAAACTTAAATCATAATTTTAAGTTAACTAAAACCATCAAGCCAAATAAAACAAACGTCCTTAAAAATAATTTTAGAATAACTAAAACTATCCAAATTATAATTACAAGTTATGCCCGCCTATCGGGCGGGCTACAATTTTTTAACCATATATAATTGACTCTATTTTATGGTATTTAATATAACAAACTTAAAACATAATTTAAGTTAACTAAAACCATCCAAATTATAATTACAAGTCATACCCGCCCAACGGCCGGGCTTTGAAGTCTAACATAAATTTAAAACTTAGTTATTGTTGTAAAACGGATAGTGCATGAATTCTATATTCATTTTCAAATATAAGCTATTCAAGTTTAGGCTAGATACACTTATATGCCTCCGGCGTGAAAGAAAATAAAATGCTTCGTATTAGTACAAATAATAAAGGACGAAATATTCACATCAAAAAACAACCAAACAACAAATATGGGTGGCTATATTTTATTGTTTTTACATATACGTCACTACATTTTATTGTGTTTCATGTAACAAAATTGAAACATAGTTTAAATACGACAAAACAACCCAAACTATTATTATAAGTCATGCCCGCCCATTGGGCGGGCTTTGACGTCTAGTATATATATATATATATATATATATATATATACGCACATTTCTTCCCAATCCTTAAACTTCCTGTCGACTTGACGTCTTGAGTATTTTGTCCAAAATTATCAAGATTAAGTTTATTAACAAAATGTTAATAAAATGTGTCAAGTATTCCTTCTTCGTGCCAATAAACGTATTTTTGATATATTATAAATATATACATATAAATATTTTGCCGTCAGAAACAAAAATCAAGAAATTCTAAAATTTGGCAGGCGGCCCCCTTAATGTTTAAGGGGACCGGCTAGTAAACGGGGGCGGTCCCCTTAATGTTTAAGGGGGCCGGCCTACTGTTGCTGCCAAAACGATTTTTCTCCTTGAAAAATTTGCCAAACACCCCATTTTTCAAACACATTTCACTCCCACTCTGCTGTATACGAACTGCCATCACAAATCCATTATCAAATCACCTCTTCGAGTCAATTTCACAAAGGGCAAACATCTATACATCGATTAGCAACACGTTTAGTAAGTCTTTCTTTATACATTTCATCTAATTTCATTCAATTTTGAGTCTAATCTTAATTAGGTCTTTTGCTAAACTTTTCCAAACTAAAATTTTTATTAAAATTAAGTCTAAGAATGTTGTAATCAAATGCTCCCCATAGGATTAGAATGCTTAATCAACCTAGAAACTAAGTAATTAAAAACCATTGTGTCAAAGTATTGATAAACTAATCACTTCTTTTCAAAACTAATCACATTGTTGAATTATGCCATAAACACTTGTTAAAACAAATCACATTGGTTTATTACAACTCACTAATCCTAAAAATTTATTTTTCGAATCATAAAAAATGTTCTTGTTAAATATAAGAGAGTGTTTGGATTAGGAGCTAGAATCATCAGAATTTGATCAAAATTAAAGTTCATAACTACTTGTCAAATTTATAAACACACAATTAGTTGTTTTAAGTCATCAAGATACATAATTCATATGTATATTGAAATTTTACTAGTCATTTTCGTATTTAAAGGAGCGTTTGGCACAACATTTTGAAAGAAATTTTTGAGTCAAAATCTAAGTTACTTAACATAAACACTCGTAAGAAATAGCTAGATATACAATCCAATGTTTGTCTAGGCACATTTCAAGGTAGCTTATGACGTATAAAAGAACGTTAGGATATTGTTGATTTCTTGTCATAATGTCCCTATAACTATTCTTTAACATCATAAAATACATTTCAAGCGAGTTAAAAATTAAAACTAAGGAACGTTGTAAACTACTTCTTAGGATTTAAGTTTTAGAGTCGAAGTATGTTTACGTTCCACATAAGTAGCATATTTAATATATGCATGTCATTTTCTTTTTTTTTTTTTTTTTTTTTTTTTTTTTTTTTTTTTTTTTGCTATCCTGTATAGGTAAAAATGCCCAAAGTGACAGTTGGCGATGTCTCAAGATCAAAATCATACATTCCAAAAGTTTCCGCCATTCCAGGGATAGCTCCCTCTGTTGCTTGTCTCTATCGTCACATTGAGGATAGAAACATTCATGAGGGGAGAATTGTCCATCCATCGTTCTATGAATCCGACTACATAGAACGTATGTTTTCCAACGTAAGTCTTGATTGTCTCTACAAAATTAATGAGCCAATCATTCCACGCTTTGTCCTTGACTTCTATAGTCAAGTGGTATTGCAAACCGATCCCTTTGGCACTATCCTCATATCCTTCATGATTCAACACCAACTCATCACTCTTACTCTTGCTCAATTCGGGCAAATTCTAGGAATTCCCTCCTCCGGTCAAGCTGTTTTCTCGAATGAGTGGGACCTTTCTTCTCTTGAGGAACATCGACCTCAACAGGGTCCTTACTACTCCGAGATTCCATCTCCTGAAGAGATTCGTCAATATCTTGGGCTAGCTCGTGGTACGACTAGTCGAAAGATCAAGTCAAAAGATGTTGAAATCTCTGAAAACCAAATCCTTCTCAAAGATCTACGCCGCGACATGAAGAGTTGGGAAGAACTCATTCGTGAGAATGCGTTCGGTACCAGTGGTCATCGTGATCACGTCGCGGCAAGCATAGTCCACATGTTGTATTGTATCGTTGCTGAACAACCTTACAATTTGGCATATCTCTTTGTCTACCGTATCATGTCCGCCAAAAACACTCATAATGCAAATCTACCATATGGTATGTTTCTCACTCGTCTCTACAATCATGTCATGGTACACTATCTACATCTTCGGAGTCCAATTTATGAGTCTGTTCAACCAACCCTCAATCCACTTGCTCAAGTCCGTACCCGTTGCCCCCGTAGTGACAAGGGTAAATCTCGTAAGTCAGTCTCGTTTCCACCTCGTGGTTCCACGTCTCATCAAGGTGATGATGATGATGATGATGATGATGATGCGGAGGAAGGCACATCACGTGCTAGTACCCCATCACCAAGGACTTTCGTGGAAAATCTACCGGATCTTGATTACACCGAGTATCAAGTTCCTCCTCGTGCCGAAATGACAGACGATCTACTCTTCGAAAGGCAAACCGAGATGCTCAACTCTCAACGTCAAATGCACCATGAAGTACGAGGCGGCTTCAAGTCCATTGGAAAGTCTCTTGGAAAGTTGTTTGGGAAGAAGAAGAAATAAACATATTTGATGAATGTTTAGTTGATTTTTATTAGACACTTATATGTAGTACTACTATCTTGACACTTGCTTGCTATGTCTTTTATTATGTTAGTTGATAAACTTATTAAAACCTAGCTACTAGTTTATTTGAAATTATATGACTATGCTTCTAATATAATTGTTTTATGATATTGTTTTAAATGTGCAATTGATAATATTTAATCATTCTTGATGTACATGATCCAAATGGAACTTGCTGCAAAGACACCTTAAAAATAACCTTTTTCTGGAAATTTTTCAAATTTGGTCGCCTGGGAAATCACCAGATGGGCGGCCCCCTTAATTCCTTAGGCGGTCCCCTTAATTTTTAAGGGGGCCGCCCAACAATTAAGGGGACCGGCCATCTGGACAGTAAATTTTACTGTTTCCTTTTGCATCTTGTGACCACTTTTACCTAGCCCCAGCTACCATTACCCTTAATGCACGAACTGGACTTGGAATATTACCACAATACCTCCACAATTTGCCTAAATCAACCACATTTTCACAATATAAAAACCCTCCTTACAATTACCTTTCACTCCATCAACCATCACCTTCATCAAACACCCATTGTCATCCACAATGCTATCACCAAAATCCTCCATCTCTAAGCCTTCAAGGAAACAAAGACTTGTTATCATACCACCAAAACAACCTTTCATTGACCTAACCCAAGATGACATCAAAACTCCATCACCACCACCTCAAAATTCATCACCAAGTGCACCTAATGCACCATCAAAAACACCATCCACCCATGGAGCTTCATCTTCCTCCATTCCATCCACCTCATCCATAAATGACTACATCCACACTCACCTAACATCATCACCAAGAGCATCATCACCACTATCCACTCAAGAACCTTTATACACCCAACTTGCCATTTCCCTATCACCCATCACACCTCTTGATGCTCACTTTTCACCATCACCAACCCCACCACCATTCTTTCCTATACCTTGGGCAATGCTTGAAGCCCATGGTGATAATTGTCTTTGTTGCGTCCATAACCGGACCTTAATCTTTGGTCTTAGAGATGAGATACACTACATGTTTTCATCTCTTGAACACATGATTGCCAACCCACAACCACTACCTCCTCCACCTCCCTCACCCACTACACCACCACCACCTCCATTTTCCCCCAATTAAGCATATGCAATGCTTAAAAATAATTTTTCAAACCCTTCTTGCAAGCAAGCTCCATGGAAGATTATGTTGTCTAGGATGATTATGTAGTTGAACTCATTAGCTAGTGTAGGAATGCTTGTACTCATGTATGGTTGTGTAATTATACACAACATTTATTTTTATGAATGTCTTTATTTTTCATGCATGCTCATTATTTGTGCTACATATATGCTTGTGCTCCTAACATTTTTTCTCGCAAGCGTTCCATAGCTCGTTTCCTTGGTGCCCCCAAACGAGGGGGAGTACACATCAAGGGGGAGTTTTCGTCCCGACATATTTGGTTCTAAAAATTGTCGGCTTAACCTTTTTGATTCTACAAAAAGGGGGAGAAATAGATGTAAACTCACTAAGTACTTGTCTAAAAACTTATTTTTAGATTTAATGAGTTTAGATTTTGTAATCATCAAAAAGGGGGAGATTGTTGATATAAATAATGCCTAAACACGTTATTAATATTTTTCGATATCTCTACGTTTTGATAATCACAAAATGTAAAATCATTAATCGGAAAATTATGACGTAAACAAGTATTTAGTTGTAAATATCTATTTCTACAACTCAAATCACTTAAGGTATGAATGAACTAATGCTTAATGCATTATATGATCAAAGGAACATTTTCTTAATAACTAGATTTTTTATAAAACATCAAAAACATTTTATATATTTTTGAAAAACATTTTTGGCATTAAATAAAAATGTTTAATCTTTTATAAAAATATGAATTCAAATTTTTAACCAAAATCAGTTAAAATGTTCCAGAAAAACCTTCCCCACAAAAGGACAAAATTGGCCAACGGACAGAAGGGGCGGCCCCCTTAATTTTACTAGGCGGCCCCCTTAATTATTAAGGGGACCGCCCCCTATTTAAGGGGACCGCCCCCGCTCCAGTAGACTTTCAGCTGTCCAATTTTTCTCCTATAAATACCAGTCTTCTCCTGGACTTTTACTCACCTTTTGCACACTAAAACTTTCTGTTCTAAATTCATTCTAAACATTGTAAATCCTTTGATCATATTTTCTTAAGCATTGGTTTCTAAGTGATCCAAGCTTCCACCACCAAAAGTGCAAAAGAAGAACTCTACTTCAACTAGTGAAGAAGTGTTATTACTTACCTCATTCAATTGTGTTGTTGTGTAAAGTGTTGTGTAGTTGTGATAAGTAGATCTAAGTGTAACTACGTAGTTGTGTTGTAAATTAGTTGTGAAGTAGTTGTGAATAAGTAGTTGTGAAGTAGTTGTGAAGAAGTAGTCGTGAAGTAGCCGTGAAGAAGAAGAAGTCGTGAAGAAGTCGTGAAGAAGTCGTGAAGCCATTGTGAAGAAGTCGTGAAGAAGTCGTGATTAAGTCGTGTAGAAGTTGTGTTTGAGTTGTGAGATTGGTTCTAGCTACGATTAGGACTCGACATCTAGCTTTGTGTCGTTAAGCCGGTGTAAGCTAAAGTTGTGTAAGGTTTCTCCGCCATAAGGGAGTTTGTTGACATAGTGAAGAAAACTCTCGAGTAGGTGACTCGAGGAGTGGAGTAGGGCAAGGAAGGTGTCCTTGTAGCCGAACCACTATAAATCTCTGTGTTGTGGTTTGATCTTTCCATCTCTCTCTCTTATTTCATTATATTTACCTTACTTGCATTACTTATCTATATTTGCTTATATATGTTCATATTGATCAAGAGTTGAATTCACATAAGATAGAATCGAAGTTTTAAAAAAATAAACAAAAGTTTTTATAAATTAAAAAGACGTAAAACTATTCAACCCCCATTCTAGTTTTCCACACAACCCATGGAACTATTTAGGACACCACCAACATCTCCACAACCACATCTTGAAGAATTAGAAGATCTTCCACTTACATCAACCACTTCTCCACAAATAAGTCTTGAAAACTTAGAACCCATGATAGTCCATTCTCTCCATCCGAAGATTCATGAACCTCAATACCATATCACATCAATTATCAACACAACAATTGCCACACCAATTGTCACCTCACCAAGTGTTTCCACAACAATTGACTCCTCACCACAATCATCACCACCTAAAGAAAGAATCTCATCTCCATCTTCAAGCTTAATAATAGACCCATCACATGACATAATTACCACTCTTCAACACTTGGATGAATCAATGTGGATCAATAAAACAAACACTCAAGATGACAACAATATTGTCTCTAACTTCTACGACATTAGTAATTTAGAAACTAAATGGCTTGCCTCTATCATGTCATCATCAAAACAAGCAAAATAGAAGTTTGTAGTATCATCGCAATAATTACTTTTAAGATTTTATCGTCTCTAGGAATCTTCATGTGTAATCGTATGTTTGAGACTTTCGTCACAAACAAATTTTCAATGTATAATTGTGCTCTAAAATATGATATCTTGGTTTGACACAAAAAGTGATTTAGGCATACAAGATGAACACCCTTCAAGATCAGTCAATACTGTCATCATAACACCTTATTTGCTCAACATTATAGTTCTGCACCAAAACCTCATGAAAACACAATCATGTGTTTAAACCTCTTAAAAGAGATGTTTTAAGTCTCCTTAAAACTTGATTAGGATCAATAAAACCAAATCAATAATTGTAAGTAAATAAACCTTAGCTTGAACCTTCATTAGATCAAAACGACAAAAATTGACCAAATCAATTTCTGTCACACGGAACCCAAAGATAATAATTACGGAACCAAAATTTTGGATCCGCCTAATCAGTGGGTTCCTGGTCAGTTTTTAACCATTTAGAAACCAAACAACTTTCTCGTAACCAACAAGTCTAGAATTTTCATCTCACAACTTCATTATCTAGAACATCTTCAGTGTCTAGAAAGCCATCATAGGATCTTATCATCTTCATTCTTGATTTATATCAAGCAAGTCATTGTCAGTACCAACAGAACCATCATTCTCAACACATTCTTAAGCATCTAAACGTCATATAGGACCTTTTACATTGTTGTTTTAGGACTTTTTTTTCTAGGATGTCTTTTTATTGTACTTGTAACATCATTTCATCATTGTGACTTTTGTCACAAAATTTTCAATATCTATGAATATGATGTTTTATGCTTATGAGTGATCAACATATTGCATATTATCATTATCATTGTGAACTAACATACTTATATAGCATATATTATACCTTGATTATGATTACCTTAGGTACAAATAATGATCAGACACTTACTTAGCATTCTACTTCTTCATTGAAGTCATTTATTACTAACACTTCATTTGCAGCATATCATACCCTTCATATTATACGTTGGTACTCGAGAAGTGAGGAGTATACATCGAGGGGGAGCACTTCATTAATCTTTCATATTCTAACCATTTGTCTTGTAGGTTTATGCATCATTTACTTGTTACTCCATTTAGGGGGAGTATAAAACAAGGGGGAGCTATTAAAGTTCTCAAAATCGCATTCCGCTACGCACCTCTTCTTTTTGTTTCGACAAAAAGGGGGAGAAAGGAAAAAGGATTAAGTTTGCATAAATTTGTTCATACTAAGTTATTTCATAATAGTAATCAAAATTTGAATAACTCAAAACTTAATCTATATTTTTAAAAGGACTTAAACTATATTTACATGTTTGCTTAAAAATATAATTTATGTTTTGTCATCAACAAAAAGGGGGAGATTGATAATACAAATATCGTACTAAAAACGTTATTTATATTTTACGATCTTTGCTTATGTTTTGTTCATGACAAACACAAAGTATATTCCTTAAGCAAATTATAAATACTAGTTAAAGTCTTTTTCAAAACACATCTTTTATTTAACTTGATCACTAACATTATATTACATATACATGTGTATTTCCTTTAATGGAAACTTTAATTTAAAAGTTACAAAGTGACATCATGGTATACATCACAAATACAATCTTGGTAAGATTGTGTGATATCTTGATTAGATACTCAAGTTATATAGTTGACATTGGAAGATATTGATTTGACAACACAAGGATATGGAAAGATTTGAAGAGATCTCATGTGCAACATTAGCTGTCATACCGCGGATCCAAATCCATACAAAGACGGATCCCTTCTGAGGGATCCGCCGGATCCGTAGGAGCCTTGCCTTGTTTGCCTATAAATAGCAGACTTGGCATTTGATCTAATCATCCACTTAGGAAAGAAAACACATACATTCACTTTAGTTACTAACCACAGTAGTTATATATATATATATATATATATATATATATATATATATATATATATATATATATATATATATATATATATATATATATATATATATATATATATATATATATATATATATATATATATATATCATTGATGTTTCTTTTGTAGCAAAGAAGATCAAGTTAACAAGCTTCAAACAAGCAGACTGTTGTGAAGTTGTAGTATAGGTTCTGTGTAAACACTTTAAGTGTTTCTTATCATTTGTATCAGTTAGATCAGTGAGTGTGGTTAGTGCTTTAGTCCTCAAAGCACAAAGAGTGTAGGGAGTGGTTGTACCCGTGTAAAGAACTCGACATCTAGCTTAGTGTCGGTAAAGTAATTAGGCGACGTCAGGTTGGTTCCACCTTGTGAAAGAACCCGGTGTTTAGCTTAGTACCGGAAAAGGAAGTAAGCGACGTGTAAAGGTTTTCTCCACCTTGAAGGGAGTTTGTTTCTTAGTGAAAGATGTCTCTCGAGTAAGCAACTCGAGGAAGTGGAGTAGGGCAAGGATAAGGATCTCTTGCAAACCGAACCACTATAAACACTTGTGTTATGTGGTTTGATCTTTCATCTCTTTATCTTTAGCTTATATTGTGTGATAACTTAATTTGTGATTGTTTCCTTTGAACTAACAAATTAAACAAAAGAAACGGTAAAAACTATTCAACCCCCCCTTCTAGTTTTCCACAGATTGTTATCTTTCAATTAACCTTTGTTAGTTGAAATTTGTCAGATTTAAAAGATTTTGTAAAACACCTAATTTTTTGAAAAAATTAGGGTTTGATATAATTTGGTGCTTTTGATCTTTAAAGGCTTCTGAGGTTGATTAAGTTGGTTTAATCAATTGTTCTGGTGATTCTTGGTTGATTGGAAGTGATTCTAGGAAGTTTGCCTAATTTTGAAAAATTAGGGTTTGGTGATTCTTGGATCTGGGTTTGGCTTATTGTATCTGTTATATTCCTTGACTAAGTGAATCAAGGGTGTAGTAGGTCCGGTATTCCACTGCTGTTACTTTTGCGTGCACTGTAATACCTCTCACACCCTTTCTTTTAATTTCTGACTTTATTTTCTTGCTTAGATTGCTGGAGGATAAGATTGGGATTATTGGAAGCTGAGATTGATTGGTTGTTGAGATTTTGTGTTATTTGTGTAATCTTTGTGTGATCTGTTATTTGTTTTGTGATTTTTGTGCTTGTGTGCACCCTTGACCTACCACTTTAGTAGAAAGGAAAGCCTGGGAACTACTTTCTCTCCCTTTCTTGAGTGTTTGATTTCTTTTCTATTTCTTTATATTGGTTGTAATCATGTCTCTCCATGGTAATACACTCCCTGGGTCTATTCATGGTAATACACCACCTGCTTCTGTTCATAATTCAGATGATGAGGATTATGTTGAGCCTGTCACTTTGATAAGTAAATTGGACATAAGTCACCCTTTATATTTACACCCTAATGACTCTACTACCTTAACTGTTATATATGTAAAACTTAAAGGAACTGAAAACTATAATGTTTGGTCTTGTGCAATGCTCTTAGTTTTAGAGGGTAAAAATAAAACAGGTTTTATTGATGGATCTTGCACAAGATCACATACTAATGATATTTTGGGTAGACAGTGGGATAGGGTAAATGTTGTTGTGCTTGGGAGGATCCTAAATTATATATGAAGAGTTATTTTGGGCGTAAATCTTTTCTAAAAGAGCCTCAGATGTTTGTACTGAATTGAAAGAACTTTGATAGGGTTATGGTGTTACTTAACCTACACAAAAAATCAACTCTTTGTCTCAAAATGGGACTTCTATGCTGAAATTGTTTAATAATGGTACTGTGAAAAATTGATGTCTTATTAAATGCCAATGGACTTGTATGCTTGAGGACTTAAAACATAATCATTAATGAAGTAAGCAATTCTTAATGGGCCTAGATAATTCTTATAAAATTAGAAGTAACATTCTATCTAGACACCCTTTACTGATTCAAATGAAACCTTTGCATTATATTATGGGAATCTTACAGACTTTTCACTAGTTCAGAGCGGGAATCTCAAAGGTCTTAGTCACTATTTAATTCCGGTGTGACCTATAGAGGAATTCACAAGGCCCAAACCTTGGAAATTCCTTGAGACCTAATAATGTTCCTAGACTAATAATATGGAAATAAAGAGGCTAGTGGTCTACTTGGTTTGAACATTGTGCTAAATGCATACTGTTATGAAGTTCAACACTTATGGGACCTTGCTGAACTTTGGAAAGAAAATAATACTTCTGGGACCTAATAATAATCAGTGCTCAAAATTTACTCAAAGATTTGTGAATAACAACTCTGTTGGCTCTAAGGCTCTATCTCTATTTTTTCTGATGAAATGATTTCATTAACTTTTATCACTGTATTAAAGAATAATAGTTATTATGGGATGATGGAAAAGGAAAAGTTTTGTACATGCTAACATGGCAAGGTAATATGTTTTGAATAACATGACAAGTTTGTTAATCAAAAAACTTTAACAATTTTTTTTTGTAATAAAATTAAAATCAGATCTGCACTTGTTGTAGCTGGCATTATTGTTGATTCTGGTGCCAACCAGCATTTAACATTTGCCGATAAGTTTTTGGTTAATGTAATTGATATTTCCAAACTTGGAATTAAAGTTTCACATCCTAATGGAACTGAAGCTTTAATTACAAAGGTTGGAAATATGATTCTAACCAAACACTTAACTTTATATGATGTGCTTGTTGTTACAGAGTATTGTGTTAGTCTAATGTTTGTTCATAAAGTGGCTAGAGATAGCAAATTTGTTATTGCTTTTGATGAATCTAAGTGCTATGTTTTACCTCAGGATTTGAAGGGAATGAATGTTTTGGGGATTGGTGAACAAAAGGATGGTTTATATTACTTTGATGGAAATCAAGGTATTGATTTAGAATTTGAGAATTTTAAATCTGATTGTTTTTTGTCCAAAAGCTTATGGCATTCCAGACTTGGTCATCCTGCTGATCAAGTCTTGGTTGTGCTCAAAAAAGACATCAATTTTGAAGATAAAAATGATAATGAACCTTGTGAAATTTTTCAAAAGGCTAAACAAACTAGGGAACCTTTCCCTTTAAGTGATCACAAGTCTTTTGTGCTTACTGAGCTTGTTCATCTTGACCTTTGGGGGCCCTATAGGGTGGTTAGTAAGGAAGGGTATAGATATTTTTTTACCATTGTTGATGACTTTACCAGATCTGTGTGGGTTTACTTAATTAAAACCAAAGATGAGGTGTTTGATTGTATCACTACCACCTTTAATCTTATTAAAAATCAGTTTAATAAGTCTGTTAAAGCTTTTAGAAGTGATAATGGAACTGAGTTTGTTAATTACATATTTTCTGAGTTTTGTGCTAAAAATGGTATTATAGATCAAACATCTTGTGCTTACACCCCACAGCAGAATGGGATTGTGAAAAGGAAACATAGGCATCTGCTTAATGTTGCCTGATCTCTTATGTTTCAGGGGGAATTCCTCTTAATTTGTAGTCTGAATTCATTCTTACTGCTTGTTATTTGATTAACAGGTTTCCCTCCTCAGTGCTGAATGGAAAATCTCCTTATAATCTTGTTTTTAATAAAAAGTGTTCTTTGAGTCATTTAAGAAATTTTGGGTGTCTTTGCTTTGCTACTATCCTAAATAATTTTGATAAATTTAATAGCAGGTTTGAGAAATGTGTTTTAATTGGTTATGCTTCTTTTGAAAAAGGGTATAAGCTTTACAGTCTTGAAATGAAACAATTTTTATACTCCAAAGATGTTAACTTTTTTGAAAATATTTTTCCTTTCAAGACTAAAATTGTTTCTGTGGACAAAAGTGATAGTCATAGTCTGGATCATACATATTTCTTTAATGAAATTGTGTATGAGGATCATGATATACCCAATGATGACATGAATAGAAAAGCAACACCTCATGGTGAGGGCAGCAACTATTCCCTTAATGGCAGTCCAACAATTGACCAAAATAAGAGTGATTTGGGGCACTTTCATGGTTCCAATGGTTCTACCTTAGGGAATGAGAGGGCTGCAACTCATGAGAGTGAAACTGAATTGGACCCTACAACTGAAAATAAAACTGCAAATTCTGAGGGTATCAATTCAGTTTTTCCTAACACAGAAACAAGTCAAAACTTTCAAAATCAGCCTTTGAGAAGGTCTGAGAGAACTTCTGTTTTTCCTAATATATACAATGATTTTGTTGTTGATTCAAAGGTCAAATATGGTCTTGAAAAGTTTGTTGGTTATTCCAAATTGTATTCTGAGAACTTATGTTTTATAAAGGAGTTAAATAAAGCTTTTGAACCAAAAACTTATAAGGAGGCCTGCAAGTTTCAGCACTAGGTGGAGGCAATGAATAAAGAAATGGTAGCCTTATATAGTAATGATACTTTTGAAATTGTGGTCTTTCCTGCTAGTAGGAAAGCTATTGGTTCTAAATGGGTGTTTAAAATTAAGTATAAATCTAGTGTTGATATTGATAGGTACAAGGCTAGGCTTGTAGCTAAAGGTATTAATCAGAAAGAAGGGGTAGATTTTAATGAAACCTTCTCACTTGTTGTTAAAATTGTCACTATTAGATGTGTTATTAACTTAGATGTCCAGCAGTCTTGGCCTATTTTTCAGCTTGATATAAATAATGCCTTCCTTTATGGTGATCTAGATGAAACTGTTTATATGACTTTACCTGAAGGATTCTTTGATGAAAATGACAATAGAGTTTGCAGGCTTAAGAAATCACTGTATGGGTTGAAACAAGCACCCAGACAGTGGAACTAAGTTGACTTCTGCTTTAGTTGAAAATGGATTTAAACAGAGTAAAAGTGACTATTCCTTGTTTACTAAAAGTGACTCAGGTATCTTTGTTATGTAGATGATATTATCATCACTGGTAATAATCTTGAAGCAATTGACAACTTTAAAGTTTTTTTTGAAAACAAAATTTTAGATTAAATATTTGTGAAAACTCAAGTATTTTTTTGGGTATTGAAGTTTTAGAAACTAAAAATGGACTCTCTCTTTCTCAAAGAAAGTACTGTCTTGATCTCTTATCTGAGTTTGGTTTGCTAGCCTGCAAACCTTCTTTTACTCCTCTTGAAAGTAATCTTTCTATTACTAATGAGCCAACTGAAAATGATCATGTTTTGGATAATATTATTGAGTATCAAAAGTTAATTGGCAAACTGATCTATCTTACTCATACCAGGTCTGACATATCTTATTCAGCTCATTGTTTGAGTCAATTCATGCATAAAACTTTAAAGTCTCATTAGAAAATTATTCTAAAACTGTTAAGATATTTAAAGGGTGCACCTGGGATGGGTATCCATATTACTAAGTCTGCAAATACTTCTCTTGAAGCATTTGTAGATGCTGATTGGGCTAAATGTGTTGTTACTAGAAAATCAGTAACTAATTTTTGTTTATTTTTAAATGGCTCATTGGTTTCTTGGAAGAGTAAAAAACAAAATACCCTCTCTAAATCTTCTACGGAAGCTGAATACAGAGCTTTAGCTTCTGTAACATCAGAGATTGTTTGGGTCCTTAAAACTCTAAAGGACTTAAACTGGTAACATTTTATTCCTGTAAAAGTCTTTTGTGATAGTCAAGCTGCTATTAAGATAGCAGCTAATCATGTTTTTCATGAAAGGACAAAACACTTGGAAATTGATCTTCATTTTGTAAGGGGAAAAATTTTAGCTGGGATTATAGAAACAAAAAAGATCATTTTAGCAGATCAAACTGCTGATGTTTTTACAAAAGGTCTTGATAAATTTCAACACAAAAAATTGGTTTCCAAACTGGGTTTGACTGATGTGTTCTAGGTTTAGGTTAAGGGGGGATGTTAAAAATAACCTTAAACCTGGAATATATCACAAGGACTAATATTGTCATCTTTACATTCTCAGGTTGTGTTGGTTGATACTTTGGGAAGCTAATGATGAAAGCTGGAGAGTTGAAGGGTTGATATTGACAAGATAGAAGTTTAGTCGGTGGATGGAGTATATAAGCTTAAGAGTTAAAGTCAAGGCTCGTTATCTCAAAAACGCTTTCTCTCTCTGCTCTTACAGTTTTCACACAGTTGTAAACCCTAATTTGATTCTTTAGTATCTGATCATCTTGATCAGTTTAGGTTGTGATAGATTGATCTTTTGTTCCTGATTGAGATCAGGTTGTGGTTGTATTGGTATAAGCTGATTGAGATCAATTTTGTGTTAAGTTTTGGTTTCTGGGAATAATAACAAGATTGTTTTAGTGTTAAATTGTGTTTTCTTACAAAATTAAGGCCGGTTAATTAATTACATGTATTTGATCTATGACTTCCGATGCGTGCTTTATGATTTATGTTTATTTATATGATGCTCATGATAATTAAATTCCAACAGATACAACCAATGCTCATATGCATTGCTAACCACAAACACTTCATTAGTTCCAAGTTTGACTCTTTCCTTTTGTTCTTTAGTCAACAGAAACTGTTGAGTCAAGTCAATTGTGCCAGGATCCTGGACACACAATTAAGGTGGTTAAACCTTGTAACTTTGTGTGTATGATATGTTATGTTAAAATGATTAAGTGCGCGGAATTCACTCAACCAAACTTTAGAAGGTTGTGTATGTTATGGAAATTGAATTGTTATGTTTGTTAGTTAGCAATGAACACATAAAGATTATCACCAAACGATTCAATATTATTAAAGATAATAATACGAGTGATCTTGAACTATCACTAGGGTTACAACCTTGAATCTTATGTTTTTATCACTTGTGATATATTTGTGTTTGTTCTAACAGTTGTATGTTCTAACTTCTATGTTCTATATCTTAACACACTTCTTTTAATGTCTAACTACTAACATCACAACTAAGATCTCTTTTATAGTCAAAAGATCTTTACATATTGCTTAAAGCCTTAGCCAACTTACTTTGTTAACTTATCCTATTGAGTGTCAGTACATCAGATACAACATGTATCTATGTATACAACTTGTTAACTAAGCACATGGAGTAAGATATTATCTACCGTATATTGTTGACCAAAATACAATAAATATCTTTTCGATCTTATCCTTTCATCAGCAAAGTGTTCACTATCAGCAGGAACAAGTTATCGCTATCAGCAGAATCCATCAGCAGAATGTTAAGCCTATCAGCAGAGTCATTTATCACTATCAGCAGAGTGAAATGTTCTATCAGCAGAATCAACATTATCAGCAGAAACCATTTTGCACTAGCAGCAGAATTACACTTAGAGTATTTCTTGGATTAGAACCCTATATTAGATATCTTGAATATTTAATTCCCAACAATCCTCCCTTAAACATGTGAATCCTTCCAAACATGTTTCTGAATTAAATCTTGGATTGAAGATCTTTCAAACACTTAAGTTCTTCAAGACTGAATATCTTCTCAGTAATTCATCTACTTTGCTCTTCTTTGACTTTAGCAATATCAAAAAATATTGAACCAATCTTGGACTAAAAGATGGTGCAATTTCCTTGGATGGAGGAATTATAAGAGGCAATGATGCTGTGTATCTTGGATGCTTGTTTCAACAAGTGAAATCATCTAACCAGCATGTCTTTGAAGTGAATTTGAAACCTTTCTTCGTTTGATCTAGATAGAACTTTCTCCTTTGGAATGTTCTTGTCATTTTCAACCTCCTCATCTTGTATGCTCTTGTCTTCTCCTTCCTTTTATTGGATTATCTTCCTTTTCTGGGCCATTATTTCCTCCCCTGAGATTGTTACCTCCCCTGAAGCAAATAACTTTTGTTTCCTCCCCGTGTTTGGAAGATCTCACTATGTACCAAAATATATCTTTCCTTATCATCTGATCCAGCAAATAGAACTTGTTGTCAGACAATGTTGTACATGAAGCCATCAATTCCTTAAGAGTTTAAGTTACTGCCCTCATCACTTCTAGGTGTGTTAACTCTTATGAGAGGTGAATCAGTGGACATTTCGATTCATGATCCATCAATGGATGGTTTTTGTGAATCCTTGAAAATCCTTTTAAGAAATCATTTAACTTAGTAGTATGTTCATGATTTTAGAATTGAAAAATCATACTACTTTCAACCATTTTGAAGGAATCAAGTGTATAACAGACACTTAATCAGCATTTCGGTTTAAAGCAACCTCTGGTTGTGTGAGAACCAATATTTTCCAGTTATAAATAACTGCCTGTGTAAAGATAAATCTATTCAAAAGATTTTCTTGACAGGGTTTCCAGCTCATAGTAATTGTTGCCTCGAACACAAGTGTTAGATTCACTTTTACTAGCTGTTCTTTCTATCAGATGTCCTCAGACTTGCACATTATACTTAAAAGTAAAAAATGATAGAAAGTGAGTTGCATCAGTTACTATCTGATCAACTAAGTCATCAATTCAATGTGAAATATCATAACTAGATTTCAAGAAAGAAGTTTTAAGGAGCTTTAAAGTCCCAAACTCAGTCCATCATAAACCTATTATGGTCAGCAGCTAATATCTCAATTTTGCTGTTTCCATTTCACTTGAAAACATCCTTTGTGTTTACATATTCATACCTGAAATTGTTAGTCTAAAACCAAAAGAACAAAATACAAAGTACTTGTCTTGCATTAGTATAATCATAAGACCAACTATATGAATAACACAATTTAAATTTGTACTATTAGCACAAACTTTTGTAATAACAGCAGTATTAGATAAATCAGTAGCAACAACAAAAATTTATTTACAAAAACACATCATATTGAAAATTTAAAGATTAAGCATTCCAATACTTGCTACCAAGTACTGAAACCTTGAAACATCAAAAGCTTTTGTTAGCAGATCTGCAAAATTATGTTCTGAAGCAATTTTAAGAACTTGAATTAATCTTTTCTCATTGCAGTCTCTTATAAAGTGATGTCTAATTTCAATGTGTTTTGTTTTAGAATGTTGCACTGGATTTTTAATAATACAAATTGTACTACTATTATCAATATGAATAACAGTGTTTAAGAAATTGTACCCATAATCAAGGAGTTGGTTTTGAAGCCATAGAACTTGACTAGAGCAACTTGCAGCAGCTATGTATTCAGCTTCAGTTGTTGAATTTGCCACACTTGTTTGCTTCTTACACTTCCATGAGACAAGTCTACACCCAAGGAATTGACATCCTCCAGTTGTTGACTTTCTGTCCAAGCTAGCACCAGCATAATCACTATATAAATATGCTACCAAGTCAAAAGGAGATTCCTTTGAATACCATAGACCCAACCTTGGTTGACCCTTGAGATATCTAAAAATTCTCTTGACTGCAGTTAAATGAGAAACCTTTGGAGTAACTTGAAATCTTGCACAAACATAAACAGGAAACATGATATCAGGTCTAGATGATGTAAGGTACATCAAAGAGCCTATCATAGATATGTAATTGTGTACATCTACATTTTCTCCATCTTCATCTTTCAGAAGGTGCTTTTCAGAGTCCATTGGTGTGCTTGCTATTTTTGAATCAGCAAATTAAAATTTTCTAAGTACCTCTGCAACATATTTGTCTTGACTAATAAATATGCCTTCAGATGATTGCTTAACTTGCAAACCCAAAAAGAATGTAAGTTCTCCCATAGAACTCATCTGAAACTTATCTTTCATAAGTTTCTCAAATTATAAACACATATCTTTCCTAGTAGATCCAAAGATAATGTCATCCACATACACCTGCACTAACAGAAGATCCTTCTTGTGCTGTTTGATGAACAGTGTCTAATCAATCTTTCCTCTTTGAAATCCATTTTCTAATAAGTAGGAAGCTAGTGTTGCATACCAAGCTCTTGGTGCCTGATGAAGGCCATATAGAGCTTTCACTACTCTGTACACTTTGTTTGGATGTAATGGATCAATGAAACCTGGAGGTTGTGAAACATACACCTCTTCTCCAATTTCACCATATAAAAATGCACTCTTGACATCCATTTGGTAGACTGTGAAGCCTAAAAATGAAGCATAAGCTAGAAACAGCCTAATTGCCTCAATCCTTGCTACTAGAGCATAAACTTCATCATAATCTATCCCTTCTTCTTGTGTGTACCCTTGGGCTACTAATCTAGCCTTATTCTTGATCACTATTCCTCTTTCATCCCTTTTGTTCTTAAAAACCCATCTAGTGCCAATTACCTTCACACCTGTAAGTAAATCAACTAGCACCCAAACCTTATGAATCTTGAACTGAAGAAGCTCTTCTTGCATAGCCTCTAACCAGCTTGAATCATCTAGGGCTGTAAGAATTGTCTTTGGTTCAGCTTGTGAGAGAAAACATACAAACAAGCAAGAGTTTAAAAGCTCATGCTGTTTTGAAGCATAAAGGGCATCAAGAAGCCCTTGTTGGTCTGAAGACATCAATTGTTGTCTTGTCTTCACACCTGACTGTATATCTCCAATCACATGTTCCAGGGAATGAACTTTGTGAATTCTTGATTGTGGTGTAGTAGGAACTTGATAATTTGATGGAAGATTGTTGAAATCCACCTCATTATCTGAGAATTCTGCTTCTTTTGTTTCTGAAGGGCCAGCAGCAGAGTCATTTGGCCGAACAGCAGAATCAGTAAGCTTATCAGCAGAGTCATCAGCAGAAACAGATATACTACCAGCAGAAACACTTTGTTGTTCCTGAGTTCCATATTCTTTACTTTCATCTTCAACACCTTCTTTAGCTTTGCTAGAAGAAGATTCATCAGTTGTCGAAGTTGATTCCACAATTGAACTTGACCATATTGGCATTATCACATCATTTTGATCTTTCTCTAACTCTGCCTCATTTGCTGTATTAGAACCTGCAAAATCATTAGTTTCTGCAACAAAAGGCACATAATTCATTGAATTTGTTAGATATTCCAGATCAAATAGCCATTTTGGTCCTTGACCTTCTACATTGGATTTGTTTTCTAAAAACTCCACATGTAGATTTTCTTCTACTATTTCTTTTCTTGTGTTGTAAACTCTAAAAGCTTTGCTATTAAGAGAATAACCAACAAAGAAACCTTCATCTGCCTTACCATCGAATTTTCCTAAATGGTCTAAGGTATTGAGAATTGTCACATGACATCCAAAAGGTCTAAGAAATCCTATTGCAGGAGTTCTACCATTAAAAAGTTCATATGATGTCTTATTGTGAGGCTGCACAACTAAAACTCTATTTTGAACATAGCAAGCAGTGTTGACTGCCTCTGCCCAAAAATTTATTGTTAGCTTAGAATCAGCTAACATTGTTCTAGCAGCTTCAATTAGTGTTCTATTCTTTCTTTCAGCTACACCATTCTGTTGTGGTGTTCTAGCAATACTAAATTCTCTCTTAATACCTTTTTCTTTGCAGAAGTCATCCATAACTCTATTCTTAAATTCTGTCCCATTATCACATCTAATGACTTTCATTTTTTTCTTACTTGGTTTTCTATCTGTGTAATGAAGTCCTTAAGGATGCTTGATGTCTCATCCTTAGTGGCTAAAAAGAAAACCCATGTAAATCTACTATAGTCATCAGTAATAACTAGACAATATCTCTTATGCATTATGCTCATTACTGAAACAGGTCCAAATAAGTCCATATGTAGCATAAACAAAGACTGATTGATAGAGTTAAAAATCTTGGGCTTACAAGTGGCTTTGTGTTGTTTGCCCTTTTAGACAAGCAATGCATGTTTGATCATTTTCAAATCTTTTGTGAGGTAAACCTCTTACCAAACCATTCTTAACAATTTTATTTATGGTTTTGAAGTTAATATGACCAAGCCTTCTATGCCATTTCATTGATTCATCCAATGTGGCCTTTGCAACGAGACAAGTTAAATTCTTTTTAGGGATAATATTCTTCATGTCTACACTGTACATATTGCCCTTTCTAGGAATTCTAAGAAGTACTTGACTTTCATCAGGCATCTTAAAATCAGGAGAAAGTACAAGACATTCAGTCTCACAGAAAAGAACATTATTCTTTTTGTCACACATTTGTGAAACACTAAAAAGATTATAATTTAGCTCTTTTACATAGTACACATCTTCAAAATCTAAATTTCCAGTTTTGATTGTACCTTTACCAGAAATTTTGCCACGAACACCCCCTCCAAAGGTAACATATCCTCCATTGAAAGCTTCAAAATCTGAGAGATAAGACATGTTGCCTGTCATGTGCCTTGAACATCCACTATCTGAGTATCCTTGATCCTCTTCCTGATCATTTGAATGTTCCTGCACACAAAAAAGAGTGTTAGTTTCTTTTGGGGATCCAAGCCATTACTGACTTGGATCTGCCTCTTGCATCAATGTAATTGAATCTTTTGAGGATAGTTGATGCAACATTGGATTTAAGAATCCAACATGCTGAGGCCTTAACAGCATTTGCCCTATTTCCCTTAGCAGCAGAATCTGCTAACTTTGTAGTTCTACCCTTTGGTTTCCAAACTTGTTTTTGGACCACTGCTTTTGTTTGAATGGGCCTTAGAACAGTTGTTGGTGCATGTTTGAAAAATGTTTTTGCACCCTTAGCTGTTGATTTTGGGTTAATAGTCATAAATGGTCGAGCAGCAGGAACAGATTTTCTAGCAGCAGGATCATTTGGTCTATCAGCAGGATCAGATTTTGAGATAGACTTGTTTTTTACTACTCTGGGGTTTGATTTCTTAGAACTAGAGTGAAAGTGAGATTTAGGTGTTTGCCTTTTGTGGTTCACTCTATGGTTTTTATACCCAGTTACCCATTGGTTGCAGAAAGCTGCAAGATGGTCAAAACTACCACATGTGAAACAAGCTTTATTATAAAAAGCAAAGTCATCAACTAATTGGTTAGACTTGAGGTTGTTCCAATTCCTTTGGTTACCTCTGGGCTTGTTGGTGGTTCTATATTGTTCACAATATCTAACTGGTTGCCTAACATGCTTAATGTTTGATTTAGGCCTATCAGTATTATGTTTGACTATCTTAGGAACACTTGTTCCTACTTTCTTAACCACTTCAGGTTTAGACATAACCTGTTCTTCTTCATCATCATCACTATCAGTTGTACAATCTTCAACAACTATAGTTTCTCCTTTCTTAGCAAAGGACACCTTGTCCTGATAAAGTAAAGTTTTATCTAAACTTTTACTTATCTTTGTTACCTTAAGACTCTTACTAGTCTTAGAACCATATTCCATGATTAGTTCTTAAAACTCAGCTAAACCTGTATGTGCTAGGTCAACACCTGGAGGTGAAGGAACACCTCTATATGGTGGAGGGACAGTTTTGTAACCTACACCTGAATTAGCTTTATCAATTACCTGAGCTTCCCAAATTTTATTCATTCCTTCTGAGGCATGTGCTAGAGTATCTATAGTTACCTTAACATTTTCTTTTTCAGTTTTGACTTCAGATAACTGTCTACTTTGATCATTAAGTAATTCATCTCTAAATGTTATTCCTCTTTTTAAAGCATTTAAATCATCAGTAAACGTAGATTCATTCTTTTTATAATGTAGAATCTGTTTTTCTAAAACTCCTACACACCTCATTTGATTAGCTAAATTATGAAGGGCATCAATTAGCTCTTCTCTAAAAGCATCAAATCTCTTTTTAATGTCTTCATAATTTTTAAGATTAGGACATGAATTAGTACAAGTAGGAATAGTATCTACCTCTGAATCAGAAGAAGCCATTAGAGGAATCTCATCGACAACAAGAGCAACATTTGGTGGTGCATCCTCTTCAGTAGCCATAGAGCTCCAATCATATCCAATACCATCAATAGCCAGCATAGCCTTTGGCTCTTCCACCAGTACTTCCTTATTCCTCTCTTGTTTATACCAAGTGTTCCTATTATCCTGCTTCCTTGGGCTTCTACATTCTTTAGCAAAATGTCCCAACCTATGACAGTTAAAACATTCCACTTTCTTCTTATCGAACCCAGCAGTATCATTACCATTTATGGTAATTTGCTTTCCAGTTTTCTGCCAAAACTTCTTAGCCCTCATGCTAAGTAAAGTAACTTGCCACTTAATATCCATCTCTTCCAAATCATCACCATCTACCTGCTCAAGGTCTTCATGATTTAGAGGAGAACCACTAGCTTGACTGGTTATAAAGGCATAAAATGTTGGATCTCCAAGTCCAGCAATATCCTTTTGTAAACTAGTAGAAGGACCACCATAAGTAACATTAGAAACACTTTCAACTTCATCTACCTCTTCTGAGGACATCTGAATAGCCTAAAGTGAAGGAATCACCATACTGAATTATGTCCCAAAGAGCATAATCTTGAACCATAAAATATTGCTCAACTCTCATCCTCCATAACTCAAACTCATTGGGTTTGATCATGGGCAACTTTGCAGCAACATTTGTTTGAACATCTTGTACATCCATTTCTTGTTTCTTCTAAAAACAACAATATCAGCCTGAGCTCTGATACCACTTGCTAGGATCCTGGACACACGATTAAGGTGGTTAAACCTTGTAACTTTGTGTGTATGATATGTTGTGTTAAAATGATTAAGTGCGCGGAATTCACTCAACCAAACTTTAGAAGGTTGTGTATGTTATGGAAATGGAGTTGTTATGTTTGTTAGTTAGCAATGAACACATAAAGATTATCACCAAACGATTCACTATTATTAAAGATAATAATACGAGTGATCTTGAACTATCACTAGGGTTACAACCTTGAATCTTATGTTTTTATCACTTTTGATATATTTGTGTTTGTTCTAACAGTTGTATGTTCTAACTTCTATGTTCTATATCTTAACACACTTGACAACTTTTAATGTCTAACTACTAACATCACAACTAAGATCTCTTTTATAGTCAAAAGATCTTTACATATTGCTTAAAGTCTTAGCCGACTTACTTTGTTAACTTATCCTATTGAGAGTCAGTACATCAGATACAACATGTATCTATGTATACAACTTGTTAACTAAGCACATGGAGTAAGATATTATCTACCGTATATTGTTGACCAAAATACAATAAATATCTTTTCGATCTTATCCTTTCATCAGCAGAGTGTTCACTATCAGCAGGAACAAGTTATCGCTATCAGCAGAATCCATCAGCAGAATGTTAAGCCTATCAGCAGAGTCATTTATCACTATCAGCAGAGTGAAATGTTCTATCAGCAGAATCAACATTATCAGCAGAAACCATTTTGCACTAGCAGCAAAATTACACTTAGAGTATTTCTTGGATTAGAACCCGGTATTAGATATCTTGAATATTTAATTCCCAACAAATTGTAATTGTAAGGATACCAATGGGCAATGGACTTTTCCATTTGACATATCTCCTTCAATAACCCAACACTCTTCTTACGAAAATGCTTCTTTGATTCATTGATGATTCAAACAGGAATTACCCAACATGGAGAACTCTATAAGAAATTGTTTGGAATGAAGAAAAGTGTGAAGACCTCTATCTTGACAAGGGATCGCAGCCCATTAGGGCCATGAAACAAACATTTAGACAAATCCCATAGTGAAAAAAGCATTTGCAAGGCAACGAGCGGCGATTAAGTCATGTGCTCGATGTGGGACCAAGCTGGTTGCAACTTGCCAGTGACTAAAGTTTTTTACTTGTTGACTATGAATTAGACACACTCCGGGAAAGAGATTTATTAAAGTCTTTTCCTTTAGTTAGATGCCCAAAAGGTCTAAGTCTGCGTGGAAAAAAATCATTCGAAATCCTTATTATTTATGTGAATACCCTCAGTTAAAAATTTTCGACGCTTTCTTTGCCCTCCTAAACTGCCATTTGCTCATCACTTTGTTATGTTTTATATTAAAAGCATGCCACAATGACCGGACAGGATAGGAGATCGCCCAACCTTCCAACAATCTCTTTGAGTATTTATCTGTAGACCGGATATTTTCAATCAAGTTACATATAACATTACAAATACCAAGAGCCTTGATAGTTCATACTTCATACTCCTATCAGAGAACAATAGGAGCTTCTAATAGCTAAGACAACCAATTAAGGGAGATAAATTCTTCATCAGATGAGTCGGAAAGATTTTTGAACTGGCTAAAGAGTTGATATTGAAACATTTGAGTTTTTTTTTTTTTTTTTATCAAGATGAATATCAAACTCACGGAGCATTTCCATTGATGACTATAGTCACTCCCATACCCAAATAAAAATCGAGTGCGTGACATTGTGTAACCCTCTTGGCCCTTTCTAGTTCGATGTAAATAATTTGAATATTTAATTACTAGTCATAAAGAATTTTGCATGCAGAAAATGTGGCAAAAGAATATGTCATTCTTGATTTTAATAATTTCGTCCCTAACTGCATGAATCAAATGATTCCGCCAATTCCAAACAACCCATAATGTTATTTGAAAAACACCATTAATAATATTGGCAATCCTTGGACAACCATGAACATTATGGATGCCTAAAGCAACCTCAGATATAGAAAATGGAGGAAAAACTATCGGGGGAGGAAAGTTCCACCAACTCCAAATCTTTCTCCAAACCAAACTCACGTTATGACATTTAACCAATATATGCTCAATAACTTCAATCTCCGAGTCACATAAAGGACACCTTGAGGAAGAAAGGGCGACACCACAAGCAATAAGATTAGGGCGGGTTGCAAGACGATTAAGAGAGGCTTTCCACACCATTACATTATCTTTCCTAGGAATCCAATTATTCCACTTATGATGGAATCCTAAGCTGTGGCCCAATCAGAATGTTTTCCAAAATCTTAGATAAGACTTTCACCTTAAAGGACCGGATACATCGTAAGACCAACTCCATTAGTCATACCCATTGTAGGAAAAAACAGTGTTGTTCATAAGAGAGGAAAGAGCAGTCAAGTCGTCTAACGCACAACCCCTAGGAGGAGTACGCCAAGACCAGTTACGAATCCAAATCTCATTGACAACTTGCCCACGATCGTTGACTTTACAATCTTTGATCCTTGACTTTACAATCTTTGTCCATCTCAAGGGCGTAGAGCCTGGGAAATATAGTTTTTAGAACCGACCCGTCACCACACCAAGGCTCGTGCCAAAAGAAGGTGTTTGCGCCATCCGCTATCTTGTTATTTATTAATGTTATTATGATTATAATTGTCATTATTAAATTAAATTATTAATACCGAAACTCTATATTTGCACGAAATTATAAATATGAAAATGGAAACACAAGTTACTATAATACGCAAATAAACACATAAGATTGTACATATATGCATATATAGCAACGAGGCTATAATGCAATGACGCACGATAAATATTGATTGTATTCATCTTTAAAGTTTAAATAAGGATATGCAGAAAAATATGCTTTTACAACATGAATTAATTATGTCAAGCATGCACCAGTTAAAGAACAAAATATAGATAAAAATTTAACAAGTTATGCATATTAGACTAAATTTGATAACGTACTAGAGTAGTTATTCTATTATATTTAAGTATTTATATAAAATTTAATTGTTCAAAAGACTTTATACATCTCTCTGTAAACCTCCTTTGTTTCATATGAGGTTGCTTGCACGCACGTTGCGGGGTCTTAAACATGCTTTGACAACAATACGAATTTTCATCCAAGTATGTTTGATTTTTATTTGCTTTGTAAAGAAAAAAATAAAATAAAAATACTCGTTTATATGCATGCGTCACTCGTTTATATGCATGCGTCACTTAGTGAGTGTTTTTTTTTTCTTTGGATATAGAGGTTCATAAAAAGTGTGGTCCTCCTTCTCTTAGTACACTTATCGGGGAGGAATGCAATTTTCCCACTCTAATTATGGTACTCTAATTATGGGAAAAGTTAACCGAACCCTCCTAATTTTTTTATCCGGACCATCTCAATTTTTTATTTTTTTTATTTTTTATTTTTTTTTTATTTTTATAATTTTGTTTATATCAAAAAGCTATAAACCTGAAAGTGCGTAATAAAAATACGGAACAGAAACTGACAAAAACTATAAAACTGTCAGAAATACAGAACAGAAACTGAGAAAAAAACTGTGTTGCACTGTAAATAGTGGGGGGACAAGTGAGGGACAAGGGGACAAAAGTACAAACCCTCTCTAGTAGGGACGGTTCGGTTAGTATAGCCCCTCTATTATATGTGGAAATTTGTGGGCCCAAATAAAAAAACAATATTATATATGCATGTGATCATTAAAATGTTACTAGTATAAGATAAAAAAGAAACAATGCCTTAGTCAAATAAAAAATTTCACTCCTCTGACATATTAAAAGTCCGTTCACCTAATACGTATATTTGAAGTCAAGGTTAACCATTTTTACTCCAGTCTTGTCGAATTGGAGTGAGAGTCTCAAACTTAACACCTTTAGTATGATGTAATTTCAACTTAAACAACTCAAATGTAACTCGTAACAATAATAATAAGATCCAAATAATTTAATTACTATAATTAATAAGAATAACATAAAAGTAAACTTGTATGATTAGCTATGACAATAAATACAGGGGCGGATCTACATGGAACACAGGGTATGCACGTGCATACCCCGTGTTAAATATCGCCAATGTAAAATAAATTGTGTTTTCTCAAAAGGTACTACAAAATACACTAAAAATTCAGGAGTGCACCCCCTCTGAAATATAAGAAATTTATGAGTGCACACCCATATTCAACTTACCGTTGTTCGGTTCTTCAATTTGATAAAACAGATAGATTCAGTTAAATAGAAAGGAGCAGTAGCAGAAAATATGAATGGTTAGCGTCTCTTTAAAAAGAAAGAGATGATGTAGGTCAAAATAAGTCAAATAGTTAAAGGATATATCTTTTTCATGGCCCATTTATAAATACAAATGTGATATTGAAATTTAGACCACCATTTCTATTTTCAAGGGTTGAGGCCCAACTACTTAAATTTTACAATTTACTATTAGTATCAGTTGTTTTGCAAACGTTATAGATTTTACAGGATTTATGCATTCATAAAATGGAGTTCATTTGTATATATAATCTAAAGTATCTAGTTTTAGAACTTTTAGATGTGAAATTATCATTATGTTGTTGTTGTGACCATGTCAGTATAAAACTCGGATAAAAAAAAAATAAAAAAGGCAATCCTAATTGCAATCCCAAATAACCCGACCCGATAAAAACCAACCAAAAAAAGCGACTCTATATAGTGCGTACCATTCTCTAAAATCCTAGATCCGCCATTGAATAAATATACGGTTTATCGGTAACTTTTTGAAAATTTAACGGCTAATTTGTATGTTGTTAATGGGTAAAACTAGAGAAGAAAAAGAAAAATCTAAAAAAGGGAGTGAAGGTCTCGAATTTAAAATCTTAAGTATGCAAATTGCGTTCACTTATTACAATTAAGCTGCACTGAATTTTGTTGTTTTACCTTTGTATGTTTAATAGTTAAATAATAAGTATAGTTTGATTTGTTTGTTATTTAATTACTGTAGAGTAACGATAACAATTATGTTGATGATTATATAGTAAACTAGGCAAGCTGACATATGCGATGAACTCGATTATATACAAGTTGTTAATAGATTTGGAGGCTAGGTATGTTTGGCAAAACTAGCTGTAAGCTGTACATTGTAAGCTGTTAACTGTAAGCTGTAAGCTGTAAACTGCAAAACTGTTAACATGAGCTACAAGCTGTGTCTTTTTTTCAATAAAAGTGTTTGGTAAGTTAGCTGTTAAATGTAATTATAAGATGTAAAATGACATAAAATGACATATTTATAACAGTAAACAAATGTTTGGAGGGTATATCAGTAATTTAAAGTTTTAACAGCTCTAAAATGTTTAAAAAGCTTCATGAATCAGCTTTTCATTTAGGAGCTACTTGTTTGAAATAAAAGCTTGAAGTTAATGTATCCAAACGGAGCTACTTATTTTAGAAGAGATTATTTTTGTAATAAAAAGCTAACAGCTCACCAAAAAGCTCGTACCAACCAGGCCCTTAATGTGTTATCGAAAATCTGATTACGTATATTAAGTAAGTTTCCTTATTGAAGTTGTAAAAGAGTTTCAAGTCTTTTAAGCAAGGTTGTTAGGATCGGGATCCTACCTAGGATCATTTTTGGCTTCACAAGATCGTAATCGTAAGATCGGATCGGGATCGTAAGATCCTATGAAAATGTATATATTTTTGTATAAGGGTTGTAGTTTTATATTTATATATAATATTTTATATGATAAACGAATCTAAATGGATGATAAAAGCAAAAACAATAAGAAACATGAACTTCTAGTAGAATCGGATCGTTTACGATCCTACAATCCTGTGTGCGATCCTATGATCCTACACCGATCTTGCTCCACTTGAGATAAAAACATGGGCTTATAGTAGGATCGGATCGTTTACGATCCTATGATCCTGCGTGCGATCCTACGATCCTAGACCGATCCTCATTAAATTAAGATCCTACTAAGATCCTGCTCGTTTTTTATATGTAGGATCGTAGGATCGTACGATCCTACGATCAGGATCGCGATTTTGACAACCTTGCTTTTAAGAATTCACATTTGTTGTTTGAAATTTAACCTTGTATCTTTAATACTTGCATCTATTGTATGAAATTTGAAGTCATAAGAGCACTAGGAGTATACACACGAAATAACACCAAAAACTCTGTCACATCAACGCCACATCATTTCAACACCAAAATATCACTCTTTATCATAACACCAAATAACATCACTTTTTGAGACCCACCTTTTTTAAAAATTATAATTTACAAATTATACCCTCAACAATTTCATTCATTAAACAATCTAATACTTCATTAATAAAATTAAACATTACAATACGAAATAAAAAAATAACGAAAAAAAACTAACGACCTAAAAAATTAAGAAATAAAGTACAATAAGTGTTAATGCTCTATACGAACCAATACTACACTACTTTATCACTACAACTACTACTATATAAGAACACGTGACACTCAACAAACTAAGAAGAATATTATAGATGAAGAGTAGATGAAGTGGATCGTATGATAATATTTTCAGTCGAATGCTTATTACACTTTGGAAAGGAAATAAAACAAACACACTATTAGAGCACACACACACCTACACACTCTCACCTATACTAGTCTTTGAGGCACACACAAAATGGGGTGAGAGTGTGGTATTTATAGATGGTGTGTGATGCCCTAATTGCTATGATGGGCTTTCGTGTGGGCTTTGGTGGGTTGGATCACTAAATGAGCTTTTCTATCATATTACAACACCAAAAGCCCACTCTATCTTAGACTTAGATTTCTACACAACACACATATTACAAATATTACAAATGACCATCACTTGACTAATAATTTAATTGCTAACAATCTCCCCCTAAGGGATGGTCATTTCAATGATGCTCCCGGTGATAGGTCTTTTGTCTTCAATGTCTTGAACTTTGTGTGTCGATGTAGAATAGTCTTCATACATCATTCCTTCATGCTATGTGATCTTCAACGTAATCGTCTTTAGGTAGTTCTTGCCTTGATCAACATCATCTTGTGGTGATGCGTCGTGTCCTCCAACATACTCATACATCTTGGACTTTATACTTATGCTAACAATCTCCCCTTATTCTTTCATCATTTGATGTGTGAACTTGTTCTTGACATCTTGATTAGCTTTATGACTTTGTCGTTACACTTTGTCTTTAACTTGATCCTTTTGTCTTAAACTTTTACACTTGAGCTTTGTTGAGGATGATCTTCATAAGTATGAGTATGTGGAGGTGAAGATGATTGATATATCATATGACGGTTGATGGACTTTCGTCGGTACCTGCATAAAACAGTTAGCAATAAATCATCCAGCGCTTACATGTTCAGATTTCGAGATTGTTAACAGCATAATGTGAAAACTTTCTCTAATCTTTACCAAGGCCGTTCTGAATCGGATACCCCCGAAAGGGCTTACACAGACACCGAAGTGCACCCACGAATCAGTGAGTCGCTGGAGATCACCCCACGACTGTAGACCGTTTGAAGCATAATAACCATCAAGATATAAATGGCAAGATCCGAAAATCTCATTAAGACTCTTGTACACCTTGTGTCCTTTTTGGTGAACACAAGGGTATTCTTATGGAAGTGTTCCTAAGAGATCTTTTGATGAATCTCATTGGATCTAGACTCGATTGTGCGTTTTGGTTTTAGTAGACGGAGGCATGGAGCAGAGTGCCACCTTCTCAATATCAACACATCTCGGAATGAGAGGCCGATAGATTATGTAGTGTTCTCCGTGAGAAATGAAACAAATATCTTTTAAGAGATATCTGAGTGGCTGGGAGGGGTTTGTGCAGCACGTCACTGGGTCCATGACGTCTTGTCTTCAATATCAGTATCAACTATGTGAATACCGATAGCAGATGTATTGACCCGGTTTATGTCCTAAGTTTTCATGGAGGGCTATTTCTTTTTACCCTTTCATTCAACTTTTCTTTTTAATTCTTCAACCCCTTCTTTCTCCTTTCTCATTTTACTCCTTTTTTCAATCTTACCTAAGGACTTCTAATTCTAATCTATTGGAATTGTCCTTGGGTAGATCCCTCCGGCTCTAGCGGATCATAGGACATAACCTAACCATAATCACCTTATTACTCCATGATTATCCTAGATTTGTTGATCACTTGCCATAAAACCTTTTGTGAAAATTTCTCAAAGTGTTTATGAATAAACACATTTTAGTTAACACTTCGAGAGTTTTACATTTTCAGAAATACTCCCCCTTCACATGTGCTCATGCATTTTTGAAATAATTTGCACATGTTGGGTAGAGTTCGCACATTTGAATTGATCGATTTTTAATGAACATGACCTTCGCGAGACACGTTTACATCACTAGTTGGACTAGCTTGAAATTATTACCCGTCCCGGTCATATTCAATGATTATCTCTCGAATTGGTGCATTCTACTCAGACAAGTCCTTTGCGAGACACGTTTACATCACTGGATAACCAGCTTGAAATTATTACCCGGCCCGGACAAGTCTTTTCGACTACGGACATTTAATTTTCATCAATTCGAGGGTTCAAACTGAGTCTTTTTGTAGAGCTCTTTTGAGATTCAATCCACGATCTTTAAACTTATGATCACATTTTAATCACGTCTTCTCCCCCTAAAAAAATACATGTAGTGATATTTTTTATATCAATTAATTAAAATGAGAGCTTTTTTGGAGAGAAAGACGGATCATTTTAGCATGATTTGGAACATTTTGTTTTTCTTTTTATACTCCCCCTTAAATAAAGCATATTGTTTAAACATTTGAGTTTAAAATCATTTAAGGGTATAGAGGGAGTTTACTTTTTGAAAAATCTTGAGTACAGAATTTGGAAAAAGATTGTTAAAAAATCATTTTGAAAAATCTTGATCATGTGCTCAGGAATTTTTAATTTGCCATTAACATTGCGAGTCCTGATCGGAAATAATCAGAAGTCATCATTGTAGCGCGGGTTTCGTACTGAAATATACGAAAGCCGTAGTGAAGAAATTGAGAGAAGATATGTTCTTGCTCAAGCATATGTACACATCCGTATCATTGTTGAATGACATTTCTAGACACATACAGAATATTGATTATACGAGAGACATATCAGAAAAAGAATATACATCAATTTTTTTTATTTTTTTTTTTATCTATATCTATTTTTTTTTAAATCTATATCTATATCTAGTTACAGCGAAATGATTTCAAGAAGTTTCGAGAAGACTTTCTAATTCTTCGGGAGTTAGGCTTCGCATGTCAATTCGTCGAACTAAATTGTCGAATCTCTCTTTTTGAAGAGCTTTAGTGAACAGATCGGCGAGTTGGTATTCAGTCTTCACGAAAAATAGTTCCACAGTGCCCTCTTCTACGTGTTCCTTTATGAAGTGATAGCGGACTCTAATATGCTTGGTCTTGGAATGTTGAACTAGATTGCACGAGATAGCTATGGCACTTTTCGAATCACAATACATAGGTATGTGGTTGAAAGAGTAGCCATAATCTGTGAGTTGTGTCCTCGTCCATAGAACTTGGGCACAACACGCAGATAGAGACACATACTCGGCTTCTGCGGCTGATAACGCCGTACAGTCTTGTTTCCTTGATGACCAGCCTACTAGCTTTTATCCCAGAAATTGTGCTCCCCCAGATGTACTTTTTGCTATGACTTGGCAACCGGCATGCTCCGCATCTGAAAAGGCTGTTAGTGTAAACTCCGAATCCTTCGGATACCAAAGTCCCATGTTAATGGTTCTTCGTAGGTACCGAAAGACCCGTTTAACCTCTTGGAGGTGAAGTTCGGTAGGCCTTGCCTGAAACAGTGCTAATAAACAGACAGCAAAATGTATATCGGGTCGACTAGCAGTTAAGTGCATGAGAGACCCAATCATGCTCCGATATTTCTTCGGATCGATGGGTTTCCCATATAAGTCTGCACCTATTTTGGGTGAAGTGACCATTGGTGTACCAACAGAGTCACAATTTTCCATTCCATGTTTCTTTAAAATCTCAATTGTATATTTAGCCTGATTTATGAAAATACCACCATGGGATTGCTGGATTTGAAGTCCAAGGAAGAATTTTAATTCGCCCATCATAGACATTTCAAATTTACTTTTCATGAGATTTTCAAAATGTTTTGAATGTTTCGGATTATTGGACCCAAAGATTAGGTTGTCCACGTAAATCTGAGCAATCAAAATGTCATCTTTGAATTTTTTAGTAAACAAGGTCGGGTCAATTGTTCCTTTGGTGAAATTATTAAGTAGGAAAGATGATAATTCGTCGTACCACGCCCTTGGGGCTTGTTTCAAACCATAGATAGCTTTCTTTAGCTTGTAGACGTAGTCTGGATGATCTTTGTCGACGAATCCGTCTGGCTGACTCACGTACACTTCTTCTTTCAGAGTTTTGTTTAAGAAAGCCGTCTTGATATCCATCTGATAGACCGTGATGTTCTTGTGAGTCGCGTAGGCTAAGAAAATCCTGACTGCCTCAAGCCTTGCTACTGGCGCGAATGACTCCTCAAAATCAATTCCCACTTCCTGTCTGAATCCCTTGGCCACTAGATGAGCTTTGTTGCGAATTACAGTCATCTCTTCATCCTTTTTATTCTTCCATAACCACTTAAGATCAATGACAAGTTTGTCGATTAGTCTTGGCACTAAATCCCAAGTGTCATGTAATTGATATTGGAGAAGTTCTTCCTGCATCGCTTCAATCCATGCATTATCTGCCATCGCCTCCCGAATGTTCTTTGGCTCTTTTAGACTGACTGAGCAGACATAGATGCACATATCAGAATCGGTGGCAAGCTGTTTCCTCGTCTGAACTGGCCGTGAGGGTTCACCAATGACTTGTTCTATTGGATGGTCTTTAGTCCACTGTAATGTAGAAGGGTACCTTGGATTTGACGAATGCGTGTTGGATGGTTCTTGTAACCTAGAAGAAGATTTAGCAGATTCCGTTGCAAATGGGTTTTCAAATGGTTCTTCTTCTAACACAGCATCATTTTGTTGTTGTTCTTCTTGAATTGGTGTTGTTTGGTTTTGCTCATCAACTCTTGATAAAACAATCTCAATTACTGGAGTTGCTGGAGTAGATGTTGATGACATTGAGGGAGTTGGTGCGTCAGCTTCGATTGTGGTTGATGCATCTTGTGGTGGTGGTGGTGGTTGATGTTGTTGAGCGGGTGCAGCGGAACGTTGTTGTGATGCTTTTGTCGAAGCTCCACCATAGTACTCATCATACATATACTCGAAGAAAGTGTCCAGTTCTTGATTTGTTGGTTTGTCAGTTTTAGTTGACTGAGCGCCTTGGGGTACGAGTCCTGAACTGATATGTCTAGAAGTTTGAACGTTTGGTGCGGGTCCTAATCCGGTATGATTATAAGCCATCGGGTTAAGCGCGGGTTCTAGAGCGAGTCTCTCAGAAGCCATTTTTGAAATCTCATCAAACTTCACATTCATCGTCTCCATAATCCTTTTCGTTCTCCTGTTATACACCCTGAATGCCCTCGAGTAATCTGAATAACCAATGAAGATTCCAATATCACCCTTAGCTTTCAGTTTCCCCAGATCCTCTCTGTCATTCGTAGGATAGCACAGAGCGCCAAATACATGAAGGTAAGAGATGTCGGGTTTTCTGTTGTTCACTAATTCGTATGGGGTTTTATTGAATCTTAGATGGATAAGGGATCGGTTCTGAGTAAAACAAGCAGTGGCAACAACATCAGCCCATAAGAATAGTGGTGCACTAGAATAAATCAGCATCGTGCGAGCAGCTTCCACAAGAGTTCTATTTCTTCTTTCAACTATCCCGTTCTGTTGTGGAGTTCTAACAACTGATGTCTGGTGAGTAATTCCAGTTTCTTCAAAATATTTTCTTAACTCCTGATTAGTGAATTCCGTGCCATTGTCAGTTCTTACTATCCTAACTGGAGCTTGAAGTAGGACTTGAATTCGCTTTAGAAAGGTGATGATGATGCCTCGTGCTTCGTCTTTTAACCTCAAAAACTTTACCCATGTACATCTTGAATAGTCATCGACGATCACAAGAATATACTTTTTCCCATTGAGACTCTCAACTCTCATTGGGCCACATAAGTCCATATGCAACAAATGCAACTTATTGACCGAACTGGGTACGGTTTTAAGTTTCTATGTTGCCCGTTTGCTTTTGCCTTGCTCACAGGATGTACATAAGTGTTCTTTGGTGTATTTGAATTTAGGGAGACCGGTGACGATGTCGTGTTTGGCTAGCTTTGTTAAGCTATCGAAGTTGAGATGGGATAAACGTTTGTGCCACAACCAGGACTTAGTTTCGTCAGCTCTTGTCATGAGATAAACTGGTGATGAAGAGGTCATTTGGTTTATGTCAATATCATAGAGATTGGTTCCACGATTTCCGTTTAACAGATCGTCTCCAATCAAATTCCTAACGAAGCAAGTGTTTCTCCTAAATGCAACCTCTAAATCTGCATCACAAAACTGACCAACTGAGAACAGATTGTGTCCCAACCCTTCGACATAGTAAACTCGAGTGATTAAGAAGTTTCCAAACTGAAGATCTCCATAACCCAAAATAGCTGCTACATGATCATTTCCAAACCGAATAGTTCCCATGAACTTCCATACAAAGTTGATCAGCAGCTTCAGATTCCCAGTCATGTGCTTGGAGCAACCCGAGTCGACGATCCAAAGACAGATTTCAATGACCTACCAAGAACAGATGATCTTGCATTTCGAAACCGTTTAACATTTGGTTCCATGGGGTTAGAGGTAACAGATGAATCACACTTAGAGAAGGTTTCTATTTGTTCTTTTGGAACAATTTCTAATTTGCCATTCTTAAGTGTATACTTTCTCCCCGTTGGTTTCCATGCACAAAACTTAAGATGGTCCCTAGGCAATATGCTACTAGTGGTTGACCTAGCTAGTTTAATAAGTCTTTTAATATATCTAGATCTAGCACTAGTTCCTGGAGGCACATCTTTCTGTTCAGGCATAGCATTCACATTCACATAATTAGAAACAATATCATGACAAGCATTTTTAGATAACGATTTCTTGCACATGAAACAAACAGAGTCATTACATGCACTCGAAACAGTATTCTTAACATTACATCCAGATGACATATGTTTCTTATTCGAAAGCGATAAAAACCTAGGGTGTTCTTCTACTTCTTCCATTTTATTCTTGCTTTCACTCTCAGAGACGGGCGAGACTCTATTCCTTGTATTGCTCCTAGGCTTTGGTCTGCTGCTCCTAGAGGTACTTTCTACTCCTGTAGAAGGTAAGACACACACATTAGGATTTATCTGGTTGTCCTTTGAATTAGTTTTAGCATCCCTAGTTTCTTTTGGATTATCTTTCACACTTTTGTCTATCGCCCTATATGTTTGAGATGTAGAGGTAGACGCAGTAGTGGTACTAATCCTATAAAGTCCAAGTGCTATCACATTTGATGTTTTGAAAACCGCTTTCTCTTTTCCTTTTTTACTTAGTTTAGGCAAGGGTGTTGGAGTGACTGGAACACATTGAGAGATTGACATTTTTGGTTTAATAACTGGATTTTCCTTAGTTTCCTCACCCTTCCTTTTTAGACTTTCCAGCTGAGACTTCAAATGATCATTTTGCTCTTTCATGTTTTTATAAGACCGCTCATACGACAATTTGTCATATTTGCATTCTTCCTTTTTTCGATCAAGTTATTTAAAATATGTGACATTTTCTTTTTCAAGTTTAGCAAGCGCATTTTCATATTTTAAAACAATTTCAGAAGTCTCAGCTCGAAGTCTTTCATCGTCTTCCACAGAATATGTTTGATAAATAATGGACATAATATCAGTTGACAGAGCTACTTCGAAGAGAGTGTCATTGTGTTTTTCCAAAACTTTGATGTGTTCAATGTTTTCATTAGCTTCCTTTATCAGGGATTTGTGGTCCTTGACAAATTCAGCTGATTCTTTCAGAAGAGAATTTTCAACATTAAGAACTACTGCATAAATTGCAGTAATTGTAGGATTGATTTCCGTTTCAAACATCTTTTTCTGTTCTGTATGAAAACTTGAATACCAGTCATTGAAGTTATTATTTGTTTTGGATGACACAATCATTTGAAGCGTTTCAACTCTCTTTTTAAGATCATTCAAATATCGTCTAGCGTCACTTGTGTTACAAGTGTTCTTAGAGGACATTTGTTCGATGTTAGAAAGATGTTTTGAAACAACTTTTCGTTTTGCGACAGCCACAGGTTTCTTGAAAAACATTGGTGACTCTTTTTGAACAAGATGAACGCCAGAAATTGTGTTAAGCTTATTATAGTCAATTAGTCTGATTTCTGGGTTCATTTGTCTCATTTTAGTTCTACTCTCTTCAGCAAGCTCAATCGTTTCATAAGAATCACGAACCTCGGGAGGATCATGTTAATCATTTAGCACACTACCATTATATAACACATTCTGTTCTTTCTGAGCTTTCTTGAGATTATAAGGGTTTTCACAACTGATAGCCATTTTCTTCATTGTATGTAAAATCGGGTTTGGATCGTTAATTAGCAGATTAATTGTTTGTGTAGACTGACCCATTTTTACAAGCAAATCTTCCAACTTTTTAATGGTTTCTTGTTTGTCAATGATTTCATCAAGAAGATCATTTTCACGTTTTGAAAACCTTGCATTCAACTCTTTCTTTTCTTTTTCAAGATCAGAACAAGTTGATTTTTGTTTAGAAAGTTGGTTGGTTAACTCAGAAATTTCCGTGTTTAAGGATTTAATTTTCATGTTCAAATTAACATCAAGTGTGTCATATTTGATTTGCAAATGTTTTTCCCTTAAAACAGAATCTCTATAACCAATTTCAAGTTCTGACAGTCGTTTGTTATTAAATTCAAAAGCTTGTTCATTCACCTTATATCTCTCAAGCTCAGCGGTCAATTTTTCTTTCGCGGCCTTAACATCGCGATTGATCTTTTTGACCTTTTCAATTTCAATGCTACAGTTATTCAATAATGATTCAAATAACGCACGTGTTTCCTCATCATTCTCAGTATGCTATGACTCGAAGCCTTCATTAGGATGCATATCTGGGGTTGCCAAATTAGTATTGCTACAACTTGGTGTGTCCATATATGTATCGTAAGTGAGATTAGGAGTCGCAAGATGCTGTTCATTTTGAGGTGTCATATCAAACATTTCATTATTGTGACATGTAGCATATGGTGATACCTCAGAAACTCCATTGATATCATAAGCAGGAGGTGCTTCAGAATCCGTATCATATTTAACCTCCTGAAGATTTTCCATGAAAATGCAGTTGGCATCGATATCCCCAAGGTGGCCATATCATCCATCAAAGCCATGAAATCATTCTCCTCGGCATTTAACTGAAACCCTGCCTTTTCCTTCTGAGCTAAGAGCACTGCTTTCTGAAGATACTCAAGATCTTTTTTCTTTGGCTTGGTGGGACAGTTCCTTGCCATGTGACCAATTCCTTGACAGTTAAAACACTTTAACACATTCCCTTGATTCATATTCCCAACATTCCCAGCAACTGGAGCAGCAATATTTCCAAACTGATTCCCCATATTCTGACCCCTTTGATTTCCAACAACTTGACCCATCTGATTTTAATTCCCCATGTACTGACCCATCTGATTCCCAACATACTGCCCTGCATTCTGATTACCCATCTGATATCGAGGAGCATATCCGTGCTGATTCCCATAACCTCCAACCATCTGTCCTTGTTGACCCATGTTGAAACTCGGCTGTGCAATTTGCCTGTTGCGAGTATTCGATTAAATCCTTTGGTTGTTGTTAGTGGGTGTGGAGTAGCGTCCTTGGAATACCTTTGAGAGAAGAGTAGATGCTTGAGTCAAAGCAGCACTGTCATCATTGTCATCGTATTCTAGTTCTGGGTATTATGGGTATGGTTGTTGTGTAATGACTTGTTGTTGTGGGTAGAATGGTTGTTGTGGAACATATTGTTGTTGCGGGAAGTTCTGAGTAGAAGTTGATGGTGATGGTTGTGTATTCATTGTTGTAGGTGTTGGTGCTTGAGCAATCAATGCTAGAGGATCATGTTGTTTGGCTAGCTTCTCTTTCCTAACTTCATCTGCCTCTTTCTGGTTTTGCTTCAAGAAGTCATAGAGCTGATCATAGTTCACCTCATGAAGGTTCTTTGTTTGGTTAACAATTGTGACATACCGTCCCCATTCTTCAGGTAAGTTGTTGATGAACTTGATGTTTTGAACAATTGGTTTTGGTGTCAACTTGTTTCTGATGAGCTCGTTCATTAAGGTGCAAAACTTGGTGTAGTAAGATTCAATTGGTTCAGCCGGAGTGGATGTGAACTTCTCCCATTCAGTTAGCAGCTTGTTTTCCATGTCTTGTTGTCCAATTTCTGTGCCATGACAAAGCCTTCTAACTCGTTCCCACATGTCATAAGCAGTTTCACAACTCTCAACGGCAGCAAATATTTCTCGTGGTAAACCAAGTTGAATTAAGTGCATGGCTAAGTCATCAGCTTCAATTTGCTTCCAATCATCTGATGTATATTCCTCTTCTTTTTTATCACGAAAGGTCAATGGAACGGGAGGTGTTGCATTGGGATTACCCGGTTCTTGAATCTGACGAAGCTTGAATGGTCCTTTCTGGATGGAGTTAAGCAAGATTCTACCTTGACCATTAGGTTTGGTTTTGATGTATCGGATCATACGACTTGTCCATGGAAGATAACCACCTTTTTCAAGCATTGGAGGACGGTTTTCAGCACCAGCTGCATGGATATCTTGTTGAGTTGCCATTGATGATGTTGTATGATAAAGTTGATTCAGGATCGTTGCAACGAAATAGGAGTTGTGGTTGTTGAAGTTTAAACTTAGTTGTTGTTGAGAAGCCTTGGTCCTTTGTTGAAGATTGGTTTGAAGCCTTTGTTGAAGATTGGTTTGAAGTTACATGTAAGTTAGATAAACAATGACAATTTAGATAAACGCAGCAAATTAAATAAAGTTACTAAATTAGACTAAACTATAATTTAGACAAAATCAAAATTTCACAAATTCGACAAAGTTATGTATATTACAATTTAGATAAAATGACAATTTCTATAGAAATTTCAATTTAGACCAAAATTTATACAAATTATGGCAAAATTTCAATTTATATAGAATTATGCAATTTATATAAATTGGCAATTTATATAAACGATCTAACTAATTTATACAAACTAGTAGATATTCCTTTGTCGAAGTATTCATCACACTTATACAATTGAGAGAATACCGAGTCCGCGATCTTTGATGTTGTAGAAATTAAAAGTTCAAATCGAATTTATAAAAATTATTTAAGTTGTAATACGTTTAAAACAATTGCGATAAGGGACTAGATGTGACAATTTGCGAAAGAACTTCAAGGACAGAATTGCGATAAGGATGCCTTGTCCAAGATACAATTTCTATAAGTCTGTCCGAGAAACAATTTCTATAAGTCTGTCCGAGAAACAATTTCTATAAAGCTGGGACAATTGCGATAAAACTTCAGACAATTGCGATAAAACTCAGTTGGGACAATTGCGATAAAACAGTTTGACCAACAATTTCGATAAGGTTGACCTCTTGAACAATTGCGATAGAAGGCAGCTTGTACAATTTCGATAAAATGGCTTTCCACAATTTCGATAAGAGCAACAATTTCTATAGAAATTATACAATTTCTATAAACCCTCTTTTATAGAAATTGTCAAACACAACAATTCCTATAAACCCCTTTTTTATCTAAATTCTTATACAAGAAAATAGATTGTGTCCAAGTCGATGAAGCAAACTTTTATCAAATTTCTTATACAAGAAATTGATAAAATCCAAATCGCAACTTTTGTATATTCGAACCGCAAGATTTTGTAGCCTCTTTTTTCGATCAAAACTTCAAACAATCGAACAAACTGATAACGCTACACCTTTTTGTCGCCAAAATGTTGTACAACCAGTTTTTTCTCGACACAAAAGCTAGCTTCTTAATACCAAACCTCACGAAAACAATATAAAGCTTCAACCTTTTTAACTTAAACTTTCTATTTTTCACGTAAAACATAAAAAGCTACAAGCTTTAACCTCAAAACTCACGTGATAAGTAAAAAGTTTGAACCTTTATCTCTAAAACTTGCGTAAAATCAAAACAACTACAAAACTGAACACAACTTACTCCTACTTTGTTGTATGGCGTATTGATACCACTTGTTAATGCTCTATACGAACCAATACTACACTACTTTATCACTACAACTACTACTATATAAGAACACGTGACACTCAACAAACTAAGAAGAATATTATAGATGAAGAGTAGATGAAGTGGATCGTATGATAATATTTTTAGTCGAATGCTTATTACACTTTGGAAAGGAAATAAAACAAACACACTATTAGAGCACACACACACCTACACACTCTCACCTATACTAGTCTTTGAGGCACACACAAAATGGGGTGAGAGTGTGGTATTTATAGATGGTGTGTGATTCCCTAATTGCTATGATGGGCTTTCGTGTGGGCTTTGGTAGGTTGGATCACTAAATGAGCTTTTCTATCATATTACAACACCAAAAGCCCACTCTATCTTAGACTTAGATTTCTACACGACACACATATTACAAATATTACAAATGACCATCACTTGACTAATAATTTAATTGCTAACAATAAGTAAATAAATAAAACTATTCGGTTGGCGGTGGTGGCAAATTATATTTTTCGGCAATTTTCTTCTTTTCCAATTCGATCCAATACACAGCGGCCGGATCTATCTCACTCGTTTTAATACCGATAAATTTAAATTCTTCCAAACGCATTATCGTCTGGTCTTTCTCTTTAGCCGCCTCGTACGCCACTTGGGCCGCTTCCCGTCTATGTCGAATCTCGGTTGACATAGCTTCCAAATTGCTTGAGGCACTTCCCCCGGTGCTAGTTGTGGTAACAGATTTTTTTTTTCTGGCGCGTGGTTTGCCGGCCGGACGTGGTCGTGCATCATCACCGAATAGCTCTTGGTTGCTTTCACCGGGGACGTCTCTGGTTAAGTCAACCGGTTTCGGCGCGTCCCATTTTGGACACGCCCTCAAAATTTCCCGCGCTTCCTCTTGACAAAACGAAACACCTTTATGCTCGTCACGATACATTTGTCTAGCATGTCTCATATTATCCATTTCATTTTCACCACTTTTTTCCAAACGTTTAGCACGTTTGTAAACCGCGTTAAACTTTTGGCAATTTCCATTCACCGTATGCTACTTGCTTGTTAGCATATCCTTATTACGAACTTGAAACTTTTTCTTGTTGAACTCGTTCATAACCCGATACCAAAACGTGGTACACTTTTGAGAAACTTCAACCATTCGATCCTCGAAAACAGCCACGTAACACTTGGCAAGTAATAGTTCCTCCTCCGGTGTCCAACGTAACGTAGTACCACTCATGTCGGGATTTCTTTCATCATACTGTAACACCCCCAAATTACCGCAGCGGAACAGTTGAGTCAAGGGAGTATTACTTTATAATATAGATCAAGGTATAGAAAACGACCTCTTAATGAGACGTTTTAAAAAGTTACCATTCGAATTATTAAAATCAGAGTTAAACAAGAGATTCAAAGTATAAAGTTACATAGACTTTTTCAAAGTGTATCGAATGATAAAGATAAGATACGAGTCTCCAAGTATGCAATTGACTCTAGAATCCATGCATCCACTATCGCCTTATTAACCTGAGATAAACATGCTAAAAAGTGTCAACCAACGGTTGGTGAGTTCATAGAGTTTAGTATAGTTGTAAAGCATTGAATAAAGATTTCACAGCAAAGGCCTTGTAAATCCACTCATTCCCAAGCCCCGCCCATACAAGACTTGCAACCTGTGTGTTTACAACCCACTACTAACATAGTATGAATAGAACATAGAACAGATGTGTATAGAAATACGTATCATGTCATAAGTGTTTTGATACTTGCATTCCACTGCAAAATGTATCTTACATACCAATGCGAACAGTATTAGAATATTAGTATAACAATGCATAATGTATCTTGCGTAGTAATGCAAAATGTATAAGAGTACTTGTATAATAATGCAAAATGTATAAAAGTACTTGTATAATAATGAATAATGTATCGTGCAATCAAATGCAAGATGTATGAAAGTATTTACGAAAGTAAATAAAAATAGTTGAGCATGTATCTCCCCCAAAAGAATAATTCAAATCGTATAAAGTAGGGGCTATGAAATCTCACCTTAGCTGTAAAGGTCAAAGTACTATGATGTTAAACATAATACGGGAATGGCTCCAACACACGACCTGAATAATAGTGAAGTCTGAGATTTCGATGGTTTAAGATTGACTAGATGTGAAAAATGATTGTGGAAAGATATCGGATAACGAGTCGGTTTGTGATGAAAATGATTTGATATGCTTAAAATGCTTAAAGTTCAAAAATAATATTATACATAATATTATCATGTTTTTATGTTTATTGATTCAATAATATCGTTTCTTCAAAAGTTGGTGGATGATAATTTATGTTTTATTCGTTAAAATTACGTTAAGTAAATATAAACGTAACGTTAGTGAAATAAAGTGTATGAATTTGTAAAAAAATAACTTTTAAGAACACAAATGTATAAATCACTTTATGGATTTGTGTATGGAATTAAATTACTATTTGGTCCTTGTAGTTTCATGAAATTTACACATTTAACCCTTACGGTGAAATATTCGCACCGTTAGTCCTTTGCTAGAAAATAATTACATTCTAAGTCCAAAAGGTTTTGAATATGACATTTTTTGATTACTAGTTACTGGATATTCAATTTCTACCCCCCGGTTACTGTTTTGACAGTTTGTACACAATTTTTCCGAAAGTTACACTTTTGACCCTAATAGTAAATATGTTTTGCAAAACAAGTCCAAAAATCACAAAAATAGTGAAAAAAGTTTTCCGAGAGTTTTAGCAACTTAATAAAGCTTATTTGAGTTCATAAAAACTGCTTATTCCGTAAAAGTGCTTATTTTCACATTATTGGGCTTTTAATCGATTTAACCAAAGCCCAATAATGATTTATGATCCAATGGGTTTCAAGGGAGTTTGGGCTTATTTTAATGTTCTAAAAATGTACTAAAAGTGCTTATATCAAGTGCTTATCAGATTTGCTTATTGGGCTTTTAAAAGCCCAATCGACATATATACAAGTTTAAAACTGTTTCGATGGGGTTCTAGTTTGAGGTTCAAAAAGCTATCAAATGAGCATATAAAAGGAGCTTATTAATGTAGCTTATTAGATGGCTTGGTGAAGAATCAAGTCGAACAATAAAAATGGTATGTTGTATGTACGAATATGGATAAATATGGTGCAAATTGTATATGTCCCGGGTGTGATATACTTTGAGCCTCGTTAAGCAAGCAAACGTTCGAAATAGAAAATGAGATTCGACATACTAATTATTTGGTGTATGGAGAATCGAGATGTGCAAAATTTTGCATGTCTTGTGTGTCGAAATCAAAGGGAAACGGGGCTAAGTAAAGTGAGCTAGTCGAGTGATATAAGAATTAAATAAAGTTATAAAAGTGTTGGGTTGGGCTTGTGAATAGTAACAGGCCAGAAATTTGGGCCACAAATAGTATAAGATCCGTTTAGTATATAATGAGTTTGTTTGATTCGTCGTGGTCCGCGTGTGAGCTCGTTCCAAAGTATCGTGTATCACGTAACAACGTTTGAATTATAGAAACGTAATAAACAAAATTTTCAAATTTTACTCGTAAAAATGGTTAAGTGAATAGTAACGACGTGTTAATACTAGATTAACGTTCACAAATGACTAGGGAATTCTACGGGTTGCTACACATACGGCTCGGGTTCTTTGGATTTTTTTGCCATAAGTTTACCTCTACGTTTGTATTTTCGAGGAGATGTAGCTTCGAGGTCGACTTGACATTTTGAGGATTGGGTTTGTGGTGGTGTTTTTATATGTTGCTCGAATTGAGGTGGGTTTTGTTGGAAATTTTGTTGCCACATTATATACAATTGTTGTTGTTGCTCGGGTGTCAATCTAAGTGGGTTATGGTTAGGGTTTGAAGAAGATCCGGCGTTCGGGTTAGGGAAAGAATTTCCAAAACCCATTAAGGTCAAAAAACTCTCGTCGCGTCCCGACTTTTTTTTTTGGTGAGAATAGAAGTATATGAGGGTTTTTTTTTTTTTTTTTTTTTTTTTTTTTTTTTTTTTTTTTTTTTTTTTTTTTAATCTGCTACTAGCCGTTGCAGTTAAATGTGAGGGGGTGAAATGATTTTTTCTTTTTTTTTAGCCGTTGCACGTTTCAACGAGAGTTTCTATATCAACGCAAACCGTAACGCCTTGGCAACGCCACCAACGACGGTATCATAACACCAATATAACGCAAGCCACATAGGATGAAACGCCGTTGCCAAGTTACCACTCCCAGCCATCTAATACAATTAAAATATTTAATATTTACATTTTCACATAAACACTAATGTTTATAATACTATATATAGTTTATAATAAATATTAAATCTTAAGTTACAGAAAACTTAAATTTTAATTCTCCCTCCGTCCTATAATTATTGTCCACTATTAACTTTTGAAGTCTTTATTTTACAATTTTGACCTTAAATATTTTTATTTGTGTTATATAATACTTGATGAATATTATACCAATGAAAATACATTTAAAACCCAATCTATTCATATATTTTTTATTAAGAAATATATAACATAAATTAAAATATTTAAGGTAAAAATTGAAAACAAAAGACTTCAAAAGTCAACAGTTGACAATAATTATGGGACGGAGGTAGTAGTTTATAATAAGAGGAGAGATATTTTACATACCAAACTTTTCTTACATATCAAGGGACTCATCTCTACCATTTATCTAAAATGAAATTAATGGTTGAGATTAAAAGTATTTTAATATTTTACATATTTTTTATAATTTAAATATCTCATGAACCGTTAATCGTTAGAAAAAATAAATTATATCGTTACGACCAGCATTTAATTATCTATCTATAGATGGGCACTTTGATATACTTTCGACAAACTTTTTGTTTTTCGTTTTCTCACATTTTTTGTATGTTTTTCGTCTTTCTTTTTTTTTTTTTTTTCTTCGTATCTGAAAATAGCATGAGAAATAACATGTGATTAAACACTAATTTGAATATTCTAATAATATCATATTTGATGTTAGTGCTAAATCACATATGATATGTAATATCACATGTAATATTAGTGTTAAATCACATATGATATCATATCATATGTGATTTAACACTAATATCACATGTGGTATTATTAGAATATTCAAATTAGTGTTTAAATTTTTTCATGCAAATTTCATTAACCAAAAAAATGTAAAAAAAAAAAAAAAAAAAAAAAAAATGTAAAAAACTCGGAAAAAAATTTGTCAAAAATATATCAAAGTGCCCATTTATAGAAAGATAATTAAATGTTTGTCGCAGTGGTATATTTTTTTCGCTTAACGATTAACGGTTTGAAAGATATTAATATTTGAAAAAAAAAATGAAAGTGAGTTTTTAAATTTTTGTGATTAATCTCATCCATTTGATTAAATAAGGATAGAGGGTGGAGATTGATCTCTTGGTATGTAAGAAAAGTTTGGTATGTAAATGATCTTTAATCTTATAACTAGCAGGGTACCCACGCGTTGCAATAGCAGGTATCCTGAAATAAAATTTTCCGGTGAATCATGTATTTTAGTTTATTATGTTCTTTTTGACATTTTAAATTTACGGATATCAAGAATTTCGTTTATCCCGTGCCCGTTTGGCCCGTGCTTGTTCGGGCTCGAGCCCTTTTTGCCCGTTGCCCGTTCGGACTTGAATATTTGTATAATGTGTTTTATTATTTGTATTAGTGACATTTAATAATTTTGTTTGATTTGATTGTACTTGATAATCTATATTTCTTATGTTATGGGTGTTTTAATAACTGCATTAATTATATTTATTGAGCAATTAATTAATTGACTACATTAAATATCTTGACAACATTAATTGTGTTTTAATTACATGCAAACTATTGAATCTTACTATAATAACAACGCTGAATTTTAAGAGTTTCTAATTTGAGTAGGTATTTATGTATTATAAGATACTAGCAAGGTACCCGCGCGTTGCGGCTGCGGGTACCCTGAAATAAAATTTTCCGGTGAATCATGTATTTTAGTTTATTATGTTCTTTTTGACAATAAATTTACGGATATCAAGAATTTCGTTTAGCTCGTGCCCGTTCGGGCTCGAGCCCGTTGGCTCGTGTCCGTTAGGGCTCGAGCCTGTTTGGCCCATGCCCGTTCCGGCTCGAGCCCATTTGTCCCGTTGCCCGTTCGGGCTTGAGTATTTGTATAATATGCTTTATTATTTGTATTAGTGACATTTAATGCAGGAATTGTGTTTAAGTTGGTTGTACAATATGCTTGATAAGTAATATTTCTTATGTAAGGGGTGTTTTAATAACTGCATTAATTGTATTTATTGACCCGTTAATTAATTGTATTTAATGTACATAATGATTTATTTATTGTATTTAATATTAGTATTTCTATTTTAATTAGTTGTACTTTGAGCTTAAAAACTTGTAAATGTTAGAAAATGTATTTTAATTACTTGTACTTGTACATTGAGCTTAGGTAGTTGTAAATATTGGTGATGGGGTGTATTAATTGTATGTATTAATTTGTACAATGCATTAGTTGTAAATATTAGGGAAGTTTCTATAAGTAGTATTGATTATTGTACTTATAGCTTTAGAACTTGTATTGCTTAATTTTAAGTATTTCTATTAATAGTAGTCACTATTATTTGCTTTCATGTGTGAAAGCTTAATTATATTGTACTTTGTGGTTAAAAAGTTGTATATTTAGATGAATGAGTGTTTTTAATAGCGTATTAATTGTATTAAATGAGTAGTTTGTTTTTAGTTTTATGTGTGCATTAATTAGTTGTAAACATAGCTTTGTAATATGTACTACTGAATTTTAAGTTTTTGATGTAATTAATGTTGGAAAATTATGTTTAAACATGTTGTACTTTTAGCTTCTTTACTTGTATTGCTGAATTTTAAGTATTACTATTTATAGTATTGCCGAATTTTAAGTATTACTATTTATAGAAGGCCTAAATGCATTATAAGATAGTAAGATTATGATAAAGATCTAAATCTTAAGTAGTCATATTTATTGCTGAATACTTATATTTTATTATTATATTATATAATTATCTTAAACTTTTATTATTAAATTAAATAATTATCTATTTATTTGTAAAAAAAAATAAAATAAAAAAAAAATAAAATAAAAAAAAATAAACTACAAGAAAAACTGGATTTAGTGACAAAATGAATATCGTCACTATCAGTATAAAATCGGTCACTAACACTGTTTAGTGACCAAAATCTGGGTGGTCACTTTTCGTCACTATTTTTATTAGAGACCAAAAATTAAAATCCGTCTCTAACCATTGACCATAATACGGTGGTCACTATATTTGTGACTATATTTTCGGTCACTAATTTTTGGTCATTAAGAGTCGAAGGTGGTCACTAAATTGATAGATAGTGACCGATAACAATGGTCATGAAAGTTGTCACTAATTTGTTAAAGATAACGAACCCATTAACTCACCGTTAACCCCCATCAGTGACGATATGTGTAGTCACTTCGTGTTAAATTTAAAGACCAACTAGTGGTCACCACCTATTTACTCTCAACAGCAAAATGGTGGTCACTTATTCAAACATAATTGCAAAGCGATATATCAATTTCACAAAATATATACTAGCATTATTAATTATCTGAGTTATTAACCTAGTGGCCACTAATATTTGGTCTTTAAAATTTAGGGGTTAGGGTTAAAGTTTAAGAGTTAGGGTTTTAGTTTTGGGGTTAGGGTTTATGTGATCACTGTTTTTGTCTCAATATTTTGTAAATCAGTGACCACCAACCTTGGTCTCTAATTTGAAAAACCAGTGACCACTAATATTTGGTCTTTAAACTTAGTATACTTTCTTTTGGCAGTGATCACCACTTTTAGTCTCTAACTCAGCAACTCAATGACCATTGCTTATGTGGTCAGTGGAATATTTTCCTACAGATTCGGGATTTAATGATTACGTGACCGCTATTGTTGTCTCAATATTTTATAAACAAGTGACCACCCACCTTGGTCTCTAATTTAGAAACCCAGTGACCACTACTTTTTGTCTTTATACTTAAGTTACCTTTTTTTGGACAGTGACCACCACTTTTGGTCTCTAGTCTAACTCGGCAACTTAATATTTCACTGAAAATATTATATTTACTGTTTAGGGACTATGTGACGATTATTTGTCGTCACTAATACTTGTCATTTGTGACAACTTAGTGACCATATTTTGTAACGGTCACTAATTCTGTGGCAATGACAAAAATGCAGTGACGACAAATATATTGATGACTAAACTATGTTAATAGAGACCAAAGCATGAGTGGTCACAAAATAATTGGTCACTAAAGACACTTTTTCTTGTAGTGAAAAAATATCATGATCATTAATACTTACATTTATAACATGAAACTGAATTTATATATGGAGTCTATTAAACTATATACTCCCTCCGTCTCAATTTATTTGTCCATATTTCCTTTTATGAATGTCTTAAATTAATTGTCCACTTTCCTTATTTAGTAAAAATTAGAGAATCTAGTGGAGGAATATTCCATTTTAGTGGTTGAAAATTAAAGTGGCCCCACTTTTATTAAACTTTGTGTTTTCTCTCTCCTGACAAATAAATTAAAACGGAGGGAGTAGTTTTTTATTTTATTTGTAAAATTATTATAATCATTAATACTTTGCATGTATGACATCAAACTCAATTTTTTTTACATCGATATAGATAAGCATGTATTTGATTTTCAGTATTAAGTTTTCGACTATTTTACTCTACATCCTTTTAGAAAAGAAAATTGTTTTTGAAAAGTTCAAAAAGATATTTTCCAACAAAAGGAATCGATTAAAAAAGAATATGCAATTGATTTCATCACAAATAAATACTCTTATTAGTTTCACCGATTATAAATCACTTTTCTCTCTTTGCTGCGAAAAATTTCAGATAATTTGAACAACTTTTATTTATGGAAAATGATTTGGAGCCCTAAATTTTGTATCTAATTTCATGCCTAAACATGTATGGCTTTATCCTGATGTTTTGTGAAAAAGCGGGCTCCCTAACTGTAGCCATCAGGATGATACCACGCAAGCTTAGCCATGAATTTAAGCATATCTTCAGGCCTTCCAATCAGGACTCTTTATCTATACTCCCTTATAAAGCACCAATATCCCCAACCAAAATCCAATCCTACATTTTAAGATTCAGACACCCAACCCAAATCACAAGCCTAAATTTACACACTCCAAACCAACATCCAACCCTAAAATTTCAAATACCAGTGAACCATAAATAATCATAGCCCTTCATTTTGAAACTTAATTTAAATCAAGAGCTCAGATTAAATCTCACCAACAATTTGTACACATACAAGATTACACCACATAAAATACACACACGAATCATTAGTTTTCTTTCATCTCTGTATTCAAATACACACACAACCCTCTCTCTCTCTTTCAAAATACCCAACGTGTGCCGCCACCATAACCTCCATTATCGTCGTCACCGCCTTATGAAATTGCCACAGTTTGACATCTGTTAGGTGGTTTCATTTGGCTAGGTGGCTTCGCTAGGTGGTTATATGAACGGAATGGTGGTGGTTTAGGTGTTTTGTTGTTTGTTTTGGTGGTTTCGAGAAGTAAATAGAAGTGGCTTTGGTTGTAGATTTGGTGACTTCAATGGTGGTTTTGGCATATATCCACCCACCGAACTGGATTTCTTTTTGTTTGTTGGTCATTTTCTTTTAGATCTAACTTTCTTATGTTTTTTTTTTTTTTTTTTTTTTTTTTTATTATTATTTTTTTTTTTTTTTTTGTAGGTTTTAAATAATGCGATCTTTTTGGTTGTATTTACTCTAGATCTATCATTTTGAGGCTGAGTATGTTTATGGTATGGTGTTTGTGTTAGATACTTATATGGTTACGGTGTTAGATGTTTTGTGGTTATGAGTCCTATAGTTTTTGGGTCTTTGTTGTTGCGTTGTAAATTTAGTTCACTAAGTTCTTATGAAATTTGCTTTAATTTTAGTTGATGTTTTTGTTGAACTTTGATGATCTACAAGAATGAAATGGGCCATTTTTGATAAATTCAAAGTTGCTATCTTTATTGATTTTGAAACTAAGTTTGATCCGTATTAGTTCTTTGTCTCTTTATCTAAAAGTTATACGGAGTATTTGACATTTCATACTAAATAAAAAAACGTTATTATCGTATGTGGTGTTGGTTGGCTAATTGGTATGGAAATACTATTTGAACAACGACCATTTCCTTTTGTTTACTTGCAACATATTTTTTTAGCATGGCCGAGTGAAAGGGCCAATGTCCAAGTGGTCAATCTCCTCTCGATAACCTTAAAATTATCCTTTTTCTCTCCTTCATGCATTTTTGAGTTACCACCATGAAGATATCCGCATGTTCTTACCATTATGTTGAATCTAAACCTCTAATCATTACTCATTAGTTATATATTGAGATTTGTAATTGACTACTTAGCAAAAAGCATGGGCGAGATGGTCAGATTACATTAGCACTTTAATTTGAAAATTGGAGTCTTGATCTACTTCTAAGACCAGCGGTAACCAAGCATCTTGTGAGACTACCAACAATTCAATTTTATGTACAAACTTAACACCAAGCATCTTGTGAGACTACCAATAGTGGACCGTAACCAATATTTGGGCTTTTTCCATGACTCTCAGATAACATCATTAACGATCTAGACTTAAACATGACATCTTTGAAAAAATAGCTGGAAAAAGGAACATGTCTTGAATCTCATCATCTGCTCACTAAAAAAGGTGTATATATTCAACAAAAATTGCTACCATCTGTAATAGAAACTGCAAACAAGAAGTTTTTCATTCAAAAGAATCATTCGCATGAAACTATTTGCCGTCACCGTTACATGCACCCTATTTTTTTGTTGTTCAAAACTATATAATGGCGTCCCCATAACAATACTTTTGATAATAAACCACATAAACATAACAAACAAAATCACACAACTAAAGTCTAAATGGCACAACCAAAACCTATCAATAACTATGCTGCCGTTAGGCGGGGGCAAATCAACGCTACCATATTATGTTGAAAACTATACATAGTTGGCTCTATGCGTCCATGCATGCCATTGGACTAAAAGTTTTTCGTAACGAATTCCCTAATGCTATGAATACAGTTTGTCGAAAGGAAATTATTCACCGCAAACTATTGTCGAAAACTAGATACCGTTGCCGCTAGGCGCGGGTACTCGGCTAGTTTATATATCAAATATACATGTCATCTTCACAATTCTTTGTGATATTCGGCTTGTCTTGAAAAGTTGTTATTCTATTATATTTAAGTATGGATTTAGAATATAAGTTTTGAAAAAGAGTTCCTATATCTGCCTCTAAACCTCCTTTGTTTCCCATATATGCCTAATTTCATTATTTCTTCACTCTATATCCTTATATGTGGAGAAGAATAATGTGAAAGGACTTTAATTCGCAAAAAGCCTTTTGAAAAGTTTAAAGAAATATTTGACAACAAAGGAAATGTTATAGAATACATAATCGCTTTAAAAATAAAGCTATTTTTTCATGAACAATAGTAATTTGATGAAGTATTAAATAAAAGAATTGATAAAAAAAAAAGATAATGCAATTGATTTCATCACAAGTAAATATTTGTATTAGTTTTTCCGACTATCAATCGAATTTTTCTCATTTCTTGTGAAAATTTTAGTTTATTTGAACAACTTCTATTTTTAATATGTATATCAAATACACTGTCATCTCCACATTTCGTTGTGATGCTTTTCTGTCTTATAAGTTTACCAATCGACAAGAAAGCAAAAAATACGTGCATGTGTTTGATTTTTTGAGAATGATTTATATTCAAGTTTTCCTTGGCGTAGAGTGGTCACTAGTTTTGCTTATAAGCTATAGTTTTATTTGGTTGGTAGCAAAATTAAAACTCTGTTCAACATATTTTTTAGACGGACTTTAATTCTTACTGGCATTCAGTATTACTAGACGAGGATCCGTGCATACCAACGGTATTTTATAACGACAGATTATTTTGTGTAAAAAAAAATTTATGTGTTATAAACGAAAAATAATAAAAGTTTAAACATTTGGGGATTAAACATAATGTTTTGAAACCCGGTTCGACCCGGGTGGTTCAACCGGTTGAACCATTCTGGTCGAAAAACGGGTCGATTTAAACCGAGTCAACCCGAATGGTTGGGTCGAAAACGGGTCAAATTAAACCGGGTCAACCCGCCGGGTTTGAAGCGTCCCGGGTCAACCCGGTTTTCGATATGTACTATTTTTTTTATTTTTTTTTAATATATGTTTTCAACATTTCCTTTTTTAGTATCAACTTTTCACTTTTTACTTTTGATTTTTCCTTTATATATAGTATAACAGGGTACCCGCGCGTTACGGCGGCGGGTACCCTTTGACGATTAACCGGAGAAATAAATCTCGATGAGAGCCGATTCACCAGTTTGTATCGGTTTAAACGGGTCCTCTCTGGTTCGTTTTTGGATGGCTTTTATTGGTTAGCCGAACCGGTGGCGATACCGGTTCCCGGTTGAACCCGTTGGTCCGGTCCGGTTTTCAAAACCATATGTACCATCAACTTGTTAGCTTGTATGAAGCCTTGTGTGTGTTTATTAATTTGTATAATGTGTATAATAACATGTACTTTTCATTTTAGTGTGTTTTAAAAATAATATTAATTAGTGTGTTTAATTATTTTATATTTTGCATTATGTTGTAGCTTGTTTAAATTATACATTGTGAAAATTTTATTGTACTTTTTAGTAAGATGTGTTTTAATTGTTTATTGTTATAGATAAATATGGAATGAATATCCATATCTCTTAATGTTAGTAGTTAACTTAATTAAAGTAATGTATCTTGTGGAATACTCCACCTTTGTAAATATAAGTATAAACCTCATTGAGAGATAATGATAAAAAATTTCTCCATTCTCTATTCTCATATTCTTTGTATTCTTATTATCTTTATATATTGTTTACTTATCAGCACGATCTAAGGTTTTAGTTCCGTTTTTGTTTTCTCTCGTTTACGACCGTCTTTTAACTCTTTAGATATAGAAAAAATTATACATTTGGTCCCTGTGGTTTGCTCAGATTTCATGTTTAGTCCCTAAGTCGTTTTAATTACAACAGAGATACCTATTTTTGAAACCATACACTCTTTTAGTCCCTATTTTGGATGGGCCGTTAGTTTGACCGTTAAGTGTTTAAATAATATTTGTCCGTTAGTCCCTTCATTAATATTTTTTGTACCATTAGTCCTCATTTTCTAAAATGAATTAAAAAGGGCAGCATGACTCGAAATCGGGTCATGTTGCCCGAAAACCAACGCGCCAACCACTGGACTAAGTGTCCAGTGGTGTAATTATATCAAAATAAATTATATTTAACATTTTTTTTTGCTCAAACTCGTTTTTATCCATTTTCGTCTGTTTTTATACGTTTTCGTCCATTTTTTTACGTTTTCGTACGTTGTTATACGTTTTCGTCCGTTTTTTTACGTTTTGTCCGTGTTTTTACGTTTTCGTCTGTTTTTTTTTACATTTTCGCCCGTTTTTTATGTTCTCGTTCGTTTTTTTTATGTTTTTGTCATTTTTTTACGTTTTCCTCCGTTTTTATATGTTTTGTCATTTTTTTACGTTTTCCTCTGTTTTTATACGTTTGCGTCCGTTTTATTACATTTTTGTCCGTTTTTTACATTCTCGTTCGTTTTTTTACGTTTTCGTCCCTTTTTTACGTTTTTATCAATTTTTTTACGTTCTCGTCCATTTTTTTATGTTTTCGTCCATTTTTTTACGTTTTTGTCCATTTTTTACGTTCTCGTTCGTTTTTTATGTTTTTGTCCCTATTTTTACGTTTTTGTCCATTTTTCTACGTTTAGGGTTATGTTATATATACCATTTGGAAATGACATGAGGGGGTAAAGGTAGAAAAAATTCTTTTTGTCACTTAGTTTATAATGCAACACAGTTTTTTTATCAGTTTTTGTTTCGTGTTTTCTGTCAGTTTTAAGCTTTTTACTTATTAAACTTTATATTTTCTGTTACATATTTTAAGATTTATATATTTTTGATATAAACAAAATTATAAATAAAAAAAAAAAGAATAAAAAAATGAGAAAACAGAGAGGTTGCCACTTGTAATTTTAGGAGAGTATGGATAACTTGTCCTTCATATTATTTTCTTCACCAATAAACAATTTTCACATTAAAATGTTCGTACTTGTATTGCTATATATCGTCTATCGTCGACATCGCTATTGAGCACCATGTCGCACCCACTCTCATTTATTTTGCTCACATGCTACTTGTTAAATGTGTCATGAATCTACACATCGATTAATAAATGCCCACTACTCCAGCCATAGTTTTTTTTTTTTTTTTTTTTTTTTTTCCTTTCTTTTCTTTTCTTTTTTTGGTGCAGTCGACTCCAGCCATAGTTTCAAAGCATCAATTCAACTTCAACTACTTCTGAACTACCCAATATTATTTATTTATTTTTCGAACGGAACCCAATATTTAATACCTTTAATTCATTAGGCTGGATGCCAAGGAAGCTTAACTTTCACAATACATATCAGCGCCACGTCAGTTTTCTCTCTCCTCTCACTCCCCTTCCCCTCACTTCACCATTTACTCATCAAGGGAAACACATATTCACCTTAACTCCACCCTTCATTAAAATACTTAACTTAGACAAATATACCCCACTAAATACCTCACACACACTCACAAACTAAATAAAAAGAAATAAAACAAAACAAGTGGAACCATTTTTCTTTATTGTTAGTATGGTGATTAGATCACCAAAATATGTTTTGGTTTATGTGTTTCACGCATGAGTTTGGGTGGTAGGCAAGGGAGTTAATGGTGAAAGTTGGAGAAAAGGTGAAGTTTTCACCACCCTTGCCGAGTGGTCTAACAGGTATATATATATATATATCCAACCGCATATAGCTATATAAGTGTGGTATTTACGATAACCAATAAATTCTCATTGATTAGAGTTAATTTGATAAATGGTCCCTGTGATCTGTCGGGTTTAACGGATATAGTCTCTACGACTTTTTTTAACGGATCTAGTCCCTGTGGTTGCCGACCCGTAACGGGTTTGGTCCCTCAGACTAACTGTCGTTACTTTTTTTCGTTAGTTAACGACCGTTTGCAACAAACATTTGCACCGTTAGTCCTTTATACTAACGACCATTTATACTTAACTCAATTTTTTTTATACATGTTTTCATACACACATTTATTACACCTTTTTATACACGTTTTATATACACAGTTTTATACACACACACATATTTATACACACGTACACATTTATACACACATTTTTATACACGTTTTTATACACACGTTTTTATACGTACATGTGTATACACACGTTTTTATACACATATTTTTATACATACCTTTTTATTCACACGTTTTTATACACACATTTTTACACACATTTTTGTACACACGTTTTTAAAAACGTGTCTATAAAAAAGTGTATATAAAAATGTGTGTATAAAAACGTGTATATAAAAACGTGTGTATAAAAATATGTGTATAAAAACGTGTATACAAATGTGTGTATAAAAACGTGTATAAAAATTTGTGTATAAATGTGTACGTGTGTATAAAATGTGTATGTGTGTATAAAAACGTGTATATAAAAACGTGTAAAAAAATGTGTAATAAATGTGTGTATAAAAATGTGTGTATGAAAACGTGTATAAAAATTTGTATAAAAACGTGTATAAACTTTAAAGATATTTAGAAAAAAAAAATTAAAAGAAAACCAAATTTTTTATTTATTTTTATTTTTATTTTATTTTATTTTTTAATTTTTTTAGAAAAAAAAAACAAAAACAAAAAAACAAATTTTGAGTTAAGTATAAACGGTCGTTAGTATAAATGACTAATGGTGCAAATGTTTGTTGCAAACAGTCGTTAGCTAACGACGGAAAAAACTAACGACAATTAGTCTGAGGGACCAAACCCGTTACGGGTCAGCAACCACAGAGACTGGATCCGTTATAAAAAAGTTGTAGGGACTATATCCGTTAAACCCGATAGACCACATGGACCATTTATGAAATTAACTCTATTGATTATAATTATTACACCCTCCGTCTCATTTTTATTGTCCATCTTTCCTTTTTGGGTTGTCTTAAAAAAATTGTCCACTACTAAAAATAGAAGTTGAAATCAAAGCAGTAATAAATGCATTTTTTTTAAATTGTGTGTTTTTTATCATGGGACAATAATTTTGAAACGGATGGAGTAATAAATAAAGGGAGGTGTTATAAGAACCCTCCCTACGCATGGGTCCCGCCTATTTTTCATGGAATGTACAATCTGACAAAGCAGACAATACAAGCGGCGGCAACGGTAAGTCAACACACCCTCTCTACTAGGGAGGGTCATTATAACCCAACCCAAAAACTACATTGGGTCTTTCATTTGCTGTACTTCGATAACTCACGCCCCAAAATATACTCTTTAATATCTTTTGTAACTTCCAAAAAAAGGGTTAAAAATGAGGTATGTTACACCTAAAAATAGCATCCAAAAAAAACATACATAAAATAACAAATAGGATCATATAGTAGGAGTAACTTTGGCAACTTCCATCTCTCGAGCAACTTCCGAACTTGAGATGTATTCTGTTTTAACCGAAGCGTAATTGTCGTAATCGTCGAACACCGGAACATAGTATGTCTCACTGTCATCCTTCATTTCAATTTCTTCTATGGTCCAAGTGTGGTCCCCTCTTTCGAGGCGTTGTACCACTTCGGACATGTAAGGACGCTTAGAAGGATTCTTCCGGAACATAGTATGTCTCACTGTCATCCTTCATTTCAATTTCTTCTATGGTCCAAGTGTGGCCCCCTCTTTCGAGGCGTTGTACCACTTCAGACATGTAAGGACGCTTAGAATGATTCTTTGATAGGGACGAGATTCGTGATCAAAACATGAAAATCGTTTTAACTACGGCATAGGGCCAACTTGTAACACCCTCAAAATCTGAATTTGCGGAAGTATACATATTTGGGTGCTACTAAATCGGTAATCACAATACAAAGATATAGAGAACGGATTAAAAATCCGTTTTAAATATAGTTTACATTTCCAAAGTTGAATGTCATACATCAAGTTCAATTTAAATAAAACAAGGCCCATTTAACATGACTGTCCCAAATAAGAGTTTAACGCATGTGCAAAAACATTTCTAGTAATTATGACCGATGCCATGCCCTGCCTTCAACGAATACATTCTCAAACACCTGAGAAAAACATGCTAAAAGTCAGCTAACGCTGGTGAGTTCATAGGTTTAAAGTAAATAAGCACATATTGACCATATCAAATAATTCAGCAAACACACTCTAACTGTATGCTAACACTAAACTCATCCAACCAAAACTAGACAAACAATATGCCTAAACGGCATAGCAAACAAGGGTGCCCACGAGTGTTAATCCCAGACACTCGCATAGCAAACAAAATTTTGACATGGTATACGTTCGCGTTGACCGGCCGAGCCAATTGAACGGGGGAGTCACCCCTAATAGATCTATTTATATCATACGCGCTTCCCAGCAGGAATTGACGGTTGATGATAGTGGGCGCAATGGGATTCAAACATACTTAGATTATTCGCATACTAGTGTGTAAAAAAAAAAATTCAATTTGGTCCATGAAAACAGTTTTGCATGTTTCTCACCCCAAGGTTTATGAAAACAATTAGTATAAAAGTGGGACTATAAACTCACCTTAATAATAACAATCTGCTAGTCAACAAATAACACAGTGCAACCGCTCCGACACGCGACCTAGATCGGTACGGTAAGTCTTAGCGCAATATTCGTATTTTAAATGTTTTAACTCATTTGAAAGGTTTACGCGTGTCAAGTGCTCGTGTATTTCTTGCTTGCTATGTGGTAAGATACGTTTCAAAAGTGGTTTATCGTACAAGACTCTTTGGTGATGGCTCATGGTGAAAGTGTATGGTGAAAATATGTGCGACGAAAACTTCCGTGCTTAGTGCTTGTCGTCGCAAAATACATAAGTAATATATATATGATCGCATATTAAATAATGTTTAATAATTAAACATTTAATTAATTAGGGCTTAATATTAATCAAATAGATATTGAAAAATTAATATTATAATGGTGATAGTGGGGTATTATTATATTATAAATATTATAATTATTTATAATACAATGATAATTATAAAAGGAATTTATAAGTATTTAATTTAGAAAAATTAAATAAAGTGTAAGTGTATAAATGTATAACATATATTTATAAGTCTCATAAAGTCTAAAAATATTAATTTAGAAAAATTAATATTTTTAATAATAAAAATAATTCGTTTCGTCTTTTAGTCGGTTTTCATCCGAAAATATTCTAAGTGTCGAAATTTTAAAAAAATCGGGCATGACCCATTCGTTTATTCAAACTTTTTTATTTTTCTCAAGTGTTGCAATTTCCTCAAATAATCCCTTACGTTAACTATATTTGCAAAACTAGTCCAAAATTTATATATTTATCGTTATAACTATATTTATCGTTACGTTTACTTCTAAGTTATAAGTTTCGATTCAAAAATCAACGTTTAGTCAAAATACACCCAAAAGTCAACAGAAAGTCAACATTCATGAAATTGGGCCGAAAATCCATTTATTAGCCTTATTGGGCTCAAAGTATCCAAACGAGTTTAAAATGGTTTTAATCGATATATAAAGTTCTATTACACAAAAATAATTATAGTGAGTCGAAAAATGTTCCAAAACTCATTTTTGTTTCCCGAAATATACATTGGGCCGAATAGGCCATAATGGGTCCAATAGTCCATTTTTAGTCCGAAACTAATTAACCATTTTTATTTACGCTATATTTTACGTTAAGTATTAAATAAGCTAATAAGCACTTTAAATAAGCAATTTGGTCAAAAAGTCAAACTAGGCCGAAAGTTGTTGGGCTCGGCCCATGTTGTGTCGAGACCAAATTAAACCCAAAACAAATAAGCCGAAACCAATAAGCTAGTGCTTATTTCAATAAGCTATCTAAAATAAACAAAGAAGCATAAATTTCACCATTTCACCACTAGAGCCAAAACATTATGGTTTTCAATACCCCAATTTTTATTTTTGTTAAAAGCTAGTCGATTTATACATATATACAAATAAGTGTATATTTCGTTTTAAACTCGCGTAATTAACACTAAATGCATTTGTATCGTCAAACTAGTACCACAAGCAATAAGATTTACCACACAAGCAAGAAATAACCAAATTTGTATAAGAACTTCAAAAAAAAAGTCGAGCAACATAAGTTTTATACCAAACCTTAGCTTTTTCAGTTTAACAAAACATAATCATTTAACATTTGGTAACAATTTTAAACATCATAAGAACATGCAATGAACAATATTGAAAAAGTTTTGAAGTTTCCTTACAATGTTTCTTGAAAAGTCGAGAGGTAGAAGACCAAAAGAGACCCCAAATTGCACCAAATTTACCCACAATATATTCCGATTAACCCAAAACACTTGAAAGTACACTCCGATTGCTTAGAAACTTCATAGATTTTTGTGGATCTTGGATTTGTTATTGGTTCGAATGGTAGAAGTAAGAAAATGATCTAGGAAGTTTTGTTAGATGAAAATGTGTGTGTGTTCTAATGTGTGAAGTAATTAGGATATAAAAACAAAATGCATGCATGTCATCATCCACTAACTCTTATTAAGATAAAATTTCTTGTCATTTAGTGGGGGAGGTGGGCGGTAAAATGAGCCAAGAGAGGGGAGGTAAAAGATTTTGCTCCTCGTTGGTGTATCGTGTGTCGGTTTAAGCTTAAACGTTACCGTAAAGTCCCGGTTTGACCTTTTTTGACACGTGTACGTAAAATAAAGTTTTTATCAACATTTTAGTCAGAATAATAATAAAATATTGTTATTTGCTCAAAAATGTATTTATTTGATTGCTACCGTATATACTATAGTTTCGGTTCGCGTGTGGGGTTGCTTTTCAGTAAATACGAGAAAGCTTCTCGGTTAAATACGAAACTTGTCAGTAACTATCAGAAATAGAATAATTTACGCTTACTGACAAAAATAGACTTTTTCAGCAGTGACTGTAAGCTACAGTATGCGGGACAACTCCTCAAAAATGTTCAGAAATGCTCAAAAATTCACAGAAACATGCAGTTACGCATAGAAATGCTCGGTTTAAAAATAATAAATATATATTTATTATTAACTTAAAGTGTGAAAATTACCATTTGTCACAGTCTCCCCAGCTAATGGGGAAATACGTCCCGGATTTCAACTCGCGTCACTCGATGAATTCGAAAAGAGATGAGGATACTTTCGCTTGATTTCATCCTCTCGCTCCCAAGTGTACTTGGGACCTCTGCGAGAGTTCCAACGGACCTTCACGATTGGGATACGACTCTGCTTTAGACGTTTAACTTCTCGGTCCATGATTTCAATCGGTTCCTCGATGAAGTTCAGTTTCTCATCAAGCTGAATTTCATCTAAAGGAATGGCAACGTTATCGTCAGATAAGCACTTTTTCAAGTTGCTGACATGAAAAACGTCATGCACAGCGCTGAGTTCGGATGGCAATTCGAGTCGATAGGTTACCGGCCCGACTCTGGCAAGAATCTCAAAAGGTCCAATATAACGAGGGTTCAACTTCCCAAGTATACCAAATCTTATCACGCCTTTCCATGGCGAGACCTTTAACATCACTCTATCACCCACTTGGAACTCAAGGGGTTTTTGCCTCTTGTCGGCATAGCTCTTTTGACGGTCACGAGCCGCTTGTATTCGGCTCTTGATTTGCACAATTTTCTCGGTAGTCTCGTGGACTAGGTCTGGTCCGGTAGGTTGGCTTTCTCCGACTTCAGCCTAACATATTGGCGATCTGCACTTACGACCATAAAGTGCTTCATATAGTGCAGCTTTGATACTAGTGTGATAGCTGTTGTTGTAGGAAAACTCGGCTAAAGGAAAATGCCTATCCCAGCCGTTCCCGAAGTCAATCACACAAGCTCTCAGCATGTCCTCTAACGTCTGAATGGTCCTTTCACTCTGAGCATCAGTCTGAGGGTGGTAAGCTGTACTCATGTCGAGGTCTATTCCCAATGCATCCTGGAGCGACTTCCAAAAGTTAGATGTGAAACGACTGTCTCGATCAGAGATGATAGAAATAGGCACACCATGCCTTGCGAGAATTTCCTTCACATATATCCGTGCAAGTTTGTCCATGCTATCATTCTCTTTTATAGGAAGGAAATGAGCAGATTTAGTGAGACGGTCCACGATTACCCAGATCGTGTTGTAACCGCTCGATGACTTAGGCAGTTTGGTGATGAAATCCATAGTGATGCGCTCCCACTTCCATTCTGGAATTTCAGGTTGTACAAGTAGACCGGATGGTCTCTGGTGTTCAGCCTTGACTTTCGAACACGTTAAACATTTACTGACGTACTCAGCTATATCGGCCTTCATGTTTGGCCACCAGTATAGCTTCTTCAAATCTAAGTACATCTTGTCGGATCCTGGATGGATGGAGTATTTGGATTTGTGGGATTCGTGCATGATCAAATCATGAATTCCTCCGTATAGCGGGACCCAACTTATGTCCCCATAACACAATACTCCATCAGATCTCTTTAAGAAGCCATTCTCACTCTCTGGCATTCCGTAAATCTTCTCACGCGGTCAGTTCTCTTCCTTGAGTGCCTCGAACTGAGCCTCAAGAATTTTCGCTGGAAGCGGTGAACTGATCGTCATTCCTAACGATTTGACTCTGAGAGGTTTGATCCGCTCTTTTCTGCTGAGGGCATCGGCAACTACATTTTCCTTTCCTAGGTGATAACGGATCTCACAATCGTAGTCACTGAGCAATTCCAACCATCGGCGCTGTCTCATGTTCAGCTCCTTCTGGTTCAAGATGTTGTTAGGAATATAAATATTCATCTGAAGACTCGGTCACCCCGAGTACTCATTAGCACTTAATAGCTCGTAGGAATATTAGTAATATTAGTAGTAGATTAGTTATTAAAGTACTCGTGGAGTGGGTCTGGTCTTTACCCACTGTCAGCTCACTCCACAGCCCACTCGGGGCATAATATGTAATAGTATAAATACCCCTCTCCACCTAGGGAGAGGGTTGGACCTTCCTTCACTTCTAATCTAATATTCACAACTTTCTCTCTCAAGGTTCCCAACCATCTCTTTCTTTCTCTAGAACTCTTATTCTATTCGGACTAGATTTCAATCCATACGTGTTATATTGTTTGTGAACATGTTACAATTGGTATCAAGAGCCATGGTTAGGTTCATATGAGTTCATGTTCACGGATTTCATAGGTTGTCTTTAGTTTTCTTGGTTCGAATAGTTTTTCTAGGGAAAATCACTTGTACGATTTTTGTTTGTGGTTAAATCTGTGAAAATCGTGTACTTTCTTGTTCAAGATTGTTACATAAGCGTTGTTTTGTTGCTGGGTTGGTTGTTTCTGTCGATTTGTGGAGTATTTGGTCAAATCGTTTGGTGTTTGCAAAAGTGTTCTTGGCTGCGATTTGAGTTGCGTCCAGAAGTTCTTCGCTGCGATTTGAACAGTTGGGAAATTGGTAGTTGCGATTTGGTATATCTTGGAGTTTGCGATTTGACTTATTACTCAAAAGGGAAAAAGAAGTCAAATCGCTAGAAAGCGACTGTTTTGGCATATTGCGGGTTGCGACTTGACGAGATAGTGACAGTTTTTCCGATAGTGAGTTGCGATTTGACGAGATAGTGACAATTTGTCCGGTTGTGAGTTGTGATTTGACTCTAGCGATTTGAGTTGTTCCGGTTGCGATTTGACAATTGCGACTTGGGTTTTCTGGTTGCTATTTGCTTATTGCGATTTGAGCTCACTCTGTTGCGATTAAAGGCTGTGACTTGTGACTTGAGTCATTGCGATTTGATCTTTGCGATTTGAATTACGATTGACAAATTGTGATTTGACAAGTTGCGATTTGATTTATTGTGATTTGACTGATTGCGATTTGACCAGTTGCGATTTGACGTTGCGAGTTGACACTTGCGATTTTACTTATTGTGATTTGGTTGATTGCGATTTGACTTGTTGCGATTTTACAATTTGTAACTTGACTTGTTGCGATTTGATTAAATTAAGATTTGACTTTTGTAACTTGAATTTTGAAAATCAATTTTGCAATTTACTCTTGGATCACGGTTTCATCTTGATTTTGTAAAACTACGCAAAAGAAACGATTTCTCGGTTTAAATCAGAGATTTGTAAAATCCCGTGCACGTTTTTCACAATGATCACTAATTCAGAATCCTTCATATCTGAGGTGCTTAAATTGTACGATGTTAATGATAAACATGTGGACTCCAATTCTGTACTACAAACAAACGTGTGTGATTCTGATATTGCTAGTGTGGAAATGTCATGGTCGAACTCTCACATGAAGGAGTGTCATGAGTCTCTAATGTTGACTGACGAAAAGGAAAGTCGCATTGAATGTCTTCGATTACTTCATTCACACCTCAAGATTCTGTTTGGGCAACCTGGATACTTGGGAGGTTATCAAAGGGCCTTCGCAACACTCTTTGGTCAAGATGTTCAGGACTTCACAGTCAAAATGATTCTGTACATGGATCAACTTGAACAACAACTTGACAAGGGGGAATTCTCAGAAGATAAATCCATGGCTGCCTTTCGGGTGATTAACCACCAGCTCCAAGTGTTTATTGATTCACAATACACAGAGGATTATGATTATGACAGTGAAATGACGAAAAAGTGTTTTGCTAAATACACTGGAACTGAAGTTAACGTGTTCAGAATTACATTACTCCAACTCTTGAGTCATGTTAAGGGGTTCATTATTGAAAAAGCACAACATATGGGTAACGGGACAGAGTCACATAAGCATGATTTGGTTGCAGATCCCAGTCCATTAAATCACCAAGTACCATCTGCCGAGGTACATTTGGCTAATCAACATAATGGTCTTTCTAATGAACCAAAACATACTGATCAAATTATACCAACTTATGACACATATCTGTTGGAAAAGACTGATAGCAATATCACCTCTGATTCAACAAATATGAATCATAAGGGGGGAGAAATTGATCAGGATGCTGAACATGATAATACATCAAGTTCCTTGCTTACAGCTGAGTTTTCCAAATCAAATGATATGATTGAAAAGGGTGTCTATCTTGAACTTTCAAAAAGATTTTTACAGCTTGAAAAACATTTTATTTCTCTTGAAATCGCAATGCAATAAAAGGAAGAAAGTTTTCAAACTAGGCTACCATGTGAAAATCCAGAACTCCCTGAATTCCGTGAATTCTTTATTATAAATGATTTGAAAGCTCAGCTAGAAGCAAAGAACTTGACGATCAAAAACCTGAAAAATAGTTTGGCTGAAATGCGCGACATGTGCAATGAGGTTAAGACTAAACATGACACTAAAGTGGCTGAATTACTTGTTGAAAATGAGACTTTGAAAATGCAATGTAAAAATCTGTGTGATTCAATCAAAGAAACGAAATCTAAGCTCATAGAATAGACGACCTGTTTGATTGCCAAGAATGATGAATTCAAAGCTCAAATTCAAGTGAATGGGTTCACAATCACTGCTCTTAAGAACGAGTTGAGGAAATTAAAGGGAAGTAGTGTGAATACTAAGGTTGCAAAACCATCAATCTTGGGAACACCTGTTTCACAACCTCTTAGAAACCATACAGTTGTTAGACAACCAAATGCGTTTAGATCTGAACGACCAAAACCTTCTAACCCGAGGTGTGCAACCCAAGTTGATGTGATACAAGTTTTGTCAAAACCAGTCACTTCACAATCTAGACCAAATGTTTAGACATTTAGTGGTCATTCTAAGGCTCAATCTTATAAGTCTAAGACTAAGGATGAAAATGCTCATGCTAAGGTTCGATACCCTAAGGCTATAACCTACTACAGGCCGGTAGGATCAAAGAGTCATGCTCAGAAATCTAGTGGGCATATTGCTGTAGGACTAAATTCTACCTCTAAATTTTGCCTTAAGTGGTTACCAACGGGTAGAATCTTTAAGATGGTTGGTCTTAGGTGGATACCTATTAGTACAGATGGCATGTCAAAACGTGACTGTGAAACTGCAAATAATTTGGATACCTATGTCATTAACCCATATAAAAGCATGCAAAATCGTCATGTTAGTACAGGGAATTCTTATTTAAGTGCAGGTACATCCACCATTTCCTTCAAGGAAAAACTCAGAGTGTGGCGGCCAAAAAGACTGAAATCTCCTAACTTGGGGGTTCAGGAAACTCAACAGTGATGTAAGGGCATAATGATTTCTGAACAAATCAGTTTAGGACTCGTGCTGCAACAGTCTATCTTGGGAAGAGTGTCAGTGGGTATTCTTCATGTATCCTTTGTATATATTCTATATTCACAATATTGAAAAGGTATATATTTTTTTGTATATATAGATAGATCAAATATATATATATATATATATATATATATATATATATATATATATATATATATATATATATATATATATATATATATATTTAAACTGAATAATTTGTTGTTCTAGGCATGTCTTCTGGTTATCGATAACATTTACGGCCCTAGAAATGTCATTCAATAATGACACGGGACTTTAAATGAAGCTCGAACAGAAGTTAAACTGAATAATTAAAACATGTCTCAATGGCTTGCTATTACTTTAGATAGTAACCCGCAATTCTTAATGAGGAAAACATGTCGCCAAAAAGACAGCTGTTCCTCCAACTGGGTGATGTTCACCTGGGCATGGATTACTTTATATCCATGTTTCTTCGATCTGATGTACGATTCAGTGCATCATTTCTTGCAAAAGATATGCTTCTGTTTGGATTGCTCTCAAGATAAATTATTTCTCAATCAACGACTTCATTTCTTTTGTAGAAATCGGGTCATTGATTGAGGGGGAGAGAAATTTATGGCAATTATCAGGGCATCCATGAGGTTTATTTAAGGTCGATACAAGGAGTAATGTCGTGTTTCAATCAGTTTTTTTGAGAAGATTGCCTTTTATATACTATTATAGGGTCTGTCTTGCAATAACTTGCAAATTGTTTTTTTATCTAAGGGGTATATCAACTTGAGGACTAGTTATGCCTTTATTGTAAGATAAATCTCATATTAGGAAAGACAGGGACCAAATCTGTCACTTTATGAAATAAGTGCTCTAGGTATATATAAAGTGATCTTGCGATTTGACCTAATCTCAACCCACTCACAATCAAACCTTAGACCATAATACTGTTCATCTTCTCTCCAATTTGCGATTTGCCTGATCTCTTGTTGAATCCGTGGAATCTACCCTAGGTATATAGTGAGTTGTGTTTAAATCAGTAGGATATTTTAATTAACATAACTCGACTCTAATCCATCTCCACTATTTCCTAGGTTGTTCGATCGACTCATCATCCGTTTCTTGGTTAGTGCGTATTACTGTAAATTGCTTGGTGGGAAATGTTGTTCATCATGTGTAGATGTTATGCTTAATCGCTAATTTGTCACTCATATCTTCTCTGTTTATAACTTTGATTTTCGTATGAATATTGACTCGAAAAAGTCAAATCATGCGCAATGTTTGTATATTCAGTAGGTTAAGATTGTGACTTAAAGTTTGCATATAGTGTTGTTTGGATTTGCTGATTATGCACTTGCATGTATCCCAGTTGAAAGTGATTCAATTTTGATCTTCGATTCGTAGTGGCGATTTGACTCTAGGCTTATTGAATGTAACCTATCATATTAAAGTTAGTCTGATAGAGGATTTGAAGATTCTAGGTTGTGGGTTATGGAGTCTCTTGTGCTTTTGATTGTGTTTATGGGGTGATGTTCTTGATTGCGATTTGCCGAATCAATGTTCTTGGTAGCGATTTGAGATGGTGTTAGGTGATTCTTGGTTGTGATTTGATATTATTTTATTTGTGACTTGTGTGTAAACAGTGATTTGGCTGATGTGATGTGACTTGTGTGTAAAAAGAAGTCAAATCAATTGACAGTGATTGTTTTGTCTTTTTGTGACTTGCGATTTGTCACTTGCGATTTGAATAAAATAATGCTTTGTACCTATCATATCGCTACATCTGTGTGTTGAATATTTGTGAATATTTTATTGTATGCGATTTGATTATAATATTAGGGTCAAATCGCAAAGTCTGCTATTTGGGTTGGAAACAATTTTATATTCATATCATGGGACCACCAGGGTTGCGATTTGCCCGTATCAGGTTGTGATTTGAATATTTAATTATTGCGATTTGACCTCGTGACTGACTGTTTCGATTTGTGTCATATTGCGATTTGATCAACTGAATGCTTGCGATTAGAATGTTGCAATATGTGTTGCGATTTGATTCTTATACTTGTTTATTGCGACTTGTGTTCCTTGCGATTTGATCCTTAGATTAATTGCTACGTGATTGTTGCAATATGGTTTAGTGTGGTTAAGTCTCATTCAAGTCCTTTATCTTGTCTAATGTCATTGCTTGCATGCCATACACTATGAGCATTCGATTGTTAAATCATTATGTGACTGACTGTGATACCTTGGGTGCATCATGCTTCTAAACTGTGTTCTAACCTCGAGCATTAGCTCTTGTCTAACACTGCATCTGTATGTTTGCTACCCTGTGAATGTATGTGTGCATATTTAATGGCTAATACTTCTGTCAATATTCCTGCTGAACAAGCTCCCGCAGTCTTACCTCCTGTACGTTCAGATGAACAAATCTTACCGCATGACAGATGGGTTCCAATTGGAAGAAGCAACTGCTATTTAGATATGGAGAAATCTCAACCCAACCCTATCTACAAAATCGCAGTAGACATACTGAAGGAAACTTCGATCTTCAGTGCATTCACAACTTGCTCTGCCATTCCCGCCATATACATTCTGCAGTTTTGGAACACTGTGAGTGTGAACAGAGACACTGGTTGCTACAGTTGTCAGCTTGATGAACAATGGTTTGAGCTTACCAAAGACACCCTTAGAGAAGCGCTGCACATCTCTCCGATCATTACAAACAAACCATTTTCTCCACCACCTCTCCCCGAGGGCCTCATCAACTTCGTCAATGATCTGGGTTACCCCACAACAGTCAACACGCTATCTTCCGTAATCACTAATGACATGTATCAACCTTGGAGGGCTATTATCACGATCATTAACACGTGTCTTACTGGAAAAACTTCAGGGTATGAAATACCAAGAGCCCCTGTACTACAAATTCTATGGGGAATCGTTAAAAGAGCCAACATTGACTTCGCCGAAAGGATCTGGGAGGAATTCACTCACTCCATTCATACCTTCCTTGAGGACAAAATGAAACTGGAGTTACGTCTTGCTAGCAAGAAATCAGTCAAGAAACTGTTGATTCCAAGCATCAGATTCACAAAGATAATAATTCATCATCTTCATTCCCTTCACAAGTTTCATTCAAGATCTGGTTCTCCTCTCCACCTGCCATCTGAAGAACATGTTCTGGGAAACCTTAAGTTCTCTGCCAAAGGAACCAAACAAGAAATCTTTCGAATGAATATACCTGAATCCCTCATCTCAGATAACATTCGACATGCGTCGTATTATCAGGACTATCTGAATAGAGTGGCCATATATCAAAAGTCTCTTACGGATAAGCTAGGTGGTGATACTGGATCCCCTGCATCAAAATCTCAGAAAGTAATCAAGCAAAGTCAACTTAAATCAAAGAAGAGAAAGGATGCATCCCCTGTAGTCAATGCTCCTAAGGAAGCTAAGAAACTCAAAAGGAGTACTGTAGGCAAGAAACAGGGATCCAAGAGACTTCAACTGAAAAGTGAAGTTGTTGATGAAGAAGTTCTTGTATCTGAACCAACTCTGAGAGATGAGGATGATGGTGATCTCCAACAGGCTCTGGAACTTAGTGCTAAGGAATATGCAGAGACAACGGGTCGGTCTTCCAAAGGAGTAATCCTCAAAGAACCTGACACTGGAGGACCTCAACCTATGCCAGCAGTGGAAGGCAAGGGAAAAGGTATTGCTTCAGCAGAACAAGCAGCTCAAACTCTTCTGGATATTTCATCTCCTACATCCAAGACAACCACCACGCAGTTCATCCTTAAGAAACGTGAAGCTGAATCATCCAAAGGCGTTGAATCCCCATAAAGTGCTAAAGAGAAATCCCCGAGTTTAGAAGTCGATCTAAACTTCAGTGATACGGAATTCGACGAACGTTCAACTATGGAGAAGAATGCAGAGATACAAGTTCCACAAGCTCAAGGAAATGTTGAACCAGAGAAAGACAAAGCTGAAAAAGAAATCCAAAACCCAGTAAAGGAAATAGCTGAGGATCCTTCACATGAACCCTTACATGATGAATTCGTAGCTTCTGCATACCCAAGTGTTCAAGAAAACCTGAAAATGAAGATGGATGATCATTCACATGTGGAGGAACTACCGGGGTCAACGGGCACATTGTCATATCTCAAAACCCTTGGTCACGACTTCACATTTGGTGATCAGTTTATTGCAGACAAGCCTACAGATGCTGATGCTGAAAATGAAAAGTCAACAGACGAAAAGGAGGTTGAGTCGATGGTATCGGTCACAATTGAACAAGACATGTCTGCAATCCAATCTATGGCAAATCCAACCTCTACAACAACACCAATCATAGTCATTCCATCATCTGAAGCAACCACGACCACAACTGTCACCACTGTAGTTCCAATCCCACCACCGCAATCTACCATCACCAGTTTAGAATCACAACTTACAACGGCCCTCAAACGTCTTGCGGATCTGGAATGCCTGAATCTGCCACAAGTTGTATTAAATCACGGCCGTAGGTTGTCAAAGCTGGAAGATCTTAATATAGAACATAAGGCAATTATTGCTGTTGATGAACATGCTAAAGAGGCAGTGAAATGGGCAATGGAAGCACCAATGAGAGCTCGATTCAGAGATCTTCCCACCATTGACATGAAGGAAATACTTCACGACAAAATGTTTGAGATAGGTCAGTACAAAGGACATGAAGATCATCAGAAGCTATACAATGCCTTGGAAAAGTCGATAGAACGTGACAACATTGATTATCTCATGCATGAATTGGATAATCAACGAAAACGGAAGAAGAAGAGGCAAGACAATCCCAGTCCACCACCAGGATCTCCACCACAGCCTCCTCCACCTCCTCCACCATCAGGTGCTTCTGGAGCAGCAGGGTTTTCTGGAGCATCAACTGAAAAGGATCAGACTAAATCATCTACTGGTCCTAGCTCCTCAAAAATTGTCTCATCCTCTGGTTATGCTGCTTGGTCGACGGTCGACACCAGATTCAGACCTTCGGTCTCTTCCATCCCAGAAGAATTCATCATTCACGAAGAATCAGTTGTAGAAGATCAAGATTCTCACTCAGATGATGATGATGACACCTCGACTACCCACATTCCAAAAGTAAGCAACACTTGGTGGCAAGATTTATTCGGGGAAGAAAAGTCCACAGCTCCTGAGGTCACACTCACAGAAGAAATGAAGCAAACATGGTGGAAAAAGTCCAAAGATGACAAACCTCCGACTCCAGAACCAGATTGGTCCGTTCCTTCATCTAATGCTCATATCCCTGATAACAGCTGGGCTGATGCAATTGTGTCAAGCTATGAACCACCTCCAGAAAACTCACTGCTTGCTCAAACGGGCGACATGGGAGCATTTATCAACTGGTACTGCAAGCAACAAGGGATCACTAAGCTCACACCAAAGGACTTAGAGGGACCCGCATATAAGATTGTCAAAGCCTTTCATTCAGATGCAGTTCACCTTCAGTACCAAATGGAAGAATGTTATAAGCTTTTGACCAATCAAGTTGATGAGGGAATCCGAAACTATAATATCAGCATGCCACTCCCACTGGATGGCCCACCTGGACAAGTCACAATACAAACGGAATTCTTTTTCAACAAAGAATTGGAGTATCTTAGATTTAGGAGCAAAGAGCACAAACAAGCCTTATCCATTACTAAAATGAAAGCTGCATTCTATCCAGACATTGGGTTAGAGCAAATTGTGCCGGATCAGATGTGGGTTGAGAATGAGTACGAGTACAATATATCAGCGTCGTATGGTATATCACATTGGTGGTTCAGGAGACAGCAATTCTACATAGACAGATTCGCTGCAGAAGGTGACCGCAAAGCTGTGCGATCTCGCATACAGATCATCAGTGTTGTTAAAGTTGATATCTTCACAAGCTATGGATATGACTACCTAAGCAAGATCGTTCTCCGCCGAGCTGACCTCAAGGAATATGTCATTGCCGAACGTGACTTCAAACACTTGCATCCAAGTGATTTTGAAGACCTGTACCTCTTACATCTTCAGGGCAAGTTACATCATCTATCCCCACACGAAAAGAAGACCCTTGCAACTGCTGTTAATCTTTGGACCAGGGGCTTAGTCATTAGACAACGGGTAGAGGATTTTCAACTTGGAATTGAAAGTTATCAGACACAACTCAATCTCACAAGGCCCCAATGGGAAGCAAAATACATGGGACTCGAGCATGACTACTCGGTTATTGAATCTCCAAAGGCTGTGTTGTTCAGAGACAAGTACGGGGTTCAAATGATCATGAGGTTTAATGAGATACATAAGTTCAGTCATGGTACTCTGCAACAAATTGAAGATGCACTGGATTTCAAAATCAAAGAGTACAAGATCAGATTTGCTAAACCAGGAAGATATACCATGCATTGGACGAAGAAAGAGTTTGAGATGAACAATGAGTTCCTTCGTGCCATACGCAAACGACTGAAGACCAGGAGGATCTTCCGCAATCTTGAGAGCTATGTTGGTGGCAGAATTCGAGAGGGAGACTATCAACTCCTACAGAGAACAGAATGAAATATCTCATCTCTGTAATAATTAGCTCTCTCATTTTACTGTTGTGTAATTCTGTAATACACTTAAATTTTTGACTGCTCAAGTAGTGATAAATATATGATGTAGGCCTTAGTCTTACCCCCTCTCCGATTGAGGGGGAGTAGCAGCATTTTTCATTGTCAGAATATATCTAACCTGACCACATTTTCTCCCAAATTTTCTAAAGATATTTAAATCAATTGGGATCACAAATCTCAAATGGTTTGAATTTTTTGATCGGGGGAGAGAATGTGATTTAAATATGAAATTCTGATAAAAATGTGATATTTTGGAACTCAAGTGTAGGCTCTCCCATATGTGCTAAACCTTTTCGTATATCGATGCACACATTGAGGGGGAGCGGATGATTTATGATGGCAATTGTGGTAGAACACCAAAGACCGACCATTTTATTTAACGTACTGGAGTTATAAGGATGGTAAGGTTAGGTATATGTTCCCACGATCCCGCCAGAACCGGAGGGATCTACACAGGGACAATCCACTAGTTAGTGTAGAAGTCCTTAGGTACGATTAAAAAAGGAGACAAGTGAGAATAAGGGAAGAGTGCCGACTGAGATGGAGCTAGTATTGGAACAAACCCAACAAGGTACTAGTAATGAAGTCTCGGTAAGCGCTGAAGGGTTGAAGAATGAAAAAGAAATGTAAAGATAAAGGGTGAAAAGAAAGAAGCCCTCCTTACTCTTTAGGCAGAAACCGGGTCAATACATATGCTGTCAGAATCACTTAGTTGATCGCTGGCATTGAAGACAAAAGTATCATGGACCTAGTGATACGCTGCACAACCCTCCCTAGCCACTCAAGGTCCCTCAAAGGACTCTTGTTTCATTTATCACAGAGATCAATACATGTCTATCGTCTCTCTCACTCCGAGTTAGATGATATTGAAAAGGTGGCAGTCCTCTCCAGCCTCCGATCACTAAATCAAAACGCACTATTGAGTCTAGAGCCAAGAGATCATCAATAAATCTCATTCGGACATACTTCCAATATGCTTGCTGTTTCATACACCGTGAAAAGCAAGAAAATATATATGAAGAGTCCTAGCATTATCCTCGTGGTATTGCCAGAACATCCGAGTGATACGAAAGTATTCACAATGAAGATGGAAATCCTTCTAGAGCCAACATCTAACAAGCTCTTGGTGGGTGACATGTGAGATCCTTCATGGATCAAGCTTGTGACAACTGGAAAGAAACGATGGGGCGATTCTCATTTGAATCAACCTTGTTCCAGGAAATGGATTGAAGGATACTTTTGGAAAACCTTTCAATGTGCTCACCAACTAAGTTTCGAGCACATTGATTGTGAAAATTTTCAAACAAAAGTATTTTTGACAGAAATGTGATTCAATTTATGAAACCCTTGTCGTGTTGCACAAAATGTTTATCCAATGACACGCAAGTGATTTTTCTAAATCAATTTCTCGTCAATTAGTGGGTATTTAATTCACTGATTCACTCTACTGTGCTGTCTGCTTTGAGACGTTCCGGTATGAGAACATGCTTAGTATGATGATTCTGACATTAATTTGTTGGAAGACTCATTACTACAAGCTGGAAATTCCTGTCAAGGAGAATCTTCTTTAAATGGGATTCTACCTGATCACAAGTCGGTCTTCATAGAACCGAAGGTTAAATCCAACCACCACCACGAACGAATGACAAAGCCAGATTCGTTCTCCAACTTTATTGCTAACTGTTTTCTTTCAGATTCATATAAAGATGGCGATGGTGGTTCCTGATTCCAGCAGAAACGTGTCAATCCACTCTCCATGCTCACACTTCCAATTCATTATCAAAGATATCATGATAGTTGAAAGACCTACAACACCGCTTCTGCAACTCTGATGAAATCTATTATGATCCAGAAAAGTGTGAGCATGCAGCCCAAAAGTCACAACAAAACACATGGAGGCATTACTACAATGAATGAGCTCAGAGATTCACGGTGGCTGATGATCTCAAAGAAGGCTCAAAGATCACAACCTCACATGAAGACGATGCTGCAAGATGACGTGAAGAAATATGACGGATGAGAACTTCAAAGATACTCAAAGATCATCCAAGATAAAAGATCAGTCATCAAAAGGTCACTTCTGAAAGGCACAAATATCTATGAAGCTGAAGAATCAAAGACTACGAGCAATGAAGACATATTCAGAGGATAGAGTGCTATAATTCTAAAATTTATTTCCGGGGTGACCTCCCTTAGGGGGAGATTGTTAGGAATATAAATATTCATCTGAAGACTCGGTCACCCCGAGTACTCATTGTTTGTGAACATGTTACAGATGTGTTGTAGGCTTTTGTGGTCGGTGTACACTACGCACTTTGTGCCATAGAGAAAGTGCCTCCAGATTCTAAGTGCAAACACAACTGAGCCTAACTCTTGGTCATGGGTCGTGTAGTTCTTCTCATGGGTTTTTAGTTGTCGAGAAGCATATTCTATCACCTTCTCTCTCTGCATTAACATGGCTCCTAAACCTTTGTGTGAAGTGTCGCAATAAACAACAAAGTCTTCACTACCTTCAGGTAAGGCCAAAATAGGTGCACTACACAACTTTTCCTTAAGGAGTGATATGTGTTAAATTACACATATCTTTTACCTAATAAAACAGACCAAATAGACCAAAAAATAACTAAATATGCCAAATATATTGTGTTTTTGTGTTTATGCATGTGCAGTTACGGATATTGAGAAACGGACAAAAACGATGACAGAATGGACAAAACCGAGCACGAGATGGGAAAGAGTACAAAAAGTCGAGGCCGGGGAAGAAATTTACAAGTTTGGACCAAGATTATGCTCAAATTGTCAAAAGCCGACCCTCAAGAATATCAAAATGTCAAAAGTGGTCCTTGGAAATAATTTTTAGAATTGGCAGTTTTGGTCCCTAAGCTTAAAACTAATTCCAAACCTTACCCTAAATAACCAACCCACCTTTTTATCCTAACCCTTAAAACAAATAAACCCTTAAACTAAACCCAGCCCAACACCAATAAACAAATCCCAATCACCATCCAACCCAACCCTACGTTTTTAGCTAATACCAGGGTCAAACTGGTCAAACCCACCCTTCTCTTTACCACTTGCCGCTAAAACCAAAAACACCATTTCTCACGTTCTCCCCTGACACTCTCACCCACACCCTGCTTCACTACTGCTACACTCCACCTTCCCCCTTCCAATAGCTTCAGTCTAAGTACTTCTTCACGTAATACCATTTCCAGCTGGAAATCCACCCAACTGATTTCCCGCCAAAAACCAATTCGATGGCTAAGATTGATTTGAAAGGATCCAAAGGCTCAGGAATGATGGAGAAACCCTTGGTGTTTCATTAAGGGCTATAAAAGACCTCCTCAGCACACAGAAGTGAGGGGTTAGATTCTAGGTCATATTTAGGAGTAGTGTAATTTAGTTATTAATTAAAATGTAAGAAAGCTTTAGTTGTTTAGATTATTTTCAGATTATTGTAATCTTCATTTCAAACTCAGTTTATTTTGTAAGCTTTTATTTTTAATAAAAATCTAGATTTATTTTAATTCAGTAATTCGAGTTAATTGTTGTTTAAACTTTAAAAGCTCTCCTTTCTGTTCCAATAAGCTTATATAAGCTTCTTATAGCTTTTGTGAGTTTGTTCTTGTTTAATTCTGTTTTAATCCTAAGTTTCCAAAAAAAAAGTCAATGAAAGTCAACAAAAAGTCAAAATAAGCTCTGGGTGGAAAATAAGCTGGTCTGGAGAAGCTATTGGGGTTTCTAGCTGGCTTTTGACAAGCTAAGCTTGTAGGGTGATTAACACTTCCTGTTTTAAACCAAATGCAATTGCAAGTAATTTTTCCAATTTGTTTAAATTTCACTAAGTACTGTTCAACTGCTTATTTGCTTATTCCTACTGCTTATTAGCCTTATTTCTGCTCATTCTAGCCTATTTTAGTCATTTGTTGCTGTTCCTTAGCTTATTGGTCATTTATGTTCAGTATTGTAAAGAAAGCCTTAAAAAGCCAAAATTAGCTTAGTTTAGAATCAGCTTATCTAGGAGCTTATGCTTAGTTTCTCAGAGTTCAATAGTGCTTATTAGTCTCAGTAGAACATTTGCCTTTTAAATTTTAGGCTTATTTAGGTCCCTTGTAGTTTTAAATACTTCAAGACAGTCCAGTTAGGGGTGTTTGGCTATAGCTTATTTATGGATCAAAAATTGGTTTCACTGTTCATGTGGCATTCCCCTAACTTTGATTAATTTTATTTAACTCATTTAAGCTGATATCTAGGAATTTAAAGCTTATTCAAGTAGTATTGTAGGATTTAGTTGATTTTTTAGAATTTCAAGGCTCATAATTGTCTGATATAGCTTATTTTGGTAGATATGTCAAAAACCTTTTCTATTGCAATTTTTGTGTTCAAACAGGTCACTGAAGGTGACTTGTTAAGTGTTGGTTGCTTCTCATTTAGAGTTGTGGTCATTAGCTCAAAATCTGGCACAAAACATACCATGGCAGTCTGCATAGTCCACAAGTGCTCAGATCAGCCTTAGTTTTTCATTTTTCATTTCTTCATTATAATCCCTTTTAAGCTTAAACTTGGTACTAATAATGTTGGGTTGCTAGTGCACTTAGTCCACATTTTTTTGAATTTTTCTATTAGCTTTTTAATAGCTTTTTATCAGCTGCAAATTCTGCATTTTTTTCATAATTATTGCTCAGATCAGCCTTAGTTTTTTATTTTTCATTTCTTCATTATAAACCCTTTTAAGCTCAAACTTGGTACTGATAATCTTGGGTTACTAGTGCACTTAGTACACATTTTTTTGAATTTTTATATTAGCTTTTTAACAGCTTTTTCTTAGCTGCAAAATCACCTCAGTTGGCTGAAATTTTTAATGAATTTTGCCTAATTCAGCCCATGTTTTTGAATTTCCGTAAGTTCGTTACAAGCTTATTTGTTCTGAAAATTTGTACTTTTACTGTTGGATTGCTTATATACTTGTTCCACATTTTTTAGATTTTTTTATTAGCTTATAGATAGCTTTTCAGTAGCTTATTTTAGTCATTTTTTTTTATTAGATAGATTTTTTTTATTAGCTTATAGTAGATTTTTTATAAGTCGTTTTTAGTTTATCTTTACATATTGTAGCATAGAAATCCAAAATATCCCTTTTCAATATTTATCACACACAATCACGAACCGAATCACAAATTCTATTCAATCCTTCGTTGGGGATAACGACCCGGGTTACACATACTTCACTTGTGTTTCCTAGGAAATAATTATGCATTGATTTTCGCGAATCAAGGAGTTGAAAAGCTTCTCCCTCCTTATCTCCCTAGTCATATTTCACATTTTTCTGTGTCAGTTTAGTTAAAGGCTTCGCTATCTTGGAGAAACCTTCGATAAATCTTCAGTAATAACTAGCAAGTCCTAAGAATTGGTGTATTTCTGTGAGTGTTGTGGGTTTTGCCCAATCCTTTATTGAATCGATTTTTTCTGGATCTACGTGAATGCCTTGACTATCGATCATGTGGCCCAGAAACTGCACAGTTGATATCCATAATTCACACTTCGAAAACTTGGCATATAACTCTTCCTTCTTTAATAACTCTAAGATTAGCTTGAGGTGCTCCTCGTGCTCTTTCTCATTCTTAGAGTATATCAGGATGTCGTTAATGAACATAATCACGAATTTATCCAAGTACGGCTTACACACTCGATTCATGAGGTCCATAAATACGACTGGTGCGTTGGTTAAGCCGAATGGCATAACTTGGAATTCATAATGGCCATATCGGGTCCTGGATGCAGTCTTTGGGATATCCTCTTCCCGGACTCGGAGTTGATGTTAACCTGATCTCAGGTCAATCTTGGAGTAAACGGATGAACCTTGAAGTTGATCGAATAGATCGTCGATTCTTGGGAGTGGGTATCGGTTTTTGATAGTGAGTTTGTTCAGTTCCTGATAGTCGATACACATTCTGAAGGATCCATCCTTCTTCTTGACAAACAGGACCGGGGCTCCCCAAGGCGAAGAACTCGGTCTGATAAAGCCTTTCTCTGAAAGTTCAGCCAACTGGTTTGGCAGCTCTTGCAATTTCGTTAGTGCTAAACGATAGGGTGCTTGATTCACTTCTAAGTTTGGTTTAGTAAACAATGGTGTTTCTATAAAATCTCATGTCCTAGCCAGGCTAGTATCCCCAAGGAATTAGTGAAGGGTTAGACAAGTGTTCCAAAGATAATGTCTCGGGTTACACTACAAGGTCTTAAGATTTCTGTTGGGTCCCAAGTCTATTTTTGGTAAGTCTCTAGTCCCTGAAAGTTTAGTGGTTCACCCATTGTTTATTTTTGTTCAGGGGTCCTCCTTGTGTTGCTAGGATCCTATTGCCATAAGGCACGCGGACTAGTTTCCCACCGTGGGTGATTATAACTTGGTATTTCGACATCCTGTCTACACTAGGGATGCCGTCGAAGTCTCTAGGTTTTGTGGGCATAGGGTCACTGTTGGTCGAGGAGTTTTGCAGGTTTGGAGTACGATCTTAAAGGATGGTGTTGATTGCTACTAGTAGTCAGTTGGTTGGCTCAGTAAGATTTGTCCGATAGACGATGCAGTGTCTCGAAATTGGAAAGGGTAGTGTACCGTGAGATGTTATCGGTGGGGTTATCTTATGTTGGCTAGTGGTGTAAGTTACCCTTTCGTCTTTGGACGTGGTATGAAGTAAGGCTAGTTCTAGGTGGTATCTTGGCGTCAAAGCTTATTTGGTTACGGTGTTTCCTAGTACGGATGCCCATGACTTGCAATACTTTTATGTGCTCACATACGTGAGTTTCTGATTTCTCGAAAAAAGGAAATAAAAGATTCAACTTTGATAAAAATTTAAGGCAACCATTCCTAGCATAGTATGGTCCTACCCGAATTATACATAGGTGATCAGGCTTTGCATAATTGGGGTCCAACGATACGATGCTGAGTTTAGTTACAAGAAAACATATTGGTTTTTCTGCTCGCGAGCTTGCAGCATAAACTACCTTTCAAAAAGTAAATAATTCGCCGGGCGGTAACAGAATAGTTTGTAAAATGGTTTGCAAACAATTTATAGAGTAATAGGAAAACAATTCATTATTGGCAAAATAGTATCCAAGTTATATTTTAGCTTATAAATGATTAGTAAAACAGTTCGTAAGGCAATATGAGGAAAGTTTCCTGTTTCAAAGAAAGTAGTGAGGTCATGAAATTTGAAAGTATGATCAGAGATGATTATCCTATTGGTGAAATTTGAAAGTATGATTAGGATTGCAAGGAACCAATTTCAGGGTTCCTTCCTTTATGGAGAAAGGTACCTTGGAGCATTTTCATGGAATTTAAAAGTATGATTAGAGATGATTATCCTATTGGTGCAAGTGAGATGACATGATCCTAATATGAGTGAATATCAGTGAAAAGTATCCTAGTGATAAAAGTGAATGATCTAGAGTGCGGGATTAAACAGAATTTTGAAAATTTAAAAAATAGTTACTGTTGGATGGCGGAACCAATAGGCAACACAGGCGGAACCATGAATTTGGTTCCGCCTGATCCGTCAGGCTGTTTTTGGTGGCACCAAAAACTTGGACAGACGGAACCATATTAGGGCATTTTTGAAAGCCCGAAACCCGTTCAAATCTCGTAAATTTTCCTAAAACATGTGTAATTAATTAGTTGTGAATAAAACAAAAATAACAAAACAGGTATTAACACATGTAAGCATATAGATCAATCCGAGGATAATGAACTAACTAATAACAGAAGTTATGCCAAACAGTGGCTTAAGATAAGAAAATTGATAACATCAAAATGTTATCGCCCTGCATGATCACGTTAGTTCACATGATCATTCAAAGGTAAGTTATAATCCTATGATAAGACAATTACATTAAACATCATTGTTAGAAGCAAATGTACCAAATACCTTTTTCAAAGATACTATATGTTTAGATAATCATTGAAGGCAGTGACACATTTTTACACTTGAACCATTAAGTGAGAGTTCGTGCAAAACAACATTTTTCTAGATACTTAACTAGTTTTACTTGGTTCTCATTTCTAAGTGAATTATGCATGACATATGCAAAAAAAGTTATCTAAAACAATTTTCCAACTTAGTGCACAAAATCTAGCAAATGTCCTATTATGCATAAACAAGAAATTGACAAACAAGCAAATGAATATCATGGCAAGATTGACACTTATGTATCACAAATAAACAAGTGCAATCACTACTTTCAATAAGCAAACAACATGTATGCAAACAACCAAAACAAGTAGTCATAAAGCATAGAATAAAAAGAAAGACACTTTTCGTCACTTTGCGTTTAAATATGACGATGTATGCCAAGCTTGATTTGTTTCCTTTATATATAAAAATATCAACAAATTCTTTAGTTTCAAAAGAAATCATATCAATGTTCAAAGGATACCAACTTACATTGCCCGACTCAAAAGTTTAAGTTACTATGTCAAAATGAAACTTAATATTTTAGACAGGTTGTAGCATTTGATTTATTTTACATACTTCAATTTAGATTTAGGCCATGAAATTATTTTTAAATGAAAGTAGACTTAATTCCCTTTGAAATGATAGGTGGCGCGACTCCTACGGACTTACGGTTAATTAGTTATGAATTTTTGAAGTTTGCAAAAACTTTGGACTGTGCAGACCAAGGATCCCTTCTCCAAAGGGCAAGGAACCCTTTAAAGGGATCCGTGGTCTGAAGTGACAAAATGTCACAGAATGTTAAAAACATGTATTTTCGCATAGCGAGAATGGGTAGGACTTACTAGATTTGGTAGTAAACATATAATACACCTATTTTAACATCATTTCTACTTAAGTGACTTATCTAATCATTTACGGAGGTGATTTTTAAACTAAATTTATAGTTATCCCAAACGCTCCTTTCAAGACCGTATTTTTTGTAAATTTGCTTTAAGCACATAATTTGACACTTAATTCTTTTGAGAAATATTTTCTTTTATTTTCCAAGGACATCTTCAAGCTTGTATACAAAGTAACATTTAACAACAAAATTTCTAAGTATAATTAGCGAAACATTTTTCATATTATATTCCGCTTCAATAGTAATTTGATAGATGGATCGTACTCCATTTTAAAAACCATTTGTTTTGAAAATAAGAGCCACGAGGCTCTGATACCAATTGTGAAAACGTAGAGGGGGGGGGGGGTGAATACGTTACCGTTTTAAAATCTTAAAACTTGTTGTATCAAATATCCGATTAAGCTTGTTGTAATATGAAAGATGCCAATTATAGTTTATGACTAGCATATACTGAACAAGTTGTTACACAAGTATAATCATCAAGTCACAACATAAGCAATAATATAATGCAAGGATAAAAGTAAAGTAGTAAGTAAAAGAAAGCACAAACCAAACACGATGATTTATAGTGGTTCGGTCACGGAGCTCCTCTCCGCCCTACTCCACTCCCCGAGTACCCAACTCGAGAGTTACTTCACTAGATCAACAAGCTCCCTTCTCGGCGGAGAAAACCTTACAAACGTCGCTTACACTTTTTCCGGTACAAAGCTAAATGCCGGGTTCTAGTTCGAGGTAGAACCAACCTAACGTCGCTTATACAATATTTCTGACACTAAGCTAGATGTCGAGTTCTTTTACAAGGGTACAACAACTCCCGCTATGTTTTATGGCCCAACATAAAAACCTTGTGTTTTATGGCACAAAAAAATAAACCATCTAATCTAGTTTGGTGAATAGATTGTGATGATGCAATGATGTTTACAATGATGATCCATGACACAAATGTCTAATGGATATGAATGACTAATCTAATTGAACTTCCATTGATAGAAAGCCTTCAATGGATGGAGATCACAAGTTCCCTAAGCTTGTTGTGATAGATCTTCATATATGTATGCTTGTGGTGGATGATGACTCAAGATCACTGAGCTTGCTTCACAGGATCATTTCGGAGTATTCTTACAACATAATAAAAGTTAGTAACATTATCATCATGATGATAAGGGTGATTAATGTATGTTACTACATGGTTATCTACTGATCTAAGTGTATGCTAAAGGGTAGAGAGAATGTATGTTCAAGTGATGTTCTATGAGTAAACAATGGACTGCTATTTATAGCCAACAGACTCAGCAGCTCACGGATCACACGGAACAAAAAAAAAGGGTTCCTCCCTTTATAACTTTTGGTTCCGTGGTCTCCTGGCACAAAATCTAAAATTCTTTACCAAATCTTTCCAAAATCAAATCGTACATGAAATCTAACCAAGATCTTTCCAAGTGTTAGACCCGTATCCCGGTTACGAGTAGGCCCCATCCTGGATGGAATATGCTAAGGACTTTATGTGATTGGTTGGTCAACAAAGTTACGTAGAAAGTCAAATCCGATAGTCAAGTGGTAGTCAAAATATGTGTTATAAAGTTATGAAAAGTGTTAAGTGCCACAAATAGATAGGGAATGGACTTCAAGGGCTTAAGTTGTCATATGCTATTTATGTTATAAGTTAGTCGTGGCTAAAATAGGAGGAAAGAGACTTGAGGGGCCATTAGTGCCATTAACCCAAACTTGTGCCTGGATAATTATTTATCCAGGAAAGTCTAGATAATTCCACATTATTCAAGAGTGTGTGAGAGTGTCGGTTTAGAGAGAATATTGGAGGGAAAATGAGGCTTTGATGATCAAGTGATAGTTGAGATGCGTTCTTGTCAAAGGATAAGCTTAAACCATGATTTCCTACAAGTAAGTATCTATGTTCTTGATGTTAATGAGGTTATAGATTAAGAGTAAAGTGGGATTTCATCATATGATCAAGATATGATCATATGATGATGTAGGAAGATAGATGAGTATGTTTAATGGGTTATGTTAACCCTTGTTTATGTTATTGATTGTTATGTTGTTAGGTTTTGGTTAATTGTAGAAGATGATGATGATGATGGAAGATTATGATGATGATGATGTTCTTGATATTGTTTAGCTTGGATTAAGGTAAGTAAAATGATGATGGCATGTGTTATATGGATGTCTAACATATATGTGTTATGTATGCTTTGTGGTTAGTGATAGGAGACTTGAGGTGTGCTTATGTGTTATGATGAATATGATCTAAGTGATGAAATTTTGGTTGGGAGAGTAAGTTGATGTTAGGTGTTTATGTAAGAATTAGAAAGTGAAGCCGCTAAGTAAGTGTTTGGATATATGTGATGCTTATGTGTTTGATTGAAGTATGATGGTATGTTATTATCGTTTTACTTACTAAGCGTAAGCTTATCCTTTTAGTTGTTAATGTTTTGTAGGTTTATGCGCGACGGAAGGAAGGTTCATGGGTTATAGCATAAGGATTTGGAAGTGAATTTGGAAGATAATATACGTTAGGAGCTAGGTAGAATACCGAGCTCGAGTCAAGGTTGTACCCCCGAGAGTCTTTCTTATGGTTTGTATAGTGTGTGTCAAGGTCGTTATAAAGTTTGGGTGGTCAACGATGTGTCAAAGTGTGTTAAATGGTTTGCGGTCAACGTTTAAGGGGGTGTTTGGATTAAGGGTGTTTTTACCCATTTTGGATTGTAAACGGGTCAAGTGTCATTGGAACATGTTTGTTATGTTAATATTATGCTTTTGGTAAAGTTTGGCGTAAAACGGAAGTCGTATGGGTTGTATGTTGAGAGAATGGGTCAAAAGGAGTTTTATGCATAACCCGTCTAATTTGTAAAAGTACTATTTCGGGAAGTCAAACGGTAAATGTTTTTGTATGAAAATGAGCTCATTGATATACTAAATAAATCTAGAAAGTTTGGTGAAATAACGAGTTCGGGAGGTCGGGTTTTCGAGCGCGAAACTTGAAAAATGATTTCGGGCGGACAGAAGGTCTGAACCGCCGCGGTTCAGACCCATTTTGGGCTCCAAACCGGCGGCTGGGAAATCCCAGCCGGCGGTTCAACAGTTTTTCAGATTTTGGCGATTTTCAAAAATTCATATCTTTTAATCCGTAAGTCGTCACGGGTCGTGCCACCCGTCGTTTTGAAGGTAATTGAGTCTACTTTCATTTAAAAATAGTCTCAAGGTCTAATTATGTATAGATTTTTGTCAGTTATCAAAAGAGTGACAGAATGTCCTTAAAAGTCAAGCGTTTCCGCACAAAAAGTTTTAATTTTTGGTCTAAGCGGGCACGGGGTGTAACACCAAGATCTTTCCAAGGATTTATTAAGTGAAGATCTAAGCAATATATTCATATGATCTTCAAAATCTTCTAAAGATTTCAAAGTGATGCATGCCATGATGTCATAGTACATTTCCAATTTAGATTAAAATGTTTATGAAAGTAAACTTGTAAAATGTATATACTAGCTAACTATTATATATTTACCAAGTTGTATCATGCTAGTTTATGTGTTACTAAAAATGTTAAACTACTTATGCTATATAGGACTTAAGATATTAAGTCATTGACATCATTTTTATAAGTAAACACATTTGTCATAGTTTGACACCTAAAGTGTACTTATCCTATTTTGACATGAATACAACTTAGGAAACATGATGTACAAGTAAAAGAACTTGTATATGCAAAATGTAAAATGAGGTTCTAAGTAGACTGGCTAACCTTTTAAAATACTTAATGACTCTAAACGTATTTTAAACATTCTAAATGGTTTGTTAAAGGGTTTGATCATAATGCCACATAACAAACATGTACGAACCTGTGTTGTATCATACGAGGACTTGAGAAGTCGAGAGGTGTTGAATGTATGTTGAGACAAAAATATGATTACAAGTAACTTGTACATTTTACGTTATTTATCAAGTTACATGTTTGTCATCAATCAAAACAAACGAGACTGTATAGATTAAATAACGTAATATTTGCACTAACATGTTCCCTGGTATTTTCTGTGCTACTGCAAAGGTTTTAGACCTACAACCTCTAGCCAGATGTCCAACCTTCTAGCATTTGTGGCACTTTACGGTGCAAGGTCCGTTGTGGTGTAGTTTGCAACGACTACACATTGGTAACTTCCCAGCATCAGCCTTCCTATTACTAGGTCCAGCAGTGTAAGTTTCGGCCAACTTTGGCTTTCTGAGAGGTTGCAGAACCCCTTTTTTTCCTTGGTTGTTCTCCCGTTTCCTCTCTTTCTTTTTTTTTTTATTTTTTTTTATTTTTTTTTATTATTTTTATTTTAATACTCTCATCTACTTGAGGTGCCCCTCGGTTCATCAAGTTGCAAGCCATGCGGATTCCTAACTCGTAGGCAGCAATAGTCTCTGCAACCCGCTGGGCTATGAGTTGTCTCATGGCTGCGGAATTTAGGTCTTTCCTCTCAGGTGACATGGTTCCTAACAATGAGAAAAGAAGTGTGAGATATAGTAGGGGTATGTCCTAAGAGTAGATGGTTCAAGGGGATATGTTATAAGGCGGTAGGTTAGGGTCGTGCTCACATATGTTGGTGGGTTCCTTTACGATAGTAATATAAGTGTTTCGAAAGATTAAGATGGTTATCCAAACTTGGAGTCGAATAGAAAATGAATTCATGTGGTATGTAGCGAGTATTCAACTCAAAGTGAAATAATGACGTTACGTAGGGATATGGTCTGTGACAAATATGGTGCGGCATGTGTAAGTATATAGAAAATACTTATATCATTTATGTTAAGTAAAATACTCAAACAACATAGTATAACACTTAATCATATAAGGCAAATAGCGATCAAATCATGGCAAGTTAGGCGGGCATGCATCTGGCGGTCATAAGAAAACGTTTTTCATAAACTGGTTATAGTTTAGGGTTTATATATACCTAGTTTTCTATAACCTAGGCTCTGAATACCAGTCTGTAACACCCCCAAAATCTGGATTTGCGGAAGCATACATGTTTGGGTGTTACTAAATCGGTAATCACAACACAAAGATATAGAGAACGGATTCAAAATCCATTTTAAATATAGTTTCCATTTCCAAAGTTGAATGTCATACATCAAGCTTAATTTAAATAAAACAAGGCCCATTTAACATAACTGTCACGAATCAGAGTATAACGCATGTGCAAAAACATTTCTAGTAATTATAACCGATGCCATGCCCTGCCTTCAACGAATACATTGTCAAACACCTGAGAAAAACAAGCTAAAAGTCAGCTAACGCTGGTGAGTTCATAGGTTTAAAGTAAATAAGCACATATGGAGCATAACAAATAATTCAGCAAACACACTCTAACTGTATGCTAACACTAAGCTCATCCAACCGAAACTAGACAAACAATATGCCAAACCGGCATAGCAAACAAGGGTGCCCGTGATTGTTAATTCGCAGACACTCGGCAAAATTATGACACGGTATACGTTCGCGTTTACCTGTCGGGCCAACCGAACGGGGGAGTCACCCCCAATAGATCTTTTTATATCATACGTGCTTCCCAGCAGGAATTGACGGTTAATGATAGTGGGCGCAATGGGATTAAAATATACTTAGGTTATTTGCATACTAGTGTGTTAGGATTCGATACACTATTAAGGTGGTTAAACCTTTGTCGCTTTGTGTATGTGATACTTGAGTTAATATGATCAAGTACGCGGAATTTACTTAATCACACTTAGAAGGTAATTTGTTGCATGGAAATGTAACAGTGATGCTTATGAGATTAACAAAGAACACAAAAAGTATTTCACCAAACGATTAATATTATTGATAATGATACAAAGGTTTGATGTTGTTTTTGTTGTAAGTTTTAGAAAAGTTCTTTCAAGTTCTAAGTAAGCGCACTTGACTACTAAGCTAAAATCTTCTTTTATAGAACAAGAAGATCTTTACAATATATTGTTAAGTCACATCAAGTCTAATCGAACTACTTGCTATCTTATCTTATGTGTGTAAGAAACTAAGATACAACATGTATCTATGTTTACAACTTGTTCTGTGAGTATAAGATAAGGACTGAGCACATGGGGTAAGATATTATCTACCATGTATATTTGACTTTAGTCAACCAGACTTAACCTTGAACGAGCAGACTTAATTCTGTATTCACCAGAATTAACACTAGCAGACTTTAATCTTCAACGACCAGACTTAACCAGGTAGCAGACTTAACCACGATTAACACTAGCAGACTTAACCACCAGACTTAATCACTTAGAGAATTTCCCGATACTTAAACTTCAGAATATTTAATTCCCAACAATCCTCCCCTAAACATGTGAACCCTTTCCAACATGTTTTTCTGAATTGAATTTCTGATTGTGAGGATCTTTCAAACACATCTCTGTTCTGAGAGATCAGTAACTCATCTGCTTTCTGTTCTTTGACTTTAACAATATCAATACACATCTTCAGTCTTCAAACATTGACCTAAAAATGGTGAAATTTCCTTGGATGGAGGAATTATAAGAGGCAATGGTGCTGTGTATCTTGGATGCTTGTTTCAACAAGTGAAATCATCTTTCAGCATGCCTTTGCAAGTGATGAACAAACGTAGTGAATTGAAATTGAAACTGAAAGCTCCTAGATAGAACTTTCTCCTTTGAAATGCTTCATCCCTTCTGAATATATAAAATACACCAGAATGGTGAACTTTCTGTTCTTGTCATTTTCAACTTCCATATCATCATCTTGTATGCTCTTGCCTTTTCCTCCCTTTCATTGGTTAATCTTCCTTGAGATATTCCTCCTCTGAGTATAACATTTCCTCCCTAGTGAGTGTCTTTCCTCCCCTGTTTGGAAGATTTCTCACCATCTTCCCATCATCATCTGATCTACCAATTAGAACTTGTTTTTAGACAATGTTGTACATGAAGCCATCAATTCCTTGAGAGTTTAAGTTTCTGACCTCATCACTTCTAGGTGTGTTAACTCCTATGAGAGGTGATTCATTGGACATTTGACTCATGATCCATCAATGGATGGTTTTTCTGAATCCGTTGAAAATCCTTGTTTAAGAAATTATTTGACTTAGCAGTATGTTCATGATTTTAGAATTGAAAAATCATACTGCTTTCAACCATTTTGAAGGGATTAAGTGTATAACAGACACTTAATCAAGATTTCGGTTTAAAGCAACCTCTGGTTGTGTGAGAACCAATGTTTTTCAGTTATAAATAACTGCCTGTGTAAAGATAAACCTATTCAAAAGGCTTTCTTGACAGGGTTTCCAGCTCATAGCAATTGTTGCCTCTAACACAAGTGTTAGATTCACTTTTACTAGCTGTTCTTTCTATCAGATGTCCTTAGACTTGCTCATTATACATAAAAGTATAAAATGATAGAAAGTGAGTTGTATCAGTTACTATCTGATCAACTAAGTCATCAATTCAATGTGAAATATCATAATCAAGCTTCAAGAAAGAAGTTTTAAGGAGGTTTGAAATTCCCAAACTCTTTCTATCATAAACCTATTATGTTAGCAACTTTGTATAACATTCTGCTGCTTCCATTTCACTTGAAACAACCTTTTTGCTCAAAGTTCATTCCTGAAAATGTTAGTCCAAAACCAAGAAACAATATGCAAAGCATATGTCTTATAGCAGCATTATCATATGACTATCAGAGTAAACTTTTGCAATTTACTAGTATCATTACCAGTAATTCTGAAACCTATTCCTTCTTTGATGGTAACATATCCAATGATTTAAAAATGTGATATGTTGTCAGTTATGTGTCTTGAACATTCATTATTTGAGTATCCATGATATCCTTGTTTAGCATTTGAATGTTCCTGCACATGTATAAAGAAATTAGTTTTCTTTGGGGATCCAAGCCATTACTGACTTGGATCTGCCTCTTGCATCAATGTAATCAATCCTTTTTAAAATGATTGATGCACCATTGGGTTTAATTGGTCTCCAAACCCAACATGCTGAGGACTTAACAGCATTTGCCTTCTTTTCCCTAGCAGTAGAACCTTTAGGTTTCCAAATTTGTTTTTGAATCACTGCTTTTGATTGAAAAGGCCTTCTAGTAGTTTTTAATGCATATTTAAACGTTGATTTTGCATTTTTAACTGCTGGTTTTGGGTAAACAGACTTAAGTGGTCGAACAGACTTAACTTGTTTTAAGCCAGACTTAATTAAGTCTGTTTTGGGTTTAGTTCTGTTAAGATTAGAACTAGAGTGAAAGTGAGTTTGAGGAGTTTGCCTTTTGAAATTCACTCTATTGTTTTCATACCCAGATACCCATTGGTTGCAGAAAGCTGTAAGATGGTCAAAACTTCCACAAGTGAAACAAGCTTTGTTGTAAAATCCAAAGTCATCATTTTGGTGAGACTTAAAGGTATTCCATTTTCTATGGTCACCTTTGGGCTTGTTTGTGGACCTATATTGTTCACAATATCTTACTGGTTGCCTAACATGTTTTACATTGGACTTAGGCCTATCAGTATGATTTCTAACCAACTTAGGAACACTTGTTCCTACTTTCTTAACCACTTCAGGTTTAGACATAACCTGTTCATCTTCTTCATCATCAGATGTCCAGTCTTCAATGACTACTTTATCTGATCTTATATCAGAGGACACCTTGTCCTTAGAGAGTGAAGTTTTACTTAAACTTTCACTTAACTCCTTAGGCTCATCAAAAACTAGCTTTGTTTTTGGCTGTACACCATATTGTAGCCTTGGTAGTTGAAATTCTGGTAAGCCTGAGTGTTCTAGGTCAATCCCTGGGGGTTTAGGGATACCTCTGTATGGAGGTGGGACACTCTTATATCCTAACCCTGACTTGGCTCTATTAATCACTTGACATTCTATCATGTTGGTGACACCTTTAGACCCATGTTCTAGTGTCTGTGTAGTCAAATGAATGTTTCCATTTTCCTTCTTGACCCTATCAAAGGCCTCTCTTAAAAGCTTAATTTCAGCATCTTTAAAGAATATGTCCTGTCTTAGGAGAGCTTTGTCATCAGAAAAAGCAAGTTCATTTTCTTTGTAGTATAAAATATGCTTTTCTGTTGATTCTAAACCACACTTATAATTAATGTAGTTTTGATGTGTTTTGCTTAGCTCTTTCTTTTGTTCATCATAATGTTTGATTAAAGTTTGTAATTCTTTAAGATCAGTACAAGCATTTGAACAAGCTTTAAGAGTTTGTACCTCAGTAGTAGAAAAAGCCATAAGTGCCATCTGAGTAGGAGTTTCTTCTTCATCTGCCATGAAGCTCCAATCAAAACCTAAACCATCAACAGCTACCATAGCTTTTGGCTCAAAAACCTCCCTTGTTTTGGATGTGCTTCCAAAACCTTTGTTCTTGCTATCTTGCTGCCTTGTCTTTCTACATTCTCTTGAGAAGTGACCCATCATGTGGCAGATATAGCACTCTATTTTTGACTTATCAAAACCAGCAGCATCAGTGTTACTGATTACGAGCTTCTTCCCTGTCCTTTGATAGAACTTCTTGGCTCTCATGCTAAGAAGAGAAATTTGCCATTTTAGATCCATTTCCTCCAGATCATCATCATTGATCTCTTGGAGGTCTTCATAGGTGAGCATGGACCCATTATTTTGACTTGTAAGAAATGCACAACAAGTCTTTTCATCTAAAATACCCATGGTACAGCTTGATGAACTAGCAGCACCAACACCATCAACAACTTTTACCTCTTCACTGGATTTTGAAGTACTAGGAGATGACATAAATGCCAAGTTCCCAGTACTTGAACTAGTACCTCTAGTTTTCTTCAAATCATGTTCCACAATCTTGAAGTTGCTATACAAGTCCATCAGTTCCATGGTGTCTAGGTTTGGCTTGTTCTTCTAGACAACAACATGCATAGCCCACTCTTTTAGTAAGCTTCTCAGAAATTTTGAGTTCAAATCTTCTTGAGGTATTTCAACCCCAAGAATAGCAAGTTGGCTCACAATATTCTGAAGCCTATTAAACATATGGTCAAGAGATTCATTGTATGTAGAGGAGAAGTTTTCAAACTGCTGCTTGAGCAGTGTCTTGTGGGTTTTCTTGGTGGCGTCATTTCCACCATATCTGGGAATAATAGCTTCAAATAATGACTTGGCATCTTTGAACTTGCTGAAGTTTAAAAGTTGATCATTGGGAATGGTCATCATCAGCATGCTTCTTGCCTTTAAGTCATTTTTCTTCTTTATTCTATCTTCTGCAGTTGTTGGCTTTGTCTGTAGAGTTGACACCACTTTGCCGTCCGCTGTTGATGTAGTGGTGGTAGGCTTGAAAGAGTCTCCATCTTCAATAATTTCCCACAGTGCATAGTCTTGCACTTGGAAATATTGCTCTATCCTCAGCCTCCACATCTCAAACTCATTCTGTTTGAGAATGGGTATCTTTGCAGCAACATTCGTCTGAATAGATTCAACGTCCATTTCTTCTTCTTCTAAATCAAATATCAGCCTGTCTCTGATACCATTTGTTAGGATTCGATACACTATTAAGGTGGTTAAACCTTTGTCGCTTTGTGTATGTGATACTTGAGTTAATATGATCAAGTACGCGCAATTTACTTAATCACACTTAGAAGGTAATTTGTTGTATGGAAATGGAATAGTAATGCTTATGAGATTAACAAAGAACACAAAAAGTATTTCACCAAACGATTAATATTATTGATAATGATACAAAGGTTTGATGTTGTTTTTGTTGTAAGTTTTAGAAAAGTTCTATCAAGTTCTAAGTAAGCGCACTTGACTACTAAGCTAAGATCTTCTTTTATAGAACAAGAAGATCTTTACAATATATTGTTAAGTCACATCAAGTCTAATCGAACTACTTGCTATCTTATCTTATGTGTGTAAGAAACTAAGATACCACATGTATCTATGTTTACAACTTGTTCTGTGAGTATAAGATAAGGACTGAGCACATGGGGTAAGATATTATCTACTGTGTATATTTGACTTTAGTTAACCAGACTTAACCTTGAACGAGCAGACTTAATTCTGTATTCACCAGAATTAACACAAGCAGACTTTAATCTTCAACGACCAGACTTAACCAGGTAGCAGACTTAACCACGATTAACACTAGCAGACTTAACCACCAGACTTAATCACTTAGAGAATTTCCCGATACTCAAACTTCAGAATATTTAATTCCCAACATAGTGTGTAAAAACAAAGTTCAATTTGGTCCATGAAAACAGTTTTGCATATTTCTCACCCCAAGGTTTATAAAAACAATTAGTATAAAAGTGGGGCTATAAACTCACCTTAATAATAGCAATGTACTAGTCAACAAATAACTTAGTGCAACCACTCCGACACGCGATCTAGATCAGTATGGTAAGTCTTAGCGCAATATTCATGTTTTAAACGTTTTAACTCATTTGAAAGGTTTATGTGTGTCAAGTGCTCGTGTATTTCTTGCTTGCTGTGTGGTAAGGTACATTTCAAAAGTGGTTTATCGTACAAGACTCTTTGGTGATGGCTCATGGTGAAAGTGTACGGTGAAAATACGTGCGACGAAAACTTCCGTGCTTAGTGCTTGTCGTTGCAAAATACGTAAGTAATATATATATATATATATATATATATATATATATATTATCGCATATTAAATAAGGTTTAATAATTAAACATTTAATTAATTATGGCTTAATATTAATCAAATAGATATTGAAAAATTAATATGATAATAGTGATAGTGGGGTATTATTATATTTTAAATATTATAATTATTTATAATACAATGATAATTATAAAAGGAATTTATAAATATTTAATTTAGAAAAATTAAATAAAGTGTAAGTGTATAAATATACAACATATATTTATAAGTCTCATCAAGTCTAAAAATATTAATTTAAAAGAATTAATATTTTTAATAATAAAAATAGTTTGTTTCGTCTTTTAGTCGGTTCTCATCCGAAAATATTCTAATTGTCGAAGATTTAGAAAAATCGGGCATGACCCATTCGTTTATTCAAACTTTTCCGTTTTTCTCAAGTGTTGCAATTTCCTCAAATAATCCATTACGTTAACTATATTTTCAAAACTAGTCCAAAATTTATATATTTATCGTTATAGCTATATTTATCGTTACGTTTACTTCTAAGTTATAAGTTTCGATTCAAAAATCAACGTTTAGTCAAAATACTTTCAAAAGTCAATAAAAAGTCAACATTCATGAAATTGGGCCGAAAATCCATTTATTAGTCTTATTGAGCTCAAAGTGTCCAAACGAGTTTAAAATGGTTTTTATCGATGTATAACGTTCTATTACACAAAAATAATTATAGTGAGTCGAAAAATGTTCCAAAACTCATTTTTGTTTCCCGAAATATACATTGGGCCAAATAGGCCATAATGGGTCCAACAGTCTATTTTTAGTCCGAAACTAATTAACCCTTTTTATTTACGTTATATTTTACGTTAAGTATTAAATAGCTAATAAGCACTTTAAATAAGCAAGTTGGTCAAAAAGTCAAACTAGGCCGAAAGTTGTTGGGCTCGGCCCATGTTGTGTCGAGACCAAATTAAACCCAAAACAGATAAGCCAAAACCAATAAGATAGTGCTTATTTCAATAAGCTATCTAAAATAAACTAATAAGCATAAATTTCACCATTTCACCACTAGAGCCAAAACTTTATGTTTTTCAAAACCCCAATTTTTATTTTTATTAAAAGCTAGCCGATTTATACATATATACAAATAAGTGTATATTTCGTTTTAAACTCGCGTAATAAACACTAAACACATCTGTATCATCAAACTAGTACCACAAGCAACAAGATTTACCACACAAGCAAGAAATAACCAAATTTGTATAAGAACATCAAAAAAAAGTCGAGCAACATAAATTTTATACCAAACCCTAGCTTTTTCAATTTAACAAAACATAATCATTTAACACTTGGTAACACTTTTAAACATCATAAGAACATGCAATGAACAAGATTGAAAAAGTTTTGAAGTTTCCTTACAATGTTTCTTGAAAATTTGAGAGGTAGAAGACCAAAAGAGACCTCAAATTGCACCAAATTCACCCACAATACGTTCTGATTAACCAAAAACACTTGAAAGTACACTCCGATTGCTTAGAAACTTAATAGATTTTTGTGTATCTTGGATTTTTTGTTGGTTCGAATGGTAGAAGTAAGAAAATGACCTAGGAAGTTTTGTTAGATGAAAATGTGTGTGTGTTCTAATGTGTGAAGTAATTAGGGTATAAAAACAAAATGTATGCATGTCATCATCCACTAACTCTTATTAAGATAAAATTTCATGTCATTTAGTGGGGGTGGTGGGTGGTAAAACGAGCCAAGAGAGGGGAGGGAAAAGATTTTGCTCCTCGTTGGTGTATCGTGTGTCGGTTTAAGCTTAAACATTATCGTAAAGTCCCGGTTTGACCTTTTTGGACACGTATACGTAAAATAAAGTTTTTGTCGATGTTTTAGTCAGAATAATAATAAAGCATTGTTATTTGCTCAAAAATTTATTTATTTGACTGCTACCATATATACTATAGTGTCGGTTCGCGTGTGGGGTTGCTTTTCAGTAAATACGAGAAAGCTTCTCGGTTAAATACGAAACTTGTCAGTAACTATCAAAAATAGAATAATTTACGCTTACTGATGAAAATAGACTTTTTCAGCTGTGACTGTAAGCTTCAGTATGCGGGACAGCTCCCAAAAAATGTTCAGAAATGCTCAGAAATTCACAAAAACATGCAGTTACGCATAGAAATGCTCGGTTTAAAAATAATAAATAAGTATTTATTATTAACTTTAAGTGTGAAAATTACCATTTGTCACACGCTGTAACTTAGTTTCGTATCATGTAATGTTGCTATGCCGAAGTTACGCTGTAACTGAATTCTTCAGTTACGCCGTAACTAGGTCATGTCAAGTTTCCTTATTTCAGTTTTAGGTCGGTTACGCCGTAACTGAAATTTCCATTTACACCGTAACCATGTCATGAGTCAGTTTCCTTATTTAAGTTTAAGACGGTTCTAGATGTAATTTAATTACTTTCTTCCCAAGTTTGGCTTCCCTATAAATATAGGGCTTGGGTTTATTGTTTTGTATTCAGAAATAAAAGTATTTTAGAGTTTATCTCTTGGTTTGTGTTTTATTCCCATAAGGTGCGCCTTGGTTTTCACCCTTGAATTAGGGTTTATATAAATACGCTTCCGCGCGTCCTGCGTCAGTTGGCATCAGAGCTTCTTAGCATCCTGGTGGGTAATTGGTGTAGAATGTTCTACTCCAATTAATGTTTAGAGCTTGTTAGCATCCTAGATGATGAATGGTGTAGAAGATTCAAAAACCCATACTGTTGGTGGGGTATGGTCTAGAGAGTACATGGATCATGGTTTTACCAAATCCATGAAAACACTTGACAGTTGTTACATTAGTCTTGAAGAACCACGTTCCATGATCATAGGTGGGGCATCAATCCACAAGAATCGCGAGGGTAGCAATTATGGAGGTTCAAGAATTCGTCCAACCATAGGCGGATCTATTGACAACTGTAGGAGCAACCAATCCCCGGTCAATAATAGGAGGGTGGATTAATGGGAGGAAAAGATGAAGATGGAGATTCGACTACCAACAATCAAATTGTTTCATTCAAAGGTTTTGATCAATAATAAGGTATTTTCTTTAATTATTAACAACTATGGTGTTAATAATTTGGTTTCAAGAAAATTGGTTAGTTATTTAAATTTACCAATTGAGTTTTGTCCGATTAGAAAAACACAAGTTTGTTGGGTTCTAATATTTATTGGTAAATCTTATAAACATGAAGTGTTTTGTTATTTGGATGATATGGAAGATTGTAATACCCCGTAATTTTCCAGACGTATTTTTATAAGGAATTATCCCTGTTTTTCATATACGAACTTTTCTGAACTCATTAGGTTTAAAAACGTGAAGTTATCTCGCGAAATGTAGAAATCGTGTACAACGCGTACTAGCACAACCGACAATTTAATTTGAATTTGGTATTAATTTTGAGATACTAGGCATATATACAGTCGTTTTTATCGAAAATATTATTCTGAGCGCGTTGGCGTAATTCCCGTGTCCTGAATATATCGTTTGCTAACCTAAACGAGCCCCGTTTCACTAAATCCAAAAGATAGCAGAAATTATAGTTATGGTCCCTGGAGTTAATTATACCCCGCCTACCCTGAACTTTCATGTTGACAAGAATGGCCCCTGTGATTTTTATAAAAGAACCCATTTAGCATTCCACCTCCACTTCTCCCTTTCTAGGTTTTCCAGCCGTCATCCTCGTCCGGCCAGACTCCGGCCACCTGCCGCTGCCCCTTTCTATGTTTTGAGTCAAGATATGTGAAGATCGAAGGTTGTTTGGTAGTTTTCGTTCGAGCTTAGCATCACATCGCCGTCACCACCGTCTTCCTCCTCTCATTTCTTTCGTCCTCTCTCGTTATCGTGGGTATGCCGACTCAATAATCTATTTCATTGTCTTTCCTTTTATTTAATCCGATTATGATTATTTTGTGTATGGTTTTCATGGATTTAAAACGAGATTAAACGTGTTTTGGAAATGGATTCGTGTGGTTAAAACTTGAATAAAGTGGTTAGTATTTGATTCAGTTTGGTATTCGGGTCAGGTCGGACCCATGAGAGTTTCAAATGTGGTATACGGGTATGATATTGAGGTCGTTATTGTTGTCGTAGTAACCGGGATGACCCACCTTATTCTCAGTTTGAGTCAAAATTGCTTTTTTATTTGTTGTTGTTGGGCCTTCGTTTTGGATTATCGATTTGTATTCTTGGACTGTTGTCGTAATTCTAACACCATTTAGGGTGTGTTAAGTTGCTAGTTCATTCGGTTTAACGAGACAATCACAAGAGTGATTGTCTTTGTGTTGCTTGTGTCGACCACCACCCCCGTAGGGTGTGTGGGTTGGTCTCGGTTTAACCCAAAAACACCAAGGGGTGTTAACGTCATACTTCTGAGTTTGTATTTGTGATTATATATGGATTCTGGGAACTTTAGTAGTGTCGTATCAGAGTTTTTGGTGTTGACAAGATTTGGTTAAGCATTTTGTGTGTGAACCTGGAGTCGGAACTACTATTTTATTCATATATGTAGTCATTATTGATTTTGGTTGTGGCTTGATTTGATCAAAAAACCATGAGAGTGGTGTGTTCGCTTTGCTTGTGCATTCGGTCTGACGAGGTCACCACAAGTGGTGATACTTGTTTGGTTCTGTTAGCATGGTCTCGACTCAAAGTCGAATCGTACCGTTAAAACAATGTAACAAGTCATAACAGTTGAGTGTCAAATTGTGAAAACCTGTGTTTGTGATGTTTACGTTATATTAGACAGTTTGGATTTTGTATCGGGTCTAAGCCCATAGGTTAAAGGATGCGTTTGGTCTAAGACTGAGCCGAAGCCCATAAGTTACAAATGTGTTGTGTTTAATGGGCTAACAAGCCCACTGAGTTAATAAGGTGTGTTGGATTAATGTTAATAAGGGTATTAACAGTTATTTTGACAAAATTGTGTCTAGTTGTAGTAACATTTCGGATGTTAAATATTTGACTAACTTGTTTGTTTTTGGTTATGTTTGGTACGTTTCGGTAAACGTTGGAATGGGACATTGGGATTATACTTTGGGATTATTGATTTGGATAATACGGATACACAACGGATTATAAATATTGAACGGAGACTTGAAATGCTTGAACATGATTCATTTGGACAAATTGGACTTTTGACTCATAATTGGACATTTCGGACTTGAAACGAATATAATATATTTGATTCGTAACGGACCAAAATATTCAATTAACACATATGGAACTAATAACGAGTTGTAAGACCCGTTAACTATTAAAGAATCTATTAAGTGAAATAATAACCTGTGTTTTCATAAACGCAAATTGGCTTTTCTAAACTGTTTGGGATATCGGGGTATATACCGAAACGTACAAACTGATTTATTTTATTTGATGTATTTATTTGTCGTTAATCCGTGACTTCTCTTTGTCACTTCTTTCGTGACTTGAGTTCTCGTCAGTATTTCTCGACTATGTCGATGTCTTTTCCTCTTTGGCGTGAGTTGTATTTAGATTCTATGTTTTCTTACCACCACACGAAACGTTGATACTAAACTTTTTATAAGTACTGAGTAAGAGTAATCCAAGAAAACTACTACACGTTGTCTTTATTAGACTTAAATTATTATACGAGATGTATTTGAGATGA